>CAWUFW010004297.1:0-1200000 GCA_963921515.1 Calotriton arnoldi
CATGAGCGCGGAAAAACCACAAATATACCGCCCGCCAGCGCAAACAACGCCGATGAGAATCGACACGGCAGAAGCCATGGCGCCAACGTACCTGCACAGAAACCATCCGCACACAAAACCAATAGCACACAACATGGCCAACAAGTCCACACAGCAAGGCACGCACAAATACACAAGCACAGTACACATCCCGAAAACACCCCCGGACAAACAAAAAATACAAAGGCCAGAACCCCAGACACAACACACCTGAAAACAACAGACCATGAGGACACACCCACATAGGTGAGTACAAAAGCAGCACTCCCACAGACCACAACCCCTTGCTACATTGCAAACCAGAGAGGAGAGGAGAGGACACAGTGACACAGCAAGGACAGCAGCACACCACAGAAACGCACACATCACAACCACCACCACCACCACCACCACCACCACCACCAAACACCACCACCACCACCACCACCAAACACCGGCACCACAAACCCCTGCACATTACACAACACACACCGCACCAGCACCACAAACACCATGGCACCACAAAGAATGCCCAAGTTCACGCCCATGGAGCTGACGGTCATGGTCGACGAGATCATCAAGGTGTACCCACAAATCTATGGGAACATGGTCCAGCACACACCACTAGCCACCAGAAACAGAATGTGGAACCGGATCGTAGACCAGGTCAATGCAGTCGGGACCCTGCCCAGGAACAGAGTCGAGATTAACAAACGTTGGAATGACGTAAAGAGCCTGGTCAAGAAGAAGGAGGGCAAAAACAGAGAGCTGGCTGCCGTCACTGGCGGAGGGAATCCCGCGCTCTTTAAGACCTTCAAAGCGTGGGAGGAGAAGGTGCGAGTCGTAATACATCCGGAGATCCTCGCCGGATTAGCAGGGGAGTGGAGGCTGGTAAGTACAAACTAATGTATACCAGCACACCGCTATGTACTCACATGCACTACCACCATGCCACAGCTCCCAGGGACAAACACCCCCATGTCCAGCACACAATACACAACACATCACACACACATGCAACAGACACTACCACACACAGCCCAAACCGAACAACTGTAAGATGCGTGGGGACATGTGTACACTAAGCCAGCCACGTAACCACCAACAGGTCCCCAAATATGCCAGAAGCGCCACAACGAGCACCCACCACACCCATGTGTCCGCCACAGCTGCACTAACCGACAAGTAACAGGTAAGTGGCAGGAACACAAAGTGCAGTGGGTGGGACGGTGGACAGCCCAAGTACAACACACACCAGGCCCCAGTCCCACAGCACAGCAAGGAGGAGCATCCCCCACACCCCACAGCCACGTGTCAGCCACCGCAGTGCACAACGACAGCCGAAAGGCAGACATCACGGTCCACAGCAATCGGTGTCAGTGGGTGTCCAGCCACCCCCACGACCCACAACACCCCCCCACCCCCACAGACCTGCAACATGGAGCACCCCCCGCTTAGAGCCATGTGGCATCCAGTACAGTGCACGCACGAACAACTTGCAGGTGGGAAACTGGACAGGGCTGGATTACTGGAGGCATGAGGACCATAACACGACCAACACATGGGACATGTCACGTAGCAGACGAACACGCAGCACCGCCCACCGTCACGAACAAGTGAACAATGTGCACACGGACATGAACAACAGACTCACACCCCACATGACCCATCACAGACATAGCAACACCCAAGGAGCCACGTCTGCATGCACAAGCCACACTGAATATAGTCCCACACGGCAGCCACTGTGCAACTCATCACACACAACCGAAACACCATTGAAGTCCTGTCCATGTAGCCCCTACTGCCTGTCAACAACACACCCCACAACTACGCCTATGTAAGACAAACAACACTAGACGCAACAGAGCGGAACAACATAAATGCACACGAACACCACTGAACCCATCAAACTCACAGACACACCATGCACATACAACATACCATCCATCCCATCCGTCAGCCCCAGTCTCATGAAAGGCATGTCATCCGCACAGCTGCCACACATACAGCAGTCACGCTAAGACACATGCCCATGACCAACCATGTGCCAGAAGTCAATTAAGCGCACGACACACTGTGAGCAACAACACACAACATGGGCCACACCCCCCGAGCACTGCAGTGATGCACATGGCACAGGGCAGCACGCACACCAAGGAGATGGGACAACTGCAATACGTTGGCTGGCACACAACTATCACTCACTCATAACGATGCGTCCAATGCCATGTCCAGTAATCACAACAGACAGCAAATATGCAGGCCATGTCAAGCATGCACACACCTCAAACCATGCACTGTCATGCTGCCACAACACATGTCACGTTCGGCACCCATGGCTCACAGCATGTACCCCAAAAGCATATCCCCTCCCAAATGCGAATCTGGGGCATGGCCCCCATGTTGCCATATGCGTTCCTAAGCATTCCATTTGAACCCCAAAAGCATATCCCCTCCCAAATGCGAATCTGGGGCATAGCCCCCATGTTGCCATATGCGTTCCTAAGCGTTCCATTTGAACCCCAAAAGCATATCCCCTCCCAAATGCGAATCTGGGGCATGGCCCCCATGTTGCCATATGCGTTCCTAAGCGTTCCATTTGAACCCCAAAAGCATATCCCCTCCCAAATGCGAATCTGGGGCATGGCCCCCATGTTGCCATATGCGTTCCTAAGCGTTCCATTTGAACCCCAAAAGCATATCCCCTCCCAAATGCGAATCTGGGGCATGGCCCCCATGTTGCCATATGCGTTCCTAAGCGTTCCATTTGAACCCCAAAAGCATATCCCCTCCCAAATGCGAATCTGGGGCATAGCCCCCATGTTGCCATATGCGTTCCTAAGCGTTCCATTTGAACCCCAAAAGCATATCCCCTCCCAAATGCGAATCTGGGGCATGGCCCCCATGTTGCCATATGCGTTCCTAAGCGTTCCATTTGAACCCCAAAAGCATATCCCCTCCCAAATGCGAATCTGGGGCATGGCCCCCATGTTGCCATATGCGTTCCTAAGCGTTCCATTTGAACCCCAAAAGCATATCCCCTCCCAAATGCGAATCTGGGGCATGGCCCCCATGTTGCCATATGCGTTCCTAAAGCGTTCCATTTGAACCCCAAAAGCATATCCCCTCCCAAATGCGAATCTGGGGCATGGCCCCCATGTTGCCATATGCGTTCCTAAGCGTTCCATTTGAACCCCAAAAGCATATCCCCTCCCAAATGCGAATCTGGGGCATGGCCCCCATGTTGCCATATGCGTTCCTAAGCGTTCCATTTGAACCCCAAAAGCATATCCCCTCCCAAATGCGAATCTGGGGCATGGCCCCCATGTTGCCATATGCGTTCCTAAGCGTTCCATTTGAACCCCAAAAGCATATCCCCTCCCAAATGCGAATCTGGGGCATGGCCCCCATGTTGCCATATGCGTTCCTAAGCGTTCCATCTGAACACCAAAAGCAAAGTACAAACCAGACCCAGGATGGGCCAGGAGCCCGCATACACCAGAGTCACAATAAGTAGGGGCACAGCAACACACCCATCGGCATGGCCAATCCGTCCCATGCCACATGTGCACAGCACACAGTCCCATTGCCAAGCACACACAACTACAGATGCTACAGCCACACACACGCCTCCGGGAAACCCATGTACGAGATTGCACGAACTGTCAATGTCAGACGACAAATACATACTTCGCCAGGTGCAACACAATAACAAATCTCATTCTCTCCACAGGTGACGAACTGCTGGATGCTGGGGATGGAGCCAGCAGCCAGCACAGCCAGCCTACAAGCCCCCAACGAGGACACACGGATCTGGAGGATCTGTCCTCCTCTTCGGACACGGACAACCAAGCAGGCCCATCTGGTGTGGCAGGGCCCAGCCGCTCCCCAGGACCCCTCCTACCCACCAACCCATCATCCAGGGCTGCTGAACATTCCCAGCCCCCTGCTGCCACTGTCGTTGCGGCCACACCCACGGTCATTGTGGCCACTACCACTGCCGCAACCGCCACCATCGCCGCACCGACCACCACCGCCGCCACCACCGCCACGTCTTTGCTGGCACCAGCCCCAGCGCAGGTGGTGGCCCGGACGACTGGATCCACCCTGGGAGCCACAGCGAGGACCGTGGTGAGCAATGTGGCTAGTGGGCAGGCCGGTGGCAGCAGGACTGGTAGGAGGAGCAGGGTCAGGGAAACGCCAGCCTCCCCTGGGAGCCATGCCCTGCCTCACATGGCCAGAGTCCTTGGGGCCTATGAAGAGGCCCAAGGACAATGGGTCCGGTCTGCTTCAGACACGCGTGAAGTGCTGGGGGTGCTGAGGTCCATGGACGCCCGTATGGGCCAAATCGTGGACCTCATGGGACAGCTGGTGGTGGCGGTGAGGTCACAGCCAGGGACAGCAGCTCCCCTCCGCCACCACCTGCCGGGGCGCAGGGTGGAGCAGCAGTGTCCAGTTCCCCTGCGTCCACAGCCAGTGATCACACCTCAACCACCAGCATGTCGCAAGCAGGCACCCCCTCGCAAACGTGGAAGGGGCCGTCCGAAGTGGAAACAGATCTCCCGGGAGGACTTCGCACGCTCCAAACGCAAGTGAGGCAGCCAGCCAGCCTTCCTTGACCAGCCACTGCATTGACTTGGACTACGATCCCACTCCACACAGCCATCTGGATGGCATGTGTGTGTTGGACTATGGACATAGAACCAGTGGGTACACCCTGATCATCACGCAGCCATGACCGACAGCTCATTGTCACTGCACGCACCACTTTTGTCATCACCTTACACACAATCACATGTCACAGTTTGTAATAAATGCACCTTTTTCACTAACTGCTGTTTGTGCCCTGTGTCTTATTTGTACGGAATACAACGGCCACCTTGGGCGGAAAGGCACCTGATGCGTGGCATGGCATTTGAATCCGGAGGGTCTGTAGGGACCTAGGGGTGGGAGACAGAACAGGAGCACATTCAATGAGTGTGTCACACACCCATCACACAGTACATGTCAACAACTACAAGCAATGTACACACATCGCACAGAGCAATAGGGCACAATGCCACAGCCACCAACAGTGGCATACTACCCTGGCCATGGAGCGTTGACACACAGCACGCAGTGAACAAACGGCCACCCTGACACAGCACACACACACCTGCACAGATACAGCCACATCAGCCGTCGTACATGGACACTCACCGTCAAGTGAAGTAGCGGGCGATGAGCTGCTGCCGCACATTACCAGCTTCCTCCTCTCCGCTGTCCTCCTCACTCAAGCTGTCCTGGTCTGCGGGCTGGGGCCCTGGTTGATCTCCGTCATCCACGATGAGGGGGATCTGCTTCCGAATGGCCAGATTGTGCAGCATGCAGCACGCCACCACTATCCGGCACACCTTCTGTGGGGAGTACGCCAGCGCACCCTCGGTGCGGTCCAGGCACCTGAACCTGGACTTGAGGAGGCCAAAGGTACGCTCGACCACACGTCTGGTCCTCCCATGTGCCTCATTGTAGCGATCGTCTGCTGGGGTGCGAGGATTCCTCAATGGACTGAGCAGCCATGCCCCATTCGGATACGCAGAGTCACCTGGGTGTGAGGGACACAGAGAACCGTTGCTAATCCAACTGGACAGGGGACAGCATCGCACAGCCAGCACGCTACACCACTCCACATACTCACCGACAATACAGGCACGATCCTGTTGCATATTGGACATCAGTCGTGGCAAGATGCTGTTGCGCATTATGTGTGCGTCATGGGCCGAGCCTGGGAACTTTGCACACACGTGGGTGATCACCATGTCCGCAAGGCACACCACTTGCACATTCAGGGAGTGCGTGTGCTTCCTGTTGCGGTACAGGTGCTCAGTGGCCTGTGGTGGAACAAGGCCGACATGTGTGCAGTCAATGGCTCCAACGACGTGTGGGATTCTGCCAAGGGCATAGAATGCACCCTTCACTGCCGCCAATTCACGAGCCCTGGGGAAGCGGATGTACCTGTTCCGGTACAGCATCATGGCTGCCAGTACATCCCTCAGCACCTTGCTGAACATGGGCTGGGACATCCCTCCTCCACTGCCCACTGTGTGCTGGAATGACCCAGTGGCGAAGAAATGCATGGCGGCCATCACCTTAGCCGTGGGGGTGACAGCAGTCGGATACACCCTGCGGGGACGGAGATGGGGTTCTAACATGGCACACAGTCGATGCAGGGTTGGCCTGTCCAGCCGAAACTTCCTAATAACCTCTGTATCGTCCATGTCCGCCAGCAATTGGTATGGGCGGTCAATGTTCGGTCTCCGCCTAGGGACAATGGCAGAGGACACATGTCAATGCAACACGACACATAGCAATTTCGCATACACATCACTGACATGACTGAGCAAGCACATGAGCCACAGCCCAGCTGTCAAGCTGGGACGGCACGGCCACAATACACTTACACAGGTCTCCCAACAATGGCAATGGCTAGTGATACAAACCACTGCCATGTGCATGCACATGGGGATCTAGGCCCCAATGACTTGCGGGGCGTGCTGATGGGGACTGACTGCATATCCGTCAAGCGGCAACGCCACGGCAACATGAATGTCTGCTGAGCATGGAACTGCTTCCGCGGCTGGATGAGTATGGCACACGACGATGACGATGTGGGCACAGGCTGAGCGGCCAAAACAAGTGGGACCTGTGGCACGAGGGGATATGAGACAGTAGTAGGTGTCAGCACTGCACCCTATGTACAGCACTGTACGGATCACACCTCCCGAAACATTGACAGGTGTCCACATTGACAGCCCCATGCCAAGACGGCTGTGTGCTTGCAGTCACACGTCACAGGTGAGAGGTTACATTGCACGTGCCAGGTGGCAGTCGTACATAGTGGGAGCTGGCATGTGTGTGCATGTGTCTCCTGTTCAGGATCCACCAGATGGGCGCTGACTCTGTACTGACCATTGGACACAGCATGTTCCGTGGAAGGCTTGTGTGTGTGGGATGGTGGCACTGGATGTGCCTCCGTTGGGTGGGGGCCATGCACAGGGCGGGTACGTCGATGATTGCGCATTGTTGGTCACGGTGGGTGCACCCACTAAGATGTGTTGCCCTGTGTTCAATTCCTATGTCCGCATGATGATGGACTGTAGATGTGGGCAGACTACACATTGGTCGATGTGCTGTCTATATGCATGTGCCTTCACACCAGGCACAGCTGCCCCTGCACATGTGACCCCTGCTGGACTCGCTGCTGGGTCTGTGGAGCTGATGCACCTTCTGCGCGTGGGGCGGGCAGCTCTCCTCACTTCCCTCATTGCGCATGTCATGACTTTGCCGCAGGTGACATGGATCATGGAGGGCCCACATGTACGCGTGGGTAGGCTACACATGATTGTACACTGGTCGCCACCCCAGTCAGTGTTTCGAATGGGAAGGTTGTCGTGCTGGTGGTATGTTCGATGTGGCGGATGGGCGGGCCTAGGTGCGGGCTTACATTCCGGACATGGGGGGTAGTTGTATTGGCGACTAGTTGCAGTACACACGGGACACGTCTCTTCCTTTCCACATCTGGGTCATCCCTTGTACTAACTGACAGTGATACAGTCATCTTCGCCCCAGCCCTCATGTCCTCCCCTCGCTCCCCCAATATGCATGCTCACCTGCGAGGCTAGCGCTTGCACAGGCAGCCCCAAGCTCGCACCAGAGAGGGCAAGGAGTGTATGTGTGGGTCCAGTTGCACGAGTGGGCTGTCTCAGGGTATGATGTGTTGCGGGACGCCGTCCACCTGCGTGGTGCCCCAAATGGAGACCCGGCCTGCATGGACTATGCATCACAGTCTTCGCCTTCCGGATCCGCCACCTGCGACACCCAGTGGCTGTGGCTGCCCTTGAGGCCAGGCCGCGTCCGTCTGTGGCTGATGGCCCACACATTCACTCTTTGGCCTCTCTGGGGAGGGCTCGGGGGTGGTGGCGCACGCGCTTGCACTTAGTCGCAATGGCATGTGGCGTGGTTGGTATGATGGGCAATGGATGGGATGGTGCGAGCCACCTCCCGTGACGTCAGTGCTGCTCGTGCTGTGGTGCGTCCCCCTACACTTCCATGTGACTTGTGCCATGCTAGACGTTGAGGTTCTATTGCCTGCGTGATATGACCAGGAGGAGCGCGAGGAGACCTCTCACACACCATGCTCCACTGCCATCCCGTGCCCTGTATCGCCTGTGCGGATTGACTATGTTGGGGTTACACCTGGTCGACTGGGGCTGTGTGTGCCTTGTCAAGGGGCATGGCGGGCGCACAACAGGATCCAGCTTGTCCACAGAGGGTGGGCTGAGGTGCGCCTGGTACCGCTTTGTACGTGTGCCCGGCTGCTGTGCACACTCGTGTTCACTCCCCCCGACAGGTGTCCTCTCACAATGCCCAGGGAAGCGGTGGTGTACTGTTCATGACCCCTCCCAACACGGCGTGCTCCAACTTGGCATGTGCGCATCTACCCGTCGCACCCACCCACCTGAGCACTGCGTCCATACGACTTCACACGACACATGTGTGTCTTCCACAGTAGTGCTACTCATTTGCGTTGACATCCAATACCAGTGGACTACATGGTCATGTCACGACTGCCGTGTACTTCACATACTCTCATCCTCTCTCATTCGTACTTGTGAAATGAGTCAGCGGAGACAGTTTTGGTTTCAAACATTATATTGAGTCTTCTGTCCTCTGTGATGCAGTATAGTGGACACTACTGGCAGCGGAATACATGTTGAGGATATACTGAGCATGATTGCAAATGGGATAGGGTGTGGGGTTACATGTGATTGGCTGTTGCATGTGGGATGTGGGCTTCAGAGTGACATCTGCTTGGCCAAGGCTGTGCTAATGTACATTTACGTATAGCTGCGGAGCTGCGGACTTTGACACAGACGGTATACATGTAGCCTACCAGACCGCTTGGCATCATGGGCACAGTCCATCTCAGTTCCATGTGACAGGTTTGCTGCGGTTGTTCCTCATGCACGCGTGCATGTGAGTTGACATCAGGGCATGTGCTTGCGTGCATGCAGCGGCGTGCCACTTGTTGTTGCACTGTGGTGGTTACTGGACATGTCACAGTCACTGGGGTCGTGTTGTTGTTGTATGCACTTGTCGTCCATGCAAAGGACCTGGTATGGGATTCCCGGGGCGGGGGTGGGAGGGGTGCAGCACCCACAGACTCCAGGCGACCTATTCATGTCCAGTGAGCGGTGTGTGTGTCCATGTGCGCTGGATCCATGTCGTGTCCTGGTTGTTCGTGCAGTTCCGTCCATGTGGGTGCGATACACAGAGCCCATGCCACTGCCTCCCACGATGCATGCGGTGTTCCTGGATGTGATGGGGAACAGTGTGCATGTCCCGGTCATATCCGATGTCATGGCGATGTCGTTGATGGTGTGGTTACAGTTGCCGGTCGTTTGGTGTGGCTGTTGTGGTGGTGACTGGCCAGTCCGTGCGGAAGCTAAGCATGGGTGCGGGGTTGGACATCATAGGTCACTCGGGGAACCTGCGTTGTGGTCCGACGTATTTACAGGTTGTCAGGTATGCGATGCCGTCCAGCAGGGCTTCCATGTCATTGGTGGTGTACATGTTTGCCAGCCAATGTAGCGGATGGTGGCTGTCAAGGTGTTGTTCGTAAGTTGTCCCTTGGAGGACCATGATGGGGCATGCTGGGTGACATTCGATGTAGCTGTTCTCAATGATCCGTCGTGTGGAGGCACAGTGGTCCCATTTCAGTGCGGGTGCGATGTTGGCCACATACGCCATGCCCCCATAGGCAGAGCAGGCCCTGTCGTGTGCGTCCAGAGGGAGGAGTAGTGGTAGCAGGTCCGCCTTCAGACATGCCGGGTTGGAGAGGCATATCTCGACGGGATGCTGGTAGGGACACCTCCGACAGTAGAAGACGGGCATGACGCAGCTGAACAATGTGATGCGGTAAGTCAGTCGGTAACTTACGTTCAGCAGGGACAGGAGATCGCATCCCAATGTATGGAACAGGTTGGTTTTGTACAGCTTGAGCTGTTCGGCGTAGTTGGGTAGGTGTGTTGCGGTTGCCATTTCGCAGCGGTTCGTTGAGGTGGCGTGCTCCGGCTGTGTGTGCAGTCTGCAATGTGCACGCTCCGGGGTTGCTGTGAGCTCTGTGTAGTCGTAGGGAGACAGGACTTGTGTTCTGTTGGCTTGTTTGGAGGACACGGGCCCTCTTCCCACATGCTTCTCAGACAGTTCAAGGTCAGTGCTGTGTGACTCCTTCCAATTAACTTGCATGTGGCCGACATGGGGGAGTGTTTTCTTCTTTCTTCCCCGTCCGTTGTGTGCTTCTGTGATATGCGCTATCTGCCCTGTGGTCGGTCTCCTCGGCATGCCTGTGTTGGTCTATTCTTGGACAATGGCTGTATTCACCGGCTTCTGTCGTAGGGCTGTGGTTTCGGAGTTGGAATGGAAGGTCATTCAGTGCTGTCTGCTCTCCCTTGTGTGGGCGGCAGGCTGCCTTTCCGCTCTGCGTTGGGCCTTGTGTGTGAATGTTATTCTTGGGCCACCTGTTGTCGGTCCCCGGGCTCTTTGGTGTTCCGTTTTATATGTCTTGTTCATATGTGCAGGGTGGTATGGGTGTTTCTGTGTGGTACTGGCGTTCCTCTTCCCGAAGGAGCCCTGCTTCTCCTAGTTGGTGTTGCCGCCGCTGTGTGCTACGCCATGTTTGTTACACTGGGGTGTGTCCTGCTGTTGTGTGTCTTCACTGACATGTGTGCGTCGGTTGTGTGGCGTTGGGTGTTGTCCGTGAATTGGGCGTTGGGGACATGTCTGTGGCCGGCCTGTCACGTGTCATGTGCGTTCGGGGTGGGGCTGATGTGTGTGCTGCTTGGTTGTGTCCCTGTGTCTGTGTGCGACGCATGCATGGCGCTGCGGTTGGCCTCTGCGTTGTGCGCATGTGTGGCGGCGTCATCGGCGCTTTGGGGCCGTGACGGGGTGGTTGGTTCCTAGTCCCAGGTGGTGTGTACACATGTGTTCTGCGATGTTACGATTTGGCCTGTGTGTCATATGTGGATGCGATGGTGGATGTGTAGTGTACACGCGCTGGTGGGGGTTGTCCGCTTTTTCCGCCCTTGCACTGTGTGCGCTGTTTGCGTGCACTTGTTGTGTGTGTGCCTACCTGCGTCTCCGCGGTACGTTGCGTCCTTGGTGGTGCATCAGCAGAAGCATGGGGAGTGCCTGCAGTGCTGGATTCATGCTCGGGGAGCCGCTTCTTCGTTGTCCGTGCTCGGCATCCGTGTTACCGCTTCGGTTTGTCGTACGGTATCTCTTGGCCGTGGGAGCCGTTTGTTTGCGGCATCGTAATTTATGCGCCGGGCGGGACGTGTTTCGTCGGACGGTGTGTGTCAGTTGGGCTGCGCCGCTACATGTACGGGCGCACTTTGATGGCGGACGGTGTTGCTGGCTTGCCGGCGGTGTTTGGCCTACTTTTCGCATCGTAATTGGACGGGCGTGTGGACTGCTGCGTGCCGGCGGTAACTGGTGGTTTTTGCATCCGCCAGCACGGCGGTGGTGCTTCCGCCCGCCATCGTAATGTGCCCCAAAGCCTGCAAGGTCTGTTTTCTTTGAAGGAAATTTACATTTGTGAGTGTGCTGCTTTTCATCTGCACCCATATGCGTGTCTAAAAAGGTGGTATTGAATGTGTGTACATAGAAGAATTTTATAATAAATGCACTGACAGTAGTGGTGGCAGATATGTGTTTCAGGTCTGAGAATGCCAATTGTTTGAGAGCAGTCTGTATGCAAGACCACCTTAATTCAAGGGTTCAATGTAGTGGCCAGGGTTCAAACGACATACTTTTGGCCCAAAAAGACAAATAACTGACCGCTGGCTTGTCCTCATAAGGTACTTGGGGGTGGGTCTCATAAGGTACTTGGGGGTGGGTTATGTAATCTAAACTCACATACTGAGTCCTTGGAAAAGCTGGGATATTACCACATCACCAATTCTCCCATATGATATTTCAGTGCTAGTGTCAGCGAAGTAATACACACAATACTGATCTCCGCATCAACGTGCACAGATGTTAACTGGAAATTTCTTGCTTTCATTGGATGCTTACACCCTAAGCCCGCCCCAAAGCCCCACCCAAAGACCCGCCCATAGTACAGAGCTCAATTTGATGAGTAAGTGCGCTTATTTTTTCCCATTTAAAGCACTGCTCTCATACAAATTATTTGTGGACATAGATTCCATTTACCACATACGAAATAAAACTATGGACCTGCGTAGACTTTGGAAAAGTGGTAAACTTCGAGAACTATGGGAAGGCAAATAATCAGGAACTCTGAAGGGCTACGCTCAGGTAATAAAAACTTTGCACACCCATAGAATCTCAGTTGCCCTTCTGAGGTTGATAGAATGAGTACCATTGAGTTGGAATCATTTTAATGCCTGTTATCTTTGGTTAGATAAATATAACAGGACAATCCCAGGCAGAGGGCAGAAATTTAATACCTGTTTTAGTGCATCAAATTGCCAGACTGTATCTGTCAGCATCGTATACTTAGAGCTTCAGGGATCTAAAACATTATGTATTACCTACAGCAAGTTGAGTGGATTGATGGCCCATTGCAGAGATCTCTTGGTAACATGCAGGTTATGGATTTGATTCCTATCGGATTACACTCAGTTTATCGCCCGTCGAAGAAAAGAGTACCATTACCTGATGACAGCACATAAAACTTAGGGGCCCCGTTGCTAACCCAGAAGGTGATGTGTGCTTGCTAACCCAGCTGATTTGCCACAGGACTGAGGGAGGCTGCCTGGTGTTGCTGAGTTAGCCCCACCACTCTGCCTAAATATTATTCATGTGACTGCAGGCCGAAGGATGAAGTACACTACAGGCTGGACACCTGGTATGAGATATTACACATGCAGAATAACACATTGGTAAAACCATTTTAGAAGTCTGTGTTACTGGGAGCTCACATCCATCCTGCTCACTGTAGCTGTCGTCTCTCTTCAGAGGAGACATCCCGTTCAACTCCCCTCAACACTGCAGAGGGAGACAGTAATGTACACTTGAGGTTTTAGTAACATTTATGGCCTAGGAAACAATAGTTTGGCAGGATATTGAGTTTGTTTTTGCACTCGATTCCAGGTTTCCCACGATGCAAGAGGAATAGCATGCAGAATTGCTCAACCAATTGTTCTTTACAGTATCCCTGTTGACTCACGTTCTACCATGACATTTTCTCTAGGTTGTGTATGGAGGAAATGACACAGACACAAATACCTTCTACACCTGATTTTACATTAAACAGACTACTTGGAATGATCTATACCTCTTCTAAAAATGTGTTGATTGCCTTATATGGAACCTTTTGTTTGTAATGGCTAATCTTCCGGCCTGCTTATAGAGGTTGTGTGTTCTCAGATGTAACTCTTGGTGTGCAGAACACCCTCCACCCTTTGCCTAGTTTCATTTTAGTTGGGGCCCAATTAATAAAGAAATCCTTGAATCTGCTCTCACAGATTTTCACCTACGTGCTGGTGTAGATGTGTCACTTTCTGGAATTCACAAACATTTCCAGTAATATGCATGGAAAGCTTTGCCAGGTGCAGGCTTCCATGCACGTTTCTCAGAAGGTATGTGGCGTCCCCTGCAGGATCATATTCCTGTTGTTTAGAGTTCTCCGTACCAGAGAACTCTGCACAGGAGAAACGGGATTCCCTGTGCGAACTCACATTTTTAAAATGTTTGTACTCCATGGGGAAAATATTTTTCCTCGTGGAGAAACCCCATCTCTTACAACCCCGGTAAATCTTCACACCCTGGTCTGGGAGTTAAGCCAGCCATTGGCTGGAGAAAATCTCTCACCCTTCCAAAGGTGGAAAGGGGAAAAGAGAGAAGTACAAAAACCATGCTTATGGACATTCAAAACTTCCACAAATTAAACCTAATTCCTACCTGTTGAGTGGGATACACGGGTGCAGAGAATACCGCTCTTGTGATGGATGTCTCCACACATGTAAATAGACTTACACCTGCCCGAAATGCCTTTGTGAGTTGCTGGTGGGTACTGGTAGGGTGAATTCAGTCGTAAACATATAGTTATGACCAAATATACCTTTGTGAAAGGCCCTTTAGCGTCTTAGGTTTAGTATTTGCTTATTGTAAAGTGTAAAATGTGTGGGGTGAGGAGAGGATTACTGCAGAAATTTTTAAAAAAGCAATCAATTTCTGTTTAGTGTATTACTACATCTTGAGTAAACATAAATCAACATTTGAGGGTTCAAAGTGACTTTAAAGGCCCGCAGAACTGGGGCACACTTAATGGCTGACTTTCAGACAAGGAAATAGAAATAATTATTTCTTATCATACCTAAGTGGCAGGCTGGATTTTGCATAAATATGTGTATGAATATTTGAAAATGTGAACCTAGCCTAATCGATGGAAAGCAATGCTAGGCTGAACATGGGAGCGCAGTAGGTCCATTTGTAAAGACTGTTAACAAGCCATCCCTCCCATAACAAGCATTTGCAATGCAATAGGTCTTGCATTTATGCGAGACCTATTGCATTGCAAATGGGACAACGGGAGGGAGGGCGGGCAGGGGGGAGAAGGCACTGACAATGGCAGGGTGGGCGGGGGACGGAGAAGGCACGGACAACGGGAGGGCGGGGAGGAAGAAGGCACGGACAACGGGAGGGCGTGGAGGAAGAAGGCACGGACAACGGGAGGGCGGGGGTGAGAAGGCACGGACAACGGGAGGGGGGGGAAGAAGGCATGACAACGGGAGGGAGGGGGGAGTAAAGAAGGCACCAAAGCATGTCGTGCCTGCAGAAGGAGAACCTCATTAAAGAAAATAGTGCTCACAGTCTAAATAGCACGTACCTTGTAACAATCGAAGTAAAGGGGCCAGTCGCCATGGGAGGTGACAAATGAAGAGGAGGCTGTACTAAGGAGGGACTAACAAGCCTATTGATGAATCAGAAGCCAGCATTTAGGACGGACAATGACACAAGCCAATTGCAAATATGGGCGGAGAGCGGGCGGGGCTTCTATTGCCTAATCCTCTACAATAAGTCTCGCAGAGCAACGCATGCACGCTGGCTGTAGGATCGACCTAAAAATGTGGAGCACTGCAAGAGGTGTCTCTTAGTTAAAAAAAGAGGTTAAAAAAAAGCTCCTTTCTGTTGCGGTGTTCCCACAGCCTCTTTTAATGCAGCCATTGTACACGGATGGCTGTCCATATTCCTCCCTTTCATTTTGATGCGAGGGACGCCCAATCAGTCAAAAAAAGTAGAAAAACGTTTTTGCTGACCTATTACAGCCCTCTCCAGTTGTCTGCAGAATGCATTGTATACAGTACTCCTCAGAGTCAATCTTGCACATGAATAGGTGACTTTCTTGACAATCTCAGTTCCCTTCTTTTTGTTGGTGGTGCTCCTCCCTATTCTGTGTTTGTTCCTTCCCTGGAACATAGCTCTTTAACCTTTGTTTTTGGTTGGCTTTGGTATGTAGCCTTCCTTTGCTGACATCTTAAACAATTTTTGGTATTTTTTCTAAATGTTATTACTACTTTAGCACTCCATGGGAGTGCATGTCTTATTTTCAGCGTACGGTTGGGGTCTTTGCTTTTACTTCCTTCCTCCTGCTCTCCCATCTTTTCCCTAATGCCCTCCCTCCATCCTAATGTATGGTGTGTGAGATTTTGGGCTTATTTTGATAGAGTTTCATTTGTTTTGGAATTATTTGCATGCATTGTTCTGGTTGTTCAGAGCTTCTTCCTGGGGGTTGTTTTTTTGGGGACTTTTGTTCAAGGAGAGTTACGGGTGTTTTGGGCTTCCTTTGGTAGGTCATCAGCTTGTTTGGGGCTTTCTTTAACATGGAGTTAAGGTTTTTTTGGGCTTCTTTGGTAGAGGGAAAGTTTATTTTGCCATTCTTCCTATTATAGGCTTGCGTCTGTTTTGTGTTTCGGACTCTCAACCTCTAGTTTTGCTAGAGCTGCTTCTTGGACTGAAGATTCCATGGTAGGCAGGAGACCAGACTGGTTGGACACTAAGGAGGGGGAGGAGCCAGGTAATGTAAGCAAAGGGCTTTATCCCGCCCAGACTTAACTTTGTGTAACATTCAGGTACACAGGGATGCAGGTATGATGCCGCCATGCAAGGGGCGGGCAATAGCAAAGCAGATCCTGTTGCTCCCTCAGCATTGGCTTTGTCCATGCTTACTTTCAACATGTCTTTAAGGTAAGAGGCAGCTTTTGCAGCGTTCGCTGGGCCCAAATGGTTTACATTACAGAATGCCCCTTGTCAGATCTAGCAAATATACAAAATACTCGTGTTCTTCTTTATTAAATACACAACGCCTTTAAAAAATTTTGTTCTCCGTCCACAACTAATTTGAACATTAATAATCACCCACAGACAAAATACATCGAAGTAGTCCACACACAAAAGTTCTTCACTATAAAAAAATTATTCTGTCTCAGCTTTTTCCATGCTTGTTCCACAACCACCTTCACACAGAGACGAAAACACATTATACCTTTGGGCAAAATATTCAAAGGAACTTTTCAATTGGCAGGACGGGTCCGAGTACCGTGAGTTGCGTGGGAGGCAAATGCATCAGAGTCCCGCTTCATCCAAAAGGTGGGTGAAATGAACTGTGGCGCACACCAGTTTTGGCACGCGCCGGAAGCCGCTGTTACTCCCACTGTGCGTGTCGGTGCAAGACTCAGCACGCGCTGCGGCCGAGAAGAGGCATCAAGAACCACTGGCAGCAGGCACGCGCTGCTCCTGCAGCTTTTATGGGCATTTAACGGATGGAAAATAACCATAGGCAGCCCTGCCAAGTATCACGCATCAAGCGTTAGACTAACGCATTTTCGTGTGGTGATCCGCATCACCGCACAAAAATGCAAAGTCACGCATTTATAGAGCCTTGTGAAGTTGCTGAGAACTTAAGCAGGAGATGGGAGCGCTGCTATTAGCACTCATCTGGCAGCTCAGTGTATGTAACAGTCTAGTCAGAAGTGCACTGCTCCGCAGCGGCAGTCACGTGCGTCACGTGACTGCAACATTGTTTCCATGAATTGCCGTGGCGCGATTAGCGGGTGGGCCGGCAGTTATGCTTAAGTTTCTTGTGGCGCAGGCAGCCCACCGTTCCTCGCACTGTTGGCTGCGCTTTAGTTTGGGCAAATGCTGGCTCCTCGCACCGGTGCACGGCGGGGGTGGGTGTGGACTGGAGTGCGAGTGCTGCGCACCACAGGCTACCTCAGAGCTGCCGGGTTGCACGGTAGTTCACCGTGGGCCAGTGCTGCAATCCGGGCCCACTCCGGTCCCACTGCTGCACAGATTCCGGACTGGCTGCTCATCAGCAGAATGATCCCGCGGGAGGGACCTAACCAACTCTCCCCAGCCCACCAGCCAGGCTGCGAGGCCTTCTACATCAAGTAAGTGAGCGGCGATAATTTTTACTAAAGCACTTGGCATGATGGTAATTGGTAAACCATATTTTGATTGCTTGGAGAGCCATGCACACTTTCACTCAGCCTTGTTAATAGCGGGCGGCATCGCAGGCTGGACGACACGGGGGCGGTGTGTTCAGCTAATCGCTTTTAATTATAATACTGCTCAGTACTGTCACGTAAGTGACAGGCCTGAGTGAGCGGGGATATTTGTCCTAAAGCAGTGCACTTGTGTCCTGCTAACTTTAACCGTAATTGCTTAGAGAGCTGGCCCGTGCAACATGAAGTTTGAACACTCACTCACCCTCGTTAATAATAGTGGAAGGTGGTGCCGCATGCCGGGCGGACCCCGGGGCCGGTGTGCTCACTGCTAATTGATTTTAATTATTTATATTACTGCTCAGTACTGTGTCTTCACTTTTGAAGTAATACAGCCTCCGGCCTGACTATCTGCTGTGCAGTCCTTAAATCAGCTGAGATTCAGACTGTATAATTAAAGGCTGACTGGCAGCTGTGAGTTCCGTGTCGGGGCCTCTCACATCCTGTTTGACTCCTCGGCCCCGGGTGTCCTATGTGGGATAGAGCGGCCTCAGCGATGTTCCTTTGCATGATTGATTGCCACTGCCAAGGAGGAGCCCGGGGCCCAGCAGTCGGTGTTACTTACCTGGTTAAACAGTACAATCAGGTTACAAGGGCACTAGGTTAGTGAATTGTCCTTCCGTCTCTGGTGCTTTGTAGCGTTTAAAGATCTTCTTAGAGTTTCCTATTGCTCAAATGGGTGTAATTTCTGATATTTATATGTTTCCCTCGTCTTCATTGCTTGATTTTGTTTGCAAGGAAGTGTCACTCATAGTCGTTCAAATGTCACTCATAATTACATTGAAATTATGAAAATGTCACACATAGCAATCTGAAACCTTGGCAGCTATGCATAGGTTTTCAGATGATTAAACTGATGCAAAACGACGATAAATCTCCGGCCTAGGGTGGCCAAATTTGTGTTTGTTTTCTTTTCTAATTAGGTACAGAAATTAAAGCCAAGATGCAGCTTCTTTGCACTGCTGCTTGCACACCCTGACAGCATACAGAACCAGAGGCCTACTCCTCGATACACACCACAGATGTGGCACCCAACTGAAACCTTTAGACATATTCCCTTATCTCCTTCTCTGTGTCGCTCGAACATATTTTGAATGGGTGTGGTAATCAGTGCTTACTGTGGGGCCCACCGGTACTCTTTTCTGAAGCCTGAGACTTATTTTTAATCATCAGACTTTGACCCAGAACAAGAGAAAGAAAGGCAGCAAAGGGGGAAATAGAGAGGAAGTGAAAGAGGTAAAAACTGTGACAAAGGGATGAAAACGAACCTTTAAGACTGAGTTAAAGGGGCAGAGAGAATGTGTTGTTGGATTAACGGGGTATAAGGTGAAATCAAGACTAGGCAGCCTTGGTATTTGGCAACCTTAACATTTGTCAGCGGCACCACTGGGCTTCTGTGAAAAACGTGGGCCCCACACTTTTTCTTTTACAAATTAAGCACCGTAAGTAGCACTAATGAAGAGAAAGTACAGAACTAGGAGTGTGGGATCAGAGGAGGAGGGTGGGCATATCATGCATGCTAGTGGGCAGTGCAAAAATTCACACCCTGTGATTTTCCGCTCCTCATAGGATTTCTTGCAGGGGGCAGAGGGAGGGAGGGAGGAAGGTCAGCCGCTGCGCCAGCCCATGGTACAGCCCTGCCAAGCCTCAGGCATTAGACTAACGCATTTCAATGTGATGATCCACATCACCACACTGAAATGAAATGAAATTTGTACTTGTAAAGCGCACTGTTACCCTAGGGTGTCCTGGCACTGTACGCATACCGCTGTGGAACCCTTCCTGTCTTTTCCCTGTGAAATGTCCACTCCTGGGCACCCCCAAGGTGAAGCCAGGCATCCCAGCGCTGGTGGGGCCGTTGTGGAGATTAAGCAAGCTATTGCCCAGAGTTGCAGAGTGGGACCCATGATTAGAATAGGCACCGAGGCGAGAATTATCAGGTCCGAGGAAATTGAACCCAAGACCCGCCGAGGCGGGAATTGAACCCTGGTCCCGGGCCAGATCTCTGCATCAGGGTCTGCCGCTCTAACCATTGAGCCACACTTCTCCACAAATGCAATGTCACGCCTTCTAGCGCCTCTTCCACAGCTGTCAAGCCGGGAGCGCTGCTATAATGAAACACCGTACAAGCTGAGTGGCAGCGCGCGCTGCTTCCGGCAGGCTTGGGGGCTCTCTGGCTCAGCTGCTGCTGAGCTGCACAGTGGTGCTTGCTGTCTTGCTACAATGTAACTCACCCGACACCGTGCGGGGATTTCACTGACGTCAGGAGGAGTGGTGGAGTCATTGTGCCCTGGGCCAATGTACAGCGCCGAATTGAGTTGTGCACGTAATGTGTAGGTGGGTCCGGCTCCTGCCTCCTGCGGTGCGAGAGGGCGGGCGCCTCACAGTTCTCTCATTGGCTGCACTGACTGTTGTGCAATAGGTAATTATGGCAGCTCAGCTGGCGCTTGCACCTTGGGCTGCCTCGCGGTATGTGATCCTGCGACGACCCCACTGGCCTCCTTGTGAACTTGTTGGGCAATGACAGACAGTCATGGCAATTGTGGCAGAGCTCGCACGTCCACGGCAGCCACAACTGGACCCAACCGCACCGGCGCCACAGCCAGCGTGTGTGCAGCTGATGGTCCTCAGTGCTGGGCAAAATCATGAAGCGGGAGATAGAGTCTTGCGGCTACAATTGGCCCGCCAGTTGCTGCGCAGCAGTCCTGTAGCAACAGCCTGCCTTACCTGCCCCCAGCACCACAATCCAGGTGTGTGGAGGGCAGACTGCAGGCAGGATATTAAGCCTCATATCTGCCCTCCTGCCTCCAGTCATGTGCGGGCTCTTTGTAGTCCAATCTAGTGCCAGTAGCGGCACACTTTTAAAAGGGTGAGCCAGTCTGCCTAGCCTTCAGCTGTCACAAATCATCCTCCAAGCAGCGGCCACTGCAGTGCTACAGTGACTTCACCCGAGCCTGGCACTAGAAAACGTCCTGTAGTGTAGCATGACCCTCAAGGGTAGCACACACAAACTATGCATGCCGGTACGCCCCAGCACGTGCTATCACAGTTCCAAGACGTTCTCTACTGACTCAGCCTCAGCCTTCCCAATCAGTCATTTCTGGTTGGTACAGGTGAGCCCAACAGCAATGGGGGCAGTGTCAGAGCGTGGAGCAAAGACGTGGTTAAAAAAGACATTATTCTGCATGTATTTTAGTTAGTCTTTCACCTTTAGGTATCTAAAGCACTCACCTTAAATGAAAGATAAATGCAAGTTCAAGTAATCACTGGGAAATACGCTCTTACATTGTGAAACCTCAGTTGGTTAATTCAGTCTTTCTACAGATGTCTGTCTGTGTTTAAGGAGAGAGAAACAGAAGAGTAGGGCATAGTGACTAGTCTATTTATAGTGCTATGACATCCCCTTCTGCGACTGAGAAAGCACTTTAACTATGCAAGTCACTCATTGTAATGCACACAGTAGTAGATAAGGGTCACTCAAAGTGTCAAAGATTTGGCTGTAGAATGCCACTCCTAAGTACACTGAAATCATGGAAATGCCACACATAAGCAAACTGAAAACTTGGCAGCTATGGAGAGAGTCATGATAGGGTGGATGGAGTGCCCCAGAACCCAGGGAGGTCTGGGGGGCAGTGATGCGAGGCACTTAGAAGCATAGCGCCTCGCACATTCACACCTAAGTGCCCTTCCATTTCTGGCAATTTGCAGCAGGTTTATGATCTTCTTAGAGTTTCTCGCTGCTCAAATGCGTGCAATTTCTGATATTTATGTTTCCCTCATCTTCATTGCTTGATTTTGATCACGTGAAAGTGTCACTCATAGTCATTGAAATGTCACTCATAATTGCACTTAAATTATGAAAATGTCACACATAGCAATCTGAAAGTGTGGCAGCTATGATGGTGGTCGAGCTGCTGAGTGCAACTGCCAGACAGCATGAGATGCAAAGGGGCCTAAAACAAGCATGGAAAATGTCCCCAGCCCACACCCCTGGTTGAACAGTAAAAGACATTTATATTTGGAGTGCATGTGGTTCCTGGTGGCATTGCACCTGCTGCACTAGTGCAGGCTAACTACCACTGTTTTCATTGCAGAAATCGATAGCTGACATGTTAAATGCCCACTAGTGTAGGTTCAAATGGATGACATAAAAACAAGGGCGGGAGTTATTTTACATTTCTTCTGGAATTCAAATTTTGGCCATTCATTATTTAACTACATATTTATGTTGGAATCTCTCTCTTATTTTTCCAAAAAAGTCTCCTCCCAGTAAAAATGCTGTCAGAGGAGCACTCTCGTATTTAGTGTTTGCTAGGAGTTTATAATTCCTTCGATAAACCGGAGTTCAGGGCCCAGTGGATGTCAGAGCCCCTGTGTGCTCTTTTCACTCCTATCTATAACTTATGTGAGCGTGTTTAACAAGGGAACTTAGGGTTTTGAGAGCACTTCTATTTGATGGTTCTTGTTAAGAGCCCCAGCCCTACTGTCCTCCTGAGTCTGCCTCTATCTTTTACCCAGTTTTCTAACTCATCCTCTAATGCGTAGTGTCAATCTGCTTTTGGAGTCGAAGATCAAAAAATAAAGATACACCATTTATCAGAATTGATTATGTTGGAAGGAGGTGAACTCTGATTGCCTACAAAGGGCAGACTGGAAGGAGAGATGGAGGCTGGGCCAGACTCTCCCTCCCTGGGTCAGAAATAGTCATAGTTTACATTTCTGAAAACCAGACCATGTTTGGGATGATTGAAGTAAAGTTCTATCGGACAGATCTAGGTCAGACTGGTGTGTCATGAAGGTGTGGTTAAAATTAAAAAAATGTTTTATTTACGTATTTTTTTTAGATCATTTATAGCTTGCGGAAATAGCTGCAATTAGAAACTTGAGAATGTTTTAAAAAGCATCAATATTACACATTACTGGCTTAGTAGCGGGGCATAGCTATCATTAGCGCAGTAGACATTGTGGCTTCAGGGAAGCATGGCTGTGAGGATCCCAGTGCATCCCAATTATGGCTGTATTTTATTACCCAATACTGGGGCTGAGAAACCAATTTTCCTTACTTACATTATGGTCCAGGCGTAGAGTGGATTGGCATAGAGCAGAGTAGAGTGGCATAGACTGGAGTGGGGTATACTATAGTTGCATTGAGTGGTGTAGAGTGGAGTGGCATGGGATGGAGTGGCATGATGTAGAGTGGCTTGGAGTGGTGTAGAATAGAGTGGGATCGAATGGAGTGGATTAGTGTGGTTTGGAGTGGTATAGACTGGCCTAGAAAGAAGTGGGGTAGAGTAGGGTGGTATTGTGTGGAATGCGAGGAGTAGAATGGCGCTAACTGGAACTGTGTGGAGTGGAGTGAAGTGGCATGGTGTAGAGTACAATGGCAGAGAGTGGCATAGAATGGCATGGCACAGAGAAGAGTGAAGTGGCGTAGAGTAATGTCTACTGGCATAGAGTGCATTAGCATCGACTGCAGTGGCGTAGAGTAGAATGGTGCAGAGTACAGGGGCATAGAGTGTTGTAGAGTAGAGTAGAATGGGGTACTGGGGTACAGTGGACTAGAGTGGTGCAGAGTAGAGTGGCATAGAGTGCAGTGGCATAGCTTAGTGGTGCAGAGTGCAGTGGCATAGATTAGAGTGGTGCAAATTAGAGTAGAGTGGCATAGAGTGCAATGGGGTAGAGTGCAGTGGCATTGAATGCAGTGGCATAAATTAGAGCAGTGCAGAGCTGAGTAGAATGGTGTAGAATGCAGTGGCATAGAGAGCAGTGGCATTGAGTAGAGTGGTGTAGAGTACAGTGGCATAGAGTGCAGTGGGACAGAGTAGAGAGCAGTTGTGTAGAGTGCAATGGCGTAGAGTAGAGTAGGGCAGAGTACAGTACAGTGGCGTAGAGTAGAATGATGCAGGGTAGAGTGTAGTGGTGTAGAGGGGTGCAGAGTAGCGTGCCAGGGTGTAGAGTACAGTGGCGTAGAGTAGAGTGATGCAGGGTAGAGTGTAGTGGTGTAGAGGGGTGCAGAGTAGCATGCAGTTGCATAAAGTAGAATGGTGTGGCATTGAGTGGAGTGGAGTGGAGTGGTGTAGAGTACAGTGGCGTAGAGTGGATTAGCATAGAGTAGAGTGGTGTAGACTGGAGTGGGGTAGACTAGAGTGGTGTAGAGTGGCATGGCGTAGAGTTGTGTGGAGTGGCATGAAGTGGAGTAGAGTGGCCTAGATTAGAGTAGTGTAAAGTAGAGTGGCGCAGAGTGCAGTGGCATAGAATAGAGTGGTGTAGGGCGCAGTGGAGTAGAGTGGCATAGACTGCAGTGGCCTAGAGTAGAGTGGTGTGGCATAAAGTACAGTGGCATAGAGTAGTGGGGTGCAGAGATGTGTCATAAAATGCAGTGTGGTAGAGTGGTGCAGAGTAGAATGCAGTGGCGTAGAGTACAGTGGTGCAGAAAAGAGCAGAGTGGGATAGAGTACAGTGGCGTAGTGGTGTTGAGTAGGTTGGCGTTGAGTGCAGTGGCATAAAGTAGAGTGTAGTGGTGTAGAGTGCAGTGGAGTAGAGTGCAGTGGCATACAGTACAGGGTAGGAGTGGGAGGGAAAAGAAGCAACATGGAAGGGTGACAGCTGTCCAGGTGAAACCTAAAAATAGGACCGGCAGAACCACTCTTTAGAACAGAACACTCCTGGACCTGTGGAAGATTCAGAAGAATGATTACCCTGTGCCAGAATGACTGCCTTGCTGTCTGAAGAAGAATAATTGGACTTGCTTGCCTTGATCCCTGGCTACCCTGAGTTACTCCAAGGGTCATTGGTTAACCTTGTGTGCAAGCTACAAGGAGCGAACAGGCATTCTGGGCCCTGCTGCTCGCCTCTGCTGGACAGAGTCCTGATCCTCAAGAGGTGCATCTCTGGTCCCCGACTTTTGGTTGCCATGATAGAGAGCTCCTCCACAAGAAAAAGATGGAAGTCCATAAGTTAGGGTCTTCGTGACCGTGAACCTTTTGCACCAAAATTCTGCCACCCGCAACAACTGGCAACGCAACGCTTCGGTGAGACCTGCTCTTCTAGCGTCAGCGATCATCGGTGGCGACTGGCAATGAGAGACCTGCACTTCATGCTACATCAACGGCAGCCTGCAGTGACTGCCAACGCAAAACTCTAGAGACAACTGGTTTATCATGCTGCAGTAACGATCATTCGCGACGCTCAACATGCTCTTCATGCTAGAAGCCTCCTACTCGCAGCCCCGTCCAACGCAAACTGAACTCTTGGTGCTAGCCTTGAGAGGTTATCTCTTCATCGGTACCAACCTGGTCCCTGTATCTGACCAGCGCTTCATAGTGGCTGGTTTGAACTTGTGATTTTTCCCCAGTCCGTGAGTGGGGCTTTCTGCTTTTTTGCGCTATTTTCACAAACAAATTTAGAATTCCATATCGCCTGTTATACTGGTTGGAGTTTTGTAGTTCTGGTATCATTTTTGTCGTTCTGGTATCATTCTAATTACTAAAATGTACTCTATTGTTCTAAATTGGCTTTGGATTTTTTTCTTGTGTTGTGTTTTCACTTTATTACTGCTTGTGTGAACCTAAATACTCTACAGTTTGCCTCAAAGTTAAGCCTGACTGCTTTTGTGCTAAACTGTCAGAGGGTAAAGCACAGGGTAATTTAGTGACTTTTGTGGTACACCCTGACAAGGATTGTGGTTGTTGCTTGAGCGGGACTTCCACCCCTCTCAATCAATAATCCAATTTCTTATACTTCTGCAACAGTAAATACAAACCCATTTTTTTATAGCCCTGCTGTTAGACCTGGCACTGTTGGCGTGGGTCTCCCTTCCATTTTTTGCTGTTGCCTCATGTGTTTTTGCTGGTTATAGATGCTTTGGGCACTGTGCCACTGCTATTCAGTGCCACAGTGCAAGTGCTCCCTATGGTAAATTGGTGTATGGATTAGTGATTCCATGATTGGTTGGTTTGGTTTACTTGTCAGACCCTAGTACAGTGCACTGAGTGTGCCCAGGGCTTGTAAACCAAATGCTGCTGGTGGGCTTGCAGCACTGGTTGTGCCACCCACAGAAGCAGCCTGTAAAAGTGTCTCTCAGGTCTGCCATTGCAGAGCCTGTGTGCAGTCTGGTACTGCCATGTTGACTGGGCAAGTGCACCCACTTGCCAGTCCCTAAACCTTCCCTTTTCTGCATATTAGTCACCCCTATGGTAGGCCCATGGGCAGGGTGCATTGTAAGTATAAGGTAGGACATGCCCTGGTGTGTGTGGCATGTCCTAATAGTGAATTACAGCCATTTTCGTTTTTCACTATTGCAAGGCTACCTGTTCCCCATAGGCCAGAAGGGGCAGTTTGATTATTACATCTTATAATCCTAACTGACCCAGGGAACATGGTAGAAAAACGAATTTAGTATGCCTGAACTCAGAATGATAAAATACATCTTTTAGTGAAGTTGGTTTTAACATTCTGTGTTTGAAAATACCACTTTTAGAAATTAGGTATTTTCTTGCCTAACTATCCAAGCCTGCCTCTGCTAGGTTGTGTATTCCTTGTCTAGAGTTTGAGTGACAGGGGCTGGGGGATTCCAGGAGACGGGGTGAGTCATCACAGGGCTGAATAGAGAGATCTGCATGGAGATGGGTGGGAGGAGTTGCACCTGGGACCTGAATAGGGCTGTGCCTTCCCTCCACAATGCTGGCTCCACCTCCTGTAGTGTGTCTGATGTCCCTGGCCTACACTGTGAAAGGAAAGAAGGAGTCTTGTCAACAAAGTGCTCCAGTACTGACCAGAACTGGTTTGGACTAGGCAAAGGCCTCTCTGCCTTCAGAGAACAAAGGGAAAATGAGTATAAAAGAGGGGACCCAAACCCCAGAACTTTAGATCACTTTGGGAAACAAGAAGAACCTTTGCTGAGGAGAGGAACCAGAGAAACTGAGGAGGAGACTATCCCTAAGCTGAGTGCTGTTTGGGGGATTGGCCTGCAGTGGTTGCGTGACTGCCAAAGAAAGGAGAAAGGAACTTTGTGTGTACTTTCATCAACTTGTAAAAGATCTCCAAGGGCTTGAGAGAAGAGCTTGCCTCCTGCTGAAGTCTCAGGGACAACAGACTTCACCAACCAGCTCCCCAAGAGTCTTTCTGGAAAGTGCCTGCTGCTGTGCTGGACTTTCTGAGGGACTGCGTGTCGCAAGGAGCTGGAAGCGCGACTCACGAAGAAGAAGCGTCGCCGCCGCAGCCGAAGCGCCTCGCATCGCCGAAGAAAAGGATCGGCGTCGCATCAGACGCCGCCGCATCACCGGGAAGCGTGTCGCAGGGCCTGTCGCGGCTCGGAAGAATCGTTGAGTCGCCGCACGGCCGTCGGGCGTGCACGCATCGTGTCGCATCAAGAAGAAGACGCCATCTTTGTTTCGTTGCACCGGATCTTCATCGCATCACGGCATTGCTGGTCGCATCGCCACGGAAGCGCAGTAAGAAACCGATGCATCACCTCCCCACGCCGAGAAGAACCGACGCATCCTCTATGCATCAGTAGGGACCCGACGCATCACCGTTCTTGCGTGTAAGGAGCCGACGCATCACCTTCCCTGCAACACTTTCGTTGTATAGCGTTACGCATCCAAAGGTACATTGAACTCAAAGTGTCGCATTTACCATCTTAAAGAGAACTGAACTAATTCTACCATTTTTGAAGTACAGTATTGTGGATTTTTGTCGTTTGTGGTCTTGTGTTAAATCTATATAAAAGATACTTATTTTTAATATACAACTGGTGTGGTGTCCATCTGTAGTGTTGTCACTTGATTACTGTATGTGTTCACAAATGCTTTACACACTGCCTCTGAGATAAGCCTGTCTGCTCGTGCCAAGCTACCAAAGGGGTGAGCAGGGGTTATTTTAGGAGTGTACCCCCTTACCCTGACTAGACGCAAGGGTCCCTATTTGGTCAACGGTACCTACCTCTGCCAACTAGAGACCCCCAAATCTAACACCTGCTTTGAGAGGAGAGAGCTCCACATATATTTTGTTACACTGGAGATAATTGCTTGCAGCTGAAAGAATTGATACATTCTAACTAAATATTGTTGCAAAGATGTATATTTGTATTTGCTTTAATTCCAAAAAGGTTTATTTAAAAAAAAAAAATGATAAGGTAATGAAACAGTGAATTAACTTGTACAGTTACTATTTAATAAATGATATTCATAATGTATGTTTAGATATGATTATACAGTTTTAAAAGGGCATTGTTGAAAATTGTTAAATAACGAATATCACATGTTATGTGACAAATAATGCACTGTGGTTCAAATAAATTGTATATTTGGTTTTGATTTTATAAAATATTAAGTTAGTAGTGCTTTTTTGAAAACTTAAACAAAATTTATAAATTACAACAAATATTAGGTCAAAGGTTTGGGCAGTTGGGCCTTCCTACCTGGCTGATGAGGTGTTTATACTGAATGGTATTTTCGCCGTCATTTAAGTCAAACTTTCTCTCATGCCTCCTACTGCGAACTGTGGTACATTGAGTCTCTCTGCCCTGCTGATCTTTTTTTGCGGCATTGCTCTCAAGGCTAGCATCAGCCTTCCCTCCTCCATGAGGATAAGCATACTCTATCTCTTCAAAGTGATGGTCTACACTATCCTACTGGAGATGTCTGTGTGTGGAAATCTTGGACCACGAACTTAATGCATATATGTATATGTTTTCTATATACCGTATTGACAGCAGCAGTTAGCCTACTTCTGATCTCTTTCTGTTTTAGCAGATTAAAGAACTAAGGTACTGGGTGACCAAGCAACCTGTCCAGGATCACACAATTTGCTCAAGCCAGAGTAAGACCTCAGGTCTTCTGCCTCCACAGAAGTTGGCTTCAGCTCCAGGCCAGGTCCCCTTCTTAGTCTGTGGCTTAAATTCTTAAGGGTTCAAGGGACCTCTATGTGTGAGGATGAACCCTTTAACCAGTCAAACTACCTTTGCCTCCGAGATGCTGAAACCGATCTAAGTAGCCGGGAAAGAAACAACCTTCCCTGGTCTTGCTGCAGGACATCTACTTTGCTTCAGTACATCTGTGATAGGCTATCGTTTGTTTATAGAAAACATTCGGCATGTTTATTTAAATTAGTCTATTTCCTCCCTTCTCTCTGTTAGTGGCATGCAAAGCTAGCAGGTGCTTTGAGCTGAAGCTTGCTGACTTTCACTAGGATACTATTCTGGGCTCCATGTTGTATACCTCATCCTAGTAAGGAGGGGCCATACTGTGCCTCTAAGACAAACACACAATGAGCTGTGGCTCACGATTGGGAATGCACACTCCTTGATTTTTTTTGTTTACACGCACACCCTCATATACACTCACATACACTTGGCAAAGTAGCATTTTGCTCATCCTCTCTCTCTCCTTCCCCCTACTTGTCTCCTGGTGTGACTCGCACCCTGGTTTGATTCATTCCATAGTATGACGTATCTAGGGCGTTACCTGCCTTCTCCCGTGACCCATTGCCTCTAGTGACTCACCTTCTCTTCCCAACATCCTATATCACATGGCAGGAAATACAGCAGCAGAATTATGGACGAAAACAGTGGCTTCACCAGAATCACCTGGTATAACAAATATACATAGATGTGTACATAAATTGGGATGCTGGGAATCTCAGGGGACCATCATGTAGTGTGGTGGGCCCTCATCTCACTCTGGTTGTTAGCTCTTGTCCCTCTTTGCAATGCTCTGTTATTGATTGTGATGTCACACTTGCTGGAAGGAATATTGAGGAGTCGGAGGTCACTCATGACCTGTCAGCCATTGGTGCTAGGAGGCGGCTTGGTCCCATTTTTGCCCTCCCTATATGGAGGTGCAGGTACTGTCCCCCCACCCACCTCTATCAAGCCTATCTTGCCGTACTGTGAAAAGGCACATTGTGGACCTGCTAGTAGAGACTGAATATTCTCCACCGTTTGGCAGACTGGTGCCTCTGAAGGGATGTTATATTCCATGGCCATAGACCTGTTTCCTCCCACCTGCATCGGACGAGTTTTAAGGTGAAACGATAGGAAACGTCAGAGGAGGATGTAATATGATGCTCAGCCATTATGAAGGTATTTTAGAATGTTGGTATTTAGAATGTTAGAATGAAAGCTCGGTCAGTTGCTGAAAGGGCTGAGCACCGCACTGGCTGCTCCTGGTGGGGCTTCCTTTCCTTATTACCTAATACTTAAATAAACCTACCTTAAAACCACCTCATCCGGACTATTCATCTTATTATTACATTGGCGACGATTGGAAGAACCTGCGTATGCTACTGCCACCTAATTCAGCTACTTCAAGATAAACTACCTTCAAGACAAAGGAAACTCCCCGAAAAGCAGATTAAGCTTACTGGCACCGAGAGCCCCACCAGTGACCTCCTACCGGTCGCCCTCAACACCAGCGTGCCAGTCCCTGCTTCGTTTCCTTGTCCACTGCCTGCCTCAGCTGCCGTTGAAGATACCTCTCGCCTGCCACCCTGACGTCTTCTTCATATTACAGGCTTGTGAGTACCCGGCTACATTTTTCAGGCATTTCATCTAATTGCCCTGCGAACTTTACAAGCAGTTCCGACTGACTTGCACCGGCGACAGCATGAGCACACACGCTGCCACCTACGTGCCAATCCCTGCTTCAATTCTCGTTATCTGCTTCCTGTAACCTGCCTGTGAGTGTTCCGCCGTTTGCGTGCATGGAACATAGGCTGTGGCTGACTTCACGTCACCAATTGTGAGTACTTTGGGGGGTTGTACATATCTCCCTCTGTGTGCTCCCGTAACGACGGTTAAACCGCTGCCATACATTTTTAAACGGCACGAGCCGCTTACTGCGAAGATCAACACAGCGCATGCAGCGTTACCTGTGTCCCGTGCTCTTGTGACGCCTCCTGCCTTCATGTCTTTGTGACGATTCTTCTCTGCGTCACTACAGCTGTTGGGAAATATTCGGAGCCTGCTTCTGCCGTGAGCCACCCTGCTCTACGTCCTTCAACGTGCCGCCATCTTGGGTTTGCTCCGCAACTCTGCACTGGAGCCACACTGTCTTCTGAAGTTCACCCTTCACCACGTCTTATGCCAACCACGTCTTCTACTGTTCTTCGTTAGAACACTTTGGTTCCCTCAATAAAGTTTTGTGAGGGTGAAGAACTTGCTGCCTGCACGCCACTGGAACAAGTAATTACAGGTACCAGCGTTCTCCCGTGTCCATGGAGTTGCCATGGAGTCATTAACTTTACGGACAAGCATCAAGCCGATCATCACGTTTTACTTCAGGTACTTCCATTTCATTGATCTTCTATGCCAAACTATATTTGGCATCACGAGGTTTGGCTGTTTATTTAGCAATCCAAACATTCCAAACATTACTTTGTCTGTTTATCTCTTAACGGAACCTTGCATTAATGTATCTGAATCTCCTGCATCCTTAAACCGCTTTATATTTGGCGTATTCAAAGCATTGGACTTTTATTTTCACGGTGCCACCAAGTTCATTGACTTTGCCTGCTGATCTACTTGGAGTTATTTCAGCCTCATCTGCAATCTACGTTAACTCTTGCTTTCAAGAATTTATTCATGTTTTGCCTGACATTGCCATTCTTTTCAATGTGTTGTAGATCATCACTTTTCAAGCAAGCGTTGTTATTCTGCGCAATTTACATTCACATGTTTTTATTGATATTGCTCTTACTTGCTGAGCTGTCATTTAGTTCCTATAGAGCTTTTCTTTACCTGTTTTGCGGGAGTACAAAACATGCATGCTCAGTTGTGTACGTTCTGCCGTGTAATTAATTGTCACACCTTTACCTCCAGCTTGGTGTTGGGGTAGTTCTATTGTTGTTACATTATACTGTGAGGCATTATACGCCACACCTAAATATACACTTATTGTTTTTACTCAGTACTGGTTTCTATGCATTGCATTTTACAGTGTGGTAGCTTCTTCGCCACACCTATTTCTCTTTGAAATTTACATTTTGTCATGTGGCTTGCACCCACATCTATTATTTACATTTTCACATTGTTCCGTGTGCTGTGTTCACACCTTCATGTGGTATCACCACATCTAATGCCCATGTTGCATTTTTACATTTTCACATTGTTCCGTGTGCTGTGGTCACACTTCCATGTGGTACTACCACATCTAATGCCTATGTTGCATTTTTACATTTTTTTACATTGTTTAGTGTACTGTGTTCACACTTCCATGTGGTATCACCACATCTAATGCCCATGTTGCATTTTTACATTTTCACATTGTTCCGTGTGCTGTGGTCACACTTCCATGTGGTACTACCACATCTAATGCCTATGTTGCATTTTTACATTTTTTTTTACATTGTTTAGTGTGCTGTGTACACACTTCCATGTGGTATCACCACATCTAATGCCCATGTTGCATTTTTACATTTTCACATTGTGCCGTGTGCCTTGTTCGCACACCTTTCACCTCAACCTGCTTTGAGGGAAATTTTACTGCTTCATGTGGTCTTCCTCCACTTCCGTTTCACAGTTTCATGTTGTACACTGTGCCGTGTGCCGTTTCCGCACACCTTTCACCTCAACTTGTTTTGGGGGAAAACTCTGTTCTAGCTCACCGCTTCCTCTCCCACTCATGTGAGCTCAGTACGTCCGAATGCTCTAGCTCACCTCTTTCTTTGCCACCCCTGTGAGCTCAATACGTCTTCATTCGCTGTGTTCCCATTCTTCTGCTTGTTTATTTACAGCCACCTTCTCCTTCTCTGTCTGCGGCTGTCTCTCACCCTTTCTCTGTACTTCGTTGTTTGTTTCACTCATCACTTCCTTCCTGCACCTTTTACTCTCCTCGTGTCAGCCTGGCCAGCTTTCATGATCTGTGTATTTAGGTTGTTTTGTTGTTTGTGTGAGGGAGTGTGTGTTTGCTCTTGTGTGAGATAGATGGACGGTGCATGAGTATGTTGTCTTTTGTGCCTTCTGTCTTCCCCGTCATTCATTTTCAATACTTTCTCTTTGTCTCTTGGCGTCTTCTCATTCTTCCATTTTCATTCTTCCTTTTCAGGTTTCAAAGTTAATTTTTATTTAGGTTGTTTTGTTGTTTGTGTGAGGGAGTGTGTGTTTGCTCTTGTGTGAGATAGATGGATGGTGCATGAGTATGTTGTCTTTTGTGCCTTCTGTCTTCCCCGTCATTCATTTTCACTACTTTCTCTTTGTCTCTTGGCGTCTTCTCATTCTTCCATTTTCATTCTTCCTTTTCAGGTTTCAAAGTTAATTTTTCATGTTACACTTTGACGATGTTTTCCCTAGATTCTTTATCCGGACTATTCATCTTATTATTACAGAGGAAAAAGTGCTACACCGTTTTTCATGCACAGTGCCACATTTAGGATAATGTTGCCTCTTCCAGAGGCTGCTGCTTGTTGTAGAAGGGTTACCCCTGATTAAACACAGGCTTCGCATTTGCCAACACGTGGTCTATTGTTCAGAAGTTGAGCCCCCTTCTTTGATAGAATGAATCACCCACAGTTCTAAGAAGGTGAGCGAGTTCAGCGTGTGTTTTGTACCCTCTGCAGGGAATTGTTTTTAACCCGTTAGTCACATATTTGAATCCCTTCGTCCTGCAGAGGGTAATAAAAATGGTAAATATGTTGAGAAACATCTACTTTTAGAGTTAATAGCAGTAGTAATCTCTCTAGAGGTACCAATGAGTTAATATCTTACAGTCAATCCTCCGTGCGCACACCAACTGTTGTATAGCGTAAAATGACGGACTTAGATAGATTTTTTTTTTGGGGCGCTGATTTACAGACAGTTTTAGCTGTCTTGCCGGACTCAAGTAATATAAAAAAAATCATAAATAAAAAATATATGGATATAAAAATACATGGATGGGCTTTGGGTCAGCCCTCGTCATCCAAGGGTCTTTTGAGCAGTCATTCACATTTTGTTTTTAATTCACAAACAGCAAGATGGGGCAATGCGTACGCTCATTACAGCCATTGCCTCGGTTGCACTGAGAATAGTGGCCTTTCACATGATCACGTTTGTACATCCACCTAAAAAGTTCGGCACTCCTGTTTGTGGTCCGGTGAGCAAAAACTTTACTCTAACAATGCTTTACATTTTTTTTTCATTTTTAATCATTTGTTTTATTTATTTTTAGTAATCCCTGTGTGTTTTAACTATGTCAACACTTACAGTCGTTTAAAGCCAATAGTATAGTTTCTTTGCACCAATTAGAATCATATTTTCCTTTAAAGTACATTAAAACTAAATAGGTTTTCTCTACCTGTACTAAGTCCATCTGCCTGTCAGGAAGCACTGCTATTGGCCTATTACATTTATATGTAATGATAACATTTAAAAAAAATTGTGTATTAAAAAAATAAATATCATGGTCAATTTTTAGATCTGATGTTAGTTAAGACTTTTTGATTTTACTAAAATTATATGTATAGTATACATTCTTACTGGGACTTTCAGCCAGGCCTTTTCATCCATTGGTCTACAATTGTGTGATTCACATTTTGCTTTCATACCACAGCATGCAGCAGGGAGCCTCTGCTTCAGCTCACTCCAACTATCGACTAACTACGCTGAGTGACCGCATTCTGTTTATTTCACAAGCAGCTCTTCCATATATAAATTCATTCCCTTCAGTGCCAGGGACTGCTATGGCAATGTGGGTAGTTTTTGAGACAAAAAATATTTTTGGCTTAGGCATTTTTTTAGATTGACGAGAGCCTGGCAGTTTTTTTCTACAATAAAGTTTTGGAAAAACCATGACAAGAAAAAGAAACAAGCATTGACCTGGCCAAAAGGCTGCCAACCAAAGCCAGACCTATTGGATACACAATGCTCGTTTTGAATGTTGCAGAATGTTTTCATTTTTATTTCTTCTGTTTATTTTCTGGCAGATGCTTGCAGTAAAAATACATAACCACAACTACTTGCCAAAGCCAGACCCACTGGCTTTGCAGTGCGTGTTGGATTTATATTTGAAATTGTATAAATTGTATTTGAAAGTTGTACTTAAATATTGTAATTTTTCTAATGCTGCACATAAATGTGTATGTATGTGTGTGTATATATATATATATATCCACATAAAAATCCAAGAGTGTCCAGTCACACCGGCACTACACAAGGACACAGACTCCACAGCAGTTGAAGTGGCAAGGTGTTTATTAATTAACCATCATTGTCCAAAGACTCGTTTCGGCCGCCAGACATGCGGCCTTGTTCATATATATATATATATCATCCAAAGGTGGTTGTCCACAAATGAAGGCGCACACGATGTCAGGCAACCTGGCTTTCACAGCAGGGTCCTTTATTTGCAAAAACAGCAGCCGCTTCCGGACATTTCATGTTACACCCAACGCGTTTCGGAATTTCAGTATTCCTTGTTCACGGGTAATGTGACCGGCAGATGCAGTTACTCCCAAGTCTCAATGCGTGATTTACACCCTCTAATGGGCCTCCTCCTCCCATCGCTTTCTGGGACTTGTGGTTCCTGCTAAAATATTACCCTAATGGGTTCTGTCGTGGCACAGTTCTTTTCAAAAGCTCTCCATAGAGCCTCCGGTCGCGAAAGCCAATCCATAATATGAAGCCTGACATCCTGTTACAACGATGTCTGTGTATCAGACTTCAACAGTCCACTTCTCAAGCTGTGATGGTGCCGCCTACCCGGCCTGGACAGAGCGGTAATTATCATCCAAAGGTTGTCCACAAATGAAGGCGCACACGATGTCAGGCAACCCGGCTTTCACAGCAGGGTCCTTTATTTGCAAAAACAGCAGCCGCTTCCGGACATTTCATGTTACACCCAACGGGTTTCGGAATTTCAGTATTCCTTGTTCACGGGTAATGTGACCGGCAGATGCAGTTACTCCCAAGTCTCAATGCGTGATTTACACCCTCTAAAGGGCCTCCTCCTCCCATCGCTTGCTGGGACTTGTGGTTCCTGCTAAAATATTACCCTGATGAGTTCTGTCGTGGCACAGTTCCTTTTCAAAAGCTCTCCATAGAGCCTCCGGTCGCGAAAGCCAATCCATAATATGCAGCCTGACATCCTGTTACAACGATGTCTGTGTATCAGACTTCAACAGTCCACTTCTCATGCTGTGATGGTGCCGCCTTCCCGGCCTGGACAGACCGGTAATTATCATCCAAAGGTTGTCCACAAATGAAGGCGCACACAATGTCAGGCAACCCGGCTTTCACAGCAGGGTCCTTTATTTGCAAAAACAGCAGCCGCTTCCGGACATTTCATGTTACACCCAACGCGTTTCGGAATTTCAGTATTCCTTGTTCACGGGTAATGTGACCGGCAGATGCAGTTACTCCCAAGTCTCAATGCGTGATTTACACCCTCTAATGGGCCTCCTCCTCCCATCGCTTTCTGGGACTTGTGGTGCCTGCTAAAATATTACCCTGATACACAGACATCGTGTATCAGGGTGTAAATCACGCATTGAGACTTGGGAGTAACTGAACAAGGAATACTGAAATTCCGAAACGTGTTGGGTGTAACATGAAATGTCCCGAAGCGGCTGCTGTTTTTGCAAATAAAGGACCCTGCTGTGAAAGCAGGGTTGCCTGACATCGTGTGCGTCTTCATTTGTGGACAACCTTTGGATGATAATTACCGGTCTGTCCAGGCCGGGAACGCGGCACCATCACAGCATGAGAAGTGGACTGTTGAAGTCTGATACACAGACATCGTTGTAACAGGATGTCAGGCTGCATATTATGGATTGGCTTTCGCGACCGGAGGCTCTATGGAGAGCTTTTGAAAAGAACTGTGCCACGACAGAACCCATCAGGGTAATATTTTAGCAGGAACCACAAGTCCCAGAAAGCGATGGGAGGAGGAGGCCCATTAGAGGGCGTAAATCACACATTGAGACTTGGGAGTAACTGCATCTGCCGGTCACACTACCCGTGAACAAGGAATACTGAAATTCCGAAACGCGTTGAGTGTAACATGAAATGTCCGGAAGCGGCTGCTGTTTTTGAAAATAAAGGACCCTGCTGTGAAAGCCGGGTTTGCCTGACATCGTGTGCGCCTTCATTTGTGGACAACCTTTGGATTATATATATATATATATATACACACACACACACACACACACACACACATACGACCTACGACCTTGTTATAGTTAGGACCAAGTTTCAAAAGGAAATTGATTTTTTGGTTTGTTAATAACTTTGGCGCTGTTTGATGAATCTTCACAAAAACTTCCCAAAAAAGTCTCATCCACCTCAGCTCCTTCCTGGAAAGTTATGGGGTGATCCGTCAAGTGGGGGGCCGAGAAAAATGGGAGATCCTAAAACTTGGTTTTCCCCTGAATTTTGCGATAGGAAAATTAGACACAGCAACAGCCAAAGCGGTTCAACTGAATGCCACCAAATTTAGCAGAAAGCTAGATTTTACCCAAACAGCTTTTTGTGATTTTGTGTAAATCCATTCAGTAGTTCTTGAGAAAATAATGCAAAGAAAGTATGTAAATATAGAGATGCAGAGGATGCATGGACCCATCAGGTCTAAAGAGAAGAACTAATTGGCTTCCACACATCAATAAAGCTGTTACGACAACCATTTTAGGACTCAGGTATGTCCCAGAAGTACCACCCTTGTGGTCAAAAGAGTAATTGTTTAGTGAGTCCGAAGATCCACTATACAATAAAAAATTAAAAACGGCCTGCACTTTTCAGTTTTAAGCCTCCCGGGTTGGGCACAAGGTTAATTTTTGGAGATGGGGGGCAGGAGGGGTGGGGTGGGGGGGTCCTCTCTGAGCTATTTGAAGACACCGGGGACCCCTTACCTCAGAGCCAATATCATTTTTATGGGGGGGGCGAGTGTGGCCCACTCCCTAGGCCTTTTGAAGGCCCCAGGGACTTCATCTCCTAGTCTCAATTTCATTTTTATAGGGGGGTGAGCACGCAGCCCCACTCCTAGAGTCTTTTGAAGGCCCACGCTTCACATTCTTGGGGCCAATTTCATTTTTGTGAGAATGGGAACGTATATCCCCCCTCACCAATCCTTTTGAAGGTCTGCGCACCACATTTCTGGGGGGCAATTTCATTTTAGTGGGGAGGGGGTGTGTAGCCCCCCCCTTCCCAGAGCCTTTTTAAGGCCCAAGGGACCCCCATCCACAGGGGCGGATAAAATTATTTTGGAAGGGGGCCTGTGGCTACCCCCCTAAGCCATTTAAAAGCCCCCGGGTTCCCATCCCTCATGGCCCAATGTGTAATATGGGAAGGGGGCATGGGACCGGCTTACCTGAGCTGCATGACAGCTCCGGGGTACCTGTCTTCCGGGGCCCAAAGAGAACCAGTCTCATTCCCTAGGACACTGACTTGTTGCCTTGCCCAGTGCAGCAGGGAGCATAAATCTAATTCCCCGCCTGCACTGTCCCAGGTATTGAACCTAGCTTTGCTTCTGCCCGGCGGGAGCAGACATAAAAGCTGCTCCAACCAAGCGGGCTCAAAGCAATAGAGCTGGTCCCCGCTGGCACTCAGGACGAATGCTGGGAGGGGAGCTGGCAAGGGAGCCACCAGGAGCCATGTACCTCTCCCTGTGGCACCTAATTTTTATATATCTTGTGGGTTCCCTGGATAGGACCGTGGCACCCACTTAAAAAAAGAATAGAAAAAAAATACGGGCAGCACAGGAGTGGGATCCCTGCGCTTCCCTTTAAAAAAAAAAAAAAGATTGTAGGCTGTGCGTGTTCCATGGGAGATTCGGAAACCCAAGTAAATATTAAAATAAAAAATAAAATAAAAAAGCAGCCTTGCTGCTTCATTATTGAAGCAGCGAGGCTGCTAATAAAACATTCACTGCTCCTTCTTGCGAGCGCCCCCATAATGCCCTGCATGGGTTTTTTTTTAGGAAAATTGTGGTTGTCATGGTGCCCCAAGAAGAGGTAGATGCAGCACCTGCAATTTTAAAAAGTGTTGTGGGGAGCTTGTGGGAGGCTGTCAGAAGCAAGCAGCCCCCAGGACGGTTTTCTAAAAATGTCTCCCGGGTCATTGAAAGCTTAACCCCAGCAGAGCTTACCATTTTTTTTAAACACTCCGAGCTGTTCTTCAGCTGGAGTGCTGGGACCCCATGCAAGTGGTTCTATGGTAGCATTTTGTGGCCACAAAATTCAACCATAGGACCACCCACAAGGGGTGTGAAAGAAAGACTCAAGCAAATGTTTATAGTTGTTTGGAATAAAAATGCTTTATTTAAATTTTTTTGTGAAAATAATTATAATGCATTGCCATGTGTGTATTTTGAAGGATTATTTTGGAATATGGTTATTGATAAATTATTGTGGTGTCTTTTTGACAAAGCCAGTAGGTCTGTCTTACTTAAATTTACCACTCTTAATATTGTTAGATTGTGTTAAAAATACAACCTGGAAATTCACTTAAAAAAGCAAAGGTCAAAGTGATGTTATAGTTAGGTCAGGTAATAATATATTACTTTACATCAACAAAAACCTAAGAAATTCACTGGAAGAAAAACAAAAGGTTAATGTAATGTTATAGTCAGGTGAAAATGTAATATTTTGAACTCTAAAAACCACAGAAATGTACCTGTTATAGTTACCTGAAGTAACTATAATTTGCACCCTCACCATGCACTGGTTATGACTTCACATATTACACCACTCATGACGCAATGCTCTTGACATCACCCTTGATGCAATTACAAATGTAAATAATCTTACAGATGAGGTTATATTTCACATTTCACTCAACACTATGAAAGACACGACTGTGAATGCTGTTTTGTCTATTGGTGTGAGTATGTATTGGTATTTAATCACATTGTGCTTTTACCTGGTAATAGTAATTGGGATAAATATTATGAGTTATTTGGCCTCATTCCTCAATATGGTCACAGAACTCGTCTATGACTTGCAATATTCTTATAATGTACCACAGTGTAGTGTCTCTTCAAAAACACCTCAATACATCTCAAGTCTGGATACAGATTTACTCCTTCATTAAAGCTTAATGCTGTGCGTTGATCCACATCTGGTAACAGCTTCAACTCCTAATCCACCCGAGTGTAGAATTCTATTATGTCACAACTTGTGACTCTTTCAATCATACCATATACTGCATTTACATCACAAACCCCAGTTCCAACTCTACACTGACGGGGTACTTTATCCCATCTATCTACATAACTATCATATTCCCTGCTAGTCTATAACGATCTCGCATGTTCCTTAACTATTGCCATCACTCTGCTTTCCTCCTTCTAACTCTCTCCCTATCTCTGTCTTTCAAGATCTCCCCATCTCTGCCTGTCACTCCTTCCTTTTGTTTCTTTTTTCTCCCTACATGACCATAGTCCATTCCCTACCCCTACCTTACTACATGTCTCTCTGTCCATTTTACCCTTCATTTCTTATATCCATTTATCTCTTGGACTGTTTGTTTCTATTACTCTAATTATCTCTATGTGTTTGTATCACTCTTCTTATATGAATATGAATTTATTAAAGCAAGTAATCAGAGCCTCTAGACAAATAATGAAATAAATCATCTAGCTTGCATAAAGACTTCACTTAGCTATTTTTGTATAATATAGTAAAAAAGAACAGCCACAAGAGTTAGACCGAGGTGTAGAGGACGACAATTTATGAACTGAGTGCAATGACGGAATCTTGGCAAATCCCTACTTCGTGCAGAAGGCCGTGTAATGATTGTCTTCTCGAATTTGTGCCCAGAATGCAGAGGCTGATGAATCAAGCTGAAGGCTGAATAAGTCTCATGGAGAGGCTTTAGCCTTTTGGAGTTGTTCTTCTTAGGTTGCTGTTGTTGATTAAGCTAGAATATACTGTGATTTACTACCACGTATACTTAATTTGGCAATAAAAAAAAGTGTAGAGCAGGGCAGCCGAGGAGTGAGGCAGAAGTTCAGCAAGTCTTTGTTATTAAGCAGAGGGTGGCTGGCAACAAGCAATCATATTGATATGGAATGTGTAGAACAAGAACTGAAAAACCAATAGTTTGGACTTTTCCAGGTCGCTGTTTAATTCCTCATGTTAGTCCTGATGCCGACCCTAGTTAAGTCACATCCCTCAGGGTCAAAAACTTCAATTTTACTTATGTTTCGGACTGTTATAATTGAGTGGTGAGCTCTAATATAAGATTGTCATTTGTAACCGCTCATATGTTCAGAAACCGTCAAAACCTATATATTTGTTGTTCAGCTTCTGAGCACTTTTTTGACTTATGCACGCTTCATATGTATTATGCTGTTACACATTTGATAGAGCACCCTGTTTTTCTTCTTTTATGAAAAAAGTTTGAGGATGGTTCATATATTATATTTGGAGGCGTATGGAATACTTATTACGAGCTGTGTTTTTTGTCGATAAGCTTGATGTGAATTTATTGCACATAGGGATACAGAACTGTCGTCCTCCTTTTTACAACCAGTGATGATGATTTATAATGAATGATTCGGAATTAACCAATGTGTTTTGTCTTAGCTATTGTGTTCAAAGGACCCGATGAGATGGCATATTTTTCCCAATGTACCCAATTTGTAGATGTTTTATTCTACTTGTTTACAATCCATCAAAGTGTAAGTTACACCATATTGCTAGACATTATTTTTGGGAAAATGTTGAAACTAAACTTTTATTCTGCTCCACGTGAACTTAAGGTTGTAGCAAAAAATAAAACCGTGTTTTAGTCTAAGCTGTACTTGATGGCCCAGAAACTGGTGAGCAAAGTAAACCAATAGCATGTTTAATTTTAATACCCTATTACCACATTTAATGACACTTAATATATTATAATTGGAAGGATAAAAAGTGAGTGTGCATTGCCAGGATTCAAATGCATGACCTCTTGGTGACAGAAGTTCTCAAAAGAAATTGCTTACCTTGCTGGGTTGTCTTGTCAGCTTTTCAGCAAATTCATGGTGGACAAAGGGCAAACCCAGGTCAGTCCTCCTGTCATCCCTGGTAAGCATACTCATGAACAGCAAGCACCACAGCTCCTATTTATTCATTATAAGTCTAAATATATAAGTGGCCTCCAAGCTGCCAAGGGCTTGGTGAGAGGTGGCGGTAAGCAGATCACTTTTGGTCCCCAGTGTCAATACTCTGTACAAAGACCGGTCTGCTTAGAAAGCTCATGTCGCCATGGGCCATATGTAACAAAATACAGTTTTGCGATTCTCAAATTGCGATTTTCTGCGAATTGCAATTTGAGAATCGCAAAATGCAATGTATGTGGGATTTGCAAATAAGGAATACCTTCCCATTCATTCCTATGGGCTAGGAGGCCCATAGGAATGAATGGGAAGACATTCTCAATTTGCGATTCCCAATTAGAGAATCGCAAATTGAGAATGCAATTTCAAGGGTGCCTGGGTGTCAAAAGGACTCCCTGTTGCACCCCTGAAATGTGCATGTGTGCACATGTGGCACACATACATGCCCTAAGGGCATGTATGTGTGCCACATGGCACTTTAAAAAATGCAAAAATTTGCATTTTTAAGTGAAATCGCAATTTACCACCAACTTGAAGTTGGTGGTAAATTGCGATTCCTTAAGGCCAAATCGCACTTTCTTTTGTGCTTCTTACATTGCATTTAAGGAATCGCAATTTGCGATTCCTTGAATGCAATCGCAAAATAGGGAATCGCAAGTTTTGCGATTCCTTATTTTGCGAGGGAGTTTAAGTGTGCTACATTGCACTCTGCTAATTTGCGATCGCAAACACTGAAATTCAGCGAATTTCGGCGTTTGCGATCGCAAATTGGCTTCATACATATGGCCCCATGTGGCCCTGGACAGACAAAATGAAGAGATACATGTTGGAGGCCTATAATTATATAGGGATACATCTTTGATAGATACAAATGCATTCATATCTTGAATTCTTACAGGCATGTCCTATATTTACCCAGATCACAAAAGCTTCATGCAATTATAAAGATTTGTCAATCAGGCCTGTGAACCGTTATCTGATTATAAATATATATTTCCAGATCGATCTTAGGTCCCCAGTGAGATGGGTATAGTGAAGTATTAATTAAGAGGTATATATTCATCTTGGATAAAAGCAAATGCCTCATTAATGGAATGAGACCAAGTCTGACCCATCTTACACTGATAGAGATGGATCTACTCACCCTAATGAAGCCACAAGGTGAAAGGGCCCAGTGGAGAATTAGGTCAATTTCAACCCAGAAAAACAACATTTTTAGTTAAATTATTGAAGAGCCTTGGCATGACAAGCAGAAACCTGTGCCAGGTTTGTAATGCCTAAAGCATTGCCATACTAGGTTAAAGGGGTACGGCTTATATGCAAACTGATACCCATATATAAACATTTTATATGCAGCCAGTAAGAGGTAAATAGATCTCAAAAGTTTATCTTGCAGGAATAGACACTATTGTGGACAAACAGATACTTTCCTAGATACACATCACATATGTGCACAAGTATCGAGAACACAAAAGCACTTTGACAGATACAGTTGCAAGTTGATGCAGAAGGAGAAACAAATACTTTGCTTATGTCGACAACATGGCTTGATTTGTGAAGCAATTCCCGCTGCACGTCAAAGTTACAAACTTTTCTGGTGGATAGTTGTGAACAACTGAAACCCAAAAACAAGGATGAAACGTGGCAATCAGACACAATCTCACTGTACCAACGTGTATACAGTTTATTAAGATACATTCTCAGTTAGATATAGTTGAAGATAGCTTTTAGTTGCAGAAGGAAAGAGACACAGACGCCATCTTAGACAGATACTGTACTAATGCATATAGATCCATATAAAAATAAACAGACACATCTTTAGATGCCCGTCTATAGAGACACATATTCAAGCAGAGAGATACAGATAGAAAAAAAAGTCATAGGGTAGACACTACTATGTGATAGTATGCACACGTCATCATGTTGGACCACAGTGACATAATTATGCATATCCGCACATGCAGGCATACTCATCATCTTACTGTTTTTTTTTAATTTTAATTTTTTTCACAAAGCTGTTCATCATCTGCAAATAAGCATTATTATTTTTTTGCCGTTTTATTTTTGCTATTGGGTTACAGAAAGCCAAGCGCGATTGATCCAGCGCTATCAATAAAAATAATTCTCCTATATGCTTCGGTCATCCAGGTACAATTAATCCTTCAACACACACACTATATCCATATGACGGTGGGGCCCATAACACCGCATATATATTCACTTACTCATTTGTTCCCTGGATTTCCTCCGTCAATAACCTAGGAGAAAAAAAAACGATTCGCTGGAAGGAGACGGGATACCTCTTTAACATGACATAATGTTTCACATTTGCTTTAAGGTATTCCGCTCATTGGTCGATGGACCAACTAGTAGGAATCAGTTGATGGTGATTAAGACCAGCTCAATCACAATAAACTCTTTAACATTTCATTTTAATCATTGAGCTAAAGAATCACTGAGTCATTTGTTTAAAGAATAATAAAGTTTATATAAAGTTTTGATGCAAGAAATGAGGTTAAGCTTATTATTCAGATCATTACATTTATCATCAATATAAGAATAAATTGAAATTGCAATACATATCTATTAGACGGTAAAATAAGGTTGTCATAGTAAGAACTCTAAAAGATCAATCTATCTGTCTGGGGAAATCTAATAGTTCTAATTAAAAATCTATCAGGAATAAAAGGTTCTCCTAAAGCAGCATCTTATACTCAACTGGAAATAAAAAATAGCAGCAGCAGCATCAGCTCGTCAGCATCAGCAACCGCACTTCACCCATCTACAGCATCTAACTTCTCCAGCAACTCCCGCAGCATCTACCTCAGCAACTCCCGCAGCATCTCACTCAGCAACTCCCGCAGCATCTAACCCCTCCCACCAAGAGTAGGTCTTCTTATACCCTAATTCTAGCTTACAGAATAAAATGTTTCTTCTTCATGGCGTGATTCTTTCTCATTGGTCAAAACTCAGGCCCATATACATTTTAATCAAACTTCCTGGTCTTAACCAGTTCCTTGTGGAATGTCCATGCAAGCATCGTTTCCTACAGTTTATGTCATTGCTCATCCGTTTCGATCAGTCCAATTTGTATCTTTTTCTGCTACATTTTGGGTTTAACAGTTCCGTCTATTGATTCAGTTGGACTTCTCACGCTTCTTGCTGATCATCTTGGCACACATCTGCTCAGAAAGGTCACAACAGCCTTGACCATACTTCCATCTTAGCCTCTCAGCACCAGCACGTGATCCTCCCTTTCCACAGCCTCTCTCCTCTATCACATGGTCTCCCATTCATGCGTACTCTAGCAACTGGCGGCCATTTTGTATCGCAGCTCGACAGGCCTAAGCGCACTATTTTCAAAGATAAACAAAATATTGTTAAAACAAAGAAATATAAACACTTTCGTTTCCTCCCGTCTTTCTACGTACCCCAATTAGGTATTACCTAGCAAAAAGCAACATATAAAGCTGTCCCTTACTTACCATCGCTTTATTTTGCAACCACACGTTTTATTTAAAAGCACAGATCATGCATTTATTATTTAATTAGTACGCAAAATATTATGTTATGTTAGACACGTAAACAATTATAAGTTGATTAATTTGCACACGGAATAGCGTGTTACCTTTAACCCTTAACATGTAACATACATTGTTGGTTATTTACTTAAACGAACATGTTTATTAATTATTTTACGAAAATATTAGGAGGTTAAAAAATTTTCATTTACCCTGCTCCATCACGATCAAGCTGTAACTGTGGAGAGCAAATATGATTTATAGATGAAGGTTAAATATTTAATGTGTGCTTAAACACTGATGTATGTTAAATAAACAAGTACGTGAATAATTCATTCTTGGATGTCCTACAAGGATCTCTCTAGGAACCCTTCTTGCACTTGGGTAACAAGTTTGACTTTGGAGAGGGGTACCCGGATTAGTTCATTTGTGTTTTGCTGCATTTTCTATCACTGATCAACCCAGGTGCTGTTACAACTGGAGCTGCTCAGTGCCTTGCAGAACAAACCACACATCTGGTTTCACGTTGATAAAAAGGAAACACCTCATCAAGGTATTCACTAGCATTAGACAAACTAAAGTAATTGGAAACATCTACCTTTATAAATCTGCTAGCTCCTGTTGTAACCTTTACTTTTACAGCGAGTTAGTAGAACTGATTAGAGGTGTCACTACTTCTTCACTGCTCTGTACGGGGTATCTCTACTTCTGTATAGTAGACTTTTGTGACAATTCAGGGTAAATCCACAGAGGGGAAAACGAATACAGCTGGACATCCAAAAACAGTTCTTCACAACAGGGGCGGCTCCTCCGCTAAGGCGGAGGAGCGTCGCCGCACTGCTTTTCAGCAGTATAAGAAAAAATAAAAAGATAACTTAATGTTATTATCATTTTATTTTTTTCTTGTTGCGGGCGCGGCAGCTTTGCGAGGCGGGGTGGGACTGCTCTGCTGAAAGAGCAGGGGAGGGGAGGAGTGGTTTTCACTCCCTATGTGCGCATGAATGTTTGGTCGGCCGCACATAGCACATTCTCCACCCAGGCTCATTACAGCCTGGGTGGAGTCTCCGTCTGAGTGCCAAACCACGGGAAGCCTGGGTCCTTCCTGTTCCGGTGGAGGAAGGAGTGGAGAGACGTGACGAGGAGGACGTGGACAGGAGGTAAGTTAAAAAAATGTATTTACCCACTTTTCCCCGCCACCCCTACCACCCCTGATCAGTGCTGGCTGACACTGCTTCACAATTCGTTCAGGAGTCACGTCATGATAAAATCATGATGTGAGGAAATATTACTTCACGTAATGAGCATGTCAGGTGAAAAAATGTTTCTGAGATGGACTTGTAGAAAAGCTTGCTTTAGATCACTGCCTGCCTGTGTAAGAGAGAGCGTTATTCTGCTAACATCCATTTTGTTCCATAACAAGATGGCTTGTTCAGGGGGATAGGGTCCTTACTATCTTAAATCCACCTTTAGCTGGACTCTTTTGAGAAGTGTTTCTCCCAGGAACTGTCTCTTTATACGATGGTGTAAATGCATGCTGTTCTTATGTATTTCAATGTGTTTTTATGTCTGCCAGTGTGCATGTTAGAATTTATAAATATATATTTTTCTTTTCACTTATAAGTCAAAGTGTCACTCATGATTGAAACACATTTATCTAATAATAAATAAAATGTAATGCTCATGGCTACGATTTAATGTGTATTCAAATAAAGCATGCATCAGTGGCATTCTTTTTATTTTGCTCAGATTATGAACAATGATCACCTTAAGGAAATTCCTTCTGTCCTAGAAGTCAATTGCAGTTAGATAAGAGTATAAAGTTTCAGTGCAAATTGCATTTGTGTAATTAATTTTCTTTTGATTCAGTAATATGTCTAATTAATTTGCAAGAACACCTGTTAGAAATGGGATCTCTGGTTGGCTAAGGCTTGCGCCAAAGCCAGGCAGAGACCACCACTCTAGTCAGGGCGAGGGAGTTACATGCCAAAGATAACCCCTGCTCACCCCCTTGGTAGCTTGGCACGAGCAGTCAGGCCTATTCCAGAGGCAATGTGAAAAGCGTTTGCGCACGCACACAGCAACAACATACCCGGCACACCACAAAAAGAACTCCACACAAGGTTATATCAAAAATAGCCTTTGTATTCTCATAACACATTAGAATAGTACTCACATAATATACATTGTGCCACCTGGCACTAGGTAATATCTACAAGGGATTATGTACACCTACCGGGCCAACTGGACCACTGTCAGTACCATCACAAAGTGAACTTAGTAAAAGGAAGACATATCATAAACATACAACCAGTAATCACTGGTAACCACTGTACTCAGCATCAGCCTGTAACATAAACCACATTATGCACAGTATCACATTAGGCGCCAAATCCATTGTACGCCAACCTCATCAGTCTAACATCTTAGACCCTAACCTCCTAAGTATCACTCACATTAGGGGTATACTCACAGTAGGAAATAATCTCACTGGCATAAACACATTACGCACATAATCTCATCCCCAAACGCATTTAGAGGCATGAATCACAGTAAAGCATCACATTTCCTAACATCATGTAAATAAATCACTGACCCCCTGGCCAACTGGCCTTCTCAAGGGGCTCAAACGCCCTGTGTCCAGAATGTCAGGGCTGCTGCCTATGCAGCGGAATCAAAAGTGCGCCATTGTGCTAGGGCAAAGGAGTGCATCTCACTCCTCTCTCAAAATATGCCCCCAAAGAACTGTGGCCCAAACGTAGCAGCTGGCACTAAGTGCTGCGCAGCTGTATAGCAAATGAAGGCCCTGGCACCACGGTGCCTCCTGTCCCACGCAGGAACTCTCTATCCACTGTGCCCAATTCGCGGCAGCTGCCTGCGCTGGTGCGGCGCAGCTGTGGCACTGCTCATAAAGCGGGCCCGGCACCTCTGTGCCCTCTGGACCCCCACGTGGCACTAAACACATGCACCCATCGTTGGGGTGGCCCGCACTCTGGCGGGACCGCCCAGGCACCGACAATGTGCCTCGATCTGCCCCTGAGACACTGGGGCCCTCTGGGGCTCTTTCATTCATGAATGAAACTGCCCCCAATCGTTGGAGCGCACTGGCTCTTAAAACAAAACCATGCCCACGATGGAGCGGCCCTCTGTCATGTGGGGCCGCTCAGGAGGTAGGCACCGGCACTTGTGCCTCGATCTCGCCTCCCCCCCAGGCCATCTTAACTCACTGGCTCTCTTCGTCGCCGGTGCTCCTGCTGCGGGTCTCCTCTCAGAGGGGGAGACTCTGCTCTTCTCTTTGCGGCCCGCGGGGCTTCCCTTCGCTCACGGGAGCCACGCTTTGCCATCGGCGGCCTCGGCCGCTTTACTTCTTCACCCGGGTCCCCTCCTGGGACCCGGGACTTGGATGTGGAGCCCGCCAGGCTCCAGACTTCCTCCGTGGCACGTCCCAGTGCGGGGTGGGCTCCCGCCTGGGTCTTCGGACGCGGCGCTTCGTTTCCGGCCGCACGGCCCTTCCGCTTCCGTCCGCGAGGCCCGCCCACAACCAGGTGGGCCGCGGATCACGGTTTCTTCCCTCGGCGGCAATGAGGGGTAGGCTCCCTCGCAGCTTCAAATGTAAAGTGGGGTGGGCTCCCGCTACCACGGGCTCCATGATGCGGGGTGGGGACCCGCAATTAAGATCAATAAGCGGGGTGGGCTCCCGCTCGGTATACACAAATGCGGGGTGGGCACCCGCTCCCGGCAGCATCACGGGGGAATCCCTCACGCTGGGGATTCCCTCCCAACAAGCTGCAGCTCAGCGCTGCAAGGTCAAGGCAAACATGCTCCTCTTCTCCCTGCATGTAAATTAAATATAGCGCTCACGAGGCGCTTGTGTCCCTCAAGGAATCCAGCAGGCAGAAATAAGTCCTTAAGGTTTTAGGGGGGCATAGCTGGCCCCAGGGAGGCCAGCACACAGGGCCCTCCAGCAGAGAGGCAAGCCCCCATGGCGGTTCCTCCTGGGCCCCAGCAGCAGCACGCCCCTCCTGTCAGGAACAGCACACCAGAACAAGAACTGAACAATTTCATGGGGTCACAGCCCCTATACTTATACCCAGAATTCTCTTTGTCTGTAGTGCAGGGCATGGGGGAACCAGATGCAACTGGTTCAGGGGGGATTTGGAGCACTTTGTTTTCCAAGCTCCTCTTCCCCTTTGTCAGGTGGGGGCTAGGTGATCAGACACACCACAGGGGGCGGAGCCAGCATTCACTAGGGCAGGCACCATCCTATTCAGAGTCAGGGGATTACCCCTCCCACTACTCTTAGCCCAGAGGTCCTATTCAGCCCAGCGCTGACTCACCCTGCCCCTCCTGGAGCCACACACACCTCTCAGCCCCTGTCACTCACAAGCCAGACATGTAATTCACATCAGGCAGGCAGACACAGCGCACACAGAAATGCCAACTTCTAAAAGTGGCATTTCTCCACCAGTCATCATAAATCTGTGCACACCATTGCGCAGCATTTATTCTCACGAGTTCATACATACTAAACTCGCCCCGGCCGCTCCTCTCATACCAGGAATTACCACGGACACACTTATCCCCAATGCATTCCTATGGGAGGGCAGGCCAACTTCACCAAATGTGCACAGAGAGCGCATGCACTTTACACTGGACCACAGTGCTAAAGTGCCCAGAGGCCTAAAACTACCAACACCATGTCAGAACTTAAGGCAAAAAGTTCAGGGGTGAACCCGCCAAAAAGGGCCAAGTCCAACAACACCATATAAGCTTCGGTGGCCTTCATCATTCACGTTCTTCTAGATGTGGTTTTAAACCAAGGGGGCACTGGAAATTTGGAGTGAATTGTTTAAAGTGACCGGTAGAGTGTGAATAAGATTTGAGTAAGAGAAGGGAGAATGAGAGAGTGGTAGAGAAAAGGAGGGAGAGCATAAAGTGATGCACTTTTATGTGAGATAGAAACAGCAAGAGAGAGCATGAGCTAATGCTGGGAGTGGTTCCATTTCGTTCTTTTCTCCCTGTCTCAGCTCAGTTCTTTTACTTGCCATGAAATATTCTCCTCAACTGAGGGGATGAAAAAGATGCTCTGCGTACATAGTGTATTTATAGATGTTTCCATGAAAGAGCGGCAGTGAAATATAATTCAGAGAAGATGGGTTCCTAAAAGTAGGATTTTATTCCACAGTTAAATGTATTACAATGTTTAAAGTACTTCTTTACAATCTGAAAGCTTTGGTTCAAACACACTTTTTCCACCTCATGAAAGTTTTGACTTCATGAACATTGTGTGACCTCGACATTCATTAAATAGGATTTTATAGACCGTACTTTCTATGAAAAGGCCATTATCGCAAAGAGATATGGTGTACTCCAGATGAGCTGTATCGCGCTTTAGTTTGGAATTATATACTACGTTATTTGCAATACAGCGCACTCCACTTAATTTACTTATTTCATGGTTATACGACAACCAATATAGTCGTGGTTAATAAACCTGCTGAGGTTTCTATAGTTAGGGAAGTTTCTTTAGTTAGGATTACTACCCAGCATCCTTTTGGGGGCACTAGTTAAGATAGTTGCCTATGAGTGAGAGATAAGGATTAACATCTCAATGATAAGCCCTCTGGTCATGGCATGGCTCATCCCGACACTCTAAAGTGGTCTACCTCTGACTTTCCAAACAACATTCTAACAGGATGCACGACTATGCAGCCAAATTGTTTGTGAACCCCGTGAAACATGCCCACGTAAAGCAGGCTTTGAGAGCACTCCACTGGCTCCCAAAGGCAGCCGCGGTCCGTGCAGGTAACAGCGGTGGGGCCGCGAGAGGGGGATTTCGAGGGACAATGCCGAGGAAAAATTAAATAAATAATTAATTTTCCCAACAAATCCCTCCCCCCCCATGCGGCCCCACTGCCCCTCTGCTTTTACCTGCATGGACCGCGGCTGCCCAAAGGATTCCATGAAGTTGAAAACTCTCTGTCACATCCACATAGCCTACTGGAGCAAGGATCCATGGTACATAGATATTTGCATTCTACTATTTCAGCCATAAACCCCCTGTTTCACCAACTCACTTTCAAGTGCTGAAATAGATGGAGACATTTGGCTGGAAATCCAAGGCCCAAGACATTGGATGCTCTTCTGTTGGAACCAGATGACAGAAGCAAACCACCAACGCTTAAAGAAGTCTCTTGAAAACTGAGTTCTTCACATAGTCCTTTGACTAAGGCCCGGATTTTGCAAGGGAAGTGACCATTATACACTGTGAAATGGCCTATGCATCACATCTGATGTGTCTTTTACCACCTCTAGATTGTTCTGCAGAACATTCCTACTAGACAATCACATTGTTCTCAAGTGACTAGAATGCAGAGCTCAGCATATCATAAAACTACAAAATAAATAAATAATGTTTATTCGTCTCACACACACACACACACACCCACACCCACACACTGTGACCTTCTTTACAGTAAAACATAACGGTTTTCACCAGAAACACATTTTTCCATTAAAACCAGAGAAATGTTTGGGGATATCAAACTAAGCACATCCAATGTTTCTCTGTATGCTATCACACACACGCACACACCTGGCATTTCAGGGATCTCATAACTGACATCACTGTCAATGTCTCATGTGGAGTCATGCATGACATCACAAATGTCATCATTAATATCACTGATGATCTCTTATGACTTCATCATTGGCATTGCTGTTTCTTTTTAGAACATTACAAATGGCATTCCCAGTGACATCAGACACCACATCTCCTACAACGAAAATGATAATGCCACAGTAGCTATGTATAAATCATCACCAGCAAAATTATTGATAACTTCTTCTGTGGCATGAAATATCAAAACATTCTTTGAAGTTGCTGTTCAAAGACTCTGTTTGTTCTCTGTTTATTTCCCTTTGAGAACCCTCAAGCTCAACACCTACAAAACTGAAGTGCTGATCTCCGGGAATAAGAGCTCACCTTGGGACTCCACCTGGTGGGCCACCGATCTTGGGCCCACACCCACCTCTCTCAACACGAAAGGAACCTATGCCTCATCCTGGACACTAACCTCACCATGAAGGCCCAGGTCAACACTGTCACCTCCTTATGCTTCCACTTCCTCTGCAAGTTATGTAAAATATTCAAGTGGCTCCCACTGGACACCAGACATACCATCACGCAGGCCCTAATCACAAGCAGATTGGACTACAGCAATGCACTCTACGCCGGCATTCCAACCTATCTCCTTCACAGACTACAAACAATCCAAAACGCCGCCGCCAAACCTGTCCTCGACCTCCTGCACTGAACACACACCACACCACTCCTCAGAGAGATTCACTGGGTCCCCGTCCAGAAATGCTGCCAGTTCACACTTCTCACACAACCATTCAAGTCACTGCACAACACGGGACCAGCACATCTCAGTCACTGGCTGCATTCCACCAACCCACCAGACAACTTCACTCCCCATCACTCGCACACACACCCCACATCCACAGGAGAAAAGCGGGAAGTCGATCATGTTCCTACCAAACCGACAAATTCTGGAACGACCTTCCCCAACACATCAGGGCCTCCTCCTCACTTCTTGAATTCCACAAGAAGCAGAATGCCTGGCTGTTTAATTAGTCTTCTAGTAAGTCCATCAAGACTGCCTGTATTCCGGCCCAGCCTCACCACCCGGCTACACTCACTTACTCAGCTCCTGGATACCCTTACAGGTGGCAAGCAGCGCTCTGCAAATCTACCTTATATTACATTTTTATGTGGAGTAAGCGCTAGGTAATGTGTGTTATATTCCATATAGGTACCATAATATAGGCCCCGGTAACTTCATTACCCTTCACCTATATTCTTCCCTACATTACACTTGTCACGGTTTACAGGGACTGACCTTTTACCTAGTTACGACACTGCATTCAGAACGCGGGTTTTCCCTAGTTCGAAATCCCATACATTATGCATGAGGATTCTTGGAAGCACAGCAGAACTACCATCTCCTGTATAATATCATGTACAAAGTTCATGCCCAACGTCATCCTTAGGCCGACACAGTAATACAGCGAGGTAGGCCCCTGGAGAGACCTATGGGTATATAAACATCACATCTCGCTAAGATAGATAGAGGAGACCGAGACTTCCCGGCAGACACACTGACCAGAGACGCTGAGATTCCTGCATGCAGAAACTCCAGCTCGCAGTGGTCTAACATCCCTCGCGGAGTGTCCAACTTAAGACCAGGACGGGGTCCCACAGTCTCTCACTTCAGGTAATGGGGTTGACTAGATCCTAGAGGGATTCTTGGCCTAACACCTACACACATGCTAGGTACATTTAGGTACATCTAGTTAGGGAAGCATCGTAGGAGTACGCATCTTTTTATCATGTGTTTTATATACTTATATGTATTCATGATTATTGTAAGATGGTAGAGCTATACCATCCATTCACCTTTATAGTACTGCTAATCATTTATATCTTATACTGTCTAACGGTTGTTGCACCTCATCTATTTTACACCAGAATAACAACTGTTCAATAAATGCTTATTGAAAACGCCCAGCCTGTTTGTTCTGTGTATCTCCCTGAGACAGACTAAGTAAGCACGAGTGACTGAGCGAAAAGTATTATATTGTTTCCACGGTCCTGAGGGATCAGGGTTGTCATGTTCGATGGTTGCCAAGAACTATTCTCTCCTTGGTAAGAGGAGACTCCATTGGCACTGTGAGCTAGTTGGTACAAAAAGCCAGCATACCCGGTGGGGGTGTCCGGAATCAGTTAGACACCAATCCTACAGTGTATGTTGTCTAAATGCGCAGATCCTGTATAATTTTTATAGGAGCTACACGAGAACATTTTATCACCACATGAATTTCACGTTCCATTCAGCCTAACTAAGTAAGGAAAACAGGCATATATTTTGTCCCCATAAGAAGCTTTTCGAACACAAGAAAACAGGAAAAGACAGAGAAGTAACAAACTATGGTTTAAGTGAAAGAAGCATACTCTTAAGGAAAAGAAAAAACTGCTATGGAAGAGGCAAATAAAAATAACTCTGCAGAGGTTCGGTAAAGTCAAAACATTTTGAAGAATCTAGCATTATCACACAATTTCTAAAAAGCAGCATAGAAATTGACACCAGTAATAATGTTGTCATGGCAGAGGCGGCCTAGCTTCATTGTCTGTGCCAGGTTTTCATTGTTCTCCTGCCGAAGTAATTAGCGGTTCAATGCCTGCCTACGAGTAACTGAAAGAAACCGGCAGAAGGAGCAACAAGGCATTATTACCACAAGCATGTTTTCTAGTTTCCATGGAGCGCTTATTCACTTGTGTCTGGCTCTGTAGTCTTCCTCGTGTGCATTAGCCCCAAGGGGTGGGTGGAGTGGTTTGTGATGGAGATTTCCTGACAGGGAAAGATCGATACAAGGATGGTAGAATCAATTTAGGGGTGTACATTTATATTTACCCTAGAGAAGTTTTGCGAAGTTTCTCATTTTCACACTTCATGAAGATTGCTAAATTTGTCTGTTAAATTCACCTGTGCAAAGTTTTTTTGCACACTCGAGGATAATATCCTTTACTTTACCCCCAGCGAAGCTGGAAAATGCATGCATGCATTTCTCAGTAGGTTTAATTTTTGCAATTTGTTTTTTGCACACAATGGAAAATGTACGTAGATATTTTCCTCTGCAATTTATATTTTTCCACACTGCTTCTCACAAAAGTCAACATTTTCATGCAAATGTCTGAAAGCGAAAAGCTTTGGAACTTTGTGAAATTTTCCATAGAATATTTTTTAAAAGGGCGACAAAAGGTCGCACGGTGAAGACTCTGCTTCTACTATATTCAGAGACACTTGCTAGGATGCAAAATCTCTCAGTCGCCCCACTGACCAATATTGTATTGTATTGTAATTGCATTTGTATAGCGCTTACTACCCCTGACGAGGCGTCGAAGCGCTTTTTCGGCGAGTAGCACGCTACTCCGGGACCCATAGAGGATTAGTGTTGAATTAGTATAGTGAAACATGCAAGTAACTTTTAAGTGGTGGATATGTTAGTCAGTTATTTGGATTCGGAAGGATAGCAGAAGGATAGAAGAGGAAAGAAGGTTTGTATTTATATAGCGCTTCTAACCCCTGATGGGGTGTTGAATTGCTTTTTTGGCGAGTAGCACGCTACTCCGGAAACCCATAAAGGATTAGTGGTGAATTAGTATGGTGAAATATGAAAGTAATTTGAGTGGTGGATATTAGTCAGTTATTTGGAGTGAGAAGGATAGTGGAGGGATAGAAGGGAAAGAAAGGTTTGCATTCATATAGCGCCTGTTACCCCTGATGGGTGTTGAAGCGCTTTGTTGGCGAGTAGCACGCTACTCTGGAACCCATAAAGGATTAGTGGTGAATTAGTATAGTGGAATATGGAATTAGAGAAGTGAACATGCTAGTCTGTTATTTTGATTGAAAAGGATAGTGGAGGGATAGAAGAGTGAAGGATTTCTTTTTTTAGGTCATAGCAGTAGGAGGAGGCTCTTGGATGAGTAAAATGGTTTTTGGAGGGGAAGAGTCAAAGGGAAGAGTTTAGAAAGGTTTGTTTTGGGGATCGGTACAGTAAAGGAGGTGTCAGAAGATGCAAGGAGGGGTAGAGTAGGAGAGAGTCAAGAAAGGGTTATTTTGGGGAACATAGTAGTGGTATGGCGTTTGGGATAAATGAGAGAGTGGGTGTAGAGGATATAGTGATAGATGTATAGGGTGAGATAGAGTAGTGAATTGGAAAGAGTAGTAGAAAGAAGTTTGAGATGAGTCAGAAGGTTGGCCTAGGAGATATATTGAGGGAAGTATAGGCTGAGAAATAGGGTAGTGCATTGGAAATGCTAAATTAGAAGAAAGTTATAAATATATAGATCCATAAGTACATTGAAAGTATATAGATGCATAAAGGAGGTAAGTATATATAGATTAAAGATATTGATAGAGGTACAGGATGAGAAATAGGGTAGTGCATTGGATATGCTTTTTCAGGAGAAAAGTAACAGACACATTAATTAATGGGAGGATGGGCAGCATTTCTGGCCCTGGCCAGTCTCGAACAGGCTCAAACAGGCAAGTGCCCTTGTCCTCTCCGCCCTTAGCTGAGACACCCGGACTGAGACGCCCTAACCCTGGCCTTTTATAACCCTAGTAATCAGGTGACCCCGTCAGCCATTGGGAACCCTAGCCCTAATACTATCCAATCACAACACTAGCCCTAAAAGCTAGAACCAATAGGAGATCAGGACCTTACAGCCAATCTTAGCCCTATTTCAAGCACCCAATCAGTTAAAAAAAAACATGATCTCTACGTCCCATAGAGGCCCTAGCCCTACCAGTAGTCCCAACCCAAGTCCAAGCAACCAATGGCACACGAAGCCCTAGTCCCTACTTCCAATAGAAAGCCTAACCCTACTCTTAGTCCCACACCTATTCCAGCAACCAATCACACCAGAAGCCCTAATCGCTACTTCCAATTAATGTCTAAACCCTAGCCCTAGTTCCACCCTAGTCCCAACAACAAATAACACAGGAAGCCTGAGTCCCTACTTCCATTATAAATCATAACCCTAGCCCTAGTCCCAATTAATATGACTCTGCTTCAAAGTTAATTTAAGATAACAGAAAAAGGTTACAGCATTGTTGGTAACGTTTGTGTTGTCTGGTGTCACAGCATTATCTTGCAAAACTGGGAAAGCAATTATCTATCTTGTACCCAATGGCTCAGTTCAACACTGCTAACTAACTGTGCAATCTCTAGCTGCGCCTAAGTACAAGAAGTGCCATCATTCGCAGGGCTAAGCTAGCACTCCTAATGATGGCACTTGTACTTGAGACGCAGCTAGAAAGTTATCTGCCCTTGACCCCACAACCAGGCTCCATGGGGAAGTGGCCCTAGAACAGATCAGTTCTTATGCCTTCGACTGTTCTGACAAGTGGTATTTTACATGGCCCCTATTGCAGAATATGGAGTATAAAATATGGTAGACTAAATATCGAGAACCAAAATATTGCAAAGGTGCATGCTTATGGGTATAGCAATGGGGTACCAAACTTGAGAGGGGCTCCCTGCAAAGTCTACGCTCTGGATCCAGTCAGGAGCTCTCAGGCCAGCCTGCCGCCCGTGCACAGTGCCAGATGGGGCCCCCTGGAACTTGGGCCCCCCCGCGCCGCCGTTGCTGCGGGGATATTGTAATGCCACTGAAGTATAGATTTACTATTTTAACTCCATATCTACGTACTTTGAAGATCTTCATATATCGTCAAAGTACAGATATGTGAAGTTAATTATAGTAAACTGATACTTATCTATGGATATTCACCCTCACAATATTTTGTTTGTCGATATTTACACCTTGATATTTTGTCCTCGTGATATTTTGTACTCAATAATACCTTTAAACGGTGCATTCATGCAGATCATTTCTTAAATTTCCGATTTTTTCATTCATTCTAAATTTAGTCAAGTCACTACTGTTCTAAGTGGAATTACCGACTTTCCCGAGGTGCATTGGTCTTAGAGGTGAATATGTGTGCTGTTTGAACAATACAAGTCTTTTGTGAAAAAAATACAGCAGAAAGTTTCATACACAACACAGTTCTTGACAACATTTGTCAATGAAGGAGATGGCAAAATCAGAAAATATGGAAACTTTTTTGTCTGTAGCAGCAAGTGCCAACATTTTGAAGGGTATGCTCACAGATATTTTTATTCCAGCTTGTCAGTGGCTAAGTGGGTAATTGCAAATGACAGTGAACATCTCAAACTGACTGGAGACCGTGTGTGGCGTGGGCCTGGTGTCCTGCAACCAACCTCACGCCGCACATGGCCGAAGGCCTGAGTGGCGGGGGTGTTAGCTGCCCACAGGCGGTTGGACACAGGGCCTGGGGCGCGAGTTATAATTACTTTAGGGTATGAGATATTTACTTGAGATAACTATAAATGGTGAATTTCATTGAGTTTGTGAATTAAAAATGGTTTTTCACCAAGTATAATGCCCTTTGACCTTTCTTTTTTCAGTAAATATATATATTGAATTTTGATGTATGGCTGACATGCATACCAGGCTATTCCCAAGTGTTTCTTGACATGCAGTAGATTTATGCACCCTAAGATGTGACCCATGTGTCTGTTGCTTCACTTCGCTGCAGCATGTCTCTGCTGCCAGGAACACCGCCTTAGTGACTGAAATTGCCTGTCAACCAAGTGTCCTCTCTGAGGCGTCATATACCTTTGAAGTGCTTGTGAAAAGGAAGGCAGAAGTAATCCGCATTTTACTAGAATAAGACAACTGGCAGTTGTGTGCATATGCATCCTCGTAGAGTGATTGGACAAAGCAGGAGCCCTGAGTGTTGCAGTATTTTTTCACAGGGCTAGAGCGTTTTTCTCCTTTCCCGCTGAGGACGTTACCCATGCTGCATCTTATCAGACTGTGTTTTATGATGATTATCCTGTTTAGTCCCCATTTACAGAGCACAGGCTGGAAAAGCCTGACACCCACCCTTGAAGCTTTTCTCGTATGGCTGAAACATGTAATCTTTATTGTTCATAAAAAAACGCACAATATGCAAATCCACAAAACTGCTGGGGTCCTATAAAAATACAATCTAGAAAATGTTGTTAAAAGCAACCAGCAGGAATAGAAATAAAACAACTATTGACGATACAAAGAACTATTATATATGGTCTCCACTCTGAACCTCAAACAGGATCTATGTTCATTAATCAACACAGGCAATGTGAGTGTAAAGTAAAAAAAAAATCTAAGAAAATGTTACGCCACTGGTTGTATAGTGCTTTAGACGCAGAAGTCTGCGGGAAGAGTTCACAGTAGCTACATCTGTATGTTAATTATTCCAGCCCAGGAATTCACGCCATAAATCGTTAATGGATTGGCTGTGTGTATAATGCCTTTAATAACAGGACAAGGGAACGACCTCTGGCTATACTTCTGCTGGAAACGGGAGAGACCCAGTTTAAATATATGCCACACATCTTTTGATTTTAAAATGATTTTCCCAGTTTATTCACAAATAATTCCACAAATACTGTAAAGCTGCAACAATGATGTTTTCATCATTGTAATTTCACTTTGTGGCACCCACAAACTGTAAATCAATGTGTTTATTATTTTCCAGTTGTCAGAGGTTCAAATGTTGCATATATGGAGTACTTTAAAAAATAGCTGAAGGCTCTCGTGACGTCAGAGGGATACAATTTTTCAGGAGCCATCTCAGTGATAGAAGTAGTTCTTGGGAGGGAGAACTTTGTGTGGCAGAGTGCTTTACAAAAATCAATACAATATATAATCCATGAATGAGGCTGGCCACAAATGTTAAGGTACAACAGCAGCGGATTCACATTTTACTGATTGATCCTTGTCAATTGTGGTTTATGACAGAATGTGTTATTATTTTAGGAGCCTTTGCTCATACATCATATTTCTGCTCCTGTTAGACAGACAGAAATAACTGAACCCGCTGACTCCAAGGCTTACTTTGAGATGCAAATGGTTAATGATATGCCATGGAAGGCAAGGACATTGGGGCCAATACTAATAAGGATCCACACTCCTTCTTTAAGTTTAGAAAAACACCGAGGACCAAGAATGCATGGCAAAAAGAACTGTACTACGCTAGTAAACAACAAGTTTAGCTTTCAGGAAAATTGTGGTTGTTCCATAATTGGATTGGTAAACAATTTATAAAGTCTAGATATGATTACGGCCTGTACATCAAATCAGTGAAAAAATCTCAGAAGAAGGGAAACATATTGAAACCAGATGGCACACAACAAAGGTTTAGAACGGCACATTTTATACTACTTAAAAGTGAGTTGTTGAGGGGGTTAAAAGTAGAGCATTACAATAGCCTAGTCTCAGCCCATGGGAATGCACAGCGCCCATATTCTACTAGAGGGACTCAAACATGGAGGATTGTGCCACAACTGTCTGAGCTGAGAAAAACAGGAAGAAGGTACAGGTGTCACTTGAGGAGTAAGATATACATGTATTGATTGATATGCTTGCAACTTGAATCCACGATTTTAATCACTTTCACAGGGAAGAAGCATCGATGGATGTGGGCATTTCAGTGTACTGTTAGGTTGGGAACATTCCCTAAATGCGCCTATATTTTCAAAGGTTGTTTAGAAAGAGATTCCTTTGCACAGAAACATTCTTGAAGGCCGAACAAACAGTGGTGACTATAAATGTGTTCACCTAAAGCTAAATCTGTGAAACGTCTGCTTGAGGTTATCTTCAAGGATGCGATCAGGAAAATAGGGTTATTTCTAAACATGTAAAACTTTTGTAGCTTTATGAACCTACACCCTGTGATTTTGTGAATCCTAAAAAAAGTTTAATTCTTTGCAACTACTAGGCATAATACTCTAAAGAGTACATAAACTCACCTGTAAGAATTTTGCTCAGAGTAGTTATGAGGCTTAGTGATTGAAAAAACACATTAAGGTTACCTCTGTGAGCTTACTGTACAGCTTCTTTTGGGGCAGAAGAGGATTTCAACCACACACACAGATCACCTACAAAATGGACAATGTTGTCAATATTACAAACCTATAAAGTGGTGGGAAACTGCAGGTAGTGCAATTAAATAGTTGTGCCTCATAGCAAGACAGCCTGCACATCACAAGTCATAATGTGTGAATGCAGACTTCATAACTTCAGGGAACTATAGAGCTGGAAGGGGCCACATAGATTATTGTGCCCAATACAGCTATGGTCTAGGAATCATAATGTGATTATTATCTAACAGGCATTTCTTTGGACACGTTTCCACATGGAAGATCTTCATAGTGTTTAGAAAGAATTTGAAGAAGTCTTCGTTTCTTTAACACACATAGGTCACACTAAGACATCTCTCAGTGATTTAATTTTTTCTGCACATTCTGATTTGTGATATAGATTTTTAGTTTTCATTTGCTGGGATCATGTCTATCTCATCCCTAGAAGCAAGCAAATCAAAGGTGGCAAAGGTATTTAGTCTATGTAACAAATTGGGTTATTAGTTCAAGTAAGTAGCCACCTCAAGTAATAATCCCAATCCCTGTCGGGGTGAACCACTAAAGTCGCTAAATAAACCCAAGCTCGTAGCTATGGCACAAAGCAGACAGGTTTAACTTGGAGGCAATGTGTCAAGTATTTATGTAGTTCTAAAACAGCAATACAGTTGAAATGCAAAACAATAAAAATCCCAAAGCTAATTACAAAAATAGATTGCAATTTAATAAACAAAGTGACACCGAAAGGACAAACCTCCAATAAGGAGAACTGGAGATAAGGTTTTCTAACGCTTTTGTTAGAAATAGGCCCAAGAAGCATAGTGTGCCAATGATAGTCAATGATCACGGTAGATCAGGACCTAGGTACAGTTTGACACTGAGTGTGATGGAGTGTGGGTCGGATACACTAACCAGGTTCGTCCTGATCAAAAATCTAAAATTGTACTTTCTACCTTTAGCCCTCAATTCCAATTCCACCACAGTAGGACACTTCTAGAGCCCCCCCCCCCAGGTCCCTGGGGGAGGCACTTAGAGACTCACAGGGTGGCAGGCATAGGCAAACAGGAGGGACCAGAAAAGTTCTAGTTGCCTCTGGTCAGCTGGGCAGCTGCAGGAGAAGGCCTCTTGTAGCTTGCTGAGTCACTGTAGCCTAAACAGGATGACCACCTCGCCTACCCAGGTGCTCTAGACTCAGCCTTGGTGCAAATACACTGTAGATTGTACAGAACAATTTTCCAACAACCACGATACGCACGTCGCTCAAGATTCAGGCTAGAACTGGGCCTCATGAATCAATCATTAGACTGTAAAGCCTCCATGCTGAAATTGTACATCAGAACCAGAAAGACTCCAATGAAATCATTAAAGGGCCACCTGAAATTCATCTTTGAGTCTCCAGGTAATCCTTTGTTCAATCAAGAAGGGAGTGCTATTGCATCCCTCCAGATCGAATTAGCAGCCTTTCAAGCTGGGGACGTTCCATATACCGCCTACAAAAAAGCAATCAATCAGTAATTAAAGGCAACGTGAAGGGAGCAAGACCTACTATCTGCATGTAACTCGGAGCTGGCTCAGTCCCTGAATGAAACTTACCTTGCTGGGAAGCCCCAACCATATCTCTTGGAAGCCAGAAACACGCAGTCAGATATTGTACATGCGACTGCTAGTGCTTCCAATAAAAGGCTTTAATATCTCAAAATGGGCGGGCCGTTGAGATAAAAGATTGCAGGTTATGCAATTATACACATGAATCATGGCTAAATTTGCTATGTTGCTGCCCCTCTCTAGACCATCAAAGGAGATTACTGATCAAATCAGTTTTCTTGGCCCTAGGGGTGTGCACATGCCAGAAAGCATCTTCAACCTGTTTTAAGAACATTGCTCGTTGGGCATTGTCGAGATGCACCAAATTCGTCAAAACACTCAGGCAACAGCTCTGCCCACCCACCGTGGCAGTACTCAGCCATAAGCAAGGGCAAAACCCAATAACAAAATATGCTGTCCGAGTCGAGCCGGACAAGAGGTAAACGAAGACTCTGAACTTGGGTGCCAAATGGCCACGGTGCACTTCAATATGATCTGGACGCTGCCCAGCAAGTCAGGGCAGCACCTAGTGCATGACCCTGGTACTGGGTGGCTGGTTCGCTACTTTTACCCCTTAACTCTCTTGTAATACACTGATTACTTACTGTTATTGCACACTGGCTCATTGCACATGCCACTTTAAATATTTAACTTCCTTTTACCTGACTTTGGCTTTTATTAACTAAACAATAAAGCTTACTACTACTTCTGTAAGTATTGAAATAATATGACAACACTTTGAGTTTAACAGATGTTGATTCTTCTGGTACTGAGGATGCCACTAGTAAGGACCGCCAGTGATTAAGACCACCTGATTTCTTAGGAGTGATGAGTGCTTTAAGGAGTCCATGCTGAATTATTAGAATGTTTCTGCCATGGTTAGCTAGGGGGAATTTATAATTCCTTATTATCAGCCAAAGGGCAGGCTGATAATGAGAATCATGGGCTCCCTCCCAGAACACAAGTTTTGTTACCTTGCATGTCAGCATTCATTTTGTGTGCAAGGGAGACTGATGTGAATGCACCACACATTCATTCATCACAAAAATAGTGTAAATGCTTTATCATTATTTTGTCAGAATGCTTTTTTACTTAAACTGCATTGAACTGCAGTAGATTCTGTACTTGCACCAAATTATGATAATCTCTCTTTGGGATGTAGTGAGAAAAAAACAACTAGGAGGCCAGACTTGAATAGGTTTACAGCTAATGTCCAAGTTTGGATCTATTACATAAATTATTTCTTTATCATTTGAAGTGCCACTAAATCTGACTAAATACATATCACATCTAAATCAGATTGCTACGCAGATAGCTTTTGCACACAAATTCAGTATAAACAGTGGTGGAATATCTGCTTTTGAAAGCTTATAGCCTCTAATTCTATATTATAAGCGAAGAACTGTCTTACACATCACGTTACATACTATACGTTATTGAGTTTATGCATGGTAAACATAATTGTACTGATAGTATACACTTTTCAAAGTATCAAATAAAATGATCTCCATGTTCATCCAAATTGGCCCACAAACAAAAATATATTAAAATTGTTTTTCATGAAGTTATTAAAACACCTCGCAATGAACTTCAAGCAGGCAGGTCTAAGAAATGTAACGTATTGGATAGTGGGATAGGAAACATCAGATTCCTTACCCAGTTTAACAATCTTTGCAGAACAGTGAGCCACATTATTAATACAGAATGGTAACTTTCTAGTAGTGGCTAGTGATTCTCTACTCAGCTACTTGTTCATGCAGCTATAACATATAAAAGAGCCACTACTCCATGGGACAAACTTACTACTAGACTTTTTAGTAAGATTGACTAGAAAGAAATCTGGCTAACTTGTAAAGGGTTATTTTAATGTGGAAGATGTCAATGATGTATTAGAAAAATGAAAATTAATTATATGGTCAAACAGCAAGGGATTTGAGATAAGGTTTGTAATTAATTGTAAGACATTTTGTGTAATTTATATTTACCATACCCCTGCAAACTGGTGTACACTGGCAGCACTGTCTGCAGTGTACAATGACAGACATTGGAATATAGTAGTGCAGTTTGTCACTTTGGGAATAGGTATTATATGGTATTATATTTCCAAGGAATGCATGATGGTGAGCCTGCATTCTTGAAATTTGCCAGAATTTTCAGAGCCCCGGAGCATTTCTGTTGAGGAACTAAGGAAGGAGATTGAGGCAAATCCCAAATCATAATTTTACTGTTTACAGTTGTCCCCCATGGTTAAATATAGATGTTAAATAGTAATATTTTCTTCACTGTAATTTCTCTCTCTTTTTTTGTCCTCATTTCTAGCGTATTAGATTATTATGCGGAGCAATTATCCAGATTGCTGCATATTTGTTTATTTGAATGATAATTAGAATTTATATTTTCCCTGAATGAATTGCTTCTATCCACCTCTAATCTAATTTAATACCTCAAAATAAGTTTTTAGTGATTCACAGAATTATTTTTGTCTATGACCTGCCTTGATATCTGAATAAATTTGGATATTATGTCTTGATGTGCTCCCTTAGCTGATTCATATTGGGCTGTATCTTTTTGATCTGATCACACTGATAATCATTGTCAGTCATTACCAATATTATGATGCATCCAACTTTAGTACACCATGAATTTGCTTGTACTCCATTCTAATGGGATCTAACTTGATGCTTATTAAAAATGGGTTCCCATTAATATAGAAATTGGTAAAACTATGTATGACATTTATGTGTGATATAATGATTTACTATGCTTTATTTGTTAATTCATACACATGCTCAAGATTGTTCAGGAGTGGGCATTTAAATTGTGCATCCACCAGTGGTCTTCTTATCACTTAAGTAAGCTCTCAGGGTAAGGTAAATCATTGGTATATTTGCTGCATGGTGGTGGTTTTACAGTGTATGCACCCGGTGATCTATTTTTTCTGAAAAATGATCTTCAAACAAAAATATTTTTGTACTGCTTAACAAAAAAAGAAGTAACATTTTTGTACTTTTCTCATTTTACACCTGTATTCTGTGTTACTGTTAAATGCCATAAAAATTGCATTACCTTCGTGTTGATGACAACAATTGCTTGTGAAGCCCATAGATGCTTCTATAGTGATGCCGGTGGTAAATACCCTATTTCAGATCTGTATATCCGATATACAAACGTGTCCACAGTTACAGTTTTAATTTCTCTCTGTCCCTCCCTCTTCTGTTACTTTTAGATGCGCACTTTCACAGCTTCATACAAGCTATCCCTTTACTCAGTCCAAGGAATTGTCTAAGTGGTAATGGCAGTCTGACCCAAGTGGGCCAAGAGCCAAGATATTGTTTCACTACTTTCAATTCCTGTGCTACTCACCCTGTGGTGAGCAAGAAAATGAGAGAGCGTAGATTAGGGCAGAACGGCAGAATATAGACTACTTATGGCTTAGTTCTGGGCAGCTTTGTAAATGCTACCCGGCTACATTTCCAACATTTTGCAGTGAAACTTCTGCCTGCCATCTCCTTTATTGGAGGTCCATGGGTTTGAGTTGTGTTGAGGCTGACTGTACTCCAATAAAAGCATGACTAAAGCACAGCATGCACTGTAGGCAACTGGCTATTTGCACCAACACAAGAGGCCAGAAGAGGGCACCAGAGTGAATCAAAAAAGGCCTCAAACGCCACATTGTTCCTATGGGAGATTAAGTTATTAAATGGCTAACTGTGATTTTGCCTGGGGCTCAATTAATTCTTGCACTATGGCTGAATATCAGCCAATATTGGAAGACAATGCTCCCAATTTATTAAAAGGAAAGTTAAAAGCTAAAAAAGAAGAAGTCTTGGAAATGTGGGTGATATCGATCCCACAGGTACAATCTTATCTGAATCATTTAAAAAACCAGCTTGATGGAAACATCTTAACCAGTTCCACCCCAGTCAAGATGATAGCCAAGAAACTAAAATCAACAGAAAGCACCATGGTCTGGTCTGTTGGCCCCTTCGAACTTCAACCCACACTCCACACAGCATTGAGACAGCAAGAAGGGGTCCCAGTGTACACCCAGTCTGTGAGTCTCAAGCCCAGTCTGCAGGCCCTTTGCAACTAGAACTAACCTTGACTCTTGGTGAGGAACTCATTGCTGTAGGCTTAGATCAAATGACATCATCCTTAATCTACTCGGCAAATAGGCTTCAGCATAAATATTTTACTACTATTTTTATGTCTGTTTATATTTAACGTTTTGTCTTTTAATTACATGCTATTCTTACTTCTGGATAAAACCCTGCCTTATTGACAATTGTAAATTATAATTTCCTATTATATGTGACCAGTGGCGGCTGGTCCATAGGGGCGCCGGGGCAGCGCCCCGCAAAAGAAACTGCTCACTGCAGTTCCGGCAACAGGAATGTAAGCAGACGAATTGACAGCTTTCACAATTCATCTGTTTACATTTCCGGGCCGGCCTGTGCTTCACTGGTGAAAGTGCGCATGTCAGCGCTCGCAGGCGAGAGCAGGAGTCCAGAAGATGGTCCCTCTGACTGCGCATGTGAGTGAGGAGTGTTGCTCCTCACTCACATTCACGAACCATTAGGTATGCTGCGCATGCCTAGTGTGGTGCAGGCGTCTAATGATAGGCTCCTGCTCGGGCGGTGATGTGTTTTTCGTAAAGTCGCCCCATGCCCTATCAAATGCCAGCCGCCCGGCCCCCCATCGCATCCAGTCTCCTGATTTGGCACTGCAGTTAGTTTCCTGTTGAGCGGCAAAAGAAAAGAGCGGGGAGAAGTTAGTTCCAGTCCACCATGTTGCAGAGGAGACGTGATGCGACGCGGGACCGGAGGAGATGCCTGGTAAGTTTTATTCATTAAATTACCCCCCCCCCCCAGTCATGCCGGCCACGACGGGTCAGGGGGTCATTTGCTTATGCCTAGGGTGCTAAACGTGTGTTGGTGCACACAGGGTACGATATGTGGCGAGTCGACATACAGTAATACTCCAAGACTAAACGTAAGTGCTGCCACCTTTTCTCGACTGCTGTGAGTTAATAAACGCTGCATCCTAAACGCCACATTTTCACTGCAACAGTGATGAGGTTTTATGGGTGACCAGAGAGGTTTCAGAGGATCGGTTTCACATTGGTTTCCAGGTTATTTAACACGGTTAATATATCTTGTAATGTCAAAAGTCAGCGCAGCGGCTACCCATTCATTTTGTTTACTTACTCACGATAACCTTCACAGCAAAAACGGTTTATGAACTTACACTGGGGCTCTGCAAAAATCCGGTGACCTTACATTTTAAGAGCCTGTCTGTTTTTATGTGTGTATCAGAGTGGCTCGATAAAATATGAAATATAATCTTCAGCTTGTATTATTAATATTATTAATATGCTATTTTAGGGGTAAAAGAACGAGGTTGTGAGGCCCACTGAGTTATCACCAACGTAGAGAGAGAGACAGACGGGGCACCATACAGATACTCAGAAAGACAGTGAAATCGACAGAATGACAGAAAGTGACAGACAGAGTAAGACATAAACAGGCTTACAGTGAAAGACACAGAGACAGAGATAGAAAAGCAGGCACACGTAGAGTAAAATACAAGCAATCAGTAAGACACAGGCAGGCATACCTAGTGGCATGGAAAAAGACAAACCAAGACAGACAAGTAACATCGGCAGAATGACTATTAGAGAAAGAAAAATGGGAACAGTGACAGGCAGTACAGTCAGTACAGATAGACAAGTTAAGCAGAATTACAGAAATGAAGCACAATAGAGAGAGAGACCGGCTGACAGAGACACGCACAGAGTAACAAACAGATAAATAGAACCAGAGCACACAGAACAATATTTGTGTATTCCATTTGCAACTGAAATTCTGTGAAAATGTGTGTGAAGGGGGTACACTGATGTCAAAATATTTGCAAGGCAACAGTAAGAGAAATTAAAGTGCTTATATTTGAGGGAGTGCAGTGCATGTTGGGGGCGGTGAAGTGACAGAGATGTGAGGAAGGGCATTCAGGGAAGAGTGAAAAGAGGATGCTGAAGAGGAAAGAGAGGGGGTTGAAGATGTGCAGATGGACAAGATATGCAGAGAAAAAGAGGATACATATCTAACATAAAGCACACATAATTGAAGGCCAAAACTCCTTCCACAGACCTCAATGCTATTTAATTCACAGACTCACTATTTCAGAATTTAAACATTTTCAATGTTAATTATTTATAAGAAATCATTGTTGTTACTCATTTATCTTAAACAGCTAACACCCAGTGACAAAGCCAATCATACTGACAGGCTTTAGGCGTATGTCAGTTGCTGTGCCATTTATCTGGATAAAATTACATCTCAGCGAGAAACCAAAATACCGGTCTGATGGCACACTATGGGAATCACAGAAATGTATTTGGCATGTTCCTTTATAGGGAGCACCCACTTTTTCATCTCACTTAAAGTCCTGTCTGCACATATTTCTATATGACTGGTTACAGCCAGCAGCTGTGGGTGCTTCCCGAAGTCTGGTTAGAGCATATTTTTCCAAAGTTAATGCTGCATGCAGTGCAAGACACTGGGCAAGCATACATTTTAAAGGGCTAAAGTTGTCATGCAGACAATTTACATATTACAGTAACTGTTGAACAAATTAATGCAAGAAGATACGGGGCAGTTTTTAATGTGTTTAATATTTCAAGACTATACGTTCCCACTGCTTAATAAGCCTTGCTTTATCGCTGCATTCATTTGCTTTAAAATGCACCATTTGCCTATCTTTTTTAAATTTCTTTCTCAGGAGAGGTACTCTCCCTAGACCCCAGATTTGTCCATTGAACTTGTTCACATCGCTAACTAGTGTTTTCTATTGGAAAGGGTAGAGCCAAAGCAGTCTTGCTTAGTACCCTAGCCCTCTGGAGAAGTCAGACTTGCTTGGCAACCCAGAAATTCTCTGAAATAATGTATGAGTTTTCTTTTATGAATGCCTAGAAGAACTGAATTTGTAGTCCATTAATCATCGAAATTGTGCTGAAAATCGCACCAAAAAGATGGCAATTTTAAAAAAATGTCCCGCACCCCCCTGATTGCCATCGGGCTCGCTCGCTGCGCTCGCATACGTTGACTCGTTCTGCATACGCCCCACCAGTTTCAAATTGCACCAGCCACCACTGTATGTGACGTGGCCCCGGCGTGAACCTACACCAGGCCAGTGGGGCTGGCTTGAAGGCAAAAGCAGGTCATAGGCTCAGTGTGTATCGTATCCTTTTCTGCACCCTGTATGTAGTGCCATGTCATAAAGAATATCTATTCATATTTTGTGCAGCCTTGTGGCTAGTCTGTAGACTTCATGCATCATTAATATGTGTTTGCTTTAACATAGTACTCTAATTTAAGAGAACATAATGGATTGCACACAAAATGCCTCTAAACAATGGAATGCTTCCTCACTAGGCAGTAAACACTGTCTAATTTGTAAGAAGCCTGAATCTACTTACTACTGTTTGTATGGGCCAGTACATCCAACTCGGATCCGAAATGGAAATGCTGATGCAGCAAGAGGAGCACAGAATAATGTGTAAGAAAACATTTTGTATGGAATGAAGTAAGGAGTTTAGGGCAAAACTGTGGCTGTATTGTAGTGTACATGGTTGGCTTTGGGAACACAAAACTGGTTGTTCATCTATCTGTTCTTGAGGATTTTAGAGTCTGGTGATAAGTGTCTAAATGATACACCCCCCAAACACTGTTATGAGACAATAGAGTCTTACCCACCTAACTTTGGAATATTCTGGTTTCAAGTTCCAAGCCCCAAATAGTCCAAGATAATGCAGCAATATTAATGTAGGTATTTACTTAGGATAGGTGATGGTAGAACTACCCATCAATAAAAAAGCAAGCAGTAGAGTGGAATATTGCTGCATGTTTCCTTTGGTGCCTGCAAGTGTCCAATTTTCATTTACTGATTTCCGCTGCCAAGAACAGCCCCATTTAGGGTCCAATTCACAAATACAATTTTTTCCTGTCCGGGTTTGGGGAAGCATAGTCTGCGCATGCACAAAATGGAATGCATCTCTCCAAATTAGCGTTTTCAAATGCATCTTGTCCCATGCGCAGTTTGCCCAGGGGGCTTGGCGGGCAGTGTGGGATCCAGCGATTCAAGCACATCCTTCAGAGTGGGGTGAACTGAGTGCAGCACCGGGAATGCTTATCCCACCCCTAAGTCTGTCTTGAATATTGACAGGGCTGTTGCATTGGAAATTTCAGTGCTAAGAGAGGACATAAATGCCGCACAATCTGCATTGCAGACCCCAAACACATTCATGGCTACTATGGGATTGGGAGTGAAGGTCTGATAACATCATGAGCCCCCATCACCACATCCACCTGACTTGTGGGAGCCAATATTTAGCAGTGTGTCTACTGCTTTGTACTGCATTGAGGGATGGATAAAAAAATGTGAGCTCAGCATCTGAGCTCGCGACCGGGACCCCTCCTACTCATAGGTCGACTTTGGAATTGGAACCTGTGGGCTCAGAAACTGCAGGACAGATTGCCTCTTACAAATGTATGAGGGTGGGTTTCTGACTTAGGCCCTTAGTTTGCATTTGGCTTGCTCTTAATTGCGGGATAAATGCATCACCATGTACAAAGCCACAGAAGCCATAATCTATCATTAGTTAACTAACTGTCCACATTACCTGTTGTAGCACTTGTGATTCCTACTTCATATGATCTACTCCATATGGTTTACTACCATCAACAAAGTTGGAAACCTTATTGCTCATATCTAGGTCTAAATCATTCATAGGTATGATGCAGAGCAATAGGTAAAAGGAGGAACTTTACTGCATGCCATCTAGAATATATGCAGTCAATTACTACTCTTTGATAGTAAAGATTTTCCCAACTTTCTATCCGTCCATGCTTTATTCACAGTTGATTTAAATGAAATAAGTGTTTTATATAAATCTAGGGCAGACATCTTTACTCCTACATGCACACCATTAAAAAAAAAACTAACAACTAAATTGATAAAATTGTGTTGCAACGAACACCCTAATTATGGCAGCATTATGGTGGAACATATGGCCCAATTTGGAAGGATGAAGTCTGATTCTCAGACTCCTAGGCACTACTGCCCACTAGGAGTGGGAATCTGGCAATACATGTATTGAAATGTAGATCAGAGCAACCTTGTGTTAAAATCGTTTTCTTTATCAGCAGTTGCTGTTCATTTATAGAGGGATTTAGATCTCTACCAATCACCTCTAGAAAAAAAGAAATGTATTTTAAAATTGTATCAAATGGGGGAAGGCAAAGAAATTTCTGAGGCACAGGTTATTAGTATCAATATCTGACAACATGGACAAGAGCTTGGGAGGGGAGCAAATCCTTATGGTTATTTTCTATAAAATATAAAATTCCATGATACATTTTCATTTTGCATCTTGCCAAGTAATATTGTACTTCATTTGTGATCATAGAAACACGATTTAGGCGGGATTTAAAGGTTTCTCCACACAATAGTTTTTGTAAAGAAGTAAAAATAGAGTAAACTTGAACCATTTCTGTCATTGTTCACTGATAAAAATTAATTCTACCCAGTGTTATGTAATTTTGTCAGGTTTTCTTCTACATAAGCCTTTTGAAAATAAGGAGCAAAATAGTGATTTCCTAAATCACTTGTGGACCTGTAAATTAAAGCCAGGAAATTATCAAAGTTGTCATGAAGTGCCTAAAATCTGCCTTGTAAAATTCCCAGACAACCAGCACGAAAGTAACCCACATTAATTGGTCAGAAATCTATTGCGACTCAGCACTAAGTTCCTACCTGATGAATTTTACTTTTAAAGAAGGCGTTAACATAGAAAGGGATATTTAAAGGACAGTGGCATTGCAATGGAAAGTGCTGCTTCTTTTTGAAGGTCCAGTTCTCAATGGTATTTGCAGCTTTGGTGCATAAAATATCCACTTGCAAGGGCCAACTTTCCTTTCTTGATTCAGACTCGAGCTTCCAGAATCTTGCACTCACGCATTTAGAAATAGTGGCAGGCGTATTGTTTTCAAAAGAGGTCTCATCTGTAAAAGGAGTTGAACACTCATAAACATACAAGTTTGTGAATGCTTATACACCTCCTGCAAGTAGTTTCCCACCCCAGAAATGATTGCCTCACTGGATCTGTCACTAGCACTAGAAGTTTGATTCATGGGTGAGAATGGAGAGGGAACATCCACAAATTTAATTGGCTGGAGAAATAAAAAATAAAATGGGTAAATTCATATTAGCATCATAATTCCATATGCAGAATACAATTCGCCATGCACAGATTTTAAGTATGTGAGTACACATAGACACGTACAATTTTTGTCGTTTTCCAGGGCTGTTACAGGAATTCTTGGAGAATCCTAGAAAAATTAAACTGTGCTCCAAACTTATTAGTAATCCAAGGGAGAATATTGCTCAGTTTTTCCCCATATTCTTTATGAAGAGGTCCCAGTGAGAAGTGACACTTCTGAAGAGGCACTGGAAAAAATAAGTACTCTTGTTTGAAAACCAGAGACCCAAGATCTTCTTGATTCGTGCTGTGGTATATAAGGGATAAAGTACCCCTGCCATACATTATAAGGATATTGCAAGTTACAGAGGAGTTCCATCACCATATAGAGGAATGAGGCTGAAAGCCGAGTTCCTTTATATGTTTATGGAACTCCAAGTTGACTTGCAATATCCTTATCATGTATGCCAGGGGGTACTGTATCCCACATAATTCATGGTCCCACCATTACCTTTCCCATAAACCACTTAAAACCTTGGTGCATAGCTCTGTCATATGAAAGAGCGAGCATCTTTGAAACCATGAAGAATAGAAATAAAACCTCTTGTGCAAAACTAAACACATCAAAAACACTCTAGATATTCATTGGAAACACATATTAGAAACAGTCCAATACAAGTCAGTTAAAAAAAAAACCTGCAGTAGCTCGCAACATGTAGTAACATGCAGAAAGATTCTACTTTTCTTAAGAAGTGCAAAAAATAAACATATCCTCTGCTTGTCATTGTAAACTATTGAAATAGAGCAGAAGAAAGAAAAGCATGCCCTGACCTGCCTTTGACCTCTGCTGCTGACTTTGGTAGCAGGCATTGTGAAGTCAGAACTCAACTGTAATATCCTTATAATAGTCGAGTTCTGACCCCTTTATAATGGCGGCTTGGTGTGTCAAAAGTTGCAGATTATAAAGAAATTAGGGACTGTCGTTTACACAGCAATTACAGAATCCCATGTTTTATATATGGTTAAAGCGCTCCGTGGAGCTTTAAATAGTCTCCTCAAACCTCCTAAATTCAGATGAGCTAAATCTAGAATATCATCTCATTCCTTTTAATGCTCCTGTGGGGAATAGTCCAGTCGCTTTCTCATAATAACTGTGTGGCACAGCTTCATAAATGCCTGTGCTGCATGCCAATATTGTCAGTTATAGATATCATAACACCAAGATGTGCTTGCATTCCTCAGTCAGTAATCTACAAGTCATTCCCTGTTCTACGCAAATGCGGGACATACCACTGTGTTAGTGCGGCTCTGACTGTTTCATTGTAAGCGTTTGTGAACTCTTATCAGTGTAAAAGCCAGCAGCCCATCTCCTGTGTCCTAAAACAAGATACACATCCACTGAAAAGACTGAGGAAAGCATGTAAAAAACACAAAATAGCAGGTGATGCAGTTTACCTTTGCATACATTGTGGAGCCCAAATAATACTTTCTTTGTATTTTTGTCTTACACTGCTCAAAATTGTGGTAGAACCCAGTGGCATTTTGAGCCTGTCTGCATTTTTTTGTCTTCCTAATCTCCCAATTCTCTGTCGGGTATCACTAGTCTCTAGCATTCTAGATAAACTTTAATGGTTCCCTCTGATAATATTAAGAGGGGATTGATAATGTAAGTATACATTTTGTGTTTCCTCCAAGAGTTCATCAGAATCACAGCCTTTATCATTAACACCGACAATTCTTCCATAAATGAGTCTATTCATGTCCACGTCCTGGCCTTTTTTATGGGCCCCATTTTGGCATAGTTTATGTTACTTTATACATGTATGTCTTTTAAATGGTGAGCATGTGTTGTTCTAGTAACACCTAACATCCACCGTTAGTCTAGAAAGTAAAACTTCTTGTCGGTGCTGCTGTCACTATTTATTTTGGATTCATGTAGTCTCTATTGAGTTGATGTTCTATTTTGGATACTCGTTAGTTTATATTCAGTCATTGCAAAAGTGAGGAACTGAAAGTTAAAATGTAAATCCTTCAGAGCAATAATTAGTACAGGACACACAATTGCTGGTTGTCTCTGTGGGTTAATTAGTATCCCAAATAAATGGCCTGTATCTATAATTGTTTTACCATGCTTGATTTGCAATTGTAAAGCATGACATATTTTCACCTGAAAGGTTGCCTATTTGTTCAAATCAGTTTCACTTTTCCCTTTCAGTAGACTTATCTGTATTTTGTATTTACTTGACACTGCAGCATAGTAATAATATTGTAGGACAAAAAAGAAACAACATAATATCTTAAAGACGAGAAATTATTACTACCTTTTACAGAAAGTTCTGGCTGGCTCTTGACAATATGCAGAATGTATAAAAAATACAGGAAACCTATTAGAAAGTAATAGAACATAATCCAGTGTGATAAATCTGATGGAAGTAAAAAATATCTGAAAGCGAAGTTATGGCTAGTAATTTGATTTTTGATGTATTTTATACTTCTTTTTACTAGGATATTTTGTCACAGTAGGGTTTTTTGAAAGCATAGTGATAGCTGCAGCAATTTTGATTGATTCACAATATGTTTGTTTTGTACTTTTCTACTCAGCGCTTCATGTGATGGTCATGGGCTATACTTGCTGAAGGACATTGGATTTTTCAGTTAGTTCTGGGGTGTGATCAACAGCATACACGTTTGTTTGCTTGTACATTTTAGATATTTTTAAGTCATCAGCTTGGTAATGTCTGCCTTACAATTAACTTGGTGGTGAAATAGACACAGAGCTTCATATTGTATTTGGTTTGTGGTGCCTAACACTAACTGGGATCTTGTTTAATCTACCATTTGCCTTCTTCGTATTGTCACAAGTAGTTTTTGTGTACTGTGCTGGCTGGTTCCTGCGTGCAGTGTCTCAGCTGTGTGCTGTTCTTTGGTTACTCTGTGTAATATCATTACGCTTTCTGAAACCTAGAATGCTGGTTCATCTCAAGAATAGGACAGAATTCGAGGAAAGTGGTTAGATGTAAAAACATGCTGTTTAGTCTCGCACCTGATGACATCTCGTGAGAAATTATTTCCTTTTAGTGCAGCGCCTGTCAGAGTTTTCTTCTTGTTGCTGAATCTTATGACACTATCAAGAAAGACTGAAGAATGTAAAAATATATACATTGAAGGAAAGGAAGTAGATGGCTATGATCCTTCACATTCCCATAGAAAGCAAACACAGACCAAAAAGCCACAGATTCCAGGAAAAGACTTCCATTAGAGAATGTGTAAGAGATAGAAGTTCTGGAAAAACATTAGAAAATATGTTTTCCCGGGAAGATTAGCAGATGCAGTAACAAATGACCACCAGAATAGGTGGAGCAGCAAATTGTTGATATATGTAGAACATCTGTGACAGAAATAATGGGTTCACAGAAATGAGAATACACAGTCATTCTGTGGTTTTAACTCCAGGCATGTAGGGGGATAATCTTCAATCTTCACTCCCTTGTTAAAGGGGAGCATTTCAGGCAGTCGCTGCTAGTGTTAGGGAAAAGTGGTGGGGTAGGGGGAGGGCGGGGGATGAAACAAAAAACACATTTTAAAAAAAGTACTGAATCCCACAGCATCGCCGCTCTTCTGGCTCCACTGCAGGCACAGGCTCCCAGACTGCCCTGTGACCAATCCTGATGCTGCTCTCACAGCATGAGAGCAGGGTAAAGATTGGCCTGAACTCCCTCAATCTGTGCTCCCAGGGAGACTGGGAGCCTGGTCCTGCTGTCTCCATCCCGGCAACGCAGCTCGGCTTGGAGACAGTTTTAATATGCATGATGGTTTGGCCGGCCGGCCTGCTAATGCAATGTAGTGACAGCCACCTATCCCTGCACTCTCTCTCTGGCAGCACTCTAGAGAGGCAGCTACCTACCTCTGATCTCTACCTGCAGTCTGCTTGTAAGCCCTCTTGAATATTATTGTTCACTGCTTCACAAAAACCCTTCTTGCGTGAGCTTGGACGAACAAGTAGCTTTTACCATGTAGCACAGGACAAGGGGAACCCAAATAACCTCTGGGAATATCTAACATGAAAATAATGCATGCACTATAGGTTATTGCTTGGTGTAGTCTGTGGGCATTTTTGAGCAGAGCATTTATGTTTATTTGGTGGCCATTGACAGAACACAATCAACAAGTTTGCACCTGATCTCGCTACAGTCATCCTACATTTTATGCTTCACAACTAGTTTGAGATTTTGTGTACCAGGCGTTACTTCCCAAGACACAGTAGATGACATTTTGTGTAGAAACTGGTAGGCAATGCAGATTTCCTTGGTAATTCCCATTCAAAAGTATAACATTTTGAATGGAGCAGTAATGAACCCGATAATTACTGTCCCACATGATATCAGTAATTGTGGGTGTGGTATTATCACATTGGTGTCCATGCTGGGTGCATATTAAGCCCCATACTCTCTTATGGTTTTTTCATAGCGGAGTCGCCTTTTCTGTGGCTTAAAGGTGGGAGGATGACTGTACTCATGGCGAGATGGGTATGCCCCTGAATATTAGAGCTAGAATATCGAGGTATATCAATATTATGCAAAATACCAAAAAGTAAGTAGACATTTTCTATAACTAACTCCACATCTACATTGTGTGTGTGTGTGTGTATATGTGTGTGTGTGGGTGTGTGTCCGTCCGTCCGTAGGAAAAGCATTTTTTGACTTGGCTATAACTTTGGCGTCATTTGACCAATCTGCATGAAATTTTGCCAAAAAAGTGTCACGGTGGGTATTGTTGATTGGGAAAGTTTGGGGGTGATCCGTGCAGTGAGGACCAAACATTTGGGGCGCAAAATAAGGTTGCGTTTGTAATGTTAATTCCCATAGGAACCTTTAGCCACCTCTACAGCCAGAGCCGCTGAACGGACTTACACCAAATTTGGCAGGGAGGTAGATGTCGGTTCAAAGAAGTGCTTTTTCCAATAGTTTTTGAGAAAGCTGGAAATTATAGTGATATCTCTGGCCGCGGATATTTCGCGAAAGTTTCGCGATGAATCGGGGATGCATGCTCTGATTGGCTGGTTGCAACCTGAATAGAGAGTAGTGGCCGCCATTTTATCTTTCGGGAATGGTTCCCGGGGCTGAAAATCTGTGTGAAAGCCCACATAAGGGGTCCGGGTGGAGATACTCTGACCCCATAATTGAGAAATGGAGGTGTTAGTGACAGAAGTATGTGTGAAAGTGTATTTTTTTAATCACACGTGATATTCGTGACGACACCGCGACCGCGACCCTCTCCGTGTACAATCGCGGGGACATCGCGACTACCAACTTAGTTGCGAATATTGGTGGAAATATAAAAAATATCAGTGAATCATAAATACACATTGTTATAGAGATATTGAGATTCTGATAAATATTTTTATTGAGTTATTTATATAGTGAGTTATCTACTGTGATTGTTAGAATTAATTATATAGTTATAAATTTTGAATGTGGTGGTAGCTATTGAAATCCTGCTTTTGCTTTCCGCTTTCGCAACGTATCTGCGGGTATCACGATTACCGATGTCATTGTGCTATCCGGAGTCACTGTGAAAATATAAAATAAGTTTTAGAGATGGTTGTTCTAGAAATATACTAGAAAAACATGAGTTTGAAGTGTACAGTATTAAACCTCTAGTGTGTTAAATACTATAATGTGTGTGCATATATGTGTTTTTACTTTATGGGAAAGGTGCGATCACCGCGGTTAACAACGTCATCACGACGTCCTGAATATCCGCGAAAACGGAAAATAGGTCTGAAAGATGGATTTTAAACAGAAATGTAACTTTAAACAGTTTTAAACAAACTTAGTCGAAACATATAAGTTTAAACATGGTTTGAAATAAGTATATATATAGTAATATGTGCAGGGCAATGTTCAGAATGGATTTTTTTACATATTATTTTTGGGTGTGTTGATGGTCATTGAATGTCTGCCTTTGTGTTCCGTTCTCGAGACGTATTTGCGGGGATCGCGACGTCGTCGCGAAGATCCCCAAAAACTGAAAAAAAGGATCTTTGTAAAGAAAATTAGGAATGTTTTGGGTAGTAGGGTGGCTCTGAATAGAGCCATTGGTGTTGGTTGTGTGTATATGGCTGCTATACATAAGCCCGGATGCAGAGTTTCAGGTTACTTAGAAACACCCTGTTGCCTTCATCTGTAAAGTGCACTCCATCATTTTTATAAGTTCCATGCATGTCAAAATGCAGATTGTTGTTATAGATACAGCCCATGTGATGGTCTCTGAGGAATGCAGAAACAGTTTTATTAACAATACCTGGCTTTGTCAATCTGTGGACAGAATTGATTTGACCACTTCCATTTCTGTTTTAGGCATATATTAGAGTACACCATGACAGTGTGAGGGAAAAGAGACATCAGTTCTGCAAAGGTTTCTTTCATTATGATTTCCAGCCCTACCCTAGTCAATGTGCCTAGGTCATTGCCACCACAGTGCACAAACATGAGGTGAGGAGTTTGGGAATCCACAGTTGATTTAACCAAAGGAAGCAACTGATGAAACTTTAACCCTCTCTGGAAAAACCAACTAATCTGCACATTTAGCAAACCCAAGTCTCTGTCAATACCTCTCTTTTTTGCAGCCTCTTTAGCCCAATAGATATAGCTGTGACCCACAATCCATACTCTAAGCATTTTGAAGTGAAAGAGCAGTAGCAGTCAGGAGAAGGCTGGAGCTGAATAAGGTAGTTTTCCAAATGAAAAGCAGTTAAAATGGAGGTGTTTTTAAAAAGATATATTTCACTGGATGCTGTCAGCATGAGTGTGAATAAAATTAGGTAGTGTGTTGGATGCCTTAGCAAGAAGTTTTATTATTGGCTGTTGTTTAAGTAAAGAAATGTAATACAGACATTAATATGCTTTTGAATCTGTGGAGTAAAGCAGAACTGCTGTAACTTATTTTAAAGTAGCATGTTCCTTCTAGAATGTGTTATGAACTTGTGACCTACTGGTTTACACTGGGTTGCTAGGTACACTGAGCTAAGAGCGTATTGGGGGGAAAGGTGTTAAAGAGACAGAACATTTTTTTAAAGTTGAGGAGTGATGACACAATTTAAGTAATGGCAAGATTTAAATTCCAACTCAGGACTATGTAATAAACTGTTGTGTAGAATTTAATTTTTTTTTAAATGAAGCTAGATATAGGTTTGGACTTCTGTTTTTTATGCGATTTCTCACCGATCATCGCGAATACATCGCAAACACACATAGATAGGAATTTCATTTTGAATGAGAGGAAAAGGGTTAACAGATACTAAACCATTCACAAGAAGAGATAGTGTAGTCTAAAATGAAAGACATGATTTCATTTGCTGCCTTTCTCATGATCACAGAGTGCAAAGTTGAAGAGGTTGCCATTTTATGGTTGCTTTGTATGAGAGTGGTGTACCATTCTTTTGCTTAGTTTTTAGAAAACTTACCAGTGTCAAAACTATCCACTTAGAGCTAAAACAACAATATAGTCTACAAACTGAATTCACTGGTATGTACATAACTTTTTAATTCTTTATAAAAATTACATTAGAAATGAATATGTATATGGTAGTTTGATAAAAAAGAGCATCACAGTGATATGAAAAGATATATCATAGGAGTAGTGTAGTCATAAATAAAAGATGAGAACATCTTGTCCATCTGCGTATGAATTAGAAAGAAGTAATACTTGACTTACAAGATTGTTAAAAATAAAACCAGTTATTAATGTATTTTATGATAAAGATGTATGAAATCAAAAAATGAGTGGTGTATTATATACATATAATACACAATATCCAGTTATAGAAAGAAAGTATGAAAATCTTACAGGTTCACTTACAAAAAAATGGACATTACAATTAAGAAATAGAATTTAAAAAACCTTAGAAATTGAAAAAAACTAAAGGCTATAGGAACGTTATAATTAACAATTAGCATTTAAAAAACCTTAGAAATTCACTAAAAAACCCAAAGGTTACAGGGACGTTAGGCTCAAGTTTCATGCGTACAAAACCAGAGAAATTCAGCAGTTATAGTTAGCTGAGCTAACTATAACTCGTGCCCCTGCAATGTACTGCTTATGACCTCACATATTACATCACTGATGACATGGTCAGTGACATCACTGATGACATCTCAAATGACATCACTGATCACATCATCCACAGAATCTCTCACGCAGCCACTCACACCCCCATGTAACCATTCATACACCCACTCCAACTTTCAAACTACCATTCTCAAAACCATTGACACACCCATACCAGTACTTACATACCCACTCACTGATTCATAGGTCTACACACACATCCACACACACCCACTCACTCATCCATACAGCCACTCATACACCCACTCACTCAATAATACAGCCACTGACATATCCACTTATACACCCATACAGCCACTCACACACTGTCACACACTCATAGAGCTACTCACACACCTACTCACTCAACCATAGAGTCAATCACACTGCCACTTAATCACCTATACAGTTATACACACACCAACTCACTTATTCATACAGATACTAAACATGCTTACTCACCTATACAGTCACTGACACAAGCACACTCACCCATACAGCCCTCTCACAATCACTCACTCACACATACAGTCACTTATATTCTCCAACACTCACATATACTGCCTTTCACATATGCAGTTACTCACCCATATACCACTGAGACATCCATTCACTCACCGACACAGCCATACACACACTCACTCACCCATACAGCCCCTCTCAGATGCACTCATTAACCCATACAGCCACTCACTCATCCATGCAGGGAGTCACACACCCCCTCACCCACCCACACAGACACTCATGCAGGTACTCAGACAACCAATCAATAACCCATATAGGCACTCATGTAGCTACTCACCAACCCATGCAGCCACTTACACACCAACTGACAGACTGATACAGACATTCACACAGATTAGTCACTCACCCATACATTCACTGAGACACATATAATCACTCACTTATACAGTCAGTCACGCACCCACAAAATCATCCATACAGGCACTCATAAACCCACTCATTCATCAATCCACCTTGGTGTATACATATTTAACACTCATAAACCTTTTAGAAACACTCACAGTCACCGGATGATGTCATCAGTGATGTCACTAACCATGTCATGAGCGATGCAATATGTGAGCTCATAAGCAGTGCATTGCGGGGGCAGGAGTTATAGTTAGGTTAACTAACTATAACAGCTGAATTTCTCTGGTTTTGTACAAGTGAAACTTGAGCCTAACTATAACGTCCCTGTAACCTTTGTATTTTTAAGTGAAGATATATATATATATATATATATATATATATATCCTGCCAAAGTCCCAAAATCAACCAGAAAAAGGGAGCACGCACACAAGGATTCAAATATTGGCCGATTTAATGTGTAAGGTCACTCCCGACCCAGCAGCAAAACAAAGAGACGCGTGTCAGCTGCAAACAGCCTTTCTCAATCCCTGAATCGCCATCTTACAAACAACTTTTAAAACCCCCACAAATGATAGACATAGAAATAATACTGCCTTTGATCACAAACCCAATGTCGAGCATATTTAAATAATCACATTTAGTTTTTCCGTGCATGCTCCGCCTGTTAAACATTGAACATAATTTATGCAATTAAAGACCTTTTGGCCCTCATTCATTGTTTGTTCTGTTCGCGCTACTCGGAACCAAATATTTAAAACATTTATCTCAAAATTGTCATTGGGTATGTTGATATGTGAAAAGAGAAATGCATACTAATGTTCACTATGTTTGGGGCTTTTGGAATATATATATATATATATATATATATCGAGAGCACTCCACCCACTGCTTGCAGATCCTCCACAAGGACTGGAGCACGGACCAACAGATAAGTGCTGAAAACATTTCTTTATTGTTCCGTTAACAGATGTCAGCCATTACGCGTTTCAGCCCCGGAGGGCCTTGATCACATGACGCGCTCCACAGCTTCACTTTGCTTTTTCTACCGTTTCTTTAAAGTGACAAGTGCAGTTATTTGATTGTCATAGACATAAACAATATACTTCATGTTTGCATATATCGTACCATTTCTAGACCCGAGTTTAAAATTCTACTTATTATTCTTAAAGCATTAAAACCATGAAATAAAAGTATTCTTTCTCATGATTCAATCATTGTATAAATACAATAGACTTTGGCTAATTTAGCTATGCTTTATCATAAACCTGTAACAAACAACAGTGTCTCAAACAAGGGTATTATTTGCAGGTCAAGTACATGTGGCACAATTAGTTCCGAAGAATTAAATCCAAAGGGTAGAAAACCAGGGAGACATTTTCTTGTGAAAATAAATTGTATTTCAATCAATAAACATGTTGGACATATTGAACTTCATATGTACAAGCACATGGAACGGTAGCACTGCATTACATTGAATGGCATGTAACCTACAAGATACTGTGCACGTGCTCGTGAAAGATTGTGACGGCGCAAGTGACACGTGACGTGGTATATACAGCGATGGTGACGGGCGCAACAAGAAACAAGTGGGATTTAAAATTCTTTACATATTTAGGATACCCCAGCAGTTAATGGTACATGAATACTGAAATTAAATGAGTGGGGTATCCGTAAATGGGGGCGTTAGGAGTTCCGCTGTGGAAGTCGATGGCGTTTCGGCCTGCAGAAGTGTTAGGCCATCATCAGGACCAGGTTACGGTTTATTTATATTGCAGTGTCAAGAATCAAAGGAAGGCTCGGTACAAGGCGATTCGGGAAAGGACCTGTAGAAACTTAATGGATGTCAGAAGGGTCCAGGGAAGGGGTGCAAAGCATCGCTCCTATTGCGAGAAAGGGCTGTTGGTTGTAATACTTGGACCGGTCAGCGTGGGCACGAATGGATCGGCGGGGTTTTCTTAACGATGTTCATTGCTCAGTGCAATGAATATATGTTAAAGTCATATTCATTGTAGTGGTACATAAATAATAAAAAACCAATTTCATAGTTCATGTAAAATACGTCTTGTGCATAAAATTATTTTGGTTATATCAACCTGTAAACATTCCTATTGTAAACATCCTGACTACTTAACCCGTTTACCGCGGCGGCAATTCCGCCGCGGTGCGGCGTTCCACGGAGTGGGCGGGGCTGCATCGGCCAACGGTCGTTCGCAGCACTGGGGAGGTAGTGCTCGCGACGGCCGTTGGCCGACGCGAGCACGGAAGGGGTTAAAGTGCTCGCGCATGAAGATATTAAAGTGCATGTGCATGACACACCAACATAAAAAAGACTACAATATTTTTTTTAAAACTGTGAATTAGACTGGGAGGGCAGCTGACTTTGCCATTTGGGTCCATTCTATGGATAACTTGTATAAATACATTATCTTATTGCCTAAACACCGCCCTGTAATTATGGACATCACTTGCCCTCACCTAGCTTACAGACATGTGTAGAGGTCTTCCGTGGCGTTTAATCCGCCCGGGTGTTTAGAATCTAGGTCTAGGATATACCGGGTTTCTAATTTACGTAAAATCCTTTCCCGATTCCCTCCTCTTTTGTTAGGTGGTACTGAATCAATTAAATAGTACTTAAGATCTTTTGGATTGGAGTTGTGGCTTTCACGAAAATGCCGCGCTACAGGATAGGACTGATCCTGGTTTCTGATGGCTCGTATGTGCTGGAGTACCCTCTTGTGGCCTTGAAGTTTGGTACTTCCCACAGATTGTAGGCCACATGGGCACTCCAGCACAGATGACATGATCAGTCCTGCATGTTAATGCCTTGGTTATGATCCGTTCCTGGCTGCCAAAGGGGACCCCGTATGTCGTTTTATTGATGCCATATTGGCAGGCTTTGCACAGTTTGCTTTTGTAAAATCCTTTACGTTGTGTTAGCCATGTAGTCCCTGTCTGGCTATCAGGATTGTTTCTTACCAAACAATCCTTCATTGAAGGGGCCCTGCTATAGGTAATAGGGAGATTAGTTGGCAGCAAATGGCCTATGACAGGGTCATTAAGCACTATAAGCCAGTTTCTTCTGATGATATTTTTGTTCGCCTTTTCCTGTCTGCTAAAACTTAAAATCAGTCTGAAGGAATCATCCCCTTCAATGGCTTCAATATTGGTCTTGGCTGCTGACTGAGTGTATTCTTGGGGCTTCAAATTCGTAAGTAAATCCAACCTGGCTAGTGCATTACTTTTAGTGATGGCCGAATTAATGCACTTGTTTTAATACCCTCTTGCTAGGAATCTGGTTTTGCTTGCCAATTTTGCTGCCTTCAGGTCGTCCTTATTACTGCAAATCCTTCTGAGTCTAAGCATCTCCCCGTAGGGGATGCTTTGTACTAGATGTCGCGGTTGGGAGCTGGTAGCATGCAAGACAGAGTTGCCTGCAGTCAGCTTCCTGTGTGTTTTAGTTTCTATCTTGCCATTTCTGACATAAATTTGGACATCCAGAAAACTTACTGATTCTGCACTGATAGTTGCAGTAAAATTCAGGTTGATATTGTTACAATTGAGCCCCTCAACAAACTATATATATATATATATATATATATATATATATATATATATATATATATATTCACTGAAAAAACCATAGGTTTTAGGGACAGTTATAGTTACTTGGACATTGCACTCGTACAAAACCCGTGAAATTCCCCGTTATAGTTAGTTCAGCTAACTATAACTCGCGCCCAGCAATGCACTGCTGATGACGTCACATATTACATCACTCATGACATGGTCAGTGACATCACTGATGACATCACTGATGACATCTCAAATGACATCACTGATGACATCATCCAGTGACTGTGTGTTTCTCTAAAGTTTAAATATTTTTAATATATATAGGAAAAGACGTATTGAAGAATGAGTGGGTGTGTAAGTGTCTGTATGGATGATTTAGTAGGTGCGTGACTGACTGTATAAGTGAGTGATTTAACGTATCTTACTGAATGCATGGGTTAGTGACTAAACTGGGTGAATGTCTGTATCCATCTGTCTGTTGCTGTGTAAGTGGCTGCATGTGTTTGTGAATAGCTACATGAGTGTCTATATGAGTTATTGAATGCTTGTCTGAGTATCTGTATGGGTGCCTGAGTGTTTGTGTGGGAGGGGTGTGTGCAACTCTGTGCATAGATGTGTGAGTGGGTGATTCACTGGGTGGATGGTTTCAAGAGTGCATCTGTGATAGACTGTATGGGTGGGTAAGTGTGTGTAAGAGTGTGTTAGTGAGTGAATGTATGTCCCAGTGGTACATGTGTGAGTAACTACATATGTGAAAGGCAGTATATATGTGTGTTGGAGTATATAAATAGCTATAAGCAAGAGTGAGTGATTGTGATAGTGGCTGTATGGATGAGTGTGTGCTTGTATCAGTGATTGTATAAGAGCGTAACAATGTGCTACTATTTGTATGAGTAAGTGAGCTGGTGTGTGTATAACTGTATAGGTGAGTAAATGGCAGTGTGTTTAATTATTTGCATGACTGACTAGGTGTGTGAGTATCTCTATGGATGAGTGGCGTTGTTTGAGTGTCTATATAGGAGTAAGAGTGCATATGATAGTCCTGTACTGAGTGACCGTAAGTATGAGTGACTGTACGGGTGAGTGAGTGGATGTGTGTGTGTAGACCTAAGAATCAGTGAGTGGGTATGTAGTTATTGGTGTTGGAGTGTCTATGGTTTTGCGAATGGCAGTCTGTAATTTAGAGTGGGTGTATCAAAGGTTATATTAGGGTGTGAGGAGGTGCATCAGATTATCACGTGGATGATGTCATCAGTGATGTCATTTGAGATGTCATCAGTGATGTCATCAGTGATGTCACTGACCATGTCATGAGTGATGTAATATGTGACGTCATCAGCAGTGCATTGCGGGCGCGAGTTATAGTTAGCTGAACTAACTATAACGGGGAATTTCACGGGTTTTGTACGAGTGCAATGTCCAAGTAACTATAACTGTCCCTAAAACCTATGGTTTTTTCAGTGAATTTCAAAGGTTTTTTAAATGCTAATTTCTAACTATAACGTGTCTGAAACCTATGGTTTTTTCAGTGAATTTCAAAGGTTTTTAAATGCTAATTTGTAACTATAACGTGTCTGAAACCTATGGTTTTTTCAGTGAATTTCAAAGGTTTTTTAAATGCTAATTTCTAACTATAACGTGCCTGAAACCTACGGTTTTTTCAGTGAATTTCAAAGGTTTTGTAAATGACAATTTTTAAATGTATTAATTGTTATATTAATTTTTTTCATACTGATTTACTACATTTTTAGAAACAATTTTTTTTACATATTTTATTTTTTAAATTACATTGTAATTACATTATACATTACATTACAAAAAATACTTTCTCAGAATGAATTACTTTAGTTTAAATACTTTGCAGATAGGCAATAGACTTTTAAGTACAGTAGTTACAGTTGTTGCAATGGGCAACACATTTTCAAACACAATGCAACATTCAGCTCAATGTGAATTTCTAGTTAAATGCAATTAGTTACTTTATGGATTACTTTTGTAACCACAGGAATGGATCCTAGATTCAGTCCTGGTACATCTCCTGTAAACAGTTGAGTAAAAGCGTTTTGGTTACAGTCGTGATTTTTAAGGAATATTATTGTATTTTAAAAGTTGACACTTAGAAACTTTTTCTCATAGAATCACCAATGTTATCCTAGGGAAGGAAATTCACTTAGCAGGTAAAAACTGTTATCGTTACTTTTTCTTACTCAGTGTTGGATCCTGGATCCAGCACTGGTGCATCTCCTGTAAACAGTTGAAAAAATGCGTTTAAGTCATACAGGCGATTTTTAAGGAATATTTGTAGTTTGTGAAAATCAACACTTTGAAACTTTTTGCTGAAAACCAGTCAATCTTAGCCTATGAAGGAAATTCAAGTTACCGGTAAGTACGGTTAAAATTACTTTTGAGGATCAGTACTGGGCTGAAAGATGCAGCACTGAGGTCTCTCCTGATAACAGGTGAGTAAATCGGAATTCGTATTTCGGCTGATTTTAGAGGAATATTTTAAAGTTCCAAAACTCCACACTTAGAAGAATTTCCAAGTGAAACCAGTCAATGTTAGCCTATGGAAGGAAATTCAAGTTACTGGTAAGTACGGGTAAAATTACTTTTCAGGAGCAGTACTGGGCTGAAAGATGCAGCACTGAGGTCTCTCCTGATAACAGGTGAGTAAATCAGAATTCGGATTTCGGCTGATTTTAGAGGAACATTTGTATGTTTCAAAAATCAACACTTAGAAACTTTTTCAGCAAAAAGCAGGCAATGATATCCTATGGAAGGAAATTCAAGTTACTGGTAAGTACGGTTAAAATTACTTTTGAGGATCAGTACTGGGCTGAAAGATGCAGCACTGAGGTCTCTCCTGATAACAGGTGAGTAAATCGGAATTCGTATTTCGGCTAATTTTAGAGGAATATTTTAAAGTTCCAAAACTCCACACTTAGAAGAATTTCCAAGTGAAACCAGTCAATGTTAGCCTAAGAAGGAACTTCAAGTTACCGGTAAGTACGGTTAAAATTACTTTTCAGGATCAGTACTGGGCTGAAAGATGCAGCACTGAGGTCTCTCCTGATAACAGGTGAGTAAATCGGAATTCGTATTTCGGCTGATTTTAGAGGAATATTTTAAAGTTCCAAAACTCCACACTTAGAAGAATTTCCAAGTGAAACCAGTCAATGTTAGCCTATGGAAGGAAATTCAAGTTACTGGTAAGTACGGTTAAAATTACTTTTCAGGACCAGTACTGGGATGAAAGATACAGCACTGAGGTCTCTCCTTATAACAGGTGAGTAAATCGGAATTCGTATTTCGGCTGATTTTACAGGAATATTTGTATGTTTCAAAAATCAACACTTAGAAACTTTTTCAGCAAAAAGCAGGCAATGATATCCTATGGAAGGAAATTCAAGTTACTGGTAAGTACGGTTAAAATTACTTTTGAGGATCAGTACTGGGCTGAAAGATGCAGCACTGAGGTCTCTCCTGATAACAGGTGAGTAAATCGGAATTCGTATTTCGGCTGATTTTAGAGGAATATTTTAAAGTTCCAAAACTCCACACTTAGAAGAATTTCCAAGTGAAACCAGTCAATGTTAGCCTATGGAAGGAAATTCAAGTTACTGGTAAGTATGGTTAGAATTACTTTTCAGGACCAGTACTGGGCTGAAAGATACAGCACTGAGGTCTCTCCTGATAACAGGTGAGTAAATCGGAATTCGTATTTCGGCTGATTTTAGAGGAATATTTGCACAATGGTGAAGGGAGGGGCGGGGCCTGAGGTGACATCTGTGCAAACGCGCCCGTTGCGCGTTTTAAGTTGGGGGATTAAGTCCCCTTGAATCCTGAGGGTCCCTAGGGGCCAACTAGCCCACCAGGAACCTCCAATATGCGCCAGGGGCTGCGTTGCAGAGACGTGTAGAGAGGCCAAACCCCTTTTACACCTCTGCAACGCAGCTCTGTGGCGTTTCTGGACGTACCTGTTGGGCTAGTTGGCCCCCAGGGACCCTCAGGATTGAAGAGGATTTAATTCCCCATCTTAAAACGCGCCACGGGGCCTGTTTGCACACATGTCACCTGAAGCCCCGCCCCTCCCTTCACCACTGTGCAAACGCGCCCGTGGCGCGTTTTAAGTTGGGGGATTAAGTCCCCTTGAATCCTGAGGGTCCCGGAGTCCAACTAGCCCACCATATACCTCCAAAAGCGCCACAGAGCTGCGTTGCAGAGAGGTGTAAAAGGGGTGTGGCCTCTCTACACGTCTCTGCAACGCAGCCCCTGGCGCATATTGGAGGTTCCTGGTGGGCTAGTTGGCCCTCAGGGACCCCCAGTATTCAAGGGAATTCGTTCCCCTCTGCAAACGCGCCAGGGGCGCGTTTGCAGAGTGGTGAAGGAAGGGGCGGGGCCTGCGGGCCCGATCGTTTTTTTGTCCCCTGCAGGGGGCTGTGTGGCCCCCTTCCTTTTTTCTTTTTGGGCCCTGGGGACCCCATCCCCCAGGGCCTTACCCCTTTTTAAAATTACAAAAAAACAAAAACGGGAAGGGGGCCACGTGGCCCCCTTCCCTGGGCCTGTATTGGCCCCGGGGACCCCATCCCCGGGGCATGGCCTCTATATTTATTATTTTGAGGGGGCAGCGTGGCCCCCTCCTCTGGCCATTTTAAGGCCCCGGGGACCCCATCCCCGGGGCCGGCCTTTCCATTTTTTTTTCCCATTTTTTTTTCTTTTTGGAGAGGGGGCCGCGTGGCCCCCCTCCCGGGTCACTACTTGCCCCGGGGACCCCATCCCCCGGGGCTGGCCCTCTCCGTTGGGGACTGTGGGGGTCCCCAATCCCCCACAGTCCCGCCGGCTCCCACGTCCCTTGGGAGCCGGCATTGCTGTTCCACATGGGGAGCAGCTGACATGCTGCTCACCATGTGGAAAGCAATCGCTTTGGATATTGGAAGAGAGAGCAGGTTTCCTGCTCTCTCTTCCAATACCCAAAGCAGTTTGCTATGGCAGGACGGGAGCCGCGAGGCTCCCGTCCTGCCATAGCAAACTACAGTGTGCCGGGGGTAGGCACCCCGGGACACTGCAGGAGCCGGCCCTGGGGGTGGTGGTCCCCAGGGCCATCAAGGGCTCCAGGAGGGGGCCGCGCGGCCCCCTCCCATTCAGTACACAGCCCCGGGAGGTGGTGGTCCCGGGGCTCTGGGGTCCGTAACGGACCCCCATATTAAAATGTTTAGTGCCCCGGGGAGGTGGCGGTCCCGGGCGTGTGGGGGCTGGAGCCCCCCACACTGGTTTAATTTTTAATTTAAAAAAGCCCCGGGGAGGTGGTGGTCCCGGGGCTGCGGGAGGCTCAGAGCCCTCCCGCACCATTTTTAAAAAGCCCCGGGGGTGGCGGTCCCGGGGCTTGGGGGCCCTTGAGGCCCCCACACATTAAATTATCCCCCCACCCTGCCCCCGGGACTTGGGCCACCCGGGGCCATTAACATCGAGCGCGGGAGACCGCGCTTCGATTTTTTTCGGCAGGATTCGCGCACCCTGAGCGCATCCTGCCGATTTTTTTTAAAAATGCTTTTTTGCCCAGGGGTCCTTGTGGGACCCCTGAGCAGGCCTAGGGGTTAGGGTGTTTCTACCCTGCCCCCTTTGTGCGTTTTGCGCACTTGTTTCTTTTTTTCTCAGCGGGATACGCGCACCCTAAGCGCATCCTGCCGATTTAAAAAATATATATATTTTTCTGCCCAGGGGTCCTTGTGGGACCCCTGAGCAGACCTAGGGGTCAGGGTGTTTCTACCCTGCCCCTTTTGCGCTTTGCGCACTTGTTTCTGTCCCTCGGTTCTACCGAGGACAAAATGGCTGCCAACACTTCTTGATTTGGAGTGTTGACAGCCAATTAGCATGCAGCTCGTGATCGGGAGGGTACGCGGATCCGACGCGCCCATAGATATATATGTGTTTTTAATTGTGAATTTCTCAGGAACTACTGAACGGATTTACACCATTTTAGCAAAAGGCACCAGTCTGAACCAAGGGCTACCTCTTTGCCAAATTTGGGGTAATTCCGTTCAGCAGTTCGGGCTGTAGCTGCGACTAAAGGTTCCTATGGACCCCCCTTTTTTCTCGGCCCCCGCTTGACGTATCACCCCGAGACTTTCAGGGTAGGAGCGGACCGGAGCGCCCCAACAAGTTGGAAGCTTTCGCGAAGATTCGTCAACCGGCGCCAACGTTATTGCAAATAGAATGTCGCGGATTTCCTATGGATAATAGGTTGTAACTATAACTATCTACTGGCGACCGCCAGTAGATAATATATATATATATATATATATAGTATAGTTATGTAGATGTGGAGTCTTGGAATAATGAACGGCCGAGTGGGCCCTGATAGGGTTTGAACCTCTGACATCCACTCAGCCCTTCCTTAGAGGCGTTGCAAGATGCGTTGACGTCGCCTCCAGCCTGTGCTTATAGCGCCATCCATGTTCTCCTGGTTTTGAGGGAGACATTCAGAGTCATTTGGTTTCAGGAGCTTTGGGTAACACTCCCCCACTATTATCCACATCCTCCAAGAAAATTCTCTCACTTGCACTGCCGCTGAGTTTCGCAGAAGTAAGAAAGAGGCCAGAAGGACAGCGTTTGAGTTTGTTTTGGCCGAGCTGTCTCCACGAGTTGAAATGGAGCCAACAAGAGGGCTCTTCTACATAAAATCTTCAAGTTAAATGAAGATTTTTTTTTGTAAAACAGCTCAGTTTGATAAATGAGCCTGGTATCTCCAAACGTGAGGCAGTTTAGCAACCGCCTCTGTTTAGTTGCAGTCAAAGCTCCTCTTTGGCTGAGTCCTTGGGAAGCCGGAGTGTAATTTCACTGCTTCCATTTTTGGACCGCAGTATCAGCCACCTGGACTCGGACTCGTCCAATCTGTCTCCCAAGGGAACCATATTCTACTACAACAGGCTAACTCTTCAGAACTCTGTCCTGGACACTTGCCTGAAGCAGTGGGCTTTAGAGGAGGTCAGGTGTGAACCAGAAACCTCTCAAAGAGAGATAAAAGGAAGATTTATAAGCATGTTCTGCACGTGCGATCTCACAGCCCTACACACGGGTGCAGAGCCGCCCTGAGCCCCCTCTGCCAGTACTCAAAGACCCTGAGAAGCGCCATCTTTAAATTCCAATGCCCTGTTATAGAGCGTGATCCTGCACCACAGGACTGGAACCATATGCTGCAGTGCCCCCACCGGCCTGCAGCCCTTCCTGCCGGCACCAGGGTATGCTGAACCACATGCAAAAAAAGGCGTTTGTCAGAAAAAAACACATTCAAACGTGGTCAGGAAAAAGGTTAACACAACAGGCCCGGCGGGGTGAATATTTTTAGCACAAAAACAGTCATTTTTATAAACTACCAATGTGTGTTAAATCAGGGTGGCGCCCAAATGAAGCATGCATATTTGCAGGCCTGTCAATAGTTTTGTATCATCCAGTAAACAGAACACCTCCAGCATCTGGTGCGTCTACTGGTATAAACCTGTTTAGCTGCCTCGTCATTAATGAACAAAAAGGCTTAAAAAAAATCTTTTAATTAATTCTGCATTAAGGGACGTGGGCCCTGAAAAGGGGAATGAGGGCCTGTAGCACAATGCCCCTTCAGCCCTCGCCTTGTTACGGTCCTGCATAGGACATTAAAGGATGTTCAGGAGTGCACTGGGACGCCTTGAGTCCCACTCTGAACCCTGCACACTGTAAACATGGGTTGCATAGAAGTGCCTTTGAGTGGCCATCCTTTCTTTCCTCCAGCGAGAGATCAGGTGCAGCACAGAAGGTATAATGCACAGCACAACTTTAGAAACACATTTACTTTTGATGATCTCATCAAGACTGTGCTCACATGCAATGAAGCTGCCATAAACCAGGGAAAGAGCAATCCTCGTGCCTTGTGTGCCACTGCCGAGCAGGCAGTATCCCGTGAGGTTAGTGGGGACCACCTACCTGTCAGTGTGCTTGGTAATTCCTTTCCTAAGAGAGTTACTCTGGTGCAGGTACATGGTTCAGAGGTGCAGGAGGCTGATCCAGGTCTCCGCAATGCTCCCTCCTGTCATCCCATGCTGGGATCTGGATCAAAACTCAGTTGTATCAAAAGCCAGTTCATCAGATTTACGTGTAACCATTCATCTTTTGTGGGCACACATTTTATTTGATAATGCATCAAAGAAATTCACTAGAAAATCAATCAGTGCTTCTATGTAAATGATGGTTCACGCATCACATTGTCGCTATGCTCCTGGACAGTTCTGAAAATATTCGGTGGCTTGCAGACCTCTTCACTATGGTGGGATTCATACAGAGGATGTAGGTGGATTGCCACAGAACATGTCACCAGTTGACCAGCAACTACACTTTCTCAAGGGTTGTCAAAATGAAGAATGATTTGCTCAAATTTTGGGCTTATATTCTTGAAGCTGGGTAATTCAAGGGGCTTGTGTTTAAACTAAACAGTTATAACCCCAGCAGTTTCTAGATTGTAAGAAAAAATCCTCATTTAAAGGAGCCTTGGCATGTAGGGCATGGTGGAGGCTCTAAGGAATTTCCCCCTTAGCACGTTTAATTTGAGATGACCACTACTTTTTTATGTGAGGAGTAGCTAATTAGCTCCAGGTAGAACTGGATGTTGTTTTTATTAACTTGCAGTTTCTTCAACCTACCACCAGGCCCTCCATCTTCTGTCCTCTATCTTGGCCACACTTCATCACCTAGAAGCATGCTGTCCAGGTATGCTGTGGGCTTGGTTTGGCAACTAGCTCGTCTCTGTAATTAAACAAGGATCTTCCTCGTGTATCAGAAATGTAAGGTGATGGTGAATTTTACTGTTGTTGGCAAGTGCTATAACAATTCACAGTTGAAATAATTACACTAGAAAAGTCTTTCATAGTGCAGATCATAGTGTTAAAAGCAATTATGCAGTAAAAAATATTCCCTAATTAAGATCATAGTTATAAGAACCAATATCAACAAGGCATTATAATAAAGATAATAGATTAGACATCAAAGATGTCGCCGGAAGATCAGCGCTTAATATAAGCCCGTGTTTGGTGGTGCTCCATGCCATAACTTTATTCTCAGCGCCAGCTCTTATGACATCACAAGGTGGTGCTCTATGTCTATTTTTGATGTAAGCTCATCAACAGATTATTTAATCATTCAATATATGTTACAAATTATTAATACTAGTCAACCAGGCCATTCTTATAGCTTTGTGTGGGCTGGAGTACCCTGAATCGTCACACTTGTGGAAGTGTGATGGATAGTAGTTGTGTTGGTACTCATGTTGGCAGCACTGGCAGGGGCCGTGGGTGGTGCAAGTTGCAGTGCCTCCTGAAAAAAGATCCAGGCACTTACTATTTATTTACAAATTAAGCATTGAGGAAGATTATTTTCTGCTCTTTAGTTCTTACAAACCATTCTGACTTGGTTGGTGAGTAGCCCTGAAGTAAGATTACAGTATAATTAAAGAAATTCTCCATCTACTTGCTATTTAGTCTTGCAGGTGGTGAACCAGGCTGACCACATTAAGATGCTACAGGGAAGTATATCAGTGTTTCATCTATCCTACAGCAAAGAGCAAGCGCATCTGCAGAGCGCTCAATGTCATGCTTTTCAAATAGTGGTAAGAAGCATCTTTTTAGGTCGAGCCTGCGCGAGCATGCTTTCTTGCTTGCGAGACTCTTGTATTCAGTAATGGGCTTGGAACCCGCCCATAGCTTACCATTCGTTGGCATCATTGTCGCTCTTCGTTGCTGCCTTCTCATTGGGCAGCGCTTGCCATTCGTCACTTCCTTTTCTTACCGTGGCGCACGGACCAAGTACAATTAATTACTTTTGATTAGTACCTCTCCACTGGCCTCCTGAAGCTTGCGCTGGAATCAAGGTACTATTTCTGAGCTGTGGCACGGTCAACGCTGTCCACGTCAAAGCTCTTATCTTTACCTTATTTAACGTATCTCCACCCTCTCCCTGTTTCTTCTCCCCTCCCTCCTATCCTGGTTTCTTCTCACCCCTCCCACCTGCTCTCTCTTTTTTATTTAACTTACATCCTCCCCTGTTTCTTCTCATTACATTGTTGGATCTCCTTAACCGTCTCTGCAATCTCGATCTAAAAAATACTGTGAAGTGGTCAGCGCTGGCCACTTTATCTAGCGCTTTTTAAAGTGATCCTGTTATCCACACCCACCCCTGTTAGCCACCCCCACCCAATTGCCGGAGCCAATAGCTCGCTCATGGGCGAGACTTATTGGCTTTGCCAGTGCTTGTTTGTATAGTCCTGGCCTACGTACAGAAGAGCATAAAATATAGGATGGAGTCCCTGCTCTCCAAGGTGCAGTCGTAAAGAACACTGCTGATTTTCGACATCTCCCACTTGGCAATGTAGGATCTTGTCTGAAGGATTCCCAGCCTGACTTTAAGGCATAGAGTGTGGAGTGTGTGCCTCTGGTTGGCGTGTGTGCCTCTGGTGCCGCAAGCTACAGAACATCCAGAACGCCGCCGCAAGACTGGTCCTCAACCTGCCAAAACACTGCCACATCTCCCAGCACCTGCGCACACTCCACTGGCTCCCCGTCGAGGTGAGAATCACCTTTAAGATGCTCACCCACGCACACAAGGCCCTCCACGGCACCGGACCAGCATACCTGAACAGCCGACTCAAATTCCACGCACCCCAAAGGACCCTACGATCAGCCCAGCTCTCCTACGCCGTGGTCCCCCGCACCAGAAAGACCAGATCGGGAGGCCGCTCCTTCTCCTTCCTCGCAGCCAAAGCATGGAACGCCCTTCCGCTCCACCTCAGACAGACATCGCTCCCCATCTTCGCAAGAAACCTCAAAACCTGGCTCTTCGACAGACCCCCTCCTTGATGGAATGGAACCTGAACCCCCCCCCCACCCCTAGCGCCTTGAGACCCTTACGGGTGAGTAGTCGCGCTTTAACAAACTCCTGATTGATTAGTTGGCGTGTGTGCCTCTGGTTGGCGTGTGTGCCTCTGGTTGGATCCAGTCCAGATGTGGTTCAGAGCCAATGCTTTCCTTATGTAAAAGATACTTATGGGACAAAGAACAAGATTTTATTGGGTCCACTGTTTTCCACAACTTTAGCAGCCCATGGGGCACATGCATCAAAGGTTTTTGCAATCGCAAACGGTGCGATTCGCAAAAATCGGCCGTTTGCGATCGCAAAATTACCTTTTGCGATGCATCAAGGGTCAAGGCCCTCGCAATTTGAGAATTCGCAATTAATTGCGAATTCTCAAATTGCGATTGCATTTAAGGAATCGCAAATTGAGATTCCTTAAATGCAATGCATTAAAGTAAAAAAATTAGCGATTTCGCTAATAGGGGCGCAAATTACCATGAAGTTGAACTTCATGGTAATTTGCAAAACTTTGAAAAATGCACTAAAGTGCATTTTTCAAAGTTCCATTTACACACACACATGCCCTTGGGGCATGTGTGTGTGCAAGATGTACTCATATGCAGATTTCAGGGGTGCAACAGGGGTCCTTTTGACACCCTGGCACCCTTGAAATTGCATTCTCAATTTGCGATTCTCTAATTGCGAATCGCAAATTGAGAATGTCTTCCCATTCATTCCTATGGGCCTCTAGGCCCATAGGAATTAATGGGAGGTATTCCTTAATTGCGACTCGCAATTAGCTGAGTCGCAATTAAGGAATGTTTAGGAATCGCTATTTTTATAGCGATTCCTACATGCATAGGCTTTTGCGATTCCTTAATTGCGATTCCTTAATAATCGCAATTAAGGAATCGCAAAAGCCTACCTTGATGCATGTGCCAGCATATTCTTACTTCATTTGTTTGACCTTGCTGTGAGTAGTGCGTGATATTTCAAAATGGGGAATTTAAGGCAGTATTGTTAAACAGGGTGGGCGATTCGATCCCCGGAGCTCTTGGGCCTGGGCGCAGAGCTGCCACTGCTCCAAATCACTCACATAACACAGAGACTGACTGCAGCATTGGAGACGTCTGCCAGGGATGTTTATGATTGTCTTTTTATTGCTGTCATAATAAACTGCGCAGCTTTCAGTTTAGCTATTACAGCAGCCCTGAGGGGCTAATTCGCATGTGAACGAGAACCTACTCTCTGCTGAAGGAACTTCCCTTGTCGACCCACAGGAGCAGTAAATCTGTGTCGCTGGAGAATTTATCCTCTCTCTGTGCCCTCACGAACTCCTCGCTACATGGCCTTGTGATGGGCTCTGTGAGAATGCAGGTGTTGTTTCTGACAGTGGGAAATTGTGGAGACAAACCACCCAGAGACGAGCAATATGATAAAAATCAATGCTGACCTGAAAAAAACATGTTGTGCAGTTTTATGTTTTCGCCTCCGGCACTACTGCAGTCCTCCGTGTTCACTTCAACATGTACAATAGCATCAGGTCTGGTGCGGAGTGCCTCTCTGCACACATTATAAATGCATAATATATATTCACTGAAAAAAACCAAAGGGTAAAGTGATGTTATAGTGAGCTGGAAATGTCAGTTACAATATAACACTTTAAACTTAAAATAAACCACTGAAATTCAGCAGTTATAGTTATCTGAAGTAACTCTAACTTGCGCCCCCGCCATGCACAGTGTTGTCATAAATTATGCCATTTCAGCCCTCATCAGTGACGTTATCAATGCTTTCATTGAATATGTCAGGACTGATATAATATGTGAGGGTTTAAGGCGAGGGTGCGAGTTGTTATATATGGGACCCCCAGGGCCATACCATGGCTCAGGGAGGGGAGCCCCAAAGCCCCCTCCCAAAAAAAAAATAACACTGCGGGCCCTGGGAGATGGGATCCCAAGGGCTGTAACATGGCTTAAAGACAATAGGAGTCTCATGTTCCCCTCCCCAAAAATTAATGTTGCTTAAACCCCTCTGGCCCACCAAGGGGGCTTTTATTTAAAAGGAGTGCGAGCCTGTCCTATCTTTTCTTTAACTTTATCGCAGATCCACGGTAAAATGTTTAAAAAGATATGTTTGTGGCCCTGGAGTTAGGGGCCCTACCTTGTCCCCCTATATATTTTTAGTAATCTTTTTTCAGGACAGGGTACTGAGTCCCAGAATCCTAAAATGGCTGCAGCAAAATTTTTATTGATGTTGTGGCAACCAATCAGATCTTTTATTTTGATCTGTTGAGTCTGCAGATCATCCGCAGCGGGAAATATACATACATTTTGAACTTTCATTCCTCAAAAGAGAATCACACCAAATCACATAAAGCCCTCTTTCTTGATCAAGATTTAGCTTTCTGCCAAATTTGGTGTAATTCGTTTCAGCCGTTTTTGCAGCATCGCAGTTACATTTTCTTATGGAAAATTGCATGGGAAAATGTGTTTTGGGACCACACCCCTTTTTTCTCAGCCCCCTGCTTGACAGATCACCCTGAAACTTTCCAGGACGGAGCCAAGGAGGATGAGACTTTTTTTGGAAAGCTTTGGGAAGATTCGTCAAACTGCACCAAAGTTATTAACAAAAAAGAAGTACCATCAGCTATTGCTTCCTATGACTGGCACATCATGTGCCAGTCATAGGAAGCAATAGCTGATGGTACTTCTTTTTTGTTCCACATTACTGTCTTCTATTTGGACGACTGCCTAAATATATCTATTGGGTGTGAACACCTTTTACTATCTCTGGACTGCCACTCTTATCCCCCCATTTCTGGCTCCCCTTTACCATAAATTTTCCTCGTTTATCGTTTGACTTTACTACACTCTCTTCTCCTTCTTCTGGATCAGTTTCAGCTTCCTCTGTTTCAGTTTCCTAGTCACCCCACCTCACAGCTCTTGAAACCTTCAAGTTCAGATACAAATAAAGTATGATAAACACTAAACCGAAACATGCCACCCAGACCAAGAAAGGGAAGTCGGGAGTTCGGAATCTGCCACACAAGGTGACCCTGTTATGCAGTGATTTTCAGGAAAGAATTCCCAAAAAGCAAACTCACCTCAAATACAGGAGAGCTTTGAAGAAAGACTCTTTGTTTGAGTGTGCGTGCAGCAAATGAGCCCTAAAACCAAACACTAACCGAGCCTCACTCCCAACAGTAGTACACCAGCATACCTGCCCCAATGTCCAGGCAGGCACCCAGCATGTAAGTATATCCCAACATAACACACTAGGTTAAAAGGAATAGCATCATTGTAGTGGTGTTTCTTTTGTTCTGTCCTCCCAATCCCACCTATTCCAGCAGTGCCATGCCCAATAGCACACGTCCGTCCTCGGAAATGTTGGAAATGAGGTAAGGGAAATCAGCTTCCATATATGGTTAATATCCATATCCTTTGTAAATGAAGAGGTTTGGAGAGCTATAGGAAAGGGTCTCCTAACAGGTATTGCAAAGGGCAAAATGGGTACCTTGGATGAATATAGACGTCCTCATTTTGAGACTCGTTTCTGTCTCTCCCCAAGGCTGCTACTACATTAGGCGTTTAAAACAAGCATTGGCATAGCCAATAGGTCTCACCTTTGGGATTTATGTGTTTAGCCAGAACTTTTGGCTATGTTGTAGAGCATTGTGGCTGCTGTGTATCATGTTGAAAAGTTATAATAAAAAGTGTTAAGCATTTTTGTTACCTTTATACAAACCAAGACGACATTATATACAACTGAACAACCTGATTAAAAAAAGTTTTTAACATAAAAAATGTCTTCTAGTTCTTGTGCTTGCACTGCTGGCAACATCTTCCTGCCTGTTTTCATGCTTGTTTGTTATAAAAAAAATTGTTATGGGGGAGCGGGACATAAATAACGGGGGAGTGGAGGTTGGAAAACAGTAATTTAATTAGAACACGAGCAGCGGACGGACACTAGGGGAAAATCAACAGATGCCAGATTCCGAGGGCAGACTGACGTGATGCTTAGGTGATGTTTAGGTGATGCTTAGGTGGTGCGCTGATGCACAATGGTGGTGGTGAGTGATGTTTGGTGCTCAGGTGGTGCAACTAGATGGTGTGGATTGGAGATACGTTGTGGATTGTGGAGTTGTGGAGTTGAAATATGTTGTTTGGTGTGTAATTATGTGGTGTATATTGGAAATGTGTGGAGTTGAATTGTGTGGCCTGGAACTGTGGTGTTGAGTGAAATTATGCTTAGTGAAATTGTGTCATGGTGTGGAGTGCATTTATAACATACAATGCCTATGCACACGCTATGAAATTCATTTGATGGTTCAATTGAGTACACATATATAAGAAAACTTTTATGTGTTATTTATTAGAACATCACGACAAGGTCCAGCCAACACGTGTTTCGTCCAAAGGGAAAATTAACCCTGGACTTCTTCAGGGCTGATATGATAAGGGAAATTCTACGACCTAAAAGCCGGTGTAAATTCAAAACCGGCCAATACTGCAAGATGTAGTCTTATACGTGAGACCAAGTAAATCAAAAGTCGATTAAATCCAAAACGGTAGGTCGGATAGCACACTCCAACACTTGATATAAGGTATTGGCACAAATTCTCAAAGCGAGTACGCTAAAGTCCTGCTACACAAAACTCCCGGTAGCGCGTCAAAACCGGATAGGCGTTATTAAGCGTGCGCCATTTACCTCCTGTGTAGAAACCGCCATTTGTCTTTGTTTATTGGAGTGCATTTATGTTGATTGGTGGTATGTGGCATAGAGTGCATTTATGTGGAGTGTATTTATGTTGCATTGAGTAGAGTGCAATTATGTGGCGTGTAATTATGTGGCACTGAGCGGTATTATGTGGAGTGTATTTATGTTGAATTGAGTAGAGTAAATATGTGGCGTGTAATTATGTGGTACTGAGTGGTATGTGGAGTGTATTTATGTTGCATTGAGTAGAGTGTAATTATGGGGCGTGTAACTATATCGCACTGAGGGGTATTTTGTGGAGTGTATTTATGTTGCATTGAGTAGAGTGTAATTATGTGGCATGTAATTATGTGGCACAGTGGTATTATGTGGAGTGTGTTTATGTTGCATTGAATAGAGTGTAATTATGTGACGTGTAATTATGTGGTACTGAGTGGTAGTATGTTGAGTGTATTTATGTTGCATTGAGTAAAGTGTAAATATGTGGCGTATAATTATGTGGCACTGAGTGGTATTATATGGAGTGTATTTATGTTGCATTGAGTAGAGTGTAATTATGTGGCGTGTAATTATGTGGCACTGAATGGTATTATGTGGAGTGTATATATGTTGCATTGAGAAGAGTGTAATTATGTGGCTTGTAATTATGTGGTACTGAGTGGTATGTGGGGTGTATTTATGTTGCATTGAGTAGAGTGTAATTATGTGGTGTGTAATTATGTGGCACTGAGTATTATTATGTGGAGTGTATTTATGTTGCATTGAGTAGAGTGTAATTACGTGGTGTGTAATTATGTGGTACTGCGTGGTATTATGTGGAGTGTATTTATATTGCATTGAGTAGAGTAATTATGTGGCGTGTTATTATGTGGCACTGAGTGGTATTATGTGGAGTGTATTTATGTTGCATTGAGTAGAGTGTAATTATGTGGCGTGTAATTATGTGGCACTGAGTGGTATTATGGAGTGTATGTTGCATTCAGTAGAGTGTAATTATGTGGCGTGTAATTATGTGGCACTGGGTGGTATTATTAGGAATGTATGTTGCATTGAGTGCAGTGTAATTATGTAGCATATAATTATGTGGCACTGAGTGGTATTATGTGGAGTGTATTTATGTTGCATTGAGTAGAGTAATTATGTGGCGTGTAATTATGTGGCACAGTGGTATTATGTGGAGTGTATTTATGTTGCATTGAATACAGTGTAATTATGTGACGTGTAATTATGCGGTACTGAGTGGTATTATGTTGAGTGTATTTATGTTGCATTGAGTAGAGTATAATTATGTGGCGTGTAATTATGTGGCACTGAGTGGTATTATGTGGAGTGTATTTATGTTGCATTGAGTAGAGTGTAATTATGTGGCTTGTAATTATGTGGTACTGAGTGGTATGTGGGGTGTATTTATGTTGCATTGAGTAGAGTGTAATTATGTGGCATGTAACTATGTCACACTGAATGGTATTATGTGGAGTGTATTTATGTTGCATTGAGTAGAGTGTAATTATGTGGCATGTAATTATGTGGCACAATGTTTTTATGTGGAGTGTATTTATGTTGCATTGAGTAGAGTGTAATTATGTGGTGTGTAATTATGTGGCACTGAGTGGTATTATGTGGAGTGTATTTATGTTGCATTGAGTAGAGTGTAATTATGTGGCACTGAGTGGTATGGAGTGTATTTTGCATTCCGTAGTGTAATTATGTGGCGTGTAATTATGTGGCACGCACTGGTATTATTTGGGGTGTATGTTGCATTGAGTACAGTGTAATTATGTGGCATATAATTATGTGGCACTGAGTGGTATTATGTGGAGTGTATTTATGTTGCATTGAGTAGTGTGTAATTATGTGGCGTGTAACTATTTCGCACTGAGTGGTATTTTGTGGAGTGTATTTATGTTGCATTGAGTAGAGTGTAATTATGGGGCGTGTAATTATGTGGCACAGTGGTATTATGTGGAGTGTATTTATGTTGCATTGCATAGAGTGTAATTATGTGACGTGTAATTATGTGGTACTGAGTGGTATTATGTTGAGTGTATTTATGTTGCATTGAGTAGAGTGTAATTATGTGGTGTGTAATTATGTGGCACTGAGTGTTATTATGTGGAGTGTATTTATGTTGCATTGAGTAGAGTGTAATTATGTGGTGTGTAATTATGTGGTACTGCGTGGTATTATGTGGAGTGTATTTATATTGCATTGAGTAGAGTAATTATGTGGCGTGTTATTACGTGGCACTGAGTGGTATTATGTGGAGTGTATTTATGTTGCATTGAGTAGAGTGTAATTATGTGGCGTGTAATTATGTGGCACTGAGTGGTATTATGGAGTGTATGTTGCATTCAGTAGAGTGTAATTATGTGGCGTGTAATTATGTGGCACTGAGTGGTATTATTAGGAGTGTATTTTGCATTGAGTGCAGTGTAATTATGTAGCATATAATTATGTGGCACTGAGTGGTATTATGTGGAGTGTATTTATGTTGCATTGAGTAGAGTGTAATTATGTGGCTTGTAATTATGTGGCACAGTGGTATTATGTGGAGTGTATTTATGTTGCATTGAATACAGTGTAATTATGTGACGTGTAATTATGTGGTACTGAGTGGTATTATGTTGAGTGTATTTATGTTGCATTGAGTAGAGTAAATATGTGGTGTGTAATTATGTGGCACTGAGTGGTATTATATAGAGTGTATTTATGTTGCATTGAGTAGAGTATAATTATGTGGCGTGTAATTATGTGGCACTGAGTGGTATTATGTGGAGTGTATTTATGTTGCATTGAGTAGAGTGTAATTATGTGGCTTGTAATTATGTGGTACTGACTGGTATGTGGGTGTATTTATGTTGCATTGAGTAGAGTGTAATTATGTGGCGTGTAACTATGTCACACTGAGTGGTATTATGTGGAGTGTATTTATGTAGCATTGAGTAGAGTGTAATTATGTGGTGTGTAATTATGTGGCACAGTGTTATTATGTGGAGTGTATTTATGTTGCATTGAATAGAGTGTAATTTGTGACGTGTAATTATGTGGTACTGAGTGGTATTATGTGGTGTATTTATGTTGCATTGAGTAGAGTGTAATTATGTGGCACTGAGTGGTATTATGTGGAGTGTATTTATGTTGCATTGAATAGAGTGTAATTATGTGGTGTGTTATTACGTGGCACTGAGCGGTATTATGTGGAGTGTATTTATGTTGCATTGAGTAGAGTGTAATTATGTGACGTGTAATTATGTGGCACTGAGTGGTATTTTGTGGAGTGTATGTTGCATTCAGTAGAGTGTAATTATGTGGCGTGTAATTATGTGGCACTGAGTAGTATTATTTGGAGTGTATGTTGAATTGAGTGCAGTGTAATTATGTAGCATATAATTATGTGGCACTGAGTGGTATTATGTGGAATGTATTTATGTTGCATTTAGTAGAGTGTAATTATGTGGCGTGTAATTATGTGGCACTGATTAGTATTATGTGGAGTGCATGTTGCATTGAGTGCAGTGTAATTATGTGGCATATAATTATGTGGCACTGAGTGGTATGTGGAGTATATTTATGTTGCATTGAGTAGAGTGTAATTATGTGGCGTGTAACTATGTGGCACTAAGTGGTATTATTTGGAGTGTATTTATGTTGCATTGAGTAGAGTGTAATTATGTGGCTTGTAATTATGTGGTACTGAGTGGTATGTGGGGTGTATTTATGTTGCACTGAGTAGAGTGTAATTATGTGGCATGTAACTATGTCACACTGAATGGTATTATGTGGAGTGTATTTATGTTGCATTGAGTAGAGTGTAATTATGTGGCAATGTTTTTATGTGGAGTGTATTTATGTTGCATTGAGTAGAGTGTAATTATGTGGTGTGTAATTATGTGGCACTGAGTGGTATTATGTGGAGTGTATTTATGTTGCATTGAGTAGAGTGTAATTATGTGGCACTGAGTGGTATTATGGAGTGTATTTTGCATTCAGTAGTGTAATTATGTGGCGTGTAATTATGTGGCACGCAGTGGTATTATTTGGAGTGTATGTTGCATCGAGTACAGTGTAATTATGTGGCATATAATTATGTGGCACTGAGTGGTATTATGTGGAGTGTATTTATGTTGCATTGAGTAGTGTGTAATTATGTGGCGTGTAACTATTTCGCACTGAGTGGTATTTTGTGGAGTGTATTTATGTTGCATTGAGTAGAGTGTAATTATGGGGCGTGTAATTATGTGGCACAGTGGTATTATGTGGAGTGTATTTATGTTGCATTGAATAGAGTGTAATTATGTGACGTGTAATTATGTGGTACTGAGTGGTATTATATGGAGTGTATTTATGTTGCATTGAGTAGAGTGTAATTATGTGGCCAGTAATTATGTGGCACTGAGTGGTATTTTGTGGAGTGTATTAATGTTGCATTGAGTAGAGTGTAATTATGTGGCATGTAATTATGTGGCACAGTGGTTTTATGTGGAGTGTATTTATGTTGCATTGAATGGAGTGTAATTATGTGACGTGTAATTATGTGGTACTGAGTGGTATTATGTTGAATGTATTTATGTTGCATTGAGTAGAGTGTAAATATTTGGCATGTCACACAGCCCAAATGCTTTTACATGGAACCTGTAGGATTGCGAGGGGAGTCAGGCGCATAACAAGCCTCTTTTGTTTAACGTGCATTTCTTCATTCCCAAGGTCGTGTTACAAAAAGGCATTTTGTATCAATGCACGCTAAAGGCTTTTAATCCAATAAGTGGAGAATTTAGCTGCTTTTTTCAGCCTGGAAGGAAACACTTAGAGTAAATATTACAGAGACTGCGATACTGTCCAGCGACTAAGTTATAATTCGTGCACCAGGTGCAGTGGCACCTGGCTAAGGATAGTTAGGGGCGCATAGCAAACAAATTGTGACTACCTTTAACTAACAAACCTGAGCTGGGAAGGAAATGCAAGGTGCCATTATATTACTTGGATTACGGGCCAATGGTCAGTAATTGAATGTGAAACAAACCAACCCCATCTGCTTTCCCCATCGCTCTCGTCCCTTGCATGCAGCGACTCGTGTGTGGCACACTGGGAACTGCTCTATAAGGGTCATAAGAGATCCACGCCCCAACATCACCTTAAAAATAAAAGCCACAGCCGAAAGATCTATCTGAGCACTGAAGTACACAACATGAAGAAAACAACAATCAGCCAAACCAATGTGTCGCGCCTTATAGTTAGTTGTAAGTCTATTTACTATGCAAAGGCTGTGCAGCATCTTAAAAAAGGAAAACAAAAAACAAAAAAATCACAATGATGATGCAGCTGCTGTTGCAGTTCACGTCATTTTGAACGTGTGCATTGTGAAGTTGAGTGCACACGATCCACCAAGCATGCAAGAGCCTACTGAATAACGCAGGTACAATTATTTTTTTTTATTGACCAACTTAAGATGGTAGAAAAAAATGAACATTTGAGTGTGCAAAAGTGCTTTTTATTGTATTGGAGCGCCTGGCAGCAAATGGCAGCTACTAGACATTCCAATCATTTTTAGCCAAGCTGTGCAGCACGACTAAAGGAAACAAGCGCGGTCGCGAAAGTGAAAGCGACCGCGCTGGGTTAATTAGTAACCTGATCCAGGGAGGAATGCAGCTGGCACAATGCGCGCCGCTGCTCGCGCCCGAGACCCCTAGGCCATGGGAGTGAAAGTTTTGAGGAAAGGCGGGACATGCACCCGTCTTTGGCCATTTGCAGTGCTTTCATTAGTGAAAGCCACACGCAAAGGCCAATGGAATGTGTGGGAGGAGGCCGACCCACACAGAGAAGTCTCTTGGAAGCTGGAGTGATTCCAAAAGGCCCTCTCCTAGAGCAGCGCATGCGTTGCGCTAGGCTCGGCCTAAAAAACCTTTGCCGAAGCCCTGCTGGCCTTCCAGAGCCTGAGAACCGAGTGAAACTGAGAGAAGTACCCATGTCTTTGGGCACTTTTTCAGTTTCCTCAAAGCTAGTTCTCTACTTCCCTACTAACAGACTGGGATACTTGACTCGTATAGTATGTCCATATCTTGCAGCTTCAAAGTGCCTAAAGGCAAGATAATGAGAGCCAGGGAAACGAGTCATGACAAAACATAAGTTATTATCAACCAACATGAACACAAGACGAAGCGCAGTCACTGGAAGTGTGACTCTGGTTTTCCCCAAATGTCTTTTGGACTTTTAATCATAAAAGTTATTGACCTGTACACAAATCTGTAAGGAAGATCAATAGTTAACATATATTATTTTGTAGTGTGCATGATTCAAGCTGGCTGATGTTATAAATTTTAGAAAAAACAACAATGCAATATTAAAGACAGACATTTGAAATAGCTTTTCTTGACATTTGCCAATGCAGTGAGAGCTTTTATTGTTTTTTCCAGTTTTCATAATAAACAGAGTTTTTCCGCGGGTGACATTTGGAAGATTACTCTACATTCAGTATCCGTAGGAGTTGCACTATATGTAAAATAAAAGGAACAAAGCACTAAACATCAAATCATGATATAAATCACTTTACAGAACATTAGTACCAGATGCATACATGTTGCTGCGAGGGATATTTCCCCCATATGAATTAAAGGTGTTTCCATTTGCATGCAATTGTGCTCCTCTGCTGTATTTAATATTGGGATTTTTGGATGGAAGATAGAGACTAAAGGCAAAGTTTTCGAGCATTGTTTTGTAGAACGACAAAGTACCGTAAGAAAGAAATGTGCCTCACTGGTTACTTTGGCCTCAATTCTAATCCAACAATCCTCCCTTCACCAAATTGTGTGATCCTGGGCAAATCATATAATCTCCCTTTGTTGCAGTGCTTGTTTCTGCAAAATGGTATGTGCATAGAAATAGGGCACATGGCCAGTATTAGACGAAGTGGAATATCTTGAAATCACCATTTACTTGCACAGTGACCCTCTGACGCTTTGCACTTTATGCGCCACACTTCTCTAGAAGCAAGTATTTCCAGCTGTTCACGCCGTGCGCACAGAGCAATGCATCTGTTCGTCTTTCTTTCCAGCCTATTTATTTGTCAGAAATCCACAGGCTCGTTCACCGTCTAGCTTCTGAAGAAGTGTGATGTGAGCCTGAGCTCTTGCGGGACACAGGCCTCGGCAAATAATGTATTCTTGGCGCCAGCAATTAATTATGAAGGTGCCTGTCCTCGAAGGGATTCGGCGTGTTTTGTCTGAGTCGTTTGGTAGTTAGCGGGATTTCTGCTGCTATTTTCCGATTAGTTTCGACGTGAAGCTCTGCTTCGGTGTGAGATGAAGCGCAGCGTCTGAACAGTCCTTGTACAATGGGCGCGGCACGTGCCTGGCAGCCAGGTGAGGTGAATCCTGCCCGGGTCTGTTGATATGGCTTGTTACCATGGAAGCGGTTTGTCAGAGCACACTGCTAGCAAGTCAAGCAAGCACCAGCTCTTCCATTGCAATCTGGTGGATGCAGTTGATAGTGTTTTTCATTTATTGACGACCAAGAGTGTTTGTCACCACAGCTAGTGCCCATTACTTGGAAAAGTGAGCGAGGCAACACATCAATAAGGAAAGCTGAGCCTATCTCTGTGGTTTGGAACCCGTGCACAGACAGAGTCATGAACATGTTTGGCATGTAAATCATGAGCCAAAAATGTAAAGTCGCTTCAATATTTTGTTTTTAAAGTGCATATTCCTTCAACAAGTGGAAGCATTTGACCTTAGTACAGCGGATTATATCACTAGCTTCAGAGGCATTTATTAAAAGTGATAGTGTTTAAACATTAACTTAGACACAGTCATGCTCCCCCTGCCCTGACAACGTCATTAGCGACCTGAGAGGCAAGTTAGTTGTCATTTGCACCCTCTATGTGGGCTAGAATCTTATTATACGTGGAGCAATGTTATAGTCTATTAAATCAAAAACAAGAGAGGTTTTCTATAGCACACATCCTGCACTTGCAAATTTCAAGATGCACTCATGCAATAATGAAGAGAATGGAGTGACAGGGAAATAAAATATTTGCCTAAGATCATACATTTTGGTCAAGATTAATTCTACTTTTCTGGTTTCACATTGTGCAAATCAAGCACTACATCTTTGTATCTCCAGTTTACATCTGGCAAGAGTAGTAACTACACCTTCTAGCCAACTTCACTACTTTCTCCATCTTTCACCATTCAGTCTCATATTTCCGTAGCTAAATATTGGACCCAATTGAAACCTGAGATTAGATTAATTATATCAACATTATTTTTCCAATGGGGACCCCTTCCCATTTGCGACTGCATTACCACCGAAGAGGGTGGTAATTTGCAAGTGTTTTGCGACCGCAATAGCGGTCGCAAAACATTGGTACATGGCTTGTGACTCGCTATTAGGAAGGGAACGCCCCTTCCTAATAGCGAGTCGCAAAACACTATTTTGCGAGTCGCAAATTATTTGCGAGTCGCAAAATAGTGTTTGTACATGGTCCTAACAGTATTAGCATGCGCAAACGGGTCGCAAACCCGTTTGCGCATGCTAATTCTTGTCGTACATCTGGTCCTAAGAAAGCAAACAAGTGTGCTTATGCAGTCTTGTATTGGTGTAGTTGTTGCTTATATAGCACATAACTACAATTTCTCTGCTCTGCATTGGTGTCGTAATTTGCTTCTCACTCTCTTAGTCACCATATACCTAATAATTATTTCCACAATGATGCAAACTGGTCTGTGGCGTGTGCCACGCGCACATTTTGTGCTGAGAATGAGATATTACTTTGCACAAATAGAACAGTACACTATCACTTTTTTTTCTAGTTTGGGGATATGGCAGCCCATTTATTCTCTGGAAGAAAAGACGTAATTAGCTACGCTAAATCACCTTAAAGTAGGACACCGTCAGGGAAGGCTTTCCGCACCTCTCCTCCTCCTGGGATGGACGTGGTTTCCAAGGAAAAGCACCACGCGCGGCTCCCGGTGCACACAGCAATGCCTTGCCCTCCACAGGAGATGTAAAGTTGCGTTTGGAGCCGATCTTTACTTCACATTGAATTATTCACTGTCTGACGTCGTCCTCCTTTCAGAAATAAAGTGAGTGCAAAACAAATAATATAGGAATGGATAGAGGCTGGGTGAACATCTCCTACATGCTATAAACGTCACTAACACTTCAGCCTATGGGCCTGCATGTGGTGGGAAAGACAGGGTTGCAGTGGCCATGATTTTCCGCTGCTGGGACTTACTGTGGCGGGAAATCATCACCTGCCGATTGTTGGGGACGTTAAACTTCGCCACTGGCAAAGCCGAGTGAAATCAGGTATCTTTGTCTGTTGCAGCCTAGGACGACGCTTCCCAACTAGGCCCAACTTCCTGGGTAAAGTCTGCCTTTTGGCTCTCCCCTAATCTTTCGTAACAAAACTAGCATGGTCTTTAGCTTCTCCAGAACTTGCATACGTGCATGTTTCCGAGTGGCCCACTCATCAGCCATTGTGTATGAACAAGTAACTTACTCAAATTAAGGGGATGGAGCCCATTTTATGAAGGCAATTGCCTCTTTCACTACAGCACAAACCAGATTGGCTGTCAAAAGACTTTACATCCAAAATTAATCAAAGCTCTCTCTTTCACTCCTAGCTGTCCTTCTCTTAGCCTGTTTTTAACACAATGAAAATAATTCCCAATCTCCACAAACCACTTAAAATCATCCACCCAGACCAGGGGTCTCCAACCTTTTCTGTAATAAAAGCTACTTTTGTTCAATGAAAATCATTGTTAGCTACTATTGTTAGTGTTGTAATAGTGGCCACGCCCTACAAGTTTACCTTAGTGGCCACTCCATGCAATATTACACCAGCAGTGATCACTGCAGTGCATCAGGAGGGTTGCCAGCAGTCATGTAAAACAGGGTTTGTCAATTTGGAATGCCTTTATATGGGTAATACATAACAGCCATAGATAGCTGCAATGCCTGTGCATCAAGGTAACACTGTTAGTAATAAATCTTCCATTTGCCACATGATTTATCTTTCAAATACCAGCTTTACATATATTTTGGAAATTCAGACATTTTTCTCCAAACATCAGCTAATAAGTTCTAAAAATACATATATTTTTGTCTGAAATACATGTTTTAATTTTGGTTTAAATGTATTAATTCAACCAAGTAAAAGCCTCAAATGTAATAGGTTGGACTGCACACAGGAGACCTACTTACAGGTAGCCGGAGAACTACCAGTAGCTCACAAGCTACTCGTTGGAGAAGGCTGACCCAGACCCTTATTCTTTCCTGACTTTATTACAGCAAACCTTGGTCCACGAGCTTCAGAAATCTACAGCTAAGCCAAAATGCAGCTCTTGCCCTGGTGTATGAGACACAGCGACCACATCCCACTTATGCTATGTCACTGCACAGACTCACTAATATGCCAAGAAATACAGCCAGGACCCCCACCCATGCGTCTTGTGGCCTAGCAGCTCCCAGGTACAACTAAAGACCAGTGCCACTGCCCAGTGTTCATGAGAATGGTCATGTCAGGTGCAAAGATGCTTGCTGGTTTAACTGAAAGACTCTTCAAACCACCACAACCCTACATGCCATTAACTGCCTCATGAAAAATAACGTTTTTGACTCTAATACTGCCGACTGCAAGCTGGGACCCTTGGCAGTTACCTATATTGCCTAATGTGTTGGGATGATGCTGAATGCAAACTTTGCATCTCACACGGCGTCACTATGTGTCATACGATATCAGCTCTCTTCACCCTGTCTCCCAGTGAAGAGCTGTTATCACATGGCGTGCACACAGTGCAAGGAAAACCCTGAGAGGGTGGATTTCCAGCTCATTGTGTGGAGGGACTGCACAGCCTACTTCCATTAGGGGATTTACAACCTCTCCAGGATGTTGGTGGCAGCCTTAGAAGCCCTTGTAATTTGTTTTTGTGGGAAGGAACATAACATGTGGTTTTGCAAAGCTCTCGGTCACCCAGAAGGGTATCTTGGTGCAGAATAACATATGTTTATCGTTACCCAACTCAATGGTACTCATTTTATCTACTTCAGAAAGATGAAAGGCTGAGTGGACCTGCTGGGATTTGAACCTGTGGCCATGAGGTTAAAAACAGGTGCCTACAGTGGATGCATTAGTCCACTAAGCCACCAGACCAGGGAACACTCGGAAAGTGAGGGGCTGTAAGTCTCACTCCCTCTCCGTGGCCCACCCACCCACACCATGTTTGGCTGGATTGAGATGGGTTCATAGCTCCTCCTCAATCCACACCCTGCACCTTCATGACCCTGATACTCCTCTGTCATCGAAAAATGAATTTCAAATTTGGAAGATCCGTGAAGGCAGTTCAGATAACGACCCTGCCCTCACAAAACAATCATTAATTGAAAACACACGCCCTCGCTGTGCACTGCTAATTACCTCACATATTACATCACTCATGACATGTTCTAGGACAACATTGATAGCATCAGTGCAACATCTGAAATAACTTAATTGATGACAACACTGTGAATGGTGGGTGCGCGAGTTATAGTTACTTTAGGGCATGAGTTATAGTTACTTGACTTAATTAGAACTGGTGACTTTAATTGGTTTTGTTAGTTTAAAACTGTATGTTTTAAGTGACACTTTCACCCAACTACAATGTCCCTTTAACCTTTGTTTTTTTTTTTTTGTGAATATATGTGTGTGTATGTATGTATGTGTGATATTAATTTGTTAATATACGGGTTGTACAGATCCCATATAACTTTCTATCTATCTATCTATATATTTTTAACCGCTGTATTGCTGCAAGCCGACAAAGACGCCATGCGCCCAATCTCGGTGCAAAAATAAAGATTTTTTATTTGCAGTATGACAGGCTGCCACTGACCAATGCGTTTCGGCTCCTATATTTGAGCCTTGCTCACGGATGCCGTAACCATCCCAACCACACATTTTAAAGTGAACACGTGCACGTTAAAACAAACAATACAGACAACTTACTTATTATAGACTATATAGTCTTTCTTCTGACAATTTTCCTTCTCTATTTGTTCGTATTTTTCAAACATGCATGTAAAACTCAAAATAAAAAAAAACATCATGAGGATAACATATAAATTTATCTCAAAAGTGTATGGAGGCTACAAATAAAGGCAGATGAAAAATAAATCAAAATGAGATTAAGTGCTTTCTGTAGCTCTAAGCAACATACTTATTTCATCATATACCAATCAGGCCCTAGTGGGCTTACATTCCATGATAGTGCATTAGGATCATAAGTTGTTACCCTGATGTTTCAAAATAAACACACCTATTGTTCAACATTAAAGCATATTATGCAATTTAAGAACGAGATAAAGTGCTTTTTATTGCCCCAATCAACATCCTTATTTTATCGCATGTCATTCGAGCTATAGTGAGCTGTCATTCAATACTTATACACCATAACTCTAGAGCCCTGAACTGGTATTTGGAAATTATGGCCATTTATTGCATGCCTCTTACTCGGTTTCAGAGCATATAATATTTTCAATAGTCTCTCACATTTAATCTGTGTACTATCTTCATCTCCCATCAGGACCAAGTGGACAATGCATCCTTGTCCTATATTTATCATGTAAGGATCTCCTCCTTAACGTAAAGGTAAACTTCCTGAATATTATACCAACAATACTCACTAGACTATATTGTTTAACAAAAGAAAAACTAGAGTTTTCATAAAAGGGTTTGTGCTGTGAAAAAATAATAATCATAATAGTGAGGGAATGAAAAAAAGAAAATTATTAAAATTATTAAAAAGCTGAAGATTTTACATTCTAATGATATACTCAGAAGTTGTGACAGTGGTGGGGATGGAAAAAACTATTCATGTGTCCAAATGCACAGCTAAGTCTTTGCTCATGCTAAGACCATTTGGTTCCATTGTTTTCAAGTTAATAATGTATTTAGATTTTAGCCTACGCAATGCCATACAGCGGAACATGTGCCCATGGCTGACCCTTGGAGTTGTCTGTACAATTTGCCATCAAATAGAAAACCATTTTCATTCAGACACAATTTGATAATCTCCAACAGCATTACATTATGCTCGAAACATTCCAAGGGTCTGGCTCTCAGGTAGTGACTTACTGCTTCCAATCCATCCCTATGCAGAATGCTTGTATATTATGCCTGGACAGCCATTGTTACAAGTGTATATCTCCTCCCATGGGATGTGATTTATCCTCTTCAGGAAGTCAGTACTGTCCTTTTGATAAGATAGCAGAGTCTCAACAAAAGGAAACAAGAAGTGATCCACAAATATAGATGTCCTCTCCAAAAGGCTCCATATAGCCGAAACTATCGGCCTTCCTGGTGACTTTTTCCTGTCCTTATGCACCTTTGGTAACACTTAAATTGCGGGAATAATGGGATTATTGGTTTTTAAAAACTGATATTCCTCATATTCAAGTGTCCTATTCCCATTCCAAGTTGATAGTTCCATATGATACTTCTCCACCAACTCCTTGTGGTATCATTTTTCTACCATCTGGTAACAGGTTGTGTCATTTAGATGCCTTTGCGCCTCTTCTATATACAGTCCTTTTCTCCGCAGGACCATATTTCCACCCTTATGTGATGGTTTAATCACACAGTCCTCTCTTTTTGTTAACTGTTATAGTATTTTGTATTTTGACCAATTCAGATTCCATTTACTCCTTTGTTCTTTCAATGATTGTCTCTTTAGGTGCTTTAACTTCTTGATTGTTATGTCCTGGAAAACATTGATCGAATCGTATTGCATAATAGGAACACAGAGTGATTTGGGTTTGAAATCTGTTTTGCTACTTCGATTTGTCCAAAGGCCCATTTTGTTAAGAGTATTTATCATTGTATTGGCATCCCTTCCAAGATCTTGGTCTTGTGTCTTGGTCCAAATCGTATGCGTCACATAATCCCCCTACATCTTGTACTTTCCATATGTCCATCTCTTCCTTGGGAGTGGCATGTATTTTGGCTGTGTTCTTATTTTGTGATAAGGCATGTGCCTTAACCAGCTTGAGTTTCCGGAAAAAATTAAAGAGATCAATCCTTGCCTCAGTATAGTTTAATTTTGCTGTGGGGCAGAAGGATAGTCCCAGGCTCAATACTTGCTCCTCCTCTTTTGTAAGTTCTTTATCAGTCAGATTTATTACTGAATATATATGTATAAAAATCAAACCCACAATGCATTTATCCAGAAATTCAGCATATAATTTTCATCACATCTTCACCAATCCACAAACGAATTTGCCTAATATATGTAAAACAGTCAATGCAGGGCAAGAGTTGATTGCACTTATCTGTGTTCCATGACAGTTGCTAGATCCGTGTTCAAATATTTAGGGATCACATAGCAATCACCCTGATAATCCAGAACAGGCGGTTTTTAGAGCATTTCTTCCCTTGGATGGTCACCATTAGTTTTTAACACATACAGTAATGGAATGATGAAATGTTCTCTTCCTATCTTCTGTCAATACATTGTAGATGTATAGACTCGATGTCGAGCCTACAGATTCAAGATCTGCAAGCTTCTACTGGATTTTAAACCAAGATCCACTAAAGAATGGCAAAGGTCCCAGTCTAAGCAACATTTACGTATAGCATATCTCTGGCGGCAATTTCACACATATTTCGACCTTGATTTTTTGTCATTTGGAAGACACAAATAAAGTATCATAGAGGGCTTGCCAAGATATAATATCAGCAGACCAAAAGTAATCCTCAAAAATTTAAGCCGAGTCTCACTATTAAACTGAACATTCAGCAGCTCTCTGCCATTAAATATCTACTTCTGGGCCAAATGATCTAATGTAGAATTAATGTCCTGCTGTACCCACTGAAGAGGCCGTTATTTGACTTAAATCATTTATATTCAATAATGCTTAGTGAAGTACTGTGAGTAGACCCCTGCCTTCTAAGAAAAATGTGACCCTCATATTTATAAAGGTATTGGTCACATTTCAAGAACCAAGCTACAGCTTCTTATATAATAGTTGTCATTACCTATGACAAATATACCTTTCTGCATGTATTGAATTACATTTAGCCAAATCACTTGCTTGAGAAAGTACACCACATTTTCTTTTACGCCAGGGTAAATGTTCATGTTAGCTTATCATCAGCAATGATGTCTACATTTTTGTTCTTAGCATGCTAGAACACAAGTACCGTCTGCTATCAGACAACGAGTAACATTTTCTCAGCAGCAAAATATAGGGAGGAAGTGTTCTGGTCTTCTAGTTTTGGTAGGAATTTGAAAAGCCTGAACACACAACCATGCCTGACACTGAATTTGTCATCGATACAATCTGATAACATTTTATTTCTGGGGTACTGAATGGCTGCCTTTGTCTTGGGGTATAATTCTCCAATAATATGGAGCAGTCAACTAGGGTACCACAGCTAAGCTTTTTTCTCCAACAGCTTCGCCCTGTGTAAAATACAAAGGCGATGTCCACGACTGCACATTACAGTGGCTAAACAATCCCCTTACGACAGCAGATGCTTAGCTAGGAGGGATAGCACCTCGACAATGTGCATAGTGCACATCCACACACAAATTTAGGGTTAGGAGTGAGTTTGTAGGTGGTCCTTGGTAACCCTACCTACAGTCATAGATGGGCAGCACTCAAGCTAGTAGGTTTATGGTTAATCACATATCCTTCTCAGGGAGATTGGAAGTAGGTAGAAACACAAGCTAAACTCCTGTGAAGTGCGGGAGTAAGTATGTCTTCCTGGTGGGAACGGGTAGAGAACACACCCGTGCGTAGTGGTGGTTTATAGGAAGAGTTTCTTCATAGAGGAAATGTTTCTCAATGGAAAATCAAAAAAAAAATATTAAACATTTTCTGCATACAGAATTACAAACGTGTACATTTTATTCATGAAAAATACTCCTGTAAAACTACGACTAGTCTACATTAACCACACCTGAGTCTGAAATTCCTCGTTGAAAATAGGAAGTCTTCTTTCAGTGCAGGGGTAGTGGGTCACGCAGGAGCTCGTTTCTGACGTTCAGAGCCGTCCCACTGTAAATCATGTGGGGGACGTCGTCGTGTTGTATTGCAGCATTCTGGGTGTAAACTCTGAGACTACCTCTTCCTGATTCCTTGTGCTTGTTTTGGACCCCACGCGGCTGAGAGTCCTCTCACTTTCCCTCCCAGGGTGGTCTTGTTGCGGAGTTTACTATATCCCTCTGTCTACTCTTTGCAGGTTTTACATCTCGAGCACGGTTGACATCGAGATCCTCCATTTTATTTCCATTTCCATCACCGATCCTACCCAAGTAATCTGTGACGCACAATCTCTTGATGCCGCCGCGCTCTAAAAGTGTCGACTTTGAAGTAAAACATTTGACTTTCGGCACCGGCGCAGCCTCCAAGGTGAAGTAGATAAAAAGGGCCGCTGAATATTGAAAGTTGTGCTTTGAAAACATGACCCAAAGACGCGCCGCCCGATAAGCGCGCGTGGGAATGGGGGGCGCCCCTGCTGCGATGCACTTCAAAGATATCTGTGAGCGCAGCTGTGTTATTTTCGTGATACCACCTGCAGAACCTCCATTCGTCCTTGAAAATGCGCAACAACTTTCTGCGGGCCTCGCGTTATCTTGAACTGCAGCTGGAAGATGTGGGGGTGCGCAGGCCCCAGCCCCCACGACAGACAGTCCACCTTCATGCTTGTGGATTCCATCTGTGTGACTGCTGTCTGCTTTACTCCCCTCTCAACTTTCTTATTTTAAAGCAAGATTGGAGTCTAGCATCATACATACATGCTTAATGCCAGCTCCATATAAATTACTCAGATCCCGCACTTCTTAAAGCACAGAACTTTGCCTTACCAAAGGGAGCCATTGCGGTGTCTGTCACTCGGGACAGGGGCTCCGGTTTCAGCTGTATTAAGAAAGACCGTGCGTCGCCACGTAAGCGTCGTGCCGTGCCGCAGGATCTTTTTACCAGTGTGTTTCCTTCCTGCCCCCTGACTGGGGGTGTTGTGCTTTGGCATTCATGTGTTGGAACGGGGGTGGGTGGGAAAAGGGGGTTCTAGCCGGATTCCAGATCTGGCAGCTCTTATTGAGCTGGTTCTGCAATTGATGCCGGCTCCAGTGAAGCCAGCCCGGTCCCAGTGCAATTTGCAGACACCGCAACAACACGGTGAGCTGCACCTGCCTTTGTGTCTTTGCCTTCAGAGCAGGAACCTGACTGCTCTCTTGTTGGCTTTTCCTAGTGTGCAGTATGATACCACGTTGCAGAAAGTCTACCATGTACTTAAAGTTACTCATGTCATGTGCAGTGGGTGCAATGTTGTAGAAGGGTTGCAGAACGTCTTGATCATAACTGGTTCTTGCCTATTTGCAGCTTTGCGGATTGTTTGTAGACATTCTTCCCACAGCTTGTTCTTGCCATATACATGTAAGTTGGAGAGTGTGTACAGATCTGCAACCAAACTCATTCTTGCTGTCATGCGGTAAGACCATTTTGTGAATGTCCTTACATTTCCTGACAACAGCAGGTTCTTGCTACAACATTTTGGTGCTTACGTTTTATGTAAAAAGATATCCTTTAGCCTAATAATGAAATATATATGCATTGTTTGCTTGATTACATCTTCTTTTGTAATAATTTTTTTTCCATTAAAACCAACAATTGAAGTGCCCATAGCCATGTGGAAAATGAAAGTAATATGATTTCACCATAATAGATTGTAGAATACCGTGCGATCATACACAACAGTTGTGTGATCACAGCAAGTGCTTACCAGACAGAGCTAATGCACCTGGCAACCGGCGAGGTTCATCATGTAACTTCTCCCTACAGATGCCCTCTTAGAGTAAAGTTATCCCTAAGAGAAGGCTCCTGAAACCACGGAATGTGTTCTACTTTCCATGATTCTATATCTCGCTCAGATACAGGCTTGACAGAAGAGTGAGATGAAGTCTGAAGTCTTAGATGGGTACCTTCTTGGGGTGGGATTTGCAAAAGACCTGTATCAGTACTCATCTAGGCGAGGACATTGGCACAACACATCCGGGGTAAAAAGGTGCCCACCACAAACATGCCTTTGGGAATTGATCTGAGGTGGTTGTGGCAGAGCTCAACCTTCAGGATTGGCAGCATTCGTTCTGTAACTAGTTCATTTAAAATTGACGGAGGTCCTAGGACAGGTTCCAAAGAACATAGTTCATGGTCTCAAAAGTGGTTGTTCTGGAAACTGTGCATGGTTACCATCAGTTCACCTGCGATCAACATCACTTACATCCAGCATCCTCTTTCCATATCTGTTTCGTCAGACTATCCATCTTCTCTGTCATTTAATATTTTCTGACTTGTAAAATCTGAAAATAAAAGAATTATTAAGACTAAGAAGGGTTTATTTATTAATTGAATTATTTAACTAATTAATTAATGCGTTCACATCAATAATACCACCCAGTTGCTGTTCAAACTATAAAAGAAAAAGAAACTTTAAAAAGTATTAGTTCCTAACACATTTGACATTAGACTTTAAGATTACAGTCACCAACCTGATCTATAAGAAAATAGCAATGGAAGTATCTTCACTAGTGTGCTAAAGTCATTTGCTGTGATTGGTGACTGCAGGTGGAATCGGCCCCTATTTGAAAGTTTATTCAGGTTCTGGTTGTATGACAGACAAGCAAACATAGCAGCAGATAGCTTGCACTATAGTTTCCCTCAAGGGCAATATTTTTCTTCTAGTCTGTACTTCTCATCCCAATAGCCTATCGTTGGACTTGGCCCTTTTTGGCTAAAGTTCCCTAAACATTTTGCCTTCCCCCTAGACCTTTTTTCTGACATGGTGTTGCCAACTTAGATGCTTTGGGCACTTTGCCTCTGCTGATCAGTGTCAAAGTGCAAGTGCTCCCTGTGTAAAGTGTAATGGTAATTGGTTGTCCATAATTGGTATGTTTGCCTTACTAGTAAAGTCCCTAGTAAAGTGCGCTATGTGTGCCAGGGCTGGTAATGCAAATGCTACTAGGGGCCTGCAGCACTAATTGTGCCACCCACTCCAGTAGCCTTAAAGAGAGATCTCAGGCCTGCCACGGTAGTGCCTGCGCGCAGTTTGTTAAACTGCCATGTTGTCCTGACAATTGCACCCACTTGCCAGGCCTTACCTTTCCCTTTTTATGCACATCAGACACCCCTATGGTATGCCCAAGGTGCCCCCTGGGCAGGGTGCAGTGTATGTGAAAGGTAGGATATGTACTAAGGTGTGTACCATGTCCTGACAGTGAAATACTCTCCATTTCGTTTTTCACTGTTGCAAGGCCATCTTGCCCATAGGACAGAATGGGGGAGGCTGTGTAATATGTTTCCAGCCTATCTTCCCATAGGCTTAAGATGGAGAGGTGAAGTTTAGTGTGCCTGAATTCACAATTTAACAACACATCTTTTTTTGAAGGTGGTTTTTACATTGTGTGTTTGGAAACCGCACTTTTAGAAGTGGCTGTTTTTTTTGTTCTAACAATTCTGTGTGTCTCTGCCTGGTTGTGGATTGACTGTCTGGATTTGAATGTGATAGGAACTGGGAAATGTCCTGACCCAGGGGAGGAGGTGAGACAGCAACAGGCTGACCTGTATCTGGAGTGTAGGGGGGAGGAGTAGCCCCTGGAGGTGAAGAGGCCTTGGCTGCCGCCATAAAACAATGGCTCCATCTCCTGCTGAGTGATTGAAGACCCAGACCCCCACTATCAAAGGGAAAAGGTGTCACTGGCAGGGAGACACCCAGAACTGGTTTCGACAGGGGTCAGTGCCCCCCTGAACACAAAGACTTCAAAGACATTTAGGGGTATAACTATGAGAGCTGAAACCCCTGAACGTTGGACTGATCAAGACTGAAATCCCTATTGAAAAAGGATTGAACCTACTTGGTGCTCAAGAGAAACCTCTGCCAAAGAAGAACAGCTGAAGAGACTGAAGAGAAGTACTGACCCTTGCTGTGTGTTCTGGGGCTGGCCTACAGTTTGCTGGTTTGACTAAGGAGAGGACAAGGGACTTTGCTGTGTGCTGTGTCCCCCTGCTTGTGAGGGCTTTGCTGTGTGCTGTGTCCTGAAGTAACTTGTCCCAAAGGGCCCGAGGAGAGCTGGCTCCCTGTTGTGGAAACTCAGGAACATAAAAGTTTCCAAGTGTGTCTCAGCAGCGCTGTGTGCGTGTGCTTTTTGCAGCCTGAGACCTTCGTAAGAACTGCCCCGTGATCGTGTGCACCCGGAGTCCAAGTGAGTCTCAGCGACGCTGTGTGCGTGTGCTTTGTGCAGCCTGATCCCTTCGTGAGGATTGCCCCGTGATTGTGTGCACCCGGAGTCCAAGTGAGTCTCAGCGACGCTGTGTGCGTGTGCTTTGTGCAGCCTGAGACCTTTGAGAGGATTGCCCTGTGATCGTGGGCACCCGGAGTCCAAGTGAGTCTCAGCGACGCTGTGAGCGTGTGCTTCGTGCAGCCTGAGACCTGCGTGAGGATTGCCCTGTGATCGTGTGCACCCGGAGCCCAAGTGAGTCTCAGCAACGCTGTGTGCGTGTGCCCTGTTGCAGCCTGAGACCTTTGCGAGAATTGCCACGTGACGGTGTGTCCCGGAGCAGTCTTGTTCTCTGCGTCGATCGAGCAGCGTCACCAGAGCTGCTGCGATCGTCATTGCCATCAGCCTGGACCGGCATCCCCAGAGGAGCTGTGCCGCCGGCCCGAGCCTGCCTTTGCCAAAGAGAGACCTCGAACCATCATCGACGGGGTCCGAGATCCACTGCCCAAGATCAACGAAGTCGCACCGGAGGCCCAAGTCGCGAGGAGAGTGAGATCGCACCCCCCCAGGTAACGCTCAGCGTGCGTGCGTGTGTCGCCGCCTGGGGCGGGGTGCGGGCTCCGAGAGAAACGCTCTCGACCTTTCCCATCTTTGCAGCACGAGCCTCCGCTCAAGACCGTATCGCGGCCCGTATTTGCTGAGGAGTGGCAGTACCGGGGCCGGAGTGTGGAGCTGCACTTGTTTTCCATCATAACAGTGGTGGGGGCATGTTTTGGGAATAGCTGACTGTGAGTCAGTAAGAGTGGCATAGAGACCGTGCAGAGCTCCGCAATCTGTGCTGAAGTATCTTATTTTTGCATTACGAACTGCCTGATTGTTGCATTACGAAGTGCCCTATTTTTGCATTACGAACTGCCTGATTGTTGCATTACGAAGTGCCTTATTTTTTGCATTACGAACTGCCTGATTGTTGCATTACGAATTGCATTATTGTCGCATTACGAACTGCCTGATTGGTGCATTACGAATTGCCTGGTTCTTGCATTACGAACTGCATAGCATTGCATTAGGACTGCATTAGATCATTGAGAATTGAGAATTAATACTGCAAGAACCTACCAGTGCTTGCTGGCCTAATAACCGGCAAGGTGAAATATTACAAATACGCATATGTTGGATTTTTATCGTGTGGTATCATCGTATATCTTTTCTCTTATAAACTTATACTTGTTTTTTTATGAAACTCGTGTGGAGTCCATTTGTGGTGTTATCCCTGTGTCACTGAGAGCGTGGTTGCAAATACTTTACACATTTGCCTTGGAGATAAGCCTGGCTGCTCGTGCCAAGCTACCGAGGGGGTGAGCAGGGGCTATCTGAGAAGGTGTCCTTCCTTTCCCTGACTTAGAAGCAAGGGTCACTATTTGGCCTAAGGTACCTTCCTCAGCCAACTAGAGACCCCCAGTTCTAACACCTATAATAAATCTCAACGTTCTCTGTTAAAATACAAAATACAGGACACCAAATAGGCACTAGCCTCCCTCTTTATTATTTTAATATGGAGTGAAGCAAACCGTTTCCACACATATGGAAGGTATTTGCTTAAACCACTGTGACCTTGGCACTTTTGGCCCCCTTCTATGTGTTGTTTAGAGCGGTATCCCCTGGGATACCGCTCCAGGCAACTAGACTGCTCAGGTGTTTCTGGACCTGAAATTACAGGGTCTGGAAACATTGGGTGCTTTACTCAAACAAAATGTGCATGCACTCCAGTCCATTTTTTGCGTGCATTTGTGTGGATTTTGCTTAGGGAAATGATTTGGAAATATTTGTGAATCTCAACAAATGTCTAATTCTATAGCTATTTACAAATGTGTCGATGTCTCCCGTGCTTCCTTTCAAAGATCCAGGTACCCCGATTCTCAAATATGCAACGACAGAAATCCATCCACCAGGCTGATTTTCCTCATTGTTTATTCCATCTGCAGCCATCAATATCCGCAGATATTGATTCTATTAATTAAGATCTGCCATTTGCACTTGCAAGGATCTTGTTTTGAAAATCCTAGTGAAATTTGAGTGTCCAAAAGGCACTGTGGAGTTGGCCCATAACCCTTATGATATGCGCAACACCACCCTTCGGTACCTTGTTCCGGATTACATAAATCTTACATAAAGTTGTTTATACATTTAAGAGGATATGATTGCACATAACAACTTCTCCGACGAGAGTTATTTCTGTTAAAACTATTTATAAAACGTTTTGTGGCGCTATCACAAGCGCCTGCTCTGGAAGGCTATTATACAAACTTACTCGGTAACCTGTATACAATGCCTTAAAGAGAATTGCTCCCCAGAGACTGCGATACCCACCTATGGAGACCAATCACTTCCTTTATACATGTTTCCATAGTGTTCAATGAAAGACATACCTACTCATTTATTCCAACCATTATCCTAATCTCCAAGCACTTATTGACAGTCTGGAGCATTCCTTTGCTAAGTAAATTCTTAGAGAAATACTGGGCTTCATTCAGCTTTCCATCTGCAATGAAACCTTCATATCTCTCAGCCAAGAAGATTGAGCTCTCTGGATTTTCTATGGGCAACGACCTAATTTCACACAGTTGAGAACAAAAACTTGTATCACCCCAGGGGCCAGAAGTACGACCTGCCAAATAGCGCCTCGCAAATTGCGTCACATTTGCAACTCGCAATTTGCGAGGCGCTATTTGGCATGTACAACAGTGTGTTTAACACTGTTTGCGATTCCCAGTGGGGTCGCAAATTGCGAGGCTCATGAATATTAATGAGCCTCTCGCAATTTGCGAGCCCATTGGGAATGACAGGCCCTCCCAGGGATGGTGGCCTGCTGGGCTCAGCAGACCACCATGTCTGGGACTGCTTTTAAATAAAGCAGCTTTGTTTTTTTAAATGGAAAGGAAAATGGGATGCATTTAAAAAAAGATAAATGAAGCGTTTTCGTTTAATTTTTGAAGGACAGGCAGTGGTACCTGGGACCACTGCCTGCCCTTAAAAAATAATATTGCATGCATTTGCAAAGGGGAAGGGGTCCCTTTGGGACCCCTTCCCATTTGCGAATGCATTACCACCTACTTGAAGTAGGTGGTAATTTGCGAGTGAATTGCGGTCGCAAAACATTGGTACATTGCTTTGCGGTCGCTATTAGGAAGGGAATGCCCCTTCCTAATAGCGAGTCGCAAAACAGTATTTTGCTAGTCGCAATTTATTTGCGAGTCGCAAAGTACTGTTTGTACATGGGCCCATGCTTTTTAGCGTGCGCAAACGGGTCTAAGACCCGTTTGCGCACGCTAAAAAGCATCGTACATCTGGCCCCAGATGCTGAATTTACACGTAAAAAATGATAACCAATAAAATCTGGTCCAACTTCATTCTCTTTAAATGTTGCACATCATAAATCAGCTAAGGAAACGTCCCATCCAAATTCTCCAGAGTCTCATTGTTAGTCACTCAAGATTTGTCAATATCCCCTTTACTTTGCAGCATACAAGACACACTTGCACGACCACCTGGAATCTGACACCAATGTGGATGACACACAGCTATACCTGCAACTCTCCATTATGCTCTCTGAATACAACACCAATTTTTTTCCTCCATACAGCCACTTATTGGTCAAATTGTGTGGATAGTTTCCGAAGCATACATAAGCAAAATAAACCACATTAACCACCTGAAATAGCTCAATATGCAGGTTCTGTTCTCTATAAAAAATTAAAATTATTAACTTCTCATCAACACGTAATCAAAACGTTGTGCAGCTATGCTGAGGCACATCTCAGTAACAAACTGTGAAATCGTTAACAGTTGCTGGGTCTGCAGCCTGAACTTTTGCCAAATGTAACCCTCCTTTTAAAATAATATAAGATATATTGATGGATACGCCATTCAAAACAATTCTACAGCAACTTCCTAAACAACTGACAGGTAGCATGGAGAGCCACAGATGATTAATTCATAGACCATGTGATTCACAATCTTTGAAAACTACCATGACTACATATAGATAAAACAATTATATTTGTAAACACAATAATACATCATACTCTATTTGATTGAATAATAGGGATGTACTTACTGAAACGTTCAATTCCCACAATCACTCAAAACTCAAGACCCCCAAAATTGAGTAAAGTGACTAGAAATGGCAAACTCATTTGTATTATAGACTCGAAGATTTTACGCACACGCATACAAGCGCTCAGGGCTACACAATTTCTCTTACTATTAGGCCCGGGCAGAATTATAATTGGGTAAGGAGCTATTGGCAAATTCCACTAATCCGTGCGTGGCGGAATTATTCTGCCGTTCACGTTTTGCAGGCATAAATGCAAGGCTCTATAATGCGCGCTGGTGAGTTAAATTTGCTGGCCTCTGGCGTGATTTTCAGTCACCACAAAGCCTTCTGGCGCCATTTTATGATGCCGGCGGACGCGAGCAGTCGTGGTCAGAGAGAGCTGCCATTTGAGTACATTTTGCCGTTTTAGTAGATTTTTTATTCGAGCGGCAACAAAATCAACTTGAAGGGCCACGTGCTCTGGTGCAACACATGGTGCCTTTCTCACTGATTTTCCGCACTGCTCGCGCTAGCTGTGCTAAATAGCGGCACAAGCAGTATATTTCCTGCCGGTTGGTGGAAATCCATGGAATCTCGCTGAGTTTTTCTGTAACCCCAAGTTCCGCCCACCCACACTTACTATATCTTTCATGCCACCTAGATGGCATGTTGTGAGGCTTTTTCCCAGATCCTGATGATGTTGTAAGCGATCATTCTCAACCATTATCAATAGCAGCAAAGAGAACATCCCGTTTTATGCAAATTGATGCTTTTCCATTTTGAGCAGGAGCCACTTGTTCCATCTAGCATTAACTGAAGCAAATCCCCCATTGCAGTTCTTTTTTCACTTTCATTGACACCACTACATTGTTTTCTGAGCTAGCAGTTTCTTTGCTCATTGAGTGTGATGTTGGCAATGTGTGTTACTCATTGAAAGTCAACTCATACTGTCTGTCTGACCTTGCAGTCAGTAATGCACCACAATCCCCCTTTTATCATGTTCTCCGGTCGCTGAAATTCATTTTTCACATCTTACAGTTGGGAAGTGCTGGAAATATCAAAATATATTTCTGTGGCCATCCACTCCCTTCAGATGCTATGATTTGTTTTCTCCAGTGGGTTCTTCGTGTGCTTTCCCCAGGAAACAGACCACATCGTCCCAGCATTGATGGTGTCTCTTGAGGGGCGTACAACTCTCCAGAGTGACCCCTTGAAAGTAACCTGCCATCTCCACTTGGTCTTCAGTCACACTCATCCTAGGCATCTGAGGAATATTGTCAGGCCAGGTTCCCAGGGTGGATAATTACACGGCCACAGGGCTGCGCTGGTGTGAGAAAGCTCAGGGTCCCTATGAATTGTCACTAAAGTTACACAGTCTACAACTAAAACTGCAGGCTCATTTTAATCATCCTTGACTCACTGGGTAGATGTGTGTGAGTAGTCCAAGGCTTTATTAAAAAGAGGGTGTGTGTGACGAGTCGGATAACAGTACAACACAGTAATCTAAGTGACAGTAAAGTATCAATTTTCAGACAAGAGTTGTACGTAGAAAACAATTTTATTGATAACACGGATATTAAATTAACAGAATAAACATAACCAGATCAAATGACAAGTACCCAGCACAATACAGAATACAATACTTAGCACTACACCAATGTCACACAATGTTATGTTATCTTAATGGGATTTGTAAATTGCGCTCATCACCCGGGAGGGTATCCACACGCAATATGATACAATGACTCAGGTAGTTGACATCCTTGATGGGACACAATAAATACAAGAAGAATAGTTGTAAATATAATGCAACAATAAAATTCGGGCCGCTAACTACTGTATAACGTTCATGAAAGGTTTTAAGTTTCTAATATTCACAAAGTGTGGTCAATGCACAGAACATTTTGGCAGTGGGGAAATACAGTATGTATGCAGTATCAAGGCCAGTGCTTAATTTGTAAGATATTAAGTGCCAGGGCTCTGACCAGGAGGCCACTGCAGCTTGCACCACCCATCACCCTTGTCATCGCTGCCAAAACAACTACTAACCATCTCTCTCGCAAGTAAATGCGACAGTTCCGATTATTCCAGGTCCCCAAAGCTAAAGGAATGACTGGGGAGGCAGGTATTAGCAATTTTAATGTACATTGTAGTCCTAAACTACAGTTGTTCTGCTCATCTCTAAATTAGATGAACAGCGCCACCATGTGGTGGACTGTTCTAAGTATGGTGTTGACAATTAGGTGCTGGTGCTGAGCACCGGACACCTATTAAGTGCCTTTACTGAGCACCGGAAAGCCCCGGCTCAAATTAAGCACTGATGTAGGCATTTGTCAACACTTACGGTTATGTAAATTTACAGAGAACTGAAACAAGAAAATGTATGCAAGGGTCTATATTTTTTAATTATTCAAATGGTGAATAATAGTCAAAATTGCCTATGTATCTCTATTAGTATAATAATTAAGGGTCAATAATTAAGTGGCTGCTCCCCCTTATAAGCCTTGGGGCTTATAAGGGGGAGCAGCCACTGCCTAACCCACACTTTGGTTAGCCACTGAGTGATTGGTTATGAGTCAATTCTAGTAGTTGCTGCTGTGCGTGTAGCAATAGAGGTAAATGCATAATATTGGCCTCCATGCCATAAGAGTACGCTTCCTCTTAATTATGCTGATTCTTCCTGCAGCTGACGTATGCAGTGGTTGACTGCACAAAGAGGTGTGATGTGTTTCCATTCACTTCTATGGAGAAATAGCCCTATTTTATATAGCAATGAGACTAGAAATTTTATGACATAAGAAAAGTATTGAGTAAAGGAAAGTCGTTGCTATTGTCATTGATGGCATGAACAGTATTATTGTTCTTAGCAGCTGCAGCTATATAATAATAGTATAAATAATAATATTCACAACAAAGAACAATGAGGCTTCTTCTTCGAGTGGGATGCTGATTTCCGGTATGTTTGGTCAGTGGCGTAGCTAGACGTTGTGCTGCCCGTGGCGGACCCTGCGTTTGCCGCCCGGCGGCCGCATGTAAGAGCGGGGGTGTGGGGTGCTTGCGATTCCTGCGACGGCGCCGAATGTAAGAGTGTGGGGGTGGGGAGGGTGCTGCTGATTCCTGTGACGGCCGCAGGTAAGAACAGGGAGAAGGTAGAGGCCGCCACCCCCAAAACTTGTGCTGCCCGGGGCGGACCGCCCCCCCCCGCCTCCTTGCTATACCTCTGTGTTTGGTCACTCTTAATAATGCATGTATCTGAAATCATTACTGCATCCAGCAATTTGCACATAGTGCATGTTATCATGTCAAATGGGAGAGAAGTGGACAGTAACTACCAATACTTGAGGCACTTAGTTCCGTAAGGGCCAAATTCAGCATGTTACTCCACTTTCACAGAGTGCCAACTTAGAAAAGGAGATATTTAGCCATCCTATAAATCCCTTATTGTGTGATTCTGTATTTACTGGGTGCTGTAAATACACAACCAACATCTGCCCCACTCCGAACAGGGGCCCAAGTGAATAGTTTAGTTGTTGCCATTGTTACTCGTTTTGTTATTAATATTTGTGTAAGTTTTTTAGGTGATGAGTTTGCTCAGTTGGGTAATCACCTGCAAAAAAAATATTTATTTGTAACCTACAGTCACAGGTTCACATCTTAGGCCATTACTATGACTGTCCTGGTGGGGGCTGACCTGCGTATAGTGATACCCCAGGGACTGGTATTTATCGGGCTGAGAAATAACTGCAAGGATGAGTTTTCCCAATAAAAGGCAATTTTTTTTGTTTTCAGCAGCAAAATCCACTTGTAATGGTAGTTACTGTTTTTTCCACATGCGATGTTCGGGATGGTTGATCTACCAAAATTCACCTGGTAAAAAAATGGGGGGATGCAGTTATTACTCCTAACCCCCCAACTCTGATAGCCTGTGCACCCTAAAAATGGACCTTTCACAATGAGGGAGTTGGTAGACGCACACTGCTATTCATCTTTTCAATGTCAATAACACAAGTACCATGGGATTGAGATATATGAAACACGAGCATTCCTCTGGTAGTCAGTACAAAATATCACAATAATATTGCCCAATGTCAGTTGTTCATTATTTTTTCTCCCTCCAAAGTCTTGGATAATCTTATTAGTAACAGAATCCATGTCTTTCTGATTGATTGTCCGCGGATGTTTTTATTGCTTTAGTCTCTCTGAGCGCGTCTGAGGTAGGTACCACAATGCTCCATGCACAGCAAGGGAGTAGCCAGAAAATTAAAATACCCCCACTTTGAACCATACCACAATGGCACTGAGCGTGTGAGTGAGCCCAGTTGTCATTCAAGGGATTTCGCTCTTCGAGGGGAAATAGGAAGTTTCCGACATTTTCATCATCCTTCTTCCAGTCCTGTTTTCTTCTTTCCTTCTTTCCTTCTTTAAATCTTTTTCAGTCCTCCTTCCGTCATTCTTTCTGTCCTTTTATAATCATTCAACTGTCATTCCATCTTTCTCTGCATCTTTCTTTCCCTCTTCTTCATCCATCCATCTTTCATTCTGCCTTCCTATCATCCACCTCATCTATCCTTCTCTTTCCTTTTTTAAATTTAGCCATCTATCCTTCAATACAGCAATGTATCCTTCTCTCCATCCATTCACTCGTCTTTCAATCCATCCATCAATCTCTCAGTCCCCCACTCCCGCTTCTTCTTTTCATGTTGTATGTGATGCCACACACCACAGCTACATCACACTGTCCTCTGTCAGTGGTATTGGGGCTTCTGTTAAAAGACCAACACTTTCTGATCAGAGTGAAAAAAGCTGTCAACAAAAATGTTAAGGTTTTCATATAAATCAATTCTGCATAGTGCCCCCCATGCCCGCTCAAGCTACTAAAGTGTGTGTGTGTGGGAGGGTGTGGGGGGGGGGGGTTGTGGAGGTGGGGGAATTCATGACGCCCACGTGCACACGCAGAACAACCTTGTTCATGTTTTAGGAACTCTGCTTTTCTTAACGTGTCTCTAAGCGCTTGTCCTTGAGTTTCCTCAACACATGCAACAGTTTATGACTTTGGTGTGAATTGTACAGAACGCTTGCCAAGGAGTATTCTCAAAATAGCCATATATAGTAACGGTTTGGTTAAAAATCTTCTCTAAACGACCAGTTACGGCTGCTTGATCTCTGCCCACATATTCGGCCGATTTCTTTCTGCCCAGTCACTCTGCGCGGTTGGGCTTAAGGTAAAACGTACCCAGAGTTTGTAATTAATATTTCAGAGTTGACGCGGCCTCCTCAGGTGTAAAACCGAGTCTAGACACGCATGCAGTTATTGATTGATTTTCACGAGGAACCATCGTTGTCTAGAGATGCCACCGACCTGTACTGCATCAAAGGGCTACAAATACAGCCAGTACCTCAGTGTGATTTTCATCTAGTTCACACTGTGTGCTGAAATGCTTCTAGGCGCATGAGCATCGCTGTCTGTGGAAGATGATAGATCAAAGCAGTGCCTAATTTGAGGCGGTGGTTTCCGGTGGTCAGCACCGGCACTCACTCATCAACACCCACGCTTTTCATGAGCACCACTTAAGGACACATTCATTTACGGGGAGTTTAAGTGATTTGCCCAGAATCATTGGATGTTGAGCCAACAGAAGACTCGAGCCTGGCTCCCCAGGTCCAAAGTCGGCAGATCTGGCCATAATGCCACATCCTCTCCCCACTTTCATGGTTAGTAGTTGGTTCTGTTTTAGGTGGCGCTAACAGGAGAAATGGGCTGGTGCAAGCTGCCTACTGATGAGATCTTTTTTTACAAATTAACCACTGGATTAAAGATGTTAGAGGCGAAACCCCCAAGAGCTGGATTGGAACTCTGGAACCAAACAGGGGAGTCCCACACTGCACTCAGACTAGTGGTAAGCCCAACCTTCTCTAGCGCCCTAAAAAAACATGTGCAGCCATTTGATGAAATGTCTCAAAACATTAATGCACAGTAGTAACATTTCTCTGCAGCAGACTACCTTTACCCCATTTTGTGCCTGATACAAAACACTGGATGCACGGCAGGCAAATGTTGTCCCAAAGAAGAAGCTGTGCAATCCTGAGTGCTTTCGTAAATCCAGTGGTAATCAGTGTGCTCGGACACAATAGCAGAGCAGTTCCTCTGCCCATTAGGCTAGCTAAAATGTATGCGTCAGAAAATAAAATACTATCAGTATAGATATAAGCAAGGAACAACCATTATATCAACACAATAAAAATCCCACTCCAATTTATAAAAATAGACAATAATTTAATGATCAAAATGACACCAAAACATCAAAAATCCAATAAGGAACTCGAGATATAAACTTCTAAATTTTAAAAATATAAATAGTGCCAAAAGCATTAAACACTAATTGTGGTTATCTGGTTGAGTTTTACAGGCACAGAGGTGTGATTTAAGGCCAACCGCAATGGGCCACAGATTGGATATAGAAACCAGGTTCGACCCGGTTGGAAACCTTACTTTCTGAATTAGTTTCAGAAATCCTCAGCAGGGCAAGGAAGTGGTTGAGAGCGGAAACAGCCTTTACAACTTGGCCATTACCGTGCAATACCTTTACCACTCACCCATTACAAAGCATATGCCTTTACCATACAAAAGTTTACCACACATATGCGTTGTAAAGTCATGTGCGTTGTAATGGATGCATTGTAAAGGCATGCATGGTAATGGCATGTGTGGTTCTGTCTTACAACCGGCTGAGAAGGGCTCAGTTAGGCTGGATAGCCATCAGACGAGGTCCTGATGAAAGCTCAGAGCGGGGTGAATCAAAATTTGTGCCCAAGAAAGCTCCCTCGCCGGTCGGACACTTTTGTCACCTTCACCCAGTGAAGATTTTTACATTTGGACTTAGTTACTTTTTTGGAGCTAGGAATCCTCCAGCTGGGCAAGGCAGCAAGCTGTAGCCTAACAGGAATTTGCAAGGCTAAATACCCTCTCCACGATGTCCCACTGAAATAGATTTGCTGCTGCAGAAAGCTCTGATCAGGAGCAACCTGAATCTTTTGCCTAGCGGCAATGCACCTCCGTCAAATTGACTTGGCAGGTTTGCTCCGGAACTCCGAAGGTCTTTGCAGTCACAAGGTTTCTAACTCCCAGGTTTGTTAGGAGGAGTACACTTTGACACAGCGAAGGATCCCAGGACGTCAAGAACAGCTCTAGGGCATCAAGACTCACTTCAATAGAAGCCACCAGCAGGGTCCATGGCAGGTCCAGTTGGACTAGTCAGCTGGGCTTTTCAGGAAAAGAGGCTTCTTGCTGCTTTATGTAGCTTTATGTAGCTTAACAGGAGGTCAGCCAACTGACCATTGGAGCCCACTTCATTATCCTGGGTCCAAGTGGGAGTAGCTCCAGCCCTTCAGGGCCCCTCACAAGTTTTAACAGAAGATGCAGTCCTTCTGTTGTAGTCCATAGGCCCAGTATTGTTCTAAAGAAGGTACCCAGGGGTGCCCCATTTTTGACTGGCACTGCTTGTGGATGGGAGTGACTCCTCGACTCTTCGTGACCAATAGGGGAAAAGTTCCCAGAGGTAACCCTACGCACTTTTGCAGCTGTTCCTGTGTGTTGTACTGCACACAACCCCATAGTGCCCCTCTCTGCCCAAATCCAGGGCGATTAAATCCTTCTCCCCTTGTGCAGAGCATGTGTCCCCACCGAGGTGGTGTGGCCCTGTATGGAAATAAGCAACCTCTCCACTGCGGTAATTTCAAACCAATTCTGGGGGCACTTGTAATCACGCCCTGTGTCTTCCTATGCCCTGCTTCCCTGGCTTTCACAGAAACTGAAAAGGCCGCCATAGCTGCCGGTCTGGACTGTGCTTGTAAAATCCATGTTCGACAATGCACACTAAAAATTTCTTCCAGAGGACCCTTGCACATTCAGGGTGAGGGAGAAAGAGACCCACTTACAAGGACTACTTCCTTTAGAAGGGGCCGGTAGCTCAAACCGCTGCGATGCAACCACACTGTCCCCCATATATGAGTAATCTGGTAGCTGCCAGTTGGTGAGGGGGTCACAGAGGAAAGCCTTTCAAAAGAGGGGTGCTCTTGAGGCCCACCTGCACTTGAAGAAGCCCTGTTGGGCTATTGGATAAGGGGCCACTTAAAACCGCTCCAAAGTACTAGAACAGTCCAGAAAATTGAGATAACCTCCGGATCAGACAAGCGAAACTAGCAACAGTGGACTAGTTTTGCGTTCTTTACTCCTCCTGGCATTGAACAGCACTTAATACTCCTAATAACCCTCTTAACTCTTTGAATAGTTTCTAATCATATAAAAAATAAACTTACAATGATTTGTTGGTGCACTCTTTGAATTACCGGCACTCTTTTTCCACATACATCTCGGCCTTCCCTGATTCCCCCTCCGCCCAGACATGCACAATATACTGTGCACACAACATCTTGTAAGGATAACCATCTGTAGGCTCTCAGGAAAAAAGCCCCTCTTATGAAAATGAAATGACTTTCTGTCAATCACGTCTGACAGTTTCATCCTCCTGAAGGCTCGCTGCTTGGCAACGGCGTAACTTCACCTCTACAGAATAAGTAATCGCCAAGTTGCCGGAGAGCTCCTCCTATACATCTCTCTGCTCTAAGACAAGGAGCCTCGAAAATAATTGCATTAGTGTTATGAAGTATTGTCTGTTGACCTTTTATGTAATCTACAAACTGAATAGTTTATTTTGGGTCAAATCATAGAGACTGTTACCCAACAATAAGAGAACATGTAATGGATGCTGGAAGAATGAAGGCATAAACCCCTCTGGGTTGGGTTTGCTTACTAAATGCCTCAATACCTTGATTAGAACATGTTACTTCTATGCTGCTTGCCAGAGGTAAATAATACAAGCATTCTTGGGCCTCGTGTACTGATTTGGTGTAACTGTATCATTATGTATCACACCCGATAAACAATACCCTGGGGTTCTACTTCCGCTTGTCTCTTCTTCCATTTTCAGGTATGCCCACAACACAAACCCAACATGTTCCTTTAGCAGTGTTCCACATGGTACCAGATGCTAAACATATGCAGAAACTCACGAGCACGTCTACATACTCTCAGTGGCGTGCAGGTGGCACACAGTGACCCTTTTGTACTGAATGCTACACTGCCCCATTTGTATTTGTACATCCTCTCTGGATTTGAATTTTAGCCCTATTTTCCGAAACCGTTGGATCAAAAACTAGGCAAGAAAGTACCAAACCCAAATGACAGTGACAGGCCACACAAATGACAGGATGTATAACATACTGTCATGTCCTTTAGGATAGTCCTATCATGTACATACCAATTACATACATTTTGTCCCATCCACACGACATAACGGTCCTACACAGGTGACCTTTTACCTACCATCAGGCTCTGGGTACCCTATCTTAATCCCTGTACCTGACGTACATAAACATGTCCCCAGGCACGGCAGATTTATTCTGTATAAGGGTCATCACTTTTTTCATCCATGGTCAACAGCCAGCTGTACATGATCATGTTTGTTTAAGAGCATTGGATCAGGTCTGTTAACCACCTTTCAAACCATTTTCGGAGTGATTCCATCATTCATACACTCCGTACTTGGAAGCATTTTTGTAAGGGCTTCCTTTGGTCCTGCTTTCAGTGGCGGGCATGCTGATTTTAATCCTATTGCTTCGCAATGGATGTCAACATCACTCGAGACATGGAGAGAACACTACTGGAGCGACATTGTCGTGAGCGACTGGTGTTCTTCCTGGGTATACCTCGGTTTCGAGAGCTGAGTGAGCATTGATTCCTGTCTTTCAGACCGGCCTGGCTTGACTGCATTCTACCAGTATTCCGCTGCCTCTTTTGCGGATTCGGACGCGTGTTGGACCTCTGTCAGACACTTCCATCGTTTGCGCCGCCGGACATAGACATGCTCCTGGCGCCTTTACTGGCCCATGTGCACAGTTGTCCACAGCGTATTCCCATGTTGATGATGGCATTCCTAGAGCCTCCACGGGATGCTTCAGCTCCTGTTGGAATGGAGATCGGCTCTGCTACGGATGTGCAGGCATCAGTCTCAGGCACACAGGCATCTAATTCTTCCTTGACGGATGCAGTGGGAACAAGTGATGACCACCTCTGCTCACTTGATATCATACTGGAGGTGCTAGAAGGACTGCCTCCTGCGGATGACATGTTCAGTGATGTTGAGTCTTCAGCGCAGGATTCTTAAACAATCTGGCCTCTCCTGTGCTGGGAACTGTTTGGACAATTTTTAAACGTACCAAATTGAAGGTCAAACTGACTTTGTTTTCTTCTCTGCTCTATCTGAACATAATGGCTTTCGAGGTGCTCAGAAAAACAATGACATTATATTCAAAATATGGTAGACCTTTTATGAACGCTTTTCTAGGGAAGAATGCTTTCAATATAGACCTTACTTTTTTCAACATTTTTTAAGGCTTTAAAAGTGCTTTTAGTATGCTTTCATTATAAATAATTTTTGATGCCCTCTTTTAGCATTTACTCTGTCATTACCAAGCTGACCTTGTTGTCCTTTTGATGAGGAGTGGGTGTCATGTCCTTTAGGATAGTCCCATCATGTACATACCAATTACATACATTTTGTCCCATCCACACGACATAACGGTCATACCCAGGTGACCTTTTACCTAGTAGCTTACTTCTGTCGCTCCAACATCAGGCTCTCGGTACTCTATCTTAATCCCTGTACCTGACGTACATAAACATGTCCCCAGGCATGGCAGATTTATTCTGTATAAGGGTCACCACTTTTTTCATCCATGGCCAACAGCCAACTGTACATGATAATGTTTGTTTAGAAAAGGATTAGCACAGGATTAGCGAATGTTTCCAAAACTTATCGATTCTAGAAGAAACCCTGGAGTGAACACTTTCGTATAAAAGACCCTCACTCCCCCTTACAGTCAGAGAGGAGAATTCCTTCCAGGCTGGACCGAGACTCTGCAGGCTGATCCTTCGACAGGCAGAGACCTGACATACCTTGCGGGTGCCATCCTCAACGCAGAGACGGGGTCCTTCATTCAGAACCATCAGGTGAGGGGTTAGCACTTCCCCTGGGGTTTCTTGGCTCCATTAGGATCTATCCTGACATTTACATACACATGCTTCACCTACATATCTAGGCTAGGTACATTTAGGAAGGCTACGCATCGTAGAAGTACGCCAATGCTATTGTTTTATATAATCTGTTTATATCCATCTTATTAGCACTATGGTAGAAATGTATCTGCTATTTACAATATTGGTGCTAGCGATTACATTTGTCTGCTCCTGTCTTTTGATTGTCGCAGTGAATATGTTTCATACTAGACTGATGCTTGATCAATAAATAATTATTGAAACCGTTCCAATCGCCATTCTATGTGTTTTCTGAGAAAAGCAAGCTCGAGTGACTGAGCGAAAGATACCGTATTGTTTCCACGATAACTGAGGAATCAGGGTTGTCATGTTCACTGGTTGCCAGAAACTACCTACACCATGGTAGAATACAGGGGGTGGTAGTGGCACTGTAGAGCTAGCTGGTCTAACAGCTGACTCATCCTGTGGGGGTGTCCAGAGTCTGTCTGCACACCAAGCCCTCAGTTTAGGTCATCCAAAACGCGCAGGTCTTGGGGGGTCCTAGGAACTACACGACAATACTATATCATTCTGTACAGTAACTTAACATAACTAGAGCTGGGCAAACTCATCAGCAAACAAACATTAGCAAAGCCAATAGGTCTCGCCTTTTCGACCTTTTGGCTTTGCCCATGCTTTTTGGAAGCACTGTTCAGCATTGGCAAAAAGAAAAAGAAATAAACGGTTATTGGCGTATTGCCGATCTCAAACCACAGTGAAAAGAATCATAAAAAAGCGTGATTACGCTTACGTTTGCCAATGCAATCACTCATACGCTTGCATGCATCATGACATTATGGCAGCCCCCAGCGTGATGATGCATCAATTTTTTTTTATTTACCATTCCATGATGGTCGACTTCTATTTTGGAGTAGTAAATTAAAAAATCATAAAAAGTTTGCTGAAGTGAGTGTTTTAGATAGGAACATCCAGGCATCAAATTAAACTTCCAAAAAGATTTATATGAAAAAACCATGACATGGAGTTGAGAAGCAATGGTAGAGGGGGAGAATAACAGTGGGGAGTGGGATGAAGTAGTTGTTGATGAATTTCTGGAAAAGTGCAATAAAGAAATTTGGCAATGATGGAACATAAAAAAGATTTTTTTTTAAACTCAGGGCGAGGTAGTGGAAGCAACGGACAAGCTCGGTAAGAGGACATGATGAGCCAGATGAATGGAGTGCTGCAAGAAAAAGGAAGAAGCATTGGCAAAGCCAATTGGTCTCACCTTTGAAAAGCAATGCAGATTTATTATCTCTGACAATGACTTGTGCTGATGCTTTTCCACATTGGCAAAAAGAAAAAATGCTTGTTTGCCATTGCTGAACAGCATTGCTAAAAATTTTAAAAAAGAGGTGCGATGATGGGTGCATATGTATGCATCATCAATCATGATTTGTATATGCCATGATGTTACGGTGACCCAGCGTAATGACATATACATGCACATGCATCACCCGGCATGCATATGCATACAACATGAAGTGATCTCCATTTTGTTTTTTTGTTTTTTTAAATGTACAGTTCCAAAATGGAGGAATGCTTATTTTGGAGCGGTAATTAAAAAAATAAGAAATGTGCACCAAAACCTAAAGCAAGAGCAGCTCGGCAGCTATTTTAAGCTGCAATGCCCTCCCCCAAAAACTGTAAAAAAATAATGCAGCCCTCCCAAAAAAACTGTACAAAAGAATGCAGTGGGGTGGGTCGTGGGTGTAAAGCAGGAGTGTATGGAGGGATAAAGTCAGCATCAGAGTGATGGAGCAAAGAGCAATGAAGACCTGGAGGGTAAGGAACAATGGGGAGTGGGGTGATTTAAAAATTAAAATAATAAAAATCTGGACAGATAGGAGCGGGGATCAATGGAGAAGCTGTGAAGGAAGGGAGAGAGCAATAGAGAGAGTGGGGGGATCTTTTGGGAGGAAGCAGCACATGAGGGAGAGAGCATGACAACACATGTTCTACCATGGAGTGCTGAAAGAAAAATATAGTTCTCTGAATGCAAGTAGTAGAAGGACACAAGTCATTCTATCAGAACATAGTAAAGAAGAGATGCATCATAGGTGGGACAATAAAAAAACAAGGAGTGAAGCTATTTAATAAGAAGCAGGAAATAAGAAAGAGGAGAAAGACATATAATTAAGAGTAAGAGGCTAACATAAAGACCACATAAAGACCACTTTATTGTATTAGAGAAAATAGCTTTACCTGTCTTTGTCAAAGACCTATCTGTAAGTGATATCTAAAAAGTGGAAGACAATTTGCAGGTTCCAACCCTGCAAAATCTTAAACCTCTGCGAACTTGGATTAATAGTTAATGAGAATTAAAGCGTACCTACTCCTAACTGTGACTTTTCGCTATGGCACAGGCTGTCAGGGACACAGTCTCATTTGCAGCAGATGACAAACAGAAAGCATTCCTACCTGAAATGCTGTCTATGGTACAAAGAAAGATGCACGAGATAGGAAATGTATATCCTGCTGGATGGGCACAGTTAGAGTTGATGGACACGTTTGTACATGATTCGTGTAGACACCAAACAGTTAAAGATACATCTAACAGTTAACAGACACACAGTATATTTGCACATAGTCACTACTAAAGCACACAAACCAACACATACCTTAATCTTTTCTTTCAAAGCATAACCCATAGTTAGCCACCATTAATCTGCTAGACATACCTCTTAGATAGGATGATGCCCAAATGCCCAAATGGGCTACATCTACCACTCAATTCGCAATTAGGAATAACCAGGAGTAGTATCTTGGTCGGGGATATGAAATTGAGCCACACATGGGAAACAGCCATGACATCGCATGCATTACATTGCATGCTTTTACAACGCGGTCGTTACAACGGCTGCGTTGTTACAACGCGAGCCATTTCATCCCAAGTCGTTTCAATGACTTGCTGTAGGGGGCGCACTGGTGTTGGATTTACAATCCAACACCTTCCCTGCTGTTGCACAAACTGGAGTAGGAATAGTAAATTATACTATTCCTAAGTCCAGCGCGCCCCCTACAGCAAGTCGTTGAAATGACTTGCGATCTAATAGTTCGCGTTGTAACAACGCGGACGTTGTAACAACTCGGACGTTGTAACGACCGCGTTGTAAAGGCATGCAATGTAACGCATGCGATGCAAAGGTATGTATTCGCCACACATGGGCTTTCTGGGTGCAATTTTCCCAGGAATGGAAACATCAGGTTTGTTTTAGCAGGTGCCATTCAACATCAGTAAATCTTGGTGCAATTCAACATTAGTAAAACTTGTTTGGTGCCTGCTGAGGGCAGGGGCTGCAGGCAGAAGCACAGCCTGGGCCTTGCCCACCTTGGGGGGAGCTGACCACGCTTGCCCCAGTCTTCCACCTCTCCTGGGGTTGGAGTCACCTCCTTGACTCTCACCCATAAGTAGCAAAGACTTCCCTGGGTCATAGACAGTAACTGGGGCTCAATGACCACCGCTCCTCCCCACCGCAAGACGAATGGGTTGGGACAGAGAAAGTGGCCCGGGACACACAGCTAACCCTCTGTGCCCCAGGCTGCATCCTTTCCCTCAACCGCAGCCCATAACAGCATAGCTGGCTGGCAAAATGGACATAGGACTGCCCCAGGCCAGGAGTACAGTCCTAGGTCAAAGGGCTCCACACCCCACACCCCATCAACACCATGGAAGGGAGGGCCGCTCAGCTATGTTCATGCCAGCAGACATCCTTCTGACCGTCGCTACCTGACCAGCACTGGCCCTGGAAAGTAAAACCATGTGATTTTTCATTCAGAACAAAAATGGTTGTGAGTAGTTAGTCCCCATTCCAGCCTATTTAACTTGCAATTGCATGGTTCAGGTGTGGCCGATCAGTTAAACTGGCTTCTGTAAATGGCCATCCTCGGCCTGCTAACTCGTATTCTGGACTTTATTGTATAAAAACACGCAGAGCGACCAATGAAGTTCAAAGGTTGGCAGGATAACTGTAGGTCTTGCTAACTCTAATCTTCCCTGTGAACAAAAAGGAGCTGGTTCTGAGTGGTTCTAAAAGGCGATGAACAACTAACTCCAATGTGTCAGCCCTTCAAGTTATCCCTCGTCGCCCACTCTTAAGCAAGCAACGCAGACAAACACTTTAATATTCCCCTTAACAACACATTTTACAACAGACAGCTTCTTTTACACTTTACAATGCAGCAGGAGCCACCTGCAGTTTTACTTTGCAGTTTTTTTTATCATATCCTCTTAACTTGAGTGTAAAAAGAATGTTGAGTCGTAAGTAAACACAAGACATATTGTAGCATAGGGAGCCTTGCATAGTGGCAGAACAGGATCGCTCTGCATGACAAAATGCCAAAACCACCCCCACCCCCATCCACCTACAGGTTCGCTATATGGACCTTCTCAGACAAAAAGCACGTCTTAATCTGAGTCATCTTCTATACAACAACATCGGTATTTGAGCCAGAGTGGAACGTAGCATTCCTAAAAATAGAATTTCATTTTGAGGACAGGCTACTGTGCTTGTTATAAGAGGCAAACATTTTTTTGCATAACGTGTACATGGTAATGTAGCATTACAGCTGTCGAAGACTGTGCCAGCCATTTAAGCCCATCGCCGCATTATAGGCCAGAGCCACTGCTTGTAGTGGCAATAATGTGATCCGTATTATTGATGGTGAAAAAAAAAAGAAATATATTTTCCAGCATCCCACTAGTTCCTGATTTGGAATAAGTCGGCTGCGGACACCAAAGATTTGGTCCAAATATCTTTATTTATGCTCTCCTGCCCTTACGCGTTGCGGCCTTGATCACACACCGTTGCAGTGCCATTTTCAGCCCCATAAGTAGAGTGCAAACAATAGAAAGAGAGGACATATTTACACTTTCAACATATTATACAAAATGTTATCACATTAATTGCTTATGCCATTTAATATGCCCCCAACTTGGATCTTGGATAACAAAAAATAATAAGAATAACAAATAAATTGAATACATACAAATTAAACATAATTAAATTCCTTATGATCAGTCCTTATTTTATCATCATTATCTTGAAGGACATTTATCTAACTAAATTTATTAGTGCTATATTGATCTTTTCTTCAATCAAGTTTATCAAACTTCATGTTTGAAATCACTTCTATTAAGCCCCAATGGGCAATACTCTACTTATATATTACCACACTTTATTATTATGTCATTTTTTTTACTGCCCCCAATTTAGATCTTAAAAAGTGAAAAAATTATTTTTTAAAAACGAAATATTTCCAAAATAAACATGATTCTATTTCATTTTGATCAATCCTTAGGCTTTCATTTTTGACTTAATGGTCATCTCGCTGGCCACATTCGTTAGTGATGTCTCAATCTTTCCAATCTTTCAACTATATTGATAAATGTCATCTTTGAAGTCACTTCATTCAAGCCCAATTGGGAATATCCAAATGTCATGTATCACATCGTAGGACATAATATAACAAGCATGGCACTCATGTTACATACTTTGTGTACTATCGGAGTGGGAGGTTATGTGGGCAATTACTCATTAATAACACATTTATAAAAAAGCGTACATCTCTTCTTCTGCATTGAGACTATTTGGGATCTTGCTATCAAGATTTAAAATATATTTGGTTTCCATCTGTCTTAAAGATTGTTCTCTATTTCCACCTCTATATTGTACTGGCACTGGATCTAATACATAATATTGCAGCTGGGTTACATCATTCTCATGTTGTTCCCTAAGGTGCATAGCCACTAGACATGTAGGGTCTCTATTTCCCTATTGTTGATGGTTCACATGTGCTGTAAGATTCTCTTGTGTACCTGAAGTGCAGTGCTGCCTACGTACTTTAGATTACAGCTACATGTCCGTACATAAACTGAAACTCTCTTTTGCAGTTGTACACTCCCTTTATTACCATCCGTCTACCATGAAATGAGCTTACATACTGTGTAGTATTGATGCCAATCTGACAAGTCTTGCATCAACTACATTTTCGGAATCCCTTCTTTTAATGTAGCCAGGCATTCTCCGATGTCACTTTCGGACTGCTTTTAACTAAAGCATCTTGCATTGATTATACTCTTCGAAATGTGATGGAAGGATTTCTCGTCATAATGTGGTCTATCACTGGATCTCCCTTGATTAGATGCCAGCTTGTTTCCGCTCCAGGGAGGACCTGGCCTGGCAGTTCGGGCTGGACTGTTCCCATGAGGCACAGGGTCAAGACTGATTTGCATATGGCTGGGTCCAAACTGGGGTGGCGAAGTGAGCTAAAGAATGATAATGGATTCAACCCAGATCTCTCATCGAGGTAGCGAGGAGGTGATATGCGACTATCTTGATTTATTAATGTAACCCCTGATGAAGGGCCACTCGTGACCCGAAATGCATTGGGTTGTTCATCAGTGGATGATTATATGATATTACCATATGGATCACAAAGAGATCATTGATAGACTTATGTCACTGGAGTGAATAAAACTCTACAATTTGGAAAAAGAAGTGTTGCACGAATCGTCATACTTTTGTGAATTTGTTTATTTTTCGTTAAGAAACTCTTGGGTTTCCAACTAAGTGCGCCAGCCAGCTTGGAGGGGTCTCTCCTTCCCAGCATTCTTGTTCCCTTCCTCACTTTGCCACGGGATTCAAGCTAGCTTGGCTGATGAGGGGTGTTACCCCGAAACCGGTCCCGGGATGCTTGTTTCCGGTCTAGGGAGGACCTGGTCTGGCAGTTCGGGCTGGACTGTTCCCATGAGGCACAGGGTCAAGACTGATTTACATATGGCTGGGTCCAAACTGGGGTGGCAAAGTGAGCTAAAGAAAGATGATGGATTCAACTTAGATCTGTGACTGGGGGTGAGTGTCTGAAAAGTTACAGCACTCCGTCCATCATCTCCTTGTGTTTGTGGATACGTTTTCTCAGTGCTTTTTTGTGGTTATTATATGTTGTGATTAGTCTGACCACTGAGTTATCTGTACCCTTCCTTTTGTGTGAGAATACAGGAGAATCCCTTTGTTTCTTATTGACTGTTTACTTAGTTATTTGTAACAGGTTGCTCGTATAACACTCTGCTTGAATCTCATTATCATTTCATACCGACATGTCTTGTTCATGGCTGCAGTTTCGCCTGATATACAACATTTCCTTTTAGAGGATATTAGCCTTTAACTGTCTGGGGTGAATGCTTGTTGCATGCAAAGTTGCCAGGTCAGCTGTCTCTTTCCTGTACAGCCTCGTTTCCACTTTACTTCCCTTAATGAAGACCTCTAAATCTAAGAATGTTACTCTGGTTTGGCTTATCTGGCTCATGAAATGTCAATTCAAAGCATTATTATTAATCTTGTGTACAAATGTATTAGCACTTTCCACTGAATCCTGCCAGATAACAAACAACTCATCAATTAATCTGGTCGAAAGTACCACATTTTCATCCCAGTCCTCCTTGTGGTCACACAGGAGCACCTGCTCAATCCCACCAGCCCATATGCAAACAATCATAGCTGTGGGTGAAGCAGGTGCCCATCGTCATTCCCCTCAACTGGTGGAATACTTCCCTGTCAAATGAAAAATAGTTGTTTTCCAGACACCACTGAATCATTGATAACAGCATTTGAGTATGTTTATATAGAATCAAGGGTCGTCCCTTGAGGAAATGTTATACTGCATGCAGTCCATCTTGATGATGTATGCTTGTGTAAAATGTTGTCACATCCCATGTAATTAATACATAATTTTCTTGCCATGGTCTATCATATATTCTCTTCAGGAAGTCCCCGGTGTCCCTTACGTATGATGGTAAGCTGCTACCATATTTTTGTAGAAACAAATCAATGTACTTGGAGGTGTTCTCAAACACGCTATCTTTTGCAGAAATAATAGGTCTCCCTGGTGGTTGCATGGGATGTTTATGGACCTTCGGTATTAGATAGAATACTGGGATCCTCAGATGGTTGTTTCTCAGAAACATATATTCATCCTGATTGGGCAGGCCTGCATTTCTCCACTCAATTAATTAACTATGATACTCGATCCTGGCTTTCCCAACTTCATTTCTGTTACTCCTGATATAGCATGCTGTATTATTTAGTTATTTATATACTTCAGCCTTTTACATGTCCATTGGCCATATCACAATATTGCTACCCTTGTTTGAGTTCCTTATGATCAACTCATTATGCCCCTGAAACCTTCTTATCAAATTGTTATTTTGTTTTTGCTGGGGTTTCTGCTTCATCTGTATTTTGCTTGTTCTGTTGTATAGTTCTTTAACCCCTTCAGTGATAAGGCCATTGAACACATCTATTGAATCTCTCAGTGTTATTGGGAAGAAAGTTGACAGGCTACTGTGCTTGTTTTAAGAGCTGAATCCTTTTTGAATAGCGCATAGATGGTAATGTAGCATTACAGGTGTTGAGAACTATGCCAGTCATTAAAGCCCATTACCGCATTATAGGCCAGAGCCACTGCTCGTAGAATCAATAATGTGATCCGTATTATTGATGGTGAAAAAAAAAATATCTCTATATATATTTATATATATATATACATATATATATATTCCCCAAAAAAACAATGGTTAAAGTAACTTTATAGTTAGGGGAAAATTTCACTGACAACGTAATCTTCAAACTCAAAAAAACACGGAAATTCACCAGTTATAGTTATTGTGGTCTTAGCCCCACACCCCCTCCTCCCCTTCAAATGTAAATGGGCCCCGGGGTATAGCATCAAGGGTCCCTAGGGCCTGTAGAAGGGTTGGGGATGGGGCTGCATGCCTTCCTCCCCTTTATATTAAATTGCAGGCTTTCGGGGATGAGATCCCCGGGACCGAAATCCGCTCAGGGAGGTGGGGCCCCACACACACCTCCCTCCCCAAATAATATTTATTGACCCACGGGCTCTAGCCCACGCCTTGGGTCATATTAATTTTTTTTAAATGGCGACCTATTTACCTTGAACCTTGTATAGCATACAACTCATTGCAAAGCATTTCAATGCCTCATCAGGGGTAGTAAGTGCTATATAAATAAAATGTACAATTACAAATACATTCCTAAAGTTTCTGTAAATGTATTGACAGTTTGTGCCACATATATTGTGCCTTGCCACTCAAACCTGTTGCCTGCAGTTTAGTTAGCACAGGTCTGTGCAGTAGGCACTTAGCCCACCTCTCTTACCAACTACACATTTGCTTGCAATGCCAATAAACAACGCTGTTTTCTACCAGACATATGTGCCATACGTATCTGTAAACTTTAATTTATCCCTGGATACTTTCTCTTCCTGTTTAACCTTTGGGCGTCAATATTGTCCGATATGTAAAGAAGGTGTTAACGAATCCATTTGCCTCACTGATGTCTTTGACTCACTTAAAAATATTTAAAAAATGAGGGTGGGCCTGCCACTCACGGCCCCTCAGGCTGTTCCTGTGCCCGTGGAGAACACCGACTGACCATACAACTGAGCCTACTAAGGCCTCGATCACAATTGCCTTAGTATTAGACATATCAGAATTATGACTTTTGCTTCAAACTCTGCACCTTTGCAGTTTTGTCTGGGTAAATTCCTGCAGGCTAGATCTTCTTATATTTATGAGGGTAAAAATGGCTGTAAATACCGAGACATGGGGATTTTGGTGCACTAAGCACCAAAGTCTCCATGCTGTGACTCATTTTTCAGGAGAACTCAGAATAGCAGATAATTATTGTAACCAATAAATTCCAGACACACCGGTGTTGGATTTTATTGGGTTTATTAATTAATGCATCCAGCTCCCCAGCACTTGTAATCGAGATCTGAGAGCTCTAAGAGACCTGATCACTCATTTTGGACACATCATAACCTGAATTTGCCGTTGCTGGTAGAATTATCGGTGTCGGTATTAAGCAACACAATGGTACCCGTTTTATTGAATGAGGAAAGATAAAAGACTAATTTTTTTTTCTTTTCGGTTTTTGGTATTTTTAAGGCCGAGAGGATGTCTCAATTAAACGTTATCCTAACTGAAGGCTATTACATTGTCGAGAGAGGATGTTGCCTATTCTGCATGTAGGAGTCCTTGGTTCTTCTCCCAACGTTCTTAGAATGCAGGTGATATTGTGTGATACAGAGAAAACCACTTTATCCCATTTTTCAATTCCCATTTCCGCCAGCACTGGGAATAGATAGAGCATAACTAAAAGCTAATGATGGGCTAAACAAATAGCTGGTACTTTGAATGAGGTCATCCCTGCAGAGAGTGAGCTACTGGACACATGGTTAAATAGATAGCGCTATTATCATAGCCAAATTAACCACATAATATATACATTATTCAATTAAATGCCATCACACAGAAATAAATGAGGCCACAGGTTTCACTTTGTAAAATGTTATATTGCTGGTTTTTTAAACAAAGTATTAGATAACTTATGGGTGATTCAAGGGCAGCCAGCGATGTTGCAATTTAAGGTGGCTGCCCACCTAGGGCCGTATTACACAAAGTGCCCCAGGGGTGCAACGGGCATTTGCGCCCACTTTGCATGCCCCCAGGGCACTTAGGTATTACAGAAGGGACCACAGACGCTTGTGCGGCCCCTTTTGTAATACCGAGAGCGCTGGTGCACATAAAGTGCCAGTGCTATCTTCAGGGGGCGTTCCCTCATTTGCATGGGGGGATGCCCTATGCAAATGAGGGAATCCCTTTGCCTCTGCACCTGCGCCGTATTACAGACGTGGGTGCAGAGGCAAAGAAGCTCACAGGGGGCGCACTGACAGTGTTCCACCTAAAAGGTGGCGCACTGTCAGTGCGCCCCCTGAGAGCAGACCTGACTGCACCCGCTTGCAAGGGGATCTCTAATCCCCTCTAAAAGTGCAGGCAGGTGCCGCCTGCACTGTGAAAACACGGAACGGCTTCAAAGCAGCCGCTCAGTTTTTCACATCATTGCGCTGACCCCAGGGCAGTGCGAATTCACAGCTGCCCGAAGGGCCGCGCATTCATCATAATACAGCGCATTTCCTTCATTGCACTGGGCGCACTTTTTAAAAGGTGCGCCCAGCGCAATGAAGGATATGTGCTGCATGCATAATGCGGACCCTGATCTGCCAACCACCACCATAAGTAGTTATTGTCTGGCATTGTCACCTTTGGGGTTTTCCCCACATTTGGACTCCTTAAACACACGTGTGGGTGGCTCAATGCCAGGCCAGCTCTCCAGTTGTTCTAGCTTCCAACTGTCCTGTGGAATAATTGAGTGCTGTCACTTTCATCCTGACACCCTCCTACAAGGACTTCTGTGGTATTTGCTTGCAGCACCTTTATGCACAATCTTGAGGTTGCTTTCTGCACCAGAGTGCTTTGGATTGTCATTTAACTCCACCTGCAACTTCCAAAAACAGACTAAAAAAATAACAACAAATGTAGCATTTGTTTTGCACAAACAACTTTGAATTCAAGTTTTGCAATAGAGTAGGTTTTAACGCAAATATGCAAAAGAGAGGGGACATTGTTGCTCCAGGTGTAGGAATCCCTCTCGGGGTCTCGCCAAATCCCGAGAATTGAGGTGACTCGGCTGAGAAGGGAGTGGGGTGAATATTGCTTTCCATCAAGTTCTTCTCACCCAAAACCGAGGGAGGAAAGGTGTAGTGTACCTTGCATCGATTCGGGAGACAACACTACGTTGTCGACCGCCAACACGTCGCCCTGCGTGCGATGCAATCCTCTAGTCTCCAGATCTTTCCAAGACTGGCGCTGAACCCACTATCTCACCAGCTCGCGGCTCCGTGACAAACACCCCGGCCCACCTCGCTTAATACGTGACATTAAGCATGCGATGACATAAGTGCCTGCATAATTCGCAGCACGGGGTACAATGCTATCTAGCTGCCATGGTCGTCATATTTCAGTGGTTGAATGTAGCGGCTTTCTGTCCTGGCTTAGTTCAGAATCAGCGAGACGGCCGCGCCTTCTTTCGCCTGCCTCATTACATTAGCGCATTTATCATGTCTCTCCTGGCCTTTCCTTCTGCGCGCTGAGCCGCCTAGACGTCCCCCTATCTGTTTGTCTCTGACAGGCGGCTTTGTGCGCGGATTCTATTTCTGTCCCGGCAGCAGCAGCGACGCTAGCATTCAGCAGCAGCGGAGATGAACCCCCGTGGCAGGGAAGCTCGCTGTCCCTGGCATCTTTCCACAGCTACGCCGAGCAGCCAACTTAATTGCTTGCCGAGAGCCAAACTTCACAGTTACCTGCCGCAGACAGAGAGTTGTTAAACTCCAGCAACGTGTTACTTGTAACAAGTGACGGGCAGTGGCGTAACGAAAGTTGAGGGGGGCCCCTGCCACGTACACAGAGGGGCCCTAGCACGCAGTAAACGGCCTTGCTTGCACACTGGGTGTGTGGCGTCACATGCGTAATAACCGTGCCAGTCTTTCGACTACGCGTTAGATTTGTCGAGGCACAGAGGAAGTCAACGTCGTGGAGTCAAAACTGACAAGATGGTGATACACTTTAAAACAATTAGATAATTCGTTTGAAAACAACATCTTCAGAATGTGCGAATGGACGAGGCATATATGATTCAAAGCTGCATAGGACTCAGGTCTGCGATGGGGACCTCAACAGAGTTTGGAAAGTCGACCCAGGATAACTGAAAGTTATAAATGCCAATTACTAATTACAACATTTCAGTCTCATAGTGCTGGCTTCCCCACTTTTGCCCTCTTTCTGTGTTTACCTTAGCCAAAGAGCTTGTACTGTCATATCAATGTATCCTGTCAGTCAGGTTCAGTACGTGGATGCTGATCGACCAAAATGCCAGGAACTGAGGAAATTAGATAACTGACCTTTGAGTGCTGATGACATCATAGAGTTGATTAATTGCCCCCTCCCCTCCTTAACCTGTCAATACTCTAATTTTTGCTACCAGGCGGCTTGGGGAAGGGCAACGGGTAGAAACATCCGACAAACCACAATTCTTGTAGCCTGTTTTATTGTCTGTTTCTTACCCTGCCTCCAGGACTCATAGGACCAGGTGTAGTGGGGGCAGTGCAGGGGGGAAGCAGCTGCTACCTGTGGCCACCCATAATTGATGCCCATGGTTCAGTAGCTCATTCCTTGAGTCACTCATTTTATTGTAGCGCACTCTAAGCTACTTTGCTTGTCTCTCGGATTGTTTTCAAACAGCACTGGGTACAATTATAACACAACGCAGGACCTTGTCACACCAACAACAGGGGATCTCCTTTTTGGACAAGAAACATGACCAGTGGCATAGCAAGGATAGCATGGCCATAATGCAAGCTACTAAAATTAGCCCTCCCCCTTGGTTTGGTTGTAAAAGATGGCTTAGATGAAGTGGTACACACTTGGTCCATGGTGCTACTACACTGGTAGAATGAAGTATAGTTACATCCTCGAATCTGCCAGAATCCTTGCATTGCTTACTGTTTGGCTGTTGAAACAGGACTTCTAAATTCTTTGTTGAGCCTCCCATTAAATAATGAGGATACGGGGCCAGTGTGTACTGAAAGAACCATCACACAAACCAACCAACGATTTCAGGATTTCTTTTACCACATGTACCACATGTTATTTACCTTAGCTGTGGACCACTGCTATATCAGCATGTCTGCCTTAATTCAAAGTGTACTGTATTTATGAGATAAGGGTAAATACCTCAGGTAAGTTTTGCTTCATATTTTCCCTTCGCTTAATTGATTCTTTTGGGGACCAGGCTGTAGACAGCAGTGTAAGGGAGAACCATGTTTCTAAGTGGCTTTCCCAGTTATCTACACCAGTGTTTATAGTGCGTCGGGATCCAGCAGTGCCATCATGTGAAGAAATACCCAGTTGTGGAGGGTAGTTCACTCTTGAGGTTTGGACCTACTTACCTCTTTGCAGTCAGATAAGAAAAGAAAATGGAGTGGCTCTACCGCTAATTTCAAAAGAAGCACAGAGGTACTTGTTGTTTTGTTTTTGTTTTTTATTTTCGTTTTCATTTGTCCATTTTTTCAATTTCTCTTTAGTAATAGTTGATTCCAATATTACAGAGAAATCACATTCTGATGTGTATTTTTTTGTACTGCTGATATGTAGTAAAACAGCCGACACATGTTTCGCCCCCTGCGTGGCTATGTTACCTGGTGCTTTCTCAAGGCTGTAAAGTTGAAGAAAGCGTGTATATTGTTATTAATATTCAGATAGGTGTGTCCACCACCATATGTGAAGTCAACACTATGAGTAGGCAGTTTAATCATCATTCCCACTCTACGGTGACAAAACGGATCTGCGTAGGTTTCATTATTCACTAGCGCGTCTAATGCGCAGGAAGAAAGTCAGCATATTAATGCAGCATTTTAGAGCACAGGAGACCCCACTCTCTCTCTTCAAAAACTTCTCTCTGAAAACTAATATTCACAGCCTTTTGCATGACCTTTCACTGTGGACAAACACTACTTATCCTCTATAGCAGCAGTCTCATCTAACAAATGAGCCTTCAACTAATAAACCTGAACTTAAAAACGTATTCATATTTAATATTTAATTTCTATGACCAATTTTCTTTTCTTTCTTCCAATAGCGGTGATAATATATCGTCCACAAGAGAATCGCATGCCAGTACCTTTTAGAAAGAATCTTAAGAATAAGTAACGCACATTTGTTCGTATAGCACTTTGGGTGATCACAATTCTATGCACCACTATCTCAGTTCTATGAACTGATCATTGCACACACATGCCTGGACACATGCATGCGGACAATCTAAACCCTCTGTTCAGGGTGTTGACTTCACATATGGTGGTGGATACACCTATTTGAGAATTAATAACTATATCCACACTCTCTTCAACTTTACCCCCTTGAGAAAGCCCCAGGCAACAGAGCCACACAGGGGGCGCAACACGTGTCGGCTGTTTTACTACATATCAACAGTACAAAAACATACACATCAGAATGTAATCTCTCTGTAAAGCTGGAAACAACTATTACTAAAGAATAATGGAAAAAATGGGCAAATGAAAACGAAAATAAAAAACAAAAACAAGACAACAAGTACCTTTGTGCTTCTTTTGAACTTAACAGGTAGAGGCACTCATTTTTCTTTTCTTATTCACACCAGTGTGTTGACTTGGCCAACTTTAGTTTTGTGAAGTTTCTTATAGACAGGGCCACTGGAATTTTGTGGCAGTGGAGGACCGACACATTCTGTGGCACTATATGCTATTTATAATTTCTATACAAAATTCTACTGTCTTCCATGGTTGACTATTGGGGGGGAGGGGTAATCTCTACACCCTTAGACCCACTTTAGCATTTGCATTCCACTACATGTGAAGCCTTCAACAAATAGCACTGGCTGTGTGTGCCAGCTTCTGGCTGTATGCCAACACAGGCACTTAGGATAGACTGCTTCACACCACTGATGTACTTCAGCACTTACTTTGCCTGTGACTTCTGTTTCAATCAAGTAACCTGGGTAGACGTTCCTTTCTCTGGCATGTGAAGCAGTCTCGGGGGGCAGGCCAATGCACTCTTATCTGCTCTATGGCACAAGTCTGCCAGGTATTCAAGAAGAATTGGCGGTGGGGCCTTACCACAGGGTGTACAAGAGGGGTACGCACCCATCAGCACTACCCAGGGCCGGACTGGCTACCGGGCGTTTTGGCATGCTGCCGAGCTGGGGGCTGATTTCGTTGATGGGGACCTGCGTGTGCTGAACGAAATTCGTTTTGCTTTGTTTATTTTGTAGCACACGCAGGTGTCCATCAACGAAATTAGCCCCCACCGCAGTGACATCAGCCCCCAGCTCGGCAGCATGCCAAAACGCCCGGTAGCCAGTCCGGCCCTGGCACTACCAGGCCGACTTGTACCCGGATGCACACCTCTCTCCAGGTATTGTCCACAACAAGCTTGCAACCATACTCTGTGCTGAGCGTCTTGAGCTGGGCATTGTGTGATTGCCTCACACTCCAAAGTACCTATTTCGAGGTCACAAGTTTGCATTGCTGTTCGGTTGCAACATTCCTGGCTGCTCTGCTTGGATTCCTACCCAATTTACAAGTCCGTGCAATGTTAACACAATTAACTTCCCTGAAAGTAAATGACTAGATCGCACAACGCGTTGGAATTTAACACTAATACTAGGATTAAATGTGTATTGAGCGAGGAGCCCAGTAAATTCTTGAAATAAACTGTGGATATTTTTCAACCCAAGCATGAGGTCAGACTCAGCGCAAGCTTTGTTTATTGCCCAACAATTCCCAAGGAGACGTTTATACTGAGGGGTGGCTCGCTTCTGTAAAAGCTGCGTGAAACTATAGCAACAGGCGTGTCTGCACAAACTGCAGTATTACCTCAAACCAGTTGCTCTGAATATTTCGCACGTTTTGCTCGCTGACCACAGTGTAAGGGCTTTTACACGTCATAATTCAGCGCCCTTTTGCCCTGGAAAGCCTCTGTGTGCTCACAACGCACGTACGAGTGGCAGCCAATAGAAACACATAATTTTCGAACAAGTAGTAAGGGACGTGAACATTTAATGCGAATAATACATGCACTTATGTTGAATTTTCCCCTGTTGGTCACCCACCTGTTGGTGAATATTTGCACATCAGCAAATGCTGCTTCGTTCCTTGATTCCCGCGTGAGGACTTCTGATGAAAGTTGGCAAGATGGTTTGTGGTGTGAGAATGATCATGGAGCTTGTCTCTTAGTACTTCTCGCTGGCCCTCATTGGCTACAAACCAGTTGAGTTCCTTCTGGGTGCTGCTTTGGTGATGTGCTTGAAATGCGTACCTGAATGAGTGCAAGCCATAGAAGTATCAGTGAGACTGGAAGAGGGAGAAATGCTCAAGTCAAAATGGACAAATGCAGATGAGTTTCGTTGAGAACAAAAACTGAGGACGAAATATATTTCTGTGTCTGTTTTATGCTACAACTGGTAAGATAAATGAGTAGTTCACTTGTGTGCTGAATAAACTCTGCACGCAACCTGGCTGCAGGTTGGCTATCTGGTCGACCCAACCCCACATCACTTCCAGCACGATGAAAAAAGTACGATTGAGATGGGTGATAGTAACATCTGTTATATATCACACTGCAATGCTGCGCTTTTGTGTCAGTTTTACTATGGGGCATATTTACAAAATGCATTTTGTAGTGTGTGTAATAATACTACAAAATTACAACTCGTACTAAAATGCTGTTCACTAGCCTATGTGCTGACGTCTCTACCTCCTCCTCTTGAATCTTTTATGTGAGGAGATCTCCACCCCAACTGCGGAAACCTGTACGCATATGTCTGCATTTTAGTTTAGTAGGAGGAGGGACAGGTGGAGTAGCTGGAAAATGAGGAAAACCTATTACTAAATGGGAGGGGTTTAGGGAAGTGTCAGGTGGGGTTACAGGAGGGCTAAGGAGAGTTTAGGGCCACCTACAAACGAATAAGACCATCGATATTCACAAACTGCACTTCGATAATTATCACAGCCAAAACGGAACAAAAACAGTTGAAAATGTACATCAGCTCATACCTGAAGTAAGTCCAGCACCACACATGGCCAAAAACCTGTACTGCAACACCCTCCCAGAGAAAATAATGAAGACAAGGGCTTAAAATAGAAACCACAGGTAACAATGTTCAAATGAATTAGTTTATTTCAACATTTTAAAAACATATATACGTTATGCATACATTTAATTTAATGTTAAAAAAAAAATAATAATAATGTCTTTTTTAAAACATTTGAATAACCTTTTTTAATTTAAAAATAAATGTAATTGTAATTTGTTTAAAATAATTAAATTATATATAGTAAATCTATAATTACCATTCAGTAACTTTTAATACATAATAAATATACACATTTTACCTTAGGTAGGATTTTCTTTAATTTTAATACATTTTTATTAAGAAAATGTTAATTAAACATGTTTAAATTAATCCAATATTTAAATAAAACATAAGTTAATAGTGCTGTAGCATTTCTTCTGCATTTAAAATAGGTATTTCATATTAATTTACATTAATAGTTATCATAAAATACTTTTACTATTTTTTGTAACATAGGGTGATTTGCACTCTGGTGACGGAGATCTCCGCTAGTTGTAAGTTTACACTTGTAAATTAAGCCCCACCCTCTGGATTCAGATGGTAGAGACATGTAAGGCGGCACTTTATAATAAATTTACTCTCCTAAATGGTGAATAGCTAAAAGTAGTAAATGTATTACAATGTGTCGGAGTAAATTAGCACATGTAGATTTACTCATGTGTAAATTTACCTTAATCTCCCTGAGTGTTTAAAGACATCATTTAGCCCTTGGTCAGCTGGCTTGCAAGCATCTCAGGTGGTGGAAACCTTGATTCCAACAGCCTGACGTAGGCAGGCCCAGTTTATTTAGAGACAATGTTGGTGGGGCTTTTCTGCAAAATGTGAACTTGCCATCAAAGAAGGAGCACTTTTATCAAAAATGCAATGCTACGCAGGCCACCATGTGGTGGAGGTCACCATGGTATTGTTTTTGTTTTTCAGAAGTGAAACAAACCTTCAAACATGTGGTTTGTCTCTGAAAAACAACAAAAGACATATTCTTGACATGCCAGGAGTTTTTCCAAGGGCATGGGGGGCATTGCTGGCAGTTTTCCTGCTTATGATCAGCGTTCATCTCAAGACAGTCACAAACAGAAAAACATGTCAGGAGGCCTTTCATAATTAGGGTGGGCCGTCTGACACTGTAAAGTGAGATGAGCTGCCGGCACAGGGTTTTTGATGGCATAAACAGCTGAGGCTGGTGACCAAGCAGGTTCCCCACTTTTAATTGAATCAGTCAGATGGCTCATTTCTACCCTAATCTAAAGAGTCCCTAAGTCTTTTTACTGGTACATGTATGAAAGGTTGGACCATTCATCCTGCTCAAACCTGTGTACCCAAATTAGAGAAATTAAATTGGCTTCATTTTATCATATGTTACATTTCAGAGCAACATTTGAGGCATTTCAAATAATGATATAATTTTGTGGAAGTAAAAGAATGTTATCTTACTTAAACGTTGCTCTAGTTATTGATCCCAGCGGGTTAAGAGGCCGTGGACACTCACACAGATTCAAATTTGTGACCTGTATGTTATACCGATTTATTTTAGCTCTTCACCTACTGAGCCATCTTGCACGCTTTTAAAGAGTTAACACTGAAAATAAATACTTTCTTGCCCAAGATGGACCTTTCCTATAGCTGCCGCCAGAGGCAGTGTATAAATCAGTTTGACATAGACAGACAGACAGACACAAAGACCTTTTGGTTTGTTGACCACCCTGAACCTGGGGAGGCTTGGTGATATTGGGTGAAGGCTGGAAAGGAATCCTATAGATGAAAATGTGATGCAGTATAGTGGAGCCCTAGGTAGCCAAGGTTTGACAGAGGAAACTATCTAGTATATATGTATCAATATATGTATATCTATATATATATATCACCTATTTGTATATTTTACAGAGTTGCCGATAGATACTTTAAAGTTATGGTTTGGTCTCAGTTTCCATTGAAAAGGCGTGTTTTTGGTTTGCTTATAACTGTTTGAATAATCTGCACAAAGCTTTCTAGTCATATATTGTAAGCGACTAAGCTTCAGCAGGTTAATGTTTGTTCACATCCATTTTAGGGGTGGAGGAAATGAAGAGGGTGGTCCAAAGATGTGTTTTACATTTTAACTCTCATTGGAAAATTTGCTGTCTAATCAGAGTTCTACAGTCCTCTGAGATGAATAGATTTGAAAAGTAAATTAATCAGATTGAAAGAAGGAGAAATCCAATGAAGGATTTGCGGACCCTCTCTGTATTCGAAGATCCAGGTAATCAAACTGGCTGACATCAAATGAAAACTGTTGTTGTCTTGGCCATTACAGGATGCCAAGCTCCAAAGCCAGTGTCTTTAAAAAAGTGATTTAGGACTGTAAAGCAGCTGGAGGATCATCTCTTGACCCAGGAAGGCTGTGGGGGTGGGGTCCCAAAGCGGCAGATATTACCCTAAAGTAAAAAAAAAAAAAGGCAAAAAAAAAATATTTTTCCTGATTGTTCCAATTTTAGGTCCACCAATCTGTGAATTTACAGATAGATTATTGATATTTTTGAAACGTTGAAATACTATTTTGGCAAATTCTGTAAAAAAAATAAAATAAACTGTACTGTGCTACAGCAGCAACCATGCACAGAGCACATCATGGACGCAGAGGAAGGCTGAGCTCAGAGCTCACAATCTATGGCTAGAGGCTGCGCACAGCTAGTTCAGGGACACAGGGGCCAGTATATAGCCGGGCTTCATATAAGTCCTACCCCCAGACCCCGACTACTCACACCCATTGGTCATATTTAGTTCATTCTATGGCACAGAAGCTGGTACAATGTTTGGCTACAGGCCAGACCATGTGCCTAGAGATATTGTGCACTGTGGATGGTTTCATGCAACTGGTTCAGTGGCAAGGGGCCCGGCGCAGGACCTGCACCCAGAGCCCACTACGAGTAGCTAATTGCTCTTATGTCTGTTACGCAGAGTTGCATGAGTTGGATATGCAAAAGGGTGAGTGTGCAGCTTCCAGGCAATCCCTGTTATGCACAGATCCCATGCTATCTGCAGCAAGGGTGACGGTACAGGATGCTGGGCACAGAATGCAATCAACCCCATCTGTTCACAGCAAGAGGTCTTGCGCACCTGGAGGTAGGTGTGCAAGCCATGCACAGATGGAGTTGGGTGCATATGAGGCTGGCAATAGGATGAAAAAACTGTAAATTATGGTTTCTTCTGCTCATAAGACATTCACATGTGATTGAAAAACTAAGATGTTCCCTTAAAAGCACAGTTAAAATGAATGAAAATCAAAGAGCCCCCAAAATTGCCAATAATGCTTAGCTGAGCTCACCATAATTCCCACCCTGCTGTGCAAACCTTAAATAACACCTCAAATGCTGTGCTTGTGACCTCACGGTAATTACAGTAACAAACGAACCCCCCCTAGATCCAGACCCTGGCTGGCGAATTCCTTTTGCACTGGATGCATAAAACCCAAGAAGTTGTTTTGTACCGTGGTATGTGCAGCTTTCACTCTAAACACTTCTGAAGATTTAAGACATAATTCAATAATTTAAGAAAGTATCAAACGTCACTGCGTTTATCTGGGTGTATTAGGAAAGTGATGAATCCGGGCTAGCAAGTGGTTGACACTTTCTCCTCTCCTTGTGTCCCCTCTGCTTTACCTGCACCTGAGCGGGTGAGTCAGACTGAGACAGTCGGTGGTTAAGGAGGTGCAGTATTGTGCTAGACATACGGGAAGTGCAACAATACACGATGGTAAACTTCCTGCAGCCACCAGGCCCATATATGAACACTGTCGCAAAGGGGGGCTCTTCATTTGGAACAAGTAAAAAAAAAAAAAAAGGTATTTTTACATTTCTTCGATGAGCAGAGAACTCTAATTATAGCACGAGCTATGTGCAGTGACGATCAAAGACGGGTAAATGGTTACTGGAACACATTTTCTGTAGGTGGATCCTGGAAAGTGCAGATATGTTCACAGCGACGAGAATAGCAGCAAAGCAAGGGGGATAGCAAAGGATTGTAGACAAGGGGCTGGCCTGATTTCCTTGATGTAAACCCCTGGCGCCGAGGCCATTGCGGAAGTCTGTTCTTGGTGTCTAAAGCCCCCGATGCTAGTGGTTCGAGTGGAAGGGAACAGTTTTGGAACACATTAGCTGAGCACTGTCTTCAGACATTGTAAATGCACAGCCGTCTGCTTTAGATTCTGTTTCAAGATGGCATTTTTGACTCACCTCTACTGAAAATAAATTTTGCTCTGCCCTCCTACCCTGGGCTCTCAGTTTGGTCCATTTTTCTAAAGTGCTGAAATTGTTACAAAACTCTGCAATAATAATGTTAACCTCTCTTGCATACTACTTTTTGTTATAAGCCTGTGCCTTCCCGCACTATAATTTCCTCTGTTTCTGTTTTTCAGTAGTGCATGGGGTCCTCCTACTCCTTAGTATAGGAGCTAGATTGCTCCTTAAATCTAAAACTTTGAAAAAAGGCTAACTGTACATGTATCAGTCAAAAATATTGACAAAAGTGAAAGTAGTTGAAATACACAATTGCACAGTAACACAAAGTTGAAAGTAAAATCTTGAGGCAGTGAAGGAAAAGTCGATGGTCATCATTTTCCATCGTCCTGGTTGGTTAGTAAAATGTATTAGCACCTCTGGGGCTGACAATTGTCGAAGTAAGTTTTGTCTGGTGCTGTATTCCCTTTACTATGGCCTCCTAGACTTGTCAGCCTTGGATACCTCCATGCCCAGGTCTCAAGGATTCATCACATAGCAAAGTCTGTTTTCTGCATTCTCTTTAAGGTTGCGATTGTTTACTGCTAGAATTGGTACTGTAGCAAGTTTGGTGATATTCAACTATATGGAAGTACCTGAGCTGTGTCCACCCTGAGTGTTCTGTCTAATTTGTGCAGTTAGGTTTTGCCTGTTGTCTAATGGGAACAGCATTAGTAACTATTATACCATTCCTTAGAAATCGTGGCTTATGTTACCTCAACTTGTATAAAGAAAATTTGAGAATATAACCACATTCTTAATTGTTAGTCATGAATGGCACACTTTTATTCTTGTAAATGAGATTTGCCAATACAGTGGTACTTCTGCCTTCAGGTGGGTTTGTGGGTGTGTTTGGGTGAGACTATATGCAATGCTGGCAGAAGTAAGGGCAAGAGCAGTGTATGAATGGAGAGTGAGGGTGCTTAGAGTTGACTGAGGTTGAGAAGAAGGGGTTTCTGAAAATGGAAAGAAATATTCTCCACGTGGAGAAACAACAACCAATAAACGCATGAAGAATTATACACCTGCTTCAGGCGGTGTAACTTTGTACTGATATTTGCACTAAACGACTGGTACAAAAGCAACCTTTCTACTGACGCACCGGCAAAAACATGTGAATTTTGCACTCTTGGGTCTGTGCAAATAGTTATGCATTGGTTAGAGAGTGAAGACGCTAATTTTGCTCAGAGATTTTCATGGCCTAGCAGTGCACAAAGGACCTTTGCAAAGACCAGCGGATACAAATAGAACAGTTTTGCAGTAGTTGATGTAGCATAAACGTTTTGTGAAAATGTTGCAGAATTTGTACTGCTCTGTTGCAAAGGTAATGTATCTTGACCCTCCTTATCCTCATCCAGATAATTTTGATGAAAAAGGACAACTGGAAAAGTAACGCTTTGAAGGCAGTTCTCAAGTATGTTTGTAGTTTCCCCTAATGGTGCGCTCGACTCTGAGCCAATGAGCTTTATGGGTGAGGTGGGCAGCTTTGTACTGCATCTAAGGGCCAACTAGTTCCCACTGCAATGCTCTAAGAAAACTTGGTTGTGTTTATGTTGAAAGGATTCAGTTTTATTCTTGGACACAACATTCTGTTCCTTTAGAAGGCAAGCCAGCGGGCACTCAGTGCAGCCTAGAAGAACAGGATTAGAAGGCCAACCTTGTTCTAATGAAAGCAAAGTCCTGCATATTCACACTGTGGAGTTGTAGAACATATTTTTGAGCCTAATCAGGAGTTTACAGAATGGATAACTTGTGCTGTCATGTTGAGCTGGAAATTAAGAAAGGTCTTGGCACTGAGCCTGAAAGGCACTGTCTGTTAGCAGGCTCCTAGTGGGTGGACAAAAGGAGGAAGAAAATAGAGCGTTTTATTTCCCATGACCAGCATCTCCATCTTGTACCTATTTAATTTCAGGATTTTTTCTCTCAACCAACTTGTTTTCTAGACGAGTAGCAAGACAACTAAACTAGTGAGAAGGCAGCCATGCATAGATTTCACTTATACCTGCCTAGCAGTTGTGTAGAGTATGTTTGTAGTATGTATATAGTATTTGTATACAGCAAACTTAGCCAAAGTCAGTGGAGAGTTGTGAAGGACCTAGAGCAAGCGTACAGTCAACAAGTGATAGGAAAGGCAGCTAATTACTGGGAGCAGAAGTGTGCGGTTACTGCATTGTGATGTAATGTTCTCTGAAGAGCTGATGTACGTGTTGTGTGTAAGATGAGTTCACAGATGGTGGAGTATCGCCGATGCCCACGCTGGAAACCATTAACAAGAACCGGCCAACAGGGCAGGCACTCCCTTTTATTGGGAGCGAAGGCATGCATCCATGAGGAGCGCGTGCGAGTACACCACAGGTTGAATGTGCACATTGAGCGGGATGACAGGACGAGCCTCAGGGCATTCTGAGGCACAGATGTACAACAGGGGAAATTGAAGGGCTCAGCTCCACTCTCATGAGCATTCTGATGCACAGATGTACAACAGGGGAAAGGGAAGGGCTCAGCTCCACTGCCTGGGCATTCTGATGCTCAAATGTACAACAGGGGAAAGGGAAGGGCTGAGCTCCACTGCCCTGGGCATTCTGATGCACAAATGTACACAGGGGAAAGGTAAGGGCTCAGCTCCACTCTCCTGGGCATTCTGATGCACAGATGTACAACAGGGGAAAGGGAAGGGTTCAGCTCCACTGTCCTGGGCATTCTAATGCACAGATGTACAACAGGGGAAACGGAAGGGCTGATCTCCACTGTCCTGGGCATTCTCATGCACAGTTATACAACAGGGAAAAGGGAAGGGCTCAGCTCCACTGTCTTGGGCATCAAGGGAAGGGCTCAGCTCCACTTTCCTGGGCATTCTGATGCACAGATGCACAACAGGGGAAAGGGAAGGGCTCAGCTCCACTGTCCTGGGCATCAAGGGAAGGGCTCAATTCCACTGTCCTGGGCATTCTAATGCTCAGATCTAGAACAGGGGAAAGGGGAGGGCTCAGCTCCTCTCTCCTGGGCATTCTAATGCACAGATGTAGAACAGGGAAAAGGGAAGGGCTGAGCTCTGCTGTCCTGGGCGTTCTGATGCGCAGATGTAGAACAGGGGAAAGGGAAGGGCTGAGCTCCACTGTCCTCGGCGTTCTGATGCGCAGATGTAGAACTGGGGAAAGGGAAGGGCTGAGCTCAGCTGTCCTGGGCGTTCTGATGCAAGATGAACAACAGGGGAAAGGGAAGGGCTGAGCTCCGCTGTCCTGGGCATTTTGATGCGCAGATATTCAACAGGGGTAAGGGAAGGGCTGAGCTCCGCTGTACTGGGCATTCTGATGCGCAGATGTACAACAGGGGAAAGGGAAGGGCTGAGGTCCGCTGTCCTGGGCATTCTGATGCGCAGATGTACAACAGGGGAAAGGGAAGGGCTAAGCTCCACTGTCATGGGCATTCTGATGCGCATATGTTCAACAGGGGAAAGGGAAGGGCTGAGCTCCACTGTCCTGGGCATTCTGATGCGCAGATGTACAACAGGGAAAAGGGAAGGGCTGAGCTCCACTGTCCTGGGCATTCTGATGCACAGATGTACAACAGGGGAAAGGGAAGGGCTGAGCTCCACTGTCCTGGGCATTCTGATGCACAGATGTACAACAGGGGAAAGGTAAGGGCTGAGCTCCACTGCCCTACCTCACTCAGTCAAAACATAATGCTCATTGGTCCCATACACAGTCCTCTAATCTAGTGACAAATGTTTACCATCATTAATTCATTTTAATTGATCTTTGATACACTAGCTGGTAATTAAATGCTCAGGAGGAACATCAGGTAGGAAGTAGGGAAGCTGATCCCCACACTAGCCACAAGGAACCGCAGTAATGAATGTCTGACTTCATAAAGTAGGGCGCAGCACCTTTGGGAAGTAAGCCATCAGAGTCAAAGATCTCGGACAGTCACTTCTAACATTTGACAAATTAGCCAAGTTTCATGTTTGTAATTAGCAAGATCAAGTTCTCTGCAGAGCCTTTAGTTTAACTCTGAACGGTCTCAGAGAAGTGAGTCTCAGCTCAGTAATCGAACAATAATAGAGTCTGCAGTCGCTGGCTCATTCCAGCTGGAAGCAAGTGCATTCTCTGTGCAGGGCGCGTCTGCAGTCTTAGCACATGTGAAGAACGTCGCCAGTCAGGGTCTTAAGCAATACAGCCAGTTTTATGACTTAATGTTTGCGGTACTGAGGACAGTTCAAGAGGTGACATGGCTACTGTCTCACCATCTCCATGTTTACAGCAAAATCACCTCAATTTTTAAAAGACTTAAACAAACCTCTTTTGTAATTGGGGTATATTGAAGTCTGGTTTTGTCTAACTATGCACCTTAAGCACTATTTATTGCTCCCAAAATCCTCACAATTTGCAAACAGTAAAGAATTTTAAGAACCGACCTATGTACTAATAGTTTGGTTCTTAAAATTCCAACTAACAGTGGCCTACTTGACCATGAATAATAATGAGGTAGGTCGCAAATTGCTTAACCAACTGGCCATCATCCTTGTGAGTCGACAACCTTTTTTTAAAAATGCATCTCCTTTTCCTGTAGGAGTTTGCTTTTAAAAAAGTTTTCTTTAAATGTTGTTGAAGAGTTAGCAGTGGCCCCTTTTTTACATTCACAAAGAGAAAGGGATACCAATGGCACCCCTTCTCTTTGTAAATGCATCACCACCTTCTTTGAGGAGTTGGTACATTTTCAATGTTTGATGACCACATTTTGACCACAAAACATCAATATAAATGATAGCGATTTGGTATTTGGAAGGGAGGCCTACAACACGCCCCTTCCAGATACTGAATCGTATTGTATTTATTTGGAATCCCATTTTAGAATCAGGAAATCTTTACAGACTCCTTAAATGGGATTAGTATAGAGGACATTTTTTTAATGATCCCAAACGCTATATTGGAGCGCTTGTGACCATTAAATGATTAAAACATGAGGCCCTACATTTTTTCAATTCGTATCCACAATTCTGAAAACTGATTTTAACTGCATAGTTTTAAATTTGCCACTTTAAAACCGAAGCCTTGAAGGAATGAATGTCCACTTCTTAGTAGGTAAATAGCTTCCTTTTTTAGAGCCCCAACTGAAACAAGCAGCAGCTGGCATCACAAATACTGCAGACCCATCTAGTGCCCGTTCAAAACAAAATCCCTTATGTAGTACACTCTAGAAGGCAACTTATGTGGTGAAACATTTTATGGTACGAACGTAAGCTTACTAACCCTACAAACACATTCCACCTTAAAACTGAAAGCAAACAAAGCAAAACAAAACAATAAAAATAACAAAACAATGAAAAAGTTACAACTAGAGCAACCAGTAGAAGCAACCTAGTTGGCACATTCACAGAGTGTCCCACCATGCATTTTTTCTGTCCCTTCCCTTGTATGCCAACACCCATGTGACCTTCTCTGGCCTCTCCCACTTCGTACTCGATGTCATCACCGACCATTTACTCTCTAATACCACCATTTAATGCATTCCCTCCACCATCCTCAAATTCAGTCACTATTCTCACTTCCAAACCACCCAGCCTTTCTTTCACAATGATATTCTTTTGAAGCAAGTGGTACCTGGCTCATATGCCAGAACTTCTTGTCACTTGGTTTCGACCTTTAAGGGTTTAGAAAACATAATCTTGCCTCCCTTCCACAGAACTGCCAATTTGACTTTCATCAAATCTTCTGCTTTGAGACTTAATCCTTCTCATTATAGTAACCTTTGTACACTGTCTGAGTGACTGTCTGTTTGTTCCCTCAGACAACCTCTCGGGACCACTCCTCCATTGATTCCCTAGCTCTCCAACCAAGGCAGTTGTTAAATGATACTAATAAATAATACCTCACGATAATTAAGGGACTATACCCCATTAATGTAGGAATAATGGGGAATGCCCAGATTATCCTGCTTATTTCCATTTTCCAGCTCGTCTTTCTACTCTTGGCTAGTAGTATCACAACCATTTAATCACTCTTTTAAATCTCTTCACTAACCGCTGGGTGGTAAAGGAACTTGATGCAATGAGTATTCCCGTTTTGAACAATATATTTTTCCGTGAGCGTAGATCTGAATTGGGCATAGCTATCACTAATTAATCTGGTGAGAAGTCCTTCTCTCTGTGAAACCTTATCCATGAATTCTAAAACACTTTCTGGATTTGGCATTTTCACATCTTCAATCTCAGGACTTTTGGAAAACAAGTCTATCTCAGCACTAACAAAATTAACTTTCTCTTCATCATCCAATACAAGGCCCATGATATCAACCTCCAAAAGTTTCCATGGTACAGCTGGGCATTTCAATGCGCAAAGAGTAGAGATTATTGTTTATTTTTTGGGGAATTTTATATAGCGCGAACTAGACCCAAAGGTATCAGAGCACTTTACATGAGCACCAGTTGCGTTACAGACCGACACATTCATTTTTGTTGTTGTTAGGCACGTGGAGATTAAGCGATTTGCCCAGAATCACAGGATGTTGAGCATCCCTTCTGAGACTCGAACCCGGTTCCCCAGCTCCGAGGTCGACTGCTCTTATTAGCCCTGCAGAATTCTGCAGCATTCTCCATTCTCTTGTGAAATGACTTCCCAAAATCCCTTCAACTCACTCTTTACAAGCACCTTCCTTGGCGAACCTGCCTTTAAAAACTCCCTTACTCCTCTTCCAGGAGATCGCTCACACTTCTTTGTTCTCCACAAACACCACTTGAAATTCATCCAGTTCATTCACAAGACTTTTTTTGCAAGGGCAACAACAACAAAAAAATCTTCAACTCTTTTTTTAGCTCCCAGTACATAATATAAACTGTAAGTGAAATCTTGTAGCCTTATTGATAATCTCACTATGCAAGGAGAAGCTAGTAACATTCCACCTGTAATTATGATTTTGAATAAAGGTTTATGGTCAGTCCTCATGATGACTTAGGAGCCCCACAAAATGAGGCCTATTCACAAAGGTACACTTACATGTGAGTAAATCTACATGTGTGAGTTTACTCTTAGAGGTTTGAGTAACTTTACTACTTTTGGCTATTCACCATTTAAAAGTGCAAAGTTACTCAAAACTGTAGACTTACATATCTATACCCACGGAAACATTGGGTGGAGTCAAATTTACGAGTGTGAAAAGAGCAGTAGTAAGTCCAGCACCACATGCAATCAACCACAGATACTGTAATGCCCTACCACAGAATAATGGAACCCCATAGATAAGAAAGTTAAATAAAAATAATTTATTTTGACTTTTTAAAAATGTTTATAACTTAAAGCGAATGTTAAAAAATATACGTGTGTGCGTGTGTATATATATATATATATATATATATATTATTAAAATGTAACATTTGTTTTAATTTATATACATTTTTAAAGGTCAAAATAAATTGTTTTAATTATGTTTAAAAATACATATTTTAATGATATTTCTAATGATAAAATATTTTAATAACCATTTTGTAATTTTAAAATACAAGTAACTTAAACTTTTTGAGAAAAATTGAACGAATTTCAATTTAGTCTATACATAGATGTTTGTAATGTTTATTACATCTTAAGGAAATACAAACATTTTACATTAGTTGAGCGTTTTAAATAAATCTTTAAAAATGATTTCTTATTTAATTTAATATAGTTATAGTAATTTAATATTTACGTTAGGAATGAGTTAATAGTTTAAAGTTACTACTACTAGTAATGTTTCACAGGTAGGCTGAGGTCTCCGCGTGGTAAACTATAGGGAAAAATTGCATATACTTATTTTAATATTAGGATAATATAAAAAAGTTAAAGCATTAATAACTTAATTTAGTTTTAACATGTAATTCTTTTGAATATATTGAATTAAAGTTATTTATCAGAATTTTAAATTATAAAAAAACCATCGAAAGCAAAAATATTACTTTTATTATGTATGAAAAATTATTAAAAGTGATGCATAGAAATAATTTAAAGTACTTTAATTATGTTTCAATTATAAATATTGTATCCATTTTTCAATAAAAGGTTATTATACAATGTCAGATTTGAATTTAAAATATACTTTATTTTTAGATTATTTTTTAACATTAATTGTTTTTATATTTTTAACTAATTCAATTTAATTTAACAATATTTCCTATGCTGCTTTATTTAAGTCTTTACCTCCATTATTTTCTCTAGACGGGGTTTCAGTACAAGTGGTTGGCCACGAGTGATGCCTGACTTACTCTACCTCCGAGATGGAGCACATGTATGACTGTTTTAGGCCCTTTTTGGCTGTAGTACCTTTAGACCTGAAGTTTGTGATTAGGACTGATCTTACTGTTTTGTGGGTGGGTGCAGGTCCCTGCCTAGACCCCTCCTTACTCCTACCTTAACCCTTCCCATTTTGTAGTAGGTAGTCCCCATTTTCAACCGATTCCCCGTTGTCCCTCCCACATTTACTACTTAAACGTATACTTGGGTGTGAGGAGACTCTGCAGTTGGGGTGGACATCTCCGTACACAAAATGTTAGTAGAGGTGGAGGCAGAACCTCAACACATAGGTTTGTGAATAGTATTTTGTAGTATGATAGTAGTACTTTCATAGTACTTCTAACAAGATGCAAAATGCAGCTTGTGAATAGGCCCCAAATTGCCTAAAATGGTCTATGCTCCCACACAGGCTAAGGTCTCTTTTTCAATTTCAGAATAACACTCTACTGTTGGTGTCAATGAACAGGATGCGAAGGCTATAGTTACTTTCTGCCTTCCATTTTCCAGCAAGCTAAGGGTGACTCCTAAGCCCTTCTTACTGGCATCCACAATTATGACACTCTTTACTCTTACACTGAATCCTTGCAGTGGCACAACATTACAGAAGTCCTCTTTACTCAATGCTTCTTTCTGTACAGTCAAATAGAACATTTGCATAGCTTGTATTAGGATCCATTCTTCCATTGCTATGCCACTGCAAAAAATGATATTATTTTTATAACCTGTTTAGCTAGTTTATAATTTTTGTTTGACAAATAAAAATAAGCCCTTTATCAGCTTCAGTCGACTAGTAGACAAACTATATGGTATTAAAATGAACAATAAAATATGCATCCTTACCCTTTGGAGAATGTTCCTCCTTTTATACATCTTGCCTACATACAGCTTTAACTCTCTGTTATCGAAAGACCTATTGTATACATTACCAATACTTATAGTTGACTTTCGGTCAGCCCATTGTTCATGATTCGTTGGCTTGCTTATCCATCTGATTTGATTGCTTCTTATTCATTGGTGTCTTTGCTTCCTCTTCTTGTGTTTGTCCATCTCCGGGAGCATAGCTCATCCTTTTGGTTAGATGTGTGGCATCCTTCCACTGCTTACATTCAGGGAACTCATTTTTTCTATTTCTTTCAGCACTCCATGGAGTGCATGTGCTTGCTTGATCTCTCCTCCATGTGCTGCTTCACTGTCACATCACCACCTGCAGTCTTTCTGTGTTGCTCTTCCCAGAACCCCCTCACCAGCTCGTTTGATGCTTGCCCATCCCGCCCCATCCTGCCTGAATCTTTTATTGTGTTTTTTCTTGAACACTCCTGCCTTGAGCTCCTCTGTTGCTGTCCAATTTTTGAGGACCCAACAGCTGGAGTTTGCTACTCGGCCACTCCTTTCCTGATAATGTGCGTTTGCACTGCATTTCTTGTGTTTTTTAATTTACCGCTCCACGATGGGTGTCTGCCATCTGGGAATAGTTGCTTAAAAAAAGCCTAAATGGCCGCTGCAGGGTGATGACGTATGTGCATGCGTAAGTGGCGATATGTGCACATGCATATATAATTACTCTGCTGATGCTACTTTGGCTTTTTTGTTGACCGGTGCTTGTTTGTTCCTTTTGCTAATATTGGTCATCATTCGCAACTAGCATTGGCAAGACCAAAAGGTCAGCTAATACATTTAAAGTCAAAACCTATTCTTGTGATGTTGCTTTTCAGACTTGTGACTAGAGGCAGTTTCATCTATTTGGTGAGCTACACATGATTTTCACTCCCCCAAACCCAGCCCTAATATTAAAGCTGCAAATTCTGTTTAGGAAAGAAGCAGCCACTCTACTTATCTGTCTGGATCACCTATAATGTAGCATTGCCATACAGGAAAGTGTGGTGTGATTATCCCACATAAGTAAATGCAAATGAAATTTTTTAGATAATAATAATAACAATAACTATAATAATTTTGTTGTTATCGATTTTTTCTTCTAGTACTAATAGTTAATATTGTTGTTGTTACTTGTTTTTGTAACAACAATAATAATAATTGTTACAATTATTATTGTTGTTACTTGTTTTTGTAAAGCATTTGCCCACAGCAGTTTTTGCCATTTCATGCCACTGAAAATAACAGGTTTTTATATCGTGATGACTTGCAAATGACTTTGTCCCAATGTCAGCATTGTGATTCCTTGTGATTTGCACGGTAAAGGGGAAGGGAAGGGGGCATTTTACCCTTCCTTATGATGCCCAAGGACATGCATGCATCAGTGATCTGCGCCCATTCCTGAGGTCACAAAACATTGAAAGGTTGCCAATGCCCTTGTCATTCGGTAAAAGTGGAAGCCAAGGTGAGTGGCAGCCGTGGGCCTTTGGTGAAGCTGACAGCGGTTCCAGGGACCACTGCATACTCCATCCAATGTTCTTTTGCAATGTGACACATTTCCTTTGGTATTCCAACTCCTCTCCCATATATAGGTCACTGTCTCCCTATAACGACATCGTTCGCAATACTGGCACATTGGAAAAGCACAACGAGGTCTGTCTCTTTCAGCATTTCACCTCTACATTTCCAGCCTTCCACAAGCTTTCACAGAATGCATCACGCCTCATGAATTTTAATAAGGCAGGATTTCCAGGATTACTTATCATTTTTTTTTTTTTTTTTACATTTACCCTTGAGCTATCTTTGACAAACCTAGCTAGCACTGCACGTGGGTCAGTAATATATCTGCCCCTAAGCGTGGTGCGTTCGGTTTAAACGACCAATATAAGATTTTCTTCCTCCTCTGAAGGAGCCAATTGAAGTATGTCACCGGGTGTGGTCTCCCAATGCCATGTCCCAGCAGTCAGCTTCCGGGGTACCATGGTAGGTGCAGTGAGGCATCCTTCAGACTGGATATGTCTAGCAGAAGAGAGAAGGATGTCATGGGAACATAGTGTTAACTAAGAACGAGTTCATGCTGAAGACGACATTGAGTTTAATTGCTTCCTCTGGCGCATTTTCAGAAAGGAAATAGGTTAATTCTAGTTGACAGCATGCAAAATTCTGCTTCACATCTCTAAAAGACAGTGGAACGCATATATGTCTTACATGTTATTGTCTCCAGTACTATGCGTGCGCCGTTTTATGTAGTCCTTAGTGTTTGCCTCATTCAAAGAGGAACCAATTTTGGTAGATTAGGAAAATGAGGTGTAAGGAGATAAGATGGTGTTTTCACGTTGGAAAGCTTGAATTAGAACTCAGTTATCCTGATCTCCAGTTGGCAAATCTGCGAAGTTGCCAAGATTCTCTCTCTTTTTTCGTTGTGAGGTTTGTTTCAAAACTTTGCCAAAAGCTGCAAAAGTTTGTTTTCAGAATTACAGGATGAAAGACAGCAGTTTTTATCAGGAAAGATTTCCAACAAAACCAAACTTTTAGTGACAAGAAACGTTTTGCAGAAAATATTTTTTTCAAGTGTTCTATTTATTTTTTGCAGCGGCTTTGGCTTCTATGCACTATTTGCAAAGTTACCAAGCTTCAAAATCTTCCTTAAAATTAACAACTACATAAAACTTCCCAGGTGAAATTTGAATTTCGTACTTCCCTAATCTCACAGCTGACAGATTCTTACTTTGCCACACAGAAACGCATCCTTCCTACCTCCTGCCGCCTCCCATGCAACAAGATGGAGAGAAGTTGTCTTAATGCATCAGGGATCCAAAACTCTTCCGCTGGGGGTTGTGGACAGCCTGTCCTTAGAACCTGAGGATTGTTGCCTTTGGCCACCATCAACATTTTGACTTGAGTCTCCGGGCAAGGTATTGAAAAGAGAAAGGGAGTGTTAGCATTGGTTAACATCTCACTGATAGATCAGTAACATGCTTAGTGTAGTAGCAATGGAACCGCTGACCATTCCCCCGCTGGGGAGCAAGAAACAGAAACCAAGTAAATTTACACCAATAAACATTTACTAGATTTACCTTTCCTGTTCCGGACCCCCGTTTGCACAGTTTCCTTGCTGAAAAACTAAAGCATGTTACTGGTCGATATATTCAATATTATTTCCCACCAAAGTAAATTAGGGCACACATGCTTAAGAGCAAAGGTACCTTAGAGTGTTTTTGGGCCAACACATGATCACAATTAGCATTGAAATCAATAAAAAAAGATCACTGAAATGGTGCATCGCTGGCACTGACGCAGAGGCATTGGTCCCAAAATGTTATACCTTCCAGATTGTTCAATATAGAAACCTTTGTGGTGTTAAGTTAGTGTCTTCATTCCTGTCATGAGCACAAGTGAATATCTTTATTTTGGAATTTGCAGTCAGCCAATACAGGGTCTCATCTCTCTCATTCTCATTCCCAGTCTCTGTTTCTCTCTATCACACATGCCCCCAAACCAAAGTGTATGCTGTGACGGCAGAGGGGGAATGGCAACAGTAATAGTGCATTTTAGGTCTAGCTGAAGAGAGTGCAAGGATTTGTGAGGGAGCTAATGACAGTGTAGCTGTAAAGGAAAATCATGTTTCTTATTAAATGCCATGCCATTTGCAAACAATCATGCTGGTGATTCTAGGCCATTTGATACAGCACACATTTTGCTGTTTTCAATCAATCAATCATGTCACTTATAAAGCGCACTACATACCCGCGAGGGTCTCAAGGCGCTGGGGGAAGAGGGGGGTGGTGCTGCTACTGATCGAAGAGCCAGGTCTTGAGGAGTCTTCTGAAGGCCAGTAGGTCTTGGGTCTGCCGAAGGTTGGTGGGGAGGGTGTTCCAGGTCTTGGCGGCGAGGTGGGAGAAGGATCTGCCGCCGGCGGTCGTTTTCCGGATGCGGGGGACTGTGGCGAGGGCGAGGCTGGTGGAGCGGAGCTGGCGGGTGGGGGTGTAGAAGCTGAGTCGTCTGTTGAGGTAGGCTGGTCCGGAGTTGTGGAGTGCTTTGTGTGCGTGGGTGAGGAGCTTGAAGGTTATCCTCTTGTTGACAGGGAGCCAGTGCAGGTCTCTCAGGTGGGGTGTGATGTGGCTGCGTCGGGGGATGTCGAGGATAAGACGTGCAGAGGCGTTCTGGATGCGTTGCAGCCGTCTCAGGAGCTTAGCCGTCGTTCCTGCGTAGAGGGCGTTTCCGTAGTCCAGCCTGCTGGTGACGAGGGCCTGAGTGACTGTTTTTCTTGTTTCGGTGGGGATCCACTTGAAGATCCTGCGGAGCATTCGGAGGGTGTTGAAGCAGGATGAGGAAACGGCGTTGACCTGCTTAGTCATGGAGAGGGTGGGGTCGAGGATGACCCCTAGGTTGCGTGCGTGGTCGGTGGGTGTCGGGGCTGTTCCCAGTGATGTTGGCCACCAGGAGTCGTCCCATGCTGAAGGGTTGGAACCAAGGATGAGGACCTCCGTCTTGTCCGAGTTCAGCTTCAGGCGGCTGGTACTCATCCATTCGGCGACGGCCTTCATTCCTTCGTGGAGGTGGGCTTTGGCGGTGTGAGGGTCTTTGGTGAGGGAGAGGATCAGCTGGGTGTCGTCGGCGTAGGAGATGATGTTGAGGTTGTGCTGTCGGGCGACGTGGGCGAGGGGTGCCATGTAGATGTTGAACAGCGTTGGGCTGAGGGAGGAGCCTTGGGGTACGCCGCAGATGATCTTGGTGGCTTTGGATCGGAAGGGGGCGAGGCGGACGCTTTGTGTTCTGCCGGAGAGGAAGGATGTGGTCCAGTCCAGGGCCTTCTCTTGGATCACGGCGTCGTGAAGGCGTGTTCGTAGTGAATCAAGCTCATCTTCATACCTCAAAAGTGTACAGCTTGTCGAGCGTACATGAGCCGCGGCTACTACAACACACCTCTAACAGGAGAAGATAAAGAGGCTATGTTTCTGGTCTGCGTCGGAAGCTGCAAACAACACCAGCTGGGATTACTTTCTCAAACTGGACATGGTTTCTTGGTGCTATGGAAGGTCCCTAGGCCAGGGCTGGACTGGCCATTTTGGCACTCTGACATTTTCCCAATAGGCTGCAGAGCATGATGAGCAGGCATAACCCAATCATGATCCCATGGTCCCATTATTGTCACGGTCTCCTGCACCCTGTAGCCGGTACTGAGTTTGGTCTTTAGTTTTGTCTTGTCCTTGCCCCATCGTTTACCACCTATTCCATACTGGATTGGTGCAGGGCTCCACTGTCAATCCCCTGTTCTGCAGTGACTACCATTGAGGTTTACGTGTGGGCCGCCTCTGTACTCCTTTTTAAGCAAGTCACATGTTCTTACCCTAGCATTGCACTACACTAGTAGATCTCTAGCACCGAATTAAGTCCCAGAATCACATTTAACAAAGGGCACAACTAGAAGGCTGTATACTAAGGCAACATCATCGCTAAGTAGATGGTAGGTGAAAGCTTAACTGTTATCATCACTTGGCTATGGATATGTCTGTACAACTGGGTGGTGAACCACCTTCATTATACATCTATTGTCAGGAACCTGTGGAACCCTTGTAATGCTGCTGATCACCTTGAGGAAAACACATTAAAATAGAGATCATTTAAAGTGTTTTTAGACGTTGATTAAAGGAAACTTCACAAACTGGCTATAAAACTGTGTTACCACCTGCTTTCTCTCACTCATATACTTACCCTCTACTTCTGCCCAAACCTGCCTACATGCAGCACCATCCTCCTCTCCCTTTCTATCTCCTCCATCACACAGAAACCTGCTTGAGACCTTTCCTCCCACATTCGTGCGCCCATTCTCCAATTCCCCTGTATCCTACTTCCCTCCAACCTATTTGGATATGCTCATCACAAAAGCTCCTTGCAAGTCAAGCTCTGGGTAGCTCAATTCTATCTCTCCATGAGTATTATTGTCCTTTCTGCTTCCCACTAACCATGCACCAATAAGCATCTTAGCTGCACAGCTGTCTCATCAATAATTTAATTGCAAATGTTGCAGTGATATTTTCAAAGATGTCTTAGAAGATGTCATGACTGAAGAAATATGTGTGGTAACAGGGATGTGGAATTCCTATAGCCCGACGCCCAGGACATATTGTTTGGGGTCAAGGGCAACAAGTTTTCATGTGTACTTTGTCCTTGGGACATGTAGGCCCAACCTCCTGCAGCACAAACCCTTTGGCTGCCAGATTACAACACCACATTATGGATCAGGGAAGTGCACTGTCTGCAGTTAAGGTAATATTTTTGTCCATATGTTAATGCTGTTCAAAGTTGTATTTATGGTTCATTAATTGAAAGCCTTTATTAGGGTAAGCGCTCTAAGTAAATGTTGTAAGCTCTGACTGCACTACTGACAGTGGTTCAAGTATAGAAATGTGTAAAGAAGTTCTCAAAGTTTAGCAATAGAGGCCATGTATAATGCTCCTATAATGCTCTCTGATTTGATGTAAATATTTGCAGAAGCTTGAAAGCAAGATTGATGATTCTTTGCTTTCAAAATAAAATGCTCATAAAACAAGCATTGGCATAGCCAATAGGTCTTGCCTTTGGGGCCTTATAAGTGTTTAGCCAGAGCTATTGACTTTGCCAATGTCTTCAAGCTGTGCTGTAGAGAAGTGTGGCTGCTGTGCAGCATGCTGAAAAGTTATAATAAAAAAGTGTCAGAAGCATTTTTGTTACTTTATATATGACCAAGAAGGTATTATGTAAAACTGAACGACCATATTAAAAAGTATTTACAATAAAAAATTCCTCAGTTTTCTTTTGTTCTTGCAATGCTGGCAACTTGTTTCTGCCTATTGCAATGGTTGTTTGTTAAAGCTTTTTTTTTTGAGGGGGCATAAACAATCGGAGGGTGAAGGTTGGGAACTAGGACCTGTATTATAACACTAGCAGCGGCCAGACGCTAGGGGAGAATCAACAGATGCCAGATTCCGAGAGCAGGCTGAGGTGGTGCTGAGTGATGCTGAGGTGGTAGTGGTGGTGGTGGTGACTGTTGCGGAGACGATGCTGAGGTGATGCTGAATGATACTCGGGTCTTGCTGAGTGATACTGCTGTGGTGCTGAGTGATGCTGTGGTGGTGCTGGGTGATATTGTCTTGGCGCTGAGTGATGCTGTGGTGGTGCTGAGTGATATTGTCTTGGCGCTGAGTGATATTGTCTTGGCGCTGAGTGATGCTGTGGTGGCGCTGAGCGATGCTGTGGTGGCGCTGAGCGATGCTGTGGTGGCGCTGAGCGATGCTGTGGTGGCGCTGAGCGATGCTGTGGCGGCGCTGAGCGATGCTGTGGCGGTGCTGAGCGATGCTGTGGCGGTGCTGAGCGATGCAGTAGCGGCGCTGAGTGCGATGCAGTGGCGGCGCTGAGTGCGATGCAGTGGCGGCGCTGAGTGCGATGCTGTGGCGGCGCTGAGTGCGATGCTGTGGCGGCGCTGAGTGCGATGCTGTGGCGACGCTGAGTGCGATGCTGTGGCGGCGCTGAGTGCGATGCTGTGGCGGTGCTGAGTGCGATGCTGTGGCGGCGCTGAGTGCGATGCTGTGGCGGCACTGAGTGCGATGCTGTGGCGGCGCTGAGTGCGATGCTGTTGCGGCGCTGAGTGCGATGCTGTTGCGGCGCTGAGTGCGATGCTGTTGCGGCGCTGAGTGCGATGCTGTTGCGGCGCTGAGTGCGATGCTGTTGCGGCGCTGAGTGCGATGCTGTTGCGGCGCTGAGTGCGATGCTGTTGCGGCGCTGAGTGATGCTGTGGTGGCGCTGGGTGGTGGCGCTGAGCGATGCTGTGGTGGCGCTGAGCGATGCTGTGGTGGCGCTGAGCGATGCTGTGGTGGCGCTGAGCGATGCTGTGGTGGCGCTGAGCGATGCTGTGGTGGCGCTGAGCGATGCTGTGGTGGCGCTGAGCGATGCTGTGGTAGCGCTGAGCGATGCTGTGGTGGCGCTGAGCCATCCTGTGATGGTGCAGTCATCCTGTGATGGTGCAGAGTCATCCTGTGATGGTGCAGAGTCCTCCTGTGGTGGCGCAGAGTCCTCCTGTGGTGGCGCAGAGTCCTCCTGTGGTGGCGCAGAGTCCTCCTGTGGTGGCGCAGAGTCCTCCTGTGGTGGCGCAGAGTCCTCCTGTGGTGGCGCAGAGTCCTCCTGTGGTGGCGCAGAGTCCTCCTGTGGTGGCGCAGAGTCCTCCTGTGGTGGCGCAGAGTCCTCCTGTGGTGGCGCAGAGTCCTCCTGTGGTGGCGCAGAGTGATGCTGTGGTTACGCTGAGTGATGCTGTGATGGCGCTGAGTGATGCTGTGATGGCGCTGAGTGATGCTGTGATGGCGCTGAGTGATGCTGTGATGGCGTTGAGTGATGCTGTGATGGCGTTGAGTGATGCTGTGATGGCGTTGAGTGATGCTGTGATGGCGTTGAGTGATGCTGTGATGGCGTTGAGTGATGCTGTGATGGCGTTGAGTGATGCTGTGATGGCGTTGAGTGATGCTGTGATGGCGTTGAGTGATGCTGTGATGGCGTTGAGTGATGCTGTAATGGCGCTGAGTGATGCTGTGCTGGCTCTGATTGATGCTGTGGTTGCGCTGAGTGATGCTGTGGTGTTGCCGAGTGAGAGATAGAGTGAAGATATAATGCCCAATTAGAGAGGGTGGTGAGAGAGAAAGAGAGAGAAAGGGTGTACATAGAATAAAGAGTGGAGCGGGATAGAGAGAGAGAGAAAGAAGGGGAGAGAGAGTGAATGAAGGAGTTTGAAAGAGAAACAGATAAAGGGGTGAGAGAGAATGAAAGGCTAAAAAAGATAGAGAGGGGAGAGTTAATTAAGTAGAGCGAGAATTAGAGAGGGGAGAGAGAGAGAGAAGGAGAGAGACAATAAGAGTGGGGGTGTGGAGTTTAAATAGAGTGAAGAAGTGACGCGGAAAAAGTAACCTTAAATATAGCTTTGTGCGAATAAATATTTTTAAAAAAAACAGAGTGAGACAAAAATACTGGTAATTAGGCTGTGACTCCCAATATAAAACAAATAGCGATATAAGGTGAAATCAACCCACCGAAGCAATATTTCTAACTAGACAAAAAAAAGCTTGCATTTCAATGCTAATCGCAGTTGTTTTTCATGTGACTGTAGTCCAGGGCCGTCAGTTGGTAATGTGAGCTGCTGCTGCGATTGAAACATCAGAGTCCAGAGAGTTAATGAGCCATGACGAGGAAATGAGGAAGAGATAGGAAACCCAGATGGCAGCTGCGCGCGTGCACGCCCATCGTGAACGCAAGCTGGTCGCCAGCCGAAAGCCAGTGGGTTTGCACTTCCAAAACCCACTTACTAAAACTCTCGGCCAGACCAGCGCAAGCGCTGGTGCAGGCCGAGACCTAAAAATGAAAGCAGGAAAAAAAACATTTCACTAAACTACTGTAACATTTCAGGTACCATTTCTTTGCAGCATCATTTAGTAACATGTGTTTATGCATGCTAATATTTCCCAAAAATATTCATAATGGAAAATCAGTTTAACCAGTTTCAATAGGAATATTGGAAAAGGAAATAAACAAGCATTGACAAAGCCAGTAGGTCTGAAATTGGTGGTCAGCTTTTCAGTTTTGTGAATGTGTGACTTGTTTTGGCATGCATTGGTTTTTGTAAAACCTGATTGGTGTGGGAACTGATGGGCCCTCACCATTATAACAAACATTGGCAAAAGCAAAAAATGTTTATGGTCTCAAAAAGCACACGCTGCCACAGTAGTTACTGGCACTGAACAAAACTACTTTGTGTGCCGATATGCTCCTTGTGAAAGAGCAGAATGCTGTCACTCACATTGAAGCCAGCCGATACAGAGAGAGAGACAGAATTTTAATAAACGCAAAAGGTCATGGTCAACGCCAGACCAAATAAGGGGCCCAATTATTAAAGAAAGTCTCAAAAGTGCATCCATGGTATATGTCCTTGCATTAAGTGCAGCTATACGGCTTTCATGAATTCCCAAGAATTTACAGAAGTAGGACAAGAAATGGTACTCCTAGAAAATAGCTGTGAACTGCATTTTAGCATGAGCAAATATGCATGTGTAGATTTGCTCATGCAAAAATCTGAGTATTTACAAGTTCACTTTCCCTCCAAACACTTTTTTCCCAACTCTGGAAGAAGGTTTACGTCTTCCATTGTCAAGAGTAAATTTCCAACATTTCTCAGTATGGGAAAAGATTAAAGAAGAGTTGTTGAAAACCCTTAAAACATGCAAGTTAGTAGGTTTGCACAGACTCAAAAGGGCATTCTAACCCTGGAACTAGTGCTTACCACTACCTTCAGCTTCAGTATGTAGATCTGCGGAAACGTGGCAACATAAGGGGATTGCAAGTATTGAAACACTTCTATGGTATGAGCCCTGGCATAATCAGAGAGGCTATATCAGAGCTCTTATATAATGAGATTGCTGCCATAATTTGTCACTGCACTACATGGCACCAAAGGGGCAAGTGGATTTTGTTACAGGACAAGTAGATTTATGAAGCAACCTGCCCCATGGACAAGTAGATATTTTATTGAATTCCACACCCCTGGGTAATTAGCATGGCGACGGCGGGAGTTATAGTTACCTTAGGGCAGAAGTTATACTTACATGAGATAAATACAACCAGGGAATTTCTGTGGTTTTTAGAGTTTAAAACATTATGTTGTTACTGAACATTTCACCTACCTATAATGTCACTTTGACTTTAGCTTTTTTCAGTGAATTTCTGTTTAAAAAAAAAATATAGTATTATTTTATTACCATATGTAAAGCCAACCTCCCGCCGTTCACGGCCTTGGCCGTGCACGTTGGGGGGTTTGGCCACAAGGCCAAGCCTGTGGCCAGGCCCTGCAGCCAGCCCCTCGCAGGCAGCCAACCTCACGCTGTGCATGGCCCTTGGCGTGCGTGGCATGGGGGTGGCCGCAGGGCCTGGCCTGCGGCCACCCCTGCGGCCGGCCCTGCAAACCAACCCCCGCAGCCAACCACCACAGGCAGCTAAACCTTCCCCCCCCTCCAACACCCACTCTATATATAACACCCTATATATAAACCAGATCTATCATCTTTCTCCAAAAAGTACCAATAATTTAAATCAAATCTATATTTTAATAATGGGTTAAAAATTATTTAATAAAGTTTTATCAAGCAACATGTCTGTGACTCTTTCTTTTTACATAGTTTTTATTGCTACATTATGGGGATGAAAATTTGAAAATGAATAGTCAGAGATATATTACGTTTTCTCTAAGCAACAAAAATATAACAAATATAACTTTGTTCTAGCTTTTCACATTTTGCACCCTCAAAAATGCAGTGGGAAATAGGACCACATAAAGGGCATGTAATTTATGTGATATATCTTTAACATATAAATTCAACAGGCCCCTAGGTGGCACTGCAATCTCAGCTGTAGAGCAATAGCTCCAGAGTGGGAAATAACTTAAGAAAACAATTGCAAGTTCTCCTGGGGTCATGGTTTCAATGACCCAGAAGACTTATGTTTTTTTGTGTTACTGGGGGGCTACAGAACTCCCTACAGCCACCTTACAACATTAAAAAAAGTTGGTGATGTCACTGCCCCTTCTAGCGACATCACCAAAATATATGTATATAGCCCTCCCAGGGCATTATGGGGTCTTCATGAAAGAGCAGTGAATAATAAATGAGCAGCTGTGGTCATTTATTATTAAATAATGGCTTATTAAAAAAACATTTTCTGAGTGTCCCAGTTCCACCCGAGACACTCCTTAATTTGATTTGTAAGGGGCCATGGGGGGGAGGAGGAACAGGTTCCTCGCGGCCCCTTACGACTCAGTGCAAGCTGCCCCATTTCATGGGGCAGTGCAGGAGCTACCATTTTTTAATGTAAGTGGTGGCCTTGTGCTTACCGGGGGCACCCAACACCATTATAATTTTTGGGGCTGCAAGCGAGCCAAAGGAACCCTTGCCCAAATGGCATTTTTTTTTTAAATAGTAAAGTGCCATGCACGGGTGCCCACCAAGGGTGCGCCACAACTATCGCCATTTTTTTGTAAATGTGGTGCCCAGGTTCCCTCTCAGAGCCCCCACAGTCCATCCCTCGATGGGGGCTGTGAGGGAAGGCCCAGGGCCCCCTCAGCTCCGTTGGCTCCGCTGCTTGCACCCAACGCTTGTGCAGCGGGTGCTGGCATTGCTCCGACCCCGCTGGAGCATTTTTCTTTTGCTCCCGTAGGGTGGGAGCAATTAAAAACATCTCTCGGGGAGGAAAATGCTTTGTTCTCCCACCGGACTGGAGCAGCTTTGTGCTCCTGCCCGATGGGAGAACCTTACCTTTTCCCTGCCCAAGCACGCAGGCAGGGAAATAGATGGCGGCCCGGGGTTGGGAACCCCAGTACACCATCACTGTGCCGACCCCGGCGGATGGGGTCCCCGGGGCCTCGTGGAGGCTTGGGGAGGGTGTCTACATGAAGGGGGTTTATTTTTAAATGCGCTGGAGCCTGCACTTTTTATTTTTGCTGTGTGTTCGTGGATCCTCTGCAAATTTGCGGCAAAACAAAAAAAAAAAAGATTTTTAGCCCTAGGCGTGGTGTCAGACCTGTCCACCAGACCTAGGGTGTCAGGGTATCTGTACCCTGCCCACTTACGTCTTTTTTTTTGTGCTTTTTTTTTAGGACTAGGGACGTGTCCACTACTTTCTGGTTGATGTGGTGGCAGCCAATCAGATCTCAGTAAGAGATTTGTCAGCTCCGCGGATCCTCTGTGGCGTGATAGATATAACTTTTTTAAACCTTAATTGTTCCAAATCTTTTGTACAGAGTTACACCAAAACAAAAGAAGCACTCTTTCTGGACCAATATCTAGCTTTCTGCCAAATTTGGTGTAAATCCGTTCAGCAGTTTGAGCTGTAGCAATGTTTACAGTTCCTATGGAAAAATAAATAAGAAAACACGTTTTGGGACCCCTCCTTTTTCTCAGCCCCCACTTGCCAGATCACCCTGAAGATTACCATTCGCAAACTAGTCAAAAAGTAGCACTTTTTTGGAAAGTTTCATGGAGATTCATCAAATGATGACAAAGTTATTAGCAACCCAAAGAAGGCATTTCCTATGGAAGCACTATACTAACCATAACTACCCAGTGGGGTCTGCCTGCCGAATCGGCGATGCGGCGAGTGCAAGGAAAGTGGTTTAATTTTTTAAAATTTTATTTTACTTCGACCGTTGTAAGTCGACTTACCTCACCCTCACCCACACCCTGCCCCACCACCACCCCGCCCACTGCTCTTACCTGTGCCGGCCGCTACTGATGTTACCATGCGCAAATTAAATATCAGGGGTGCGAGCACCTACCCCAAGGGACTCCACATTTTAATGATTTCATTTCAAACAGATGGGGACCCAGTTCCACCTACAGAGATCGATTGGACAGAAAACTCTGAATGCATTTGAGGTCCATGTCCCACATACCGAAAACCTCCAGGTGATTTAACACCACCTTGTCGTCAACAATATCAAATGCCACTGAATCAGCTCTAGTGAAACATCACAATCAGTATACTGCCATAGGTCATTTATTACTATTGTTATCACACTTTCTGTGCTACAATACACCCAGCTCGGAGTTCAGTACAATAAAGTAGATTTTGTGTTTCAGCTTCGAAGCGATAACTGATCGAACACTACACAATCCAATAATTCGGGAAAAAACGGTGGATGGGACAACCAGTCTATAATATTCTGGCCACTCAGGATCTAGATTACGTCTTTACTAGTTCTGCCGGCATTATGGCAGCAGACAAATGTATGAAGGTCAAAGCCCGCCAAATGTGATTTGAGCTGAAGGTCTTGGTGCAATTTAGCCGGCAATAGATCTGCTCCCGAGCCAGATTACAAGCTATTTTTAATTAGGGACCAGGCAGTCCTTCTTCTCCAATTAGGAACATTGTCTAAATATTTTTGGTTATTCATGGAGTCACTAATGAAGGGCAAAGGCTCCATCTGTAACTTATTACTAGATATGTGCGCATTAATTGTGAATACTTTTTGTTCAAAGAAGTCTGCAAATTGATTGAGCAGTTAGTCTCACATTCCCTTGGACGTTCTTTAACGCTTTATTGACTTGAAAAACTGCTTTCCTAACATTAAGTGCATTCAGAATTCTCTCTGAGTAATGGGTTGCTTTTGTCGCTTTAATTGCTTTTTTATATGCATTGTTAAGAGTGAGTCACTCCGTATTGGCGTTTGTTGCATAATCACTCCTCCAGATCCTTTTTTATCTGCCAGTTCTTCGTTATACCATTTATTTGTCATATATTTAGGTTACCTGCTTATTTTCGTATTTGGAACCTTAACCTCAATCAGCCCCTAGAGTCTTCATTATACCGATCACATAACACATCAGGAGTGTTTACTGAATTATCAAGGCTTTTCCACTCCTCAGCTTTTGATGCTAATTCACATTCGCCAATCCCTATTCGATTCAGTTATCCTAAAAACTGGCCTATTGTCAGGTAATGGCTCCAGAACACAATCAACTGAGATAATACAGTGGTCAGACCACAGAACAACAAAGAAGGGCTCTGATCCACATACATCATTGTCTCTGCAGACCAGACCCAACATGTGACGTAATCTAAGTGTAGGGGATGATTCTGTTTGATTGAAGTTGAACAATGCTAATCTTTCTCTACAATCAGCTGGTGAACATCAGATGTTTCACAGGAAAGACTGTTTAAATCTCCTAATATGATATTGCTTGGGTCACAAATGTAAGACCACACAGATGTGCACATAGGCGATCCTGCGCAGCACTCTGGCAGCCTCCCGGGGGGCTGTAACAGAGAAATCAATCTCTTTTCTTGGATTGATTAATCTAACATCTAATGATACTAAGTTGACTACTTTTTTGCATTTCAGGATTTGTTTAAAAATCACTGTGAGGCCTCCATCCTACCTAGGGTTGGGCTGGCCTATAGGGCAATCAGGCAGTGCTTGATCAGCTGGTCTGAATGATCAGTGGCTGGACCGATTTTCTGGTTGTTTATGGGCCTGTTTTATGGTCAGCTGGGCTGGTTTGTATTGTTGATTTTCCTGATATTAAAACAGGCATTGCTTGCAGCAAGCTCAAATCCTTGCAGTTTCTATACTTTGCAAAACACTTATTCAGCGTGTCTTTGCAAGTTGAAAAATGCCTCAATTTGCAAACATTGGCCTCTTTTTTAGTTATCTAATTTAATGGGGGCCACTTTTATTTTGGTACCCTGTCCTATTTTCTGTCCCAGTCCGATGCAGTGATTATTTGATAGTCCTCATTCTTCCAAGTTTTGGTTATATGCATAATGTCCAGGTCTTTCTTGGCAATTAACTCTGATATATGATGATGGTTGGTGATTTCCAAGTGGGCATTAATCAGCACGCCTTCACATTTTGTTAGTCGTACCTGGCCTTCATCACCTTTTCATCAGCAACAATCTTTAAACTCTTAGATCTCTTTATTTCATGCCATGTGCCATGTGTTTGGGACAACTGAAGCCCAGTGCCTGAGCGTTTGTGGATGTGTGCAATGCACCCAGTGCCGCTGCAGCATATACACCATCTTCTTGTGCTAGGTGTTCAAGGTCTATTTTGGGGGTACCCAGTATGCACTTTTGTACATTGCATATTTCTGTCTCCTCCCCCTGCAGGGCCCTACAGTAGGCAGGGCCAGCTTTAGGGTAGGTCGACCATTGCAGCCGCACCTGCCACTGACTGTGGTTGGAACTGTGTTTAGAAATAACTTATGGGTTCAAAAGCACCTGTTGCAGAGTTCCTTGTGTGTTGGACAGTTTTCAGGCAACACTAATCATGCCAAGATAACTCTGGTGATTAATGTTCCTACTGGAGTGAGATCGAGTTTTATCTAGTGGCAGTTTTGACTTATTATAAAGTAGTGGGTTAATATGCTTGCTGCATAGAACGTGTACCATGCAGATCACAGACCTGCATTTTCTGCTGATAGCTCAGTGGGTTACTGCTTTGGTCGCAGAGATCCTTTTGTTACTTGCAGTTCATAAGTTAAGCTCCTAATACAGCACAGTGACCAATGAACTGTCATCAAAGAGCTCCATGCAAACTGGAAGGTATAGATTTGGAATCTTATGTTTTTTCCCAGTCTTTCATTATCCAAATGTTGCTAAAAAAAAAGGTTAGTTTTGGTAGAAATACATTCTTATTAGTAAAGCCAACCACTGTCGTAAGTTTTAAATCCTGAGTTTGTACTTCTCCAGACCAAACACACTTAAAATACACTACCTACTAGTGTGGATGACGTGATTCCTACACCTTGGCATCATCATTTACACTAGACTAATTTACAGACGTAGAACTAAACCAATGAAATGCGTGTACTGTTGGAGGGTGGTAGTGAGGGAATCAGTGGAGAAGAAGGTCATTAGAGGGCACCAAAAAGATGGTTGCACCGAGCACCTTCAGCGCTAAAACCGGCCCTGACAGAAGACATTTGATTTCTGTGTCTGGAGTGGAAATATCAGTGTTACAGCATAAGAACTGCGGCTGCCATATTTTCACCCCATCAGCAGGAATGAAAGCTGCCCCTTGAGAAACACTGTTAGTGAAGCGTCAATCCATCGAAAGACTTTGCATGAAAGGACACCGCTTCATGTGTACCACGACATCACGGTTACAAGTCTGTCAGATCATAAGGATCAACAGTCCCAAAGAAGCTCTTCATGTGATGGGAAGAAGATGTAAAGGGCTGTGTGTTGTACGCTTCTATAAAGGTAGTGCTGGATTGATAGGCCTTATCAGGCAATGGTGAATTTTGCAAGCCTAGTGCAATGGTCAGCGTGTTGTGCAAATAACAAGTCTCAGCCCTGGCAGCACAACAATGTTGTCATTTTTTGTATTTTATTCATGCCACAATTGGAGGCATATAACAAGAGGTGGAACATGGTAGGGCTGGATCACACCGATATTTTGGCTGGCACTAGTTCATGTCCTTGGCGGTAAACGCCTTTTACCTACCTATGAAAGCAGGTTTCTGTAGGTGGTGATGTGTGACATGAATGCATGTGCATATTTTGTGTGTGCCATTTATTTGTAGTGCTCATGGGTTCTGTAGTTTTTTTGTGCTGCTGCATTTTGTGCTGTATTAATACAATGCAATGTCGTTTTATTGTGCAATTGTTGTTGTGCTGCATACTGTTTTGACTTTTTTTTGTGTTTCCACGTGTTAGCACATTAAACTCAGGCATGTTGGTTTTGCCAGTGCTTGTTTCTGCCATTTTTTTCTTTTTCATACCTCCAGCACTTGATTATTTTTCCCTCTTTGTATATACTCAATACCACTTCCTATCCCTGTTTGGGTTCAGCCCCTCTATTAGAGAAAACATTATTCCCAAAAGTATCATCAGTTAATGAGACTCTTTTCTAAATCAAATACTGCTCCATCTTGGCTTCTAATGAAGTAGCATCTTTCTTTCACCGGTTTCCTTCACAGAGGAATACATGTCCTACCAACACCTTGAATCCAGTGCATCATCTGGAACTGTGAGAAGAGCGTTCCATTGCCTGGCTGACAGGTCTTTTGTATCATTAATCTTACATTCATCTACAGAGATCACAAGAGTAAATTCTCTTTGTCCAAGAATATGAGACAGTGCTGTTGTTTGCGAGGAGCTGCTTGGTGTCGACATTCTTTGGTGCTTCCGGGAACAATAGAAAGATCACGTGTCTTATGGGCCTTTACCATGATCTGATCAAGAAATTAGTGGATATAGTTTGAGAAAACTGGTTTAGCCAAATCAAAATAAATTCTGGACTTCAAAAGGCCATGAAATCGCTACCCTATAAGCAAATCCTTACCTGCTGGAGACTCATCCCAGTTCCACTGCATTGCAGTTTTGCTGCACCCCGAAGCACCCGAAAGCCACATGTGGCAAGATAAAAGGACGTGTGCACTGCTGCTAGGATTACTACTACTAATACCATGACAACAATGACTACTGTTTATACTACCAGCACCATTATCAAAATTATGACTACTGTTTGTTCTACTACGACAATGACTACTACTAACTACTGCTATTATTTATACTAGTGCTAGTACTAGTGCTCAAGGCAATAGCTATTTTTTAACATGTTGATGAGGGCGAGGAAGCTCCTCAAAAATAAAGCTTTACAAAAACCATTACAAAAGAAAACAAGCTCCGGTAAAGTAAAAAAAACTGGCAACCAATAGCAGACTTATTGCCTTTGCCAATGCTTGTCTTTTTATGAAACTCATCTTCCTTCTCTCTGGCTTTGAAAGCTGTTCGTTTTGCAGTTCTGCGGTGTTAATACAAACATATATCTGTGTTAGCAGTAAATTGAAGCTGTTAACTTGCTGGTTATCAGAACAGCACACCGCTGCACAGTTAGTCACACATCTTTGTTGCCCTGACATTTCCTCTGCTGTGCGCAGCAGACCATGAAAATGCCCCCCTGCCGGTAGACCAAAGTCTGGCGTTTTAATAATGGATATTGATGCTGAGTGTTATTAGCGTTATTATTCTGCCTCCAAAGAACCAACATGTTCATTATCGCCTGAGCAAAACACATCTTAATTGGGTATCTCCTTCGCAGAGCAGTTATGGAGGGCGACATGTCCATATGGGAGTTAGCAAATGCATGGGGATCTTCTGATGTCTTCACATGATTGTAGAGCATGTGTGGATATTATAACTTGGTGTCTTGCCTAATGTGATTATTTCAGCTGTACTTTAGGTGGACTGGGGGATATGGGTTTGTGTTTGATCAAGTGACTCTATGAAATCACACAGGAAGGAAATTGAATTTAAAGGCCACGGATGGATTACAAATGGATTATGTCTCGTGAAGCCACCCCCTGTAGTCAGTTTTAATTAATCCACCCCAGAAAATGTGGTTTAAATACCCTGCAAACTGAAACTATTTCAATTTCTGGTCCATTGTTCAATCTCAAACTGCAGCCTGTATGGAGCAATGAAACTGATTGAGGAAGAGGATGGCCAAAGGTGCTTCTGCGTGTTGTGTCGAAAGCTAAGCTCCAACAGCAACCTTACAAACCAACAAGGACAAGGCAGCGGCAAACAAGACTCCCTAAACATTTCCTTGGCACACCCTTCAGATGTGTGAACAGAAGTCATGCCTTGTATAGGGGAAGAAGGATCAACAATACAAAGAAGCAACATAGTTTAAAAATAGCAAATTTGAGGTCCGAACCAAATTCATAAAAATGAATTAATTATTTGCCACAAAAATATAAAGAGATTCAGTAATGCCATAGAGGAGTAAAATTAGGTCAAGCATTCCAACAAATGTCCATGAGAAGAGGGCTCCTACAGAACTTATTTAAAGTCAAAGGGAAAGGGAAAGGTAGGAAAACATGAGAAATTGTCTCAAAGGGACACTGTACTTTTGCCAAACGAAATTCAGCTCTGGAGTACATGTAGCCATACAGTGACAATGGGTCAGGATCTGTGATCAAAGCTACTTTCAGACGTAGTCTGTTTTTTGGAGTGCACACATCAGAGCTGGCTGGGTCCCAGTGGTTTCTCCTATAACGGTTACAAGAGATTTGAGAGGTTACTGAAGAAAGAGGATGAACTTAATAAGACCTCAATAGTCAATTGTGTATTTTGATGGCAGATGATTAATTCTAGGATGATGGATGCTTTAGTCCAGGGTGTCTAAAAAATGTCCTGGAGGGATGTACATTGACTTGAAGACATCAAAAGGCCAATGCATTGCTGAAGGGTAATGCATGGAGGGTTTTCAGGCATTTGGTAAGCATTGTTTTGATGTTGAAGCTCTCATTTATTGTTTTGAAACAATGCAGTGAATTTTACAAAGCAGGCCATTTTGACTCTCTTCAGAGGTACCTCCTTCTGCATCAGATCTTGTCCTTGTTCCTACTAAGAAGTGTTTTTCCAATGTTTTGGAAATTTTATGGTAGAGATTTTCCAGCTATTATTGAGGGTAAAAGACATTCATGGATATTAACCATAAGTTATTGTAAGCTGCCCCAGACTGCCCAATGTTGATGCTTTCATGATGTCTTACCAAGGTGGGGTGTGTTGGCTGCGTGTTGCAATGGTCCTGCTGATGAAGCAAGTTTGAAAGGTGGCAGGAGGAAAGGGATTTTTATGATGAAGACTGTGGTTGCACTGGCCCATTGAATGTGGATGGGCAATAAGTACAGTGTATGACCAGCTGGATGCGTAGAGGCAAGCACTACCTGTTTGGGATTCAAGTCCTACATGTTTTTGAGAAGGTTTGATATTTATTTATAATCTGACTTGTTCATCCACAAGTTGGAATCACCCATGATCAGGATTTTATGTCTAAAGGTAAGAAAAAAGTTATACTCAAGGAACCCACTCAAGAAATATGTTCTAGGCTCTTGAGGCATCAGAGCATTGCTGTGATAAACAAGCTATTCAGGTTGATTGTACAGTTGCGCCCTTAAATGAGGAGAAGTTTTCAGGAGGTTCTGTGTAGTTAACATGGATAGACTCACTGTTTTGGGAAAGCTTTTCAAAGCGGCTTGAAGGAGATCATAAAAAATGTTGGTTGTGGTATCAAAAATCAAAATTTTCAAAAGTCGCATTGCAAGACAGCTGCTTTCAGCTAGGTAATTGCAGTGGGGGGCTCCTCCACTAAGGCGGAGGAGCGTCGCCCCACTGCCATAAAGCAGCATAAGAAATGAAAAAATAAAATGATAATAACGTTATGTTATTATCATTTTATTTTGTCCTCCTGCTGCGGCAGCTTGCGTGAGGGGGCAGGCGGGGCTGCAGAGCAGGGGAGGAGTGCTAGAACACTCCTAAGTGCGCAATGACTGTTTGGTCGGCCCTCTCGGGCTACCCAAACCAGTCATGCGCATTTTCCCCCTTCTCCATGCAGGCTGCATTACAGCCTGCATGGAGAACATGCCCAGCCCTAAAGTCCCTGGCTGAGCGCCGTGACACGGTGCTCAGACTAATCACAACGCTGCATTGCAGCGTTGTGATTGGCTGCAGGGAGCCTGGGAGCCCTGGTGCTTCCTGCTTCCTGTTTTTCACAAGAAGCTAGGAAGAGGACGCAGAGGAGGCTGCAGCAACCAGCCAGCCGGCCGGAAAGCATTTTTATTTTTTAAAACTGAATTCCCCCTCCCCCCACTCACCCCTTACCCCCCACCCGCCCCATTGCTGCTTCCAGGCAGCAGCCGCAACTGGGTGATTGTGTAGCCAAAGTTTCCTTTAGGGATGAATGGTCATTCACACAACCCTTTTTTGTTGAAATCAATTCGAGGGGGACTGCTGATGGTTGCATACAGTTCAAGAATCATTGCAGGTGGTTTAGAATGGTTGCTTTGATAGAAAAATGTAGTGCAAAGTGCCTGCTTATTTGAGATATGTTGACAGGGTGCATCACAAGGATTTATTAATTATAAGAGTGGTGTGAGGGAGCACTTTCAAAGCACTTGTACAGGACTCCTGTCTTTCTCTTATCACTTTAGATCAAATATTAATTGATTGAGTTGAGATTGAGTTTAGATAAGATTTACAGAAACAAATGGCACCATGTAATGGATTGGATTATGGTTTGAAGGATTTCACTCCAAAGAAAGTTATGAAAATCGTCCTCCGCTGAGGATCGTATTGGAGAACAACAGACATAAAAGTCCTGTAAATTTTTATGCAGACAAAATAAAATGTATTAAAACGTACATGCTGTTTTTAAGGGTCAATTAATTTTGTAAACAGGAAGAAAAATGATATTTGCAGCAGGTTTGAATTGACAAGTTTAAATTCCAAGCTAAAAAATCCCATTGTTGTCTAACTTGACATCTTCACTTTAGACCTTGGAAACCGAACCGGTTCAGTAATCCACAGCATGCCATTGCTACATTGTTAGGCTAGATGGTTGAAGTAAATAAGGGGCAAGCTCTGAAATCAGACGAGTTTGAGGGCAATTATAATGGAGCACTTCAATTGTGACAGCACTTGATTGTTGAGCTAGACTTTTCAATCAGAGGTGGATCCAGCTCTTGTCATCAAATGTTAACTCAAGATTGCCACGTCTTGGCTGTAGACTTTTGCCTTCATTAGAAGTTGCCTGGTAATCCTTGTTTGGCTGCAAACGTGTTTACATCCGAATCAGGATTAACACTTGAGTGCAAACTTTGCAAAGACAATGTTTTTATGTCAAAATGTGTGTCAGAAACAGGGCCGGACTGTCCGTAGTGGGCACCGGGCGCTTCCCTGGTGGGCCGCCAGGGTGGGGGCCAGTTTTGGGCCCCTGGGGTGCCGTTTCTGTTACCGGGGCCGGCAATATCGGCCCCCTGTAACAAAATTGGCCGAAACCGGCCCTAGCAAACAGCTCGGCCGCACCCCCACTGCCCCACAGGGGGGCCGGCAGAGCAGTTTGCCATGGCCGGATTTGGTTCCCAGTCCGGCCCTGGTCAGAAATGTAGGAAAGTGCCCTTTTTGTATGGTCACTCCCCACATTTTGCTCCCATGCTGAAGGTTATGACTCTGCCCAGGCCCCATTGCCAGTGCTCTCTCCCTAAAACTGTTATGTGTAAATTGACAATCCCAATGCACAAGGGCTTTACCCCCCTTATAAGTCCCTAGTATATGGTACCAGCGGTACCCAGGGCATGGGTGGTAAAAAGGACCCCAGGGCTTGCAGCACTGTTTGTGCCATCCTAAGTGACCCAAATAAACTATTGACAGCAGGCCTGCCATTGCAGACTGCAGGAGCAGTGCAAATTGCTCGAACTTCACTTTACCCTCACCTTGTGTGACAAAGTCAATGCACTATCTCTGATATATGCCAGTCACCCCTAAGGAAGGCCTCCTAAAGCCCAGGAGGCAGGGTGCATTATATCAAAGGTGCGAACATGTAAGGGCAAGCTTATATGACCCTATAGTGCCCTTTATCATTAGAGGACACTATAAGTGATAGAAGGTCCATGGCATAACAAGGGCTGGCACCCGGGCAAACCTGAGGTTGGCAGCTACATTATGGTACCACCTAAATATGTTTGGTATCAAACAACGTGCCTTCTCACACCTGACACAAATTTCATGTCAAGGGTGATGTAGAATGCACCCAGGTGGCTACCTTCGATGTTGCCCACCTGGTTGCCCCAGCTTTTCTGTGCTCTGGCTGGCAAGCCCTAGCTTCCCACGCTTGCTGCTGCCAAGACAGGATTCTGACCTCCTGCCAGGCTGTGTGATCACTCCCAGGAGTCAGGAACAAAGGCCTGGGCAGTAAGGAGGTCACACCTCCCTCCCTCCCAGGCAGGCTAGTGAAGTGACACATCAAAGCGGTGAGCTTGAAAGGCTGCACCAAAGGTGATATGCATCAGGGCTGACTCCCAGTGGAGGAAACAGCCCTCCAACTGCCCCACACACATTTGCACCTGGGCAGGTGGAAAATTAGATAGTCAAGGAGGTGTACACCCCTAGAAGGCTAGCCACACATCCAGGGTGGGCAGCCCGGTCTGTACACAGGAAGAAGGGTTCTGCCATTTTTAGAACTGGCAGAATAAAGGGTTGCGGGTAGAAAAGGTGACCCACACACCCAGATGTCCTCATCACAGGAGCAGACTAGCAGTAGGGACAAGCAGCCCATGGCTACTTGTTCTTACACCCCTAAGTCCCGTAAATCTAGGATTCAAGGAACACCCCTGAGGAACACCCCTGACACCAGAACCTCAGTTCTGAACAACAAAGAGGACAGGAGAAGAGACCAGTTTCTGTGACAACAGGACTTGCACAAAGCTAAAGTGGGATACCCTCCACCTGTGGCAATGCTCCTGGACCTGCATGATTGAGATTCGTCCTTGTCTGTCTCTCAGTTTACCCAGACAGACGGATCACTATGGAAGCCTGAAGCACCCTTAGACTCCCTTGGACTAGTGGCACTAGTCATATGCAAACTGCAGGTAAAAAAATGCTCCAGATCCAAAGAATCACTGGCTATTGGGCCCTCCAAGGGATCACCCAAGTCCAGATGATCATAGTGCATTGTGGGAACTGTAGTTCTACCTTCCATGAAGTTACTGGCAGCTACCAAGTTCTCCGGGACCAATAGAAGTCAAAGTAACATTCTGCTCCACTAACCGCTGCCAAGGCTTGGTGGTCACCAGTCCGGCAACTGACCCCTTTACTCGACGCTGCATTTAGAGGGAACTTTTTCACCCGCATCACAGTTTCAGCGGTAAAAGCAGCCCCACCCCCATGGCTCCCATTCAGCACCTGGGACAGCCAGGACAACTCTGCACCCGGGCTCCACTGGCCAGGTAAAATTGAACCGACTGTCGTGGCTTGGTCCTGGGACTAGCATCACTTTTACCCTGCAAGGGTACCATGCAACTCGACCTGCAAGTGACCGAATGTCACTAGTGGTTTTTCCCATTGACTGCAATGGTAAAGTTTAATTGTATTATTTTTGGCTGATTTTATATTGCTTCAAAAATCTATAACTCTGGTTATATGTATGCTATTCCGTTAATTTTGGTGTCTTAATTGAGATAAAAATACACTCTATTTGTATAAATTGGTGTCAGACTTCTCTTGAGTCGTGTCAATTACTTATCGCCCATGTTGGTACTCTGAAATGCTGAACACGTTCCTCTAGTGAAGCTTGACTGCTCTTTGCCACATTACTAGGCCTGAGCTAAGGATTTATTAGCATGAATCCGAGGACCAACTTTGGGGTTTGTGACAGTATTGCATGGTGAAGCCCAACCAGTATCACCACATAATACTCCCCCTTCCTACAAGAAAAATGTAATCTTCATAGTTTTGCAGCTCAGTACACAGTAAACCATGCAGAAGTATGATGTTATCCTCACCTTCCTAACTGTAGAATTTGGAATCGGCAAATTATTTCCCACCAGAGAAAACAGAAACCCCCCCAGACAGAACTATTGCACAGTAATTCCACTGATCTCAGATCAAGAGCATGTCTTAGTCTTTGATTGCAGATGCTGCCCAAGGAGCAGAGTGTGGATTTGAGCTGCTTGGTGGCCTTTCACTCCCATGACTGCATCAGTTCTAGGAACATTCTTTGCCCTATTTCTTTCTCCTTACTTTGTCTTCTGCCAACTGTCCTCCCTCATTCCCTGATGGTGGATGTGCAACCATCCCACCATCCTCAGAACTCCAGACACCCAAGCCCCAAGCAAGTCTCATTGGAAAGATTAAAAATGAATCATTCATCCATACTCAGCCACAGACAACCAAATCCACACCTTTATAGTAACTCCAGGGTTGTAAGGTGCCAGCCGCGGCCCGTGCAGGTAAGAGCGGTGGGGCCGTGTGCGGGGTATTTTAAAGGACAATGATGAGCCTTGTCATCGTCCGTCGAAATACCCCCCACACGGCCCCACTGCACCACCCAGGGCCGGACTGGCCATAGCGGGCACCGGGCGTTTCCCCGGTAGGCCGCTAGGGTGGGGGCCGGTTTTGGGCCCCTGGAGGGCCGTTTTTGTTACCGGGGATCGGCAATATCGGCCCCCGGTAACAAAATCGGCCGAAACCGGCCCTCGCAAACTGCTCGGCCGCACTCCCCCTCACCCCAGGGGGGGCAGGCTGAGCAGTTTGCCAGGGCCGGTTTCTGTTACCAGTCCGGCCCTGGCACCACCGCTCTTACCTGCACGGGACGCATTTGTTCTCTTTGGCTTCGTGCTATTTATGTGATTATTGACTTCTTAGTATCTGTCACATGATGTAAACTAATGTAGGGTAGGTGGGCGTCAGGGCTGCACTGGGAACGCAAAGCGGCCCTTGCAATTGAGTCGGGCCTGCTGGGGGGTGGGTGGGGGTTAGGGTGCGCGTGGAAAACACTGCAGCTGCTTTGCAAAAATGGCCCCCCAGGAGTCCAAAACTGGCCCCCACCCTTGCGGCCCACCGGGGAAACACCCAGTGCTTGCTACAGCCAGTCCGGCCCTGGTGGACGTGCTTCTTTATAACTTGGTTATTTGGTCTCTTTCCCTGTCCCTCAGCCCTCATTGATCATTGCAGGGACCTCTTGTTCTCTTCATGTGTTCACCTTCCCCCAAACCTAATCAAGGCCTGGTTTCAATAGCTCTTCTGATTACAGACTCAGATTAAGGGACTCAATACCATTGATTAGAGGTAGTATCAGCACAGCTCTAAAGTGGGAAAAAACGGAAGGTGCACTCATCGTAAAGTCAGTACACACGGATAGGAATCTGTTCCAAAAGTACTTCTTTTTATTCCAATTATTCGTTAAAAACTGGCACACAGCCAACGCGTTTCGTTCCCAATTTTTTGCCAGAGGGAACTTCGTCAGGGCTGCAATATTAAAGACAAGACATAACATCAATGATACATCAAACAAAGTTAAAAAACATACATACATTAATAATGACAAACGGCCCACAGATTCATATACTACATCAGCTAACATTAAAAACAATGCATTAATTTAAACAAACAATCCACAAATTCCTATAACAACACCCCATATAGAAATTACATATACCTAGTACATAAAAAAGACACCCGTAAAACTCACAAAAATCAAAAACAATGATAGAAACAATTATGTGACATACCCAAAACTTTTTTTCTTGAAAACTTGGTGATTTCTGACACCTTTGGATGGCGGGTGTGGGAAGTGATTGCACCACTCTCAAACTTATTGTACATGTGGACTGGATGTGCTTGACCTTGGTCTGCCGTTTGCACTTTTTCTATTAACGGCTCTAAAGTGGGGTTGGGCGGGTGGGGCTTGTGTGAAGAGACCTGAGGGACAGCCATGGCACATAGCCTTGATCATTAGAGAGGTGGAAGGGTATTTCCAGCTATTCTACTACCACTCATCAGGGTGTGACTGGGACAGAAAATAGTCCCGGCACCAAAATGAAACTGTCCTCCACTAGTGAATTAGAATATTAAAAATATGACCCATGTTTGCAAATTGGGGCACTTTTGAACTTGTAAAGACATTCTGTATAAGAGGTTTGCAATGTATAGAAGACTGCATGGATTTGAGCTAGCTGCAGGCAATGCCTGTTTTTAATACTAGGGAATTCAACAGTTAAAAACGGCCCAGCAGACGATAAAACAGGCCGACAAACAGGCAAAACACGGGGTCACACACTGGCCTGTCAGACCAGCCCTTAAGACACTGCCTGGTTTCCTTATAGGCCAGTGCGAACACCGCTCTCATTGAATGAGAAACAATACACTGGTGTTGCAAAACCTTTATAGAAAGGAAGGATGTACCGCCGGGTTCATGTGCTTCTGAGGAGAAAATATGTGCAGTCCAACTCTTCTTGATGTTTCTAGAAAGTGAGCCGCTGTCTCGTGGCTGAAGTATGCATCCCAGGTCATGAATCCTAACTTAGAATTGTTCAAAAGCCCTTTTAAGGTAGCATTCCCCGTTGTTTCATGTATCCAGTGTCCTTAGTTTTACATTTCTCGTGTGCATTTATTCTGAAGTAATTGCTGTTTGGTCTCTAATGGCTGTTCATTTAATCCGGGCGCTATAATAAATATCTCCGACTCTGGTCTGAGTGGTGGAAACCTCCAGCGCGAGCTGCCAAAGCGCTTCCTGATAAGTCAATAAACATGAGGTCAGGCTGAAGCACCGTTTGCAAACCTTCGCCTAATTGACTGCTGAGCTTTTGAAGTGTTATGAATAGGTCTGCGCTCGTTTCGTCTGGATTTACAGATTAGAGTGCTCTTGTACAGTAGCTCTTAAATCAACATTATTTGGTGATCAAGAGAGGTTTTGTGCATTTTGGGAATAAAACATGACTCGCGCGTCCTACAATGACAACCATGTTGCGCCTAAAGCCAAGGCATGTTTATATTGAGGCTTGAAAATAGGACAATTAATGACCGACATATGCTATCTATGTACACATTTTTGACTTGTGAGTTTGGGTCAAGAACCTGCTGTTTGTGGTGAGGGGCGATTAGGTGATATGGAGGGTGGTGGTAGCGTGTTTTGGGGTGAGCAGGACTTTTTCTTCACTGTTACGGTTTGCTTCTGGAACATAAACTGCTTGCTCCTCTGACATTATCACACACGCTTTTGTAACCATAGACCTTCAGAGGAATTATTTGCCAAGAAATGTTTTGAGTTAAATAATAGGTGACAAGTCTATATTTACACTCAATAGAGGTGCATTCTTAATTCAGGGAGTTTAACTAATATGAATAGAAGCTCGTTGCACACTTAAGATTAGAAGTCATTTTGATTTTACATAGTGCTTCATGCCACCCATCACCCGCTTCAATGTGTTGAAAATAGCTAATGTTACGCTTACCGAATTTGTGGTACAAAATGATCTCACCTGAGAAGGATGGAAGGCTGAGTCTGCCTTGCAAGGTGTCAAACCCATGACTTCCAGATCGTTGCATTGCTTAGCGGTGCACTTTTTCTCACTTTTAGCCGCCCTGCCAGCTATGTTCAAACCTATGACCCTCACATTATGTACGGATTCTTGCAGCAGGCATTTTAATCGACACAGCTGTACGCGTCATGTGGACATACAAACCTAAAGCACTGCTTCCATACCATATTGAGTAACTTCCCCTCTGGAATCAAGGCACATGTAGAAGAAGTGGCAGGTATACTGAGTCTCAGTAAGGAACATACATGAATGTGTTTAAGATTTAATGATCCCAGGAGAAAGATGCAAACAGTGTCACGATGTAAGAGTAAGGGCAGTGTCTCCTAAACAATCAGATGTGTCTCCCTCTTTTTCAATTGTTGATATGATGTAACTGACCCACTTTGCCATTACTGATCCTCCAATGAATGGACAGAAAGATGGAAGGAATATGGACTGCATTGAGCAGCAGACAATAAACATGTCTAATGATACAGGAGACAGCCTCCCTGAAGCGCTTTAGGAAGGCACTTGAACCAGAATAAAAGAATCACAGTACACCCAACTAGGGACAAACAGGTCTGTGGTTGGTGAGCATATTTGACTGATGGTTATTTATGACTGACAGTTATGATAACTTCCCTTGAGCATACATGAAAGTGCATGTATGTATTCACTGAAAAATCTTCAGCAATGGTAAAATATGGTTTGTTCTGTTGATAAGGTATCAACATATGTTTAAGACATGTCCTTGAAACTTCCACACTTGACGTTATGGTTATTAAACAAAACTAAAACATCTCTGAAATTGGCCAGTTATGGTTAGCTGAGCAGACCATAAGTCACACCCTAAATGCAATGCTCATGACCTCACCCATCACTGGTGATATTACATGGCACCTTAACATCGACGTTATTGACGACATCCCTATGGATGGAGTATGATTTCTTTGTGGTGAAATGCACTTTTATTTAATTATGCTGCATTGTTGAGGCCTACTTTTTATTGATATAAATATTGTAAAGTAATTTTGCTTTTGGAGTGTGAGTTATCGTTTACCTGGCAGGGGAGCAATTTATAGTTTTCTCAGCAACAATAACAGGTCAATTTCAGGGGTATTTTCAATTTTGCTTAGTAACCATAACTTTACTTTTAGGGGAAAATTCAGAGTTTTGTTTTAATACTTTAATGTCTTATGAGCAGAAGACATCACAACTTACCATTAACAATGATTGCAGTGAACTTTTGGGGTTTTTGATGATACACGTTTCACTACTTTATTGTGTTCAAACCTCTGTGTGTGCAGCTTTGGGCATGCGCAGCACGGGTTGGTCGAAAGGCCTGTCCTGTGACCCATGCCCGCTCCCAAACTCATGTGTGCCCATCCCGCTATTCACTACTCTGACTGTGTCAGAAGTGTAGCAGAAATGTCAGGGGCCCTGGAGCAAGCAAGAAAAATGGGCCCTTTGACTACTGCTGAGGTAGTAATATAAAGCAGTTATCGGGGCGCAATGGGCCACTCTGGACACCTTCTGCACCAATGATAGCTGCGCCCTTGGACCATGTGCAGCAGGTGTTGGTCTAAGACTAGGCCTTTATCCAGACACTATCCCCAACCTCCTGCATGCCCAACCTTGCTGTGCAGTGCCTTCTGCAGTGTGAAGCGGGAGTTGGCCACTGGCCGCATGACTAGTCCTCTGCACCCAACCTCTGCTGTGGGTGTTTTTACCTTTAGTCAAAATTTCACTGGCGTTATGTAGTAGGTAAACTGCTTAAAAAGGAGTTGAATGGTGTGCAGATGGCATAGCTAGACCATGTGCTTCATGTGGCGGTCTCTGCGTTTGCCGCCTGTCGGCGCAGCATGTAAGAGCGTGGGATGGGGGGTGCTGGCAATTCCCGCAACAGCCGCCGGTTAGAGCGGGGGTGTTTGCCGGCCATTCCCGCGGCAGCCACAGATAGGAGCGGGGGAAGCCGCTGCCCCATGACGTGCCCCCGCCCCCTTTGCTACGCCACTGCGTAAAATATATGTTTCTAGGCGAAACTCAGATTAACAACAATGATAAAACCTATGCCGAGACGAACTCTTAATCCAATGCAAAATATAACGTGGAAAGGTATGTGAAATTATTTTTGATATTTTACTGGGATTGATCGAGGAAATGTCCAAAATATATTTTTTGCATTCTACACCAACGCAAAACCACAAACCAAGAACTGCACTGAAATTTTATGCAGACTGGAAAGTTCTTTTACTATTAGCTGAAAAGAGTGTTTTGACTGATGGATCACTAGAACTGTAGCGCAGGCTGCACCAGTGAGGTTAACTTTAGTTAGCCGCCATTCCTAAAACAGCAACCCTGGCAACCATATCTGAAAAGTGAGCGTGTAACATGGGGCCAAAAGAAGACGGACCTTGGTTGTTCCTTTCATGGTGCCACAGACCTGTCCAACTAGAATGGCAGTTCAGAGGCTGGCACCTCTCCCGGTGATGGAAAGGGGCATTTGCACAATAATCATATTAACAAGCTACTAAATTTGCCTGGGAATAGGATTCCGACTCTTTAACTGAATTGAACCATGTTGTTTTCAACATTTGTAAATTAGATTTGTCCAACTTTTCTTGCAATGGAGCAGCAACAGCACAGTTTCTTGGTTCGCCTAGGGGTATAGCGGCCTATTTTTGTTAACCTCTGACTGGGCAGCAGAAACACATACAAACGTCAATGCCTCCAGGTTTCCTAAGGCACAGGCAAACTCAGCAATATCTGGAACTGAAATTTGGCCTGAACTGTAAGATTTTTCTCTCTCTTTGTTCTGTCGAGAGTTCATGCCATGGTCACTCTGAAGTTTATCTTTGAAGCTAGCTGCTACAATGTGAGGTTTGTACACAGGCCCCCAGAAAAGAGTGATGTGTGCAGACACCAGCCGGAATACCATGGAAGCGAAGTCATGGCACCAGCATATGACAATACTCACATTTTATTATAGTAAATTACCCTACAAGTGTCTCACAGGGATGCTTTGCAGAAATCCCAATCAGGCACACATGTTTTATTATTTACTGCTAAAGCTCCCAAAAACACAATAAAGGAAAATGAATTTAATGGATTAAAGTAGATCCATATCAACATCTGCAACCATTATCGGTAATTCACATCAGTTATATAAAGAAATAGTTCCTATCACATGGTAAGGCTTTGTTAATTTCTTACAGATCCATTGCTTCTAAGCCAGTCATTAATTCAGTCCAACCGTCTCAGTTCCTTTACTTTAAAAATAAAATGAGGCCCAGTTGTCGCCCACAGGCCCTTCCTCCCAGAAACTTGGTTAACAACTGAGTGAATGGGGAAAGATAAATTCAAAGGGATTGCCAGTGATCATAACGTGCATCAACGTACACTCTCATTACAAGTGGCCCAGAGAGGTATCACCTGAAGGAATACTGCTCTGGCCATTCTATGTAGCCTGGTGTAGCTGGACTAGGAATTATCGGGTCTACAAATACCAACCCCAGGACTTGTGCATCTGCAAACTCTGAGCATGCCTGGTATGAAGACACTGGGCCCAGTTTCACTGTGCGCGATTCCACACCACGTGAAACCAGAAGATAGGTGATGGCAAAACAAGAGTTGAACCTGGCTCCTCCCTCCCCCTGCAGCTCTCCATGCTTCGCTCAGCCTCCTCTCTCCAGTTACCCCCTGTCTGCATAGCAGCTCCTTGCATTGAAAAAGCCAATGAGTGACAGGTGGCATTGCTCCTGCCACATTCCCCATGAGCAGGAACAGTCCTGGGCCTTGCACAGAGGTCCGGAGCATAGGCTGCAGCATGTATTGTGCCACCCATGGGAGTCCACTTAAACTGTGACTACAGGCCTGCCATTGCCGCCTGTGTGAGTTGGTGCTTGCACCTCTCACGACAGATATAAGTTTCCTTATATCTGAGGTCACTGCACTCAAAACTTATGTCACCCCTATGGCAGGCACTTCTGTCCTGAGGGCAGGGTGCTTGGGTATAAGTGTGAGGGGGCCCCTGCATGAGCAGGGTACCCTTACAAACCTCGGAGTCGATTCTCCAAGCTTTGTAAGTACGGTTAGCCATTTCAATACCTATAGTGGACATCAGTCATTACGAGATGTCTAACTATATAGTGGCTGCACTGAACCCAGTCATGTTTGGTATCAAACATGTTGGAATCCTACCCCAACACTGATTTCAGTGTTGGAAGTATAATCCAATGTACTGGGGGGCTCCCTTGGGCTACCCCCATGTACTACCGTTAATAACCTTTCAGTGTTTGACAGCAAGCTAGTGCTGCTGCCGACCCCAGACATGACACTCCTGCTGCTGAGCTGAGCTCGAGCAGGGGAAGGTAGAACAATAGGTGTCCTGCCACAGGGAGGTGTGACCACCTCCCAGACTGGACTTAGTGTATTGGGCTGGAGTGGGGGCGTTTGCCAGTGCCACCAAAGTGCTTTGAAGGGCACATTTGGTTCCCTCCTTGCATACTCCAGTTTGAGCCGGTTCAGGGAGTCCTTGGCTCCTAATCTGGCACGAAACTGGACAAAGGACATGGGAGTATACTCCCCTCTGTCCAGTCCCTCCTCTGGGAGGGACCCCTGAGTTGTTCCAAACCTTTCCCTAGGGTACTTAAGGGCTTACCTGTGGTTTGTTCCTTAGATTCGTTGTGGGACAAGACTCAAGCTTGAAACCATGTCACTCTTCGACCGTCTGGACACTTGGACTTTGCTGGACTTCGCCTGGAACTGAGACAGGAAGATTCCTGCTGCTCCCAGTCTCGCTGTTCTGCGAATCTTCTTCATCATCTGTGTCTGTGCTTCTTCCAGTATCTTCACCAGACCTGTGGGCATCAAGGACATCCAAAGTAATCTCCTTTGGAGTGAAAAAGTCACTCTCCTGCATCTGCAGGCACCACAATCAAGCTGACCGGTCTGTTGCTCCTGATGTCCCACGGACTTCGCAAGGCTCAGCAACACAGGTGGTGGTTCAGCAACTCCCTTGAGGCCTGACCTGTCCTCTCTGCAATTTTGAGGCCAGTATCCCTCTTCGGAACCGCTGGGACAAAACCCCTGTGCACTGCATCGACTTGCCATTGCCAAGGCTTGCTGGCAGTGCACTGCAGAGATCTTCAGGCTACAAGAAGATCCAGCCTCCAGCATCTCTTCCTGCCAAGTACAGCATCCTCACCACATCCTCTGCACTGTGGGCCTTCCTTCTTGATGAGCTGCTCCTTTGCTTTTGGTCTGTGGGTCCTCCTGGGGGTCTTCTCCTGCTTCAGTGGGCTCCCCGGCTTGCTCGGGCCTGCTCTGACTCTCCTGCTTGTGGTGAGTCCCTTGGGCCTTGCTGGTCCCAATGTTGCTCCTTCTACGTTCTCCACGCCAGTTTCGGCTACCAAGTCATGTTGGTGCTCCCGCCAGACACTGACCCCCCTTGTCATTGACATCCGACGTGGGACAGCTCGTGCATGGCTCCTGGTCTTCCACAACATTGCCTGATCCTCACAGCTGCAACGACAAGGTCACTGTCAACTTGTCGGAACCTTTCAACATCGGTGGGCATTGCACTTCCGTGTCTTCTGGTCACTCCTGAGTGGCATAGACTCTACTTGCAGGTTCTCCACTTCCAGAATCCACCTTTGAATTCCACCGGACTTCTTTAACTTCTTCTCCAGAGGCACATTTCTCCAATTCTTCCATTGTCGTCTATGGAGGTTTCCGATGTCTCTCCACCACTATGCACTTGGCTTCCGTGGTGTAGGTAACCTGGACTCCGGGTCATCCACAGGTGAGGTGTCTCTCCAACCGTACGTCCTCCAAGGGAATTCTTCGGGGTCTTCTGGGAAGGGTCTTTCTTCTGCAAAACTGCACCCGCGACTTCTCCATTGACTTCCATTGGGCACGCAGCTGTGGTCCCACTCTGAGCACAGCCTCCGTGGGGTTCCTAGGTACTTACCTTGGGTGGTTCCTTGTGTACCCGGCTCCTCTGGGTCTTCTGGTCCAAGTCCCGTCGTTCTTTGCAGTTTGCATTCCACTTTCTTAATATATGGTTTGGTCTCTCCCTGGAGACCACCGTATTTTGTACTACTTATCTTATTGCAATTGAAGTATTGTTGTATATTTGTGTTACTATCTTCGTGTAGGAGATATACCAATGTGCTATTAAGTGTTGTGTAATAAATAGAATTATTTTTATATAAACACTGTGTGGTTCTTTTTTGTTTAATCTACACTACATGATTAAACTGGTAAAACAAGCTGCTTAAAACTCCTTCAAAATAAGCCTGAAGGCTGCTCTTCACATCTAGCACTTTGAGAGCTTGCTATGGTTCTCAAAGACCACTAAAATCACCATAAGGGCTGCCTGGGTTAATGCAATGTGCATCACTTAAATAAGTGTGCACCATATACCAAGTCAGCCTCCTACAATGGCATTTCCACACATTATCATTTGTGCACTGTATACATTTGGCAGTAAAACTGTATGTCTGTGCAAATGTAATGGTCATTTCAATTGAAGATGTGTTGCTTGTAATGGCAGTGCACTACCACACCATGCATACTCTAATTTACCCCACTACACTGTACTCTGCACCACTGCACACTATGCCACTTCATTCCATGTCACTGCACTCCACTCTGCACCAATTCACTCTACTCTTCTCTACTCTACACCACTCTACGCCGATTCACTCTACCCCATACTTCTCTACTATGCACCACTGTACTCTACACCACTCCACTCTGTGCCACTCCACTCTATTCCACTGTACTCTGCAACAATGCACTCTGTGCCACTCTAATGTACTCTGTGCTCTACGTCACTCTACGCCACCGCACTCTACTGTGCACCACTCCACTCTACTCTGAAACAATCTACTCTATGCCACTGCGCTCAGCACCACTCCACTCTACCGCAGTCCACTCTGCGCCACTCCACCGCACTCTCTGCCACTGAACTCTATGCCACTGCACTCTACGCCATTTAACTCTGCTCTACGCCACTTTACACCAATGCACTCTATGCCACTACACTCTACATCACTTCATTCTATGCCAATGCACTTTACCCTGCACCACTTCACTCTACTCTGCACCACTCCACTCTATGCCCTTCACTTTATACCACTCTACTCTGCGACACTGCAGTCTCCACCACTGAATTCTACACCACTCTTCACTGCACTCTACTCTGCACCACTCCACTCCACGCCACTGTACTGCACTCTACGCCATTGTAGTGTACGCCACTACATTCTATGCCACTCTACTTTGCATCGCTCCACTTTCCACCACTGCACTTAACACCAGTCCACTCTAAGCCTCTCTTAGCTATTCTGCACCACTGCACTCTACAACACTGCACTCTATGCCACTGCCCTCAACGCCATTGGTCTCTACACCACTTTACTCAAAACCAATACACACTATGCCACTGCACTCAACGCTAATCTACTCTGCACCACTGCACTGTATGCCACTATACTATACTCTGCAACAGTCTATTCTATGCCGTTGCACTCTATGCCACTCTGCTCTACACCATTTCACTCTACAACTCTCTACTCTGCAACACTGCTCTCTCCACCACTGAAAGCTACACCTCTCTACTCTGCACCACTCTGCTCTGCACTCCACGCCACTACACTCTACAGCACTCAAATCTACTTTGTACCACTGCACTCTATGATATAGCACTCTATGCCTCTGCACTCTACGCCTCTCTACTCTACTCAGCACCACTCTACTCTGTCAGTGCACTCTTCCATATTCTGCTATGCACCACTGCACTCTTTGGCACTGCACTCTACACCACTCCAGTCTAGGCTGATCCACTCTATGCCACACTACTCTGCAACACGGCACTGTATGCCACTACTCTATGCCTCTGCACTCTACCCTACACCACTCCACTCTACGCCACTTCACTTTACTGTGAAACAATATACTCTTTGCCACTCTACTCCACTCTGCACCACTCTATGCCACTGCACTCTACATCACTCTCTTCTCCTCTGCACCACTCTACTGTATGCCACTACATGCTATGCCACCACCATAGGCCACTGTGCTGTACTCTGCACCACTCCACTCAGCTCTGCACCACTCCACACCACTTCACTCTACTTTCAAACAATCTACTCTACGCCACTGCACTCTATACCACTCTACTTCACTCTGCACCACTCTACTCTATGCCACTGCACTCTACACTGCACCACTCTATGCCTTTCTATTCTACTCTGCTACACTGCTCTACTCTAAGCCACTGCACTCTACGTCAACTGCTCTGCACCACTGCACACTTCGTCACTATACTCTACTCAGCAACACTCTAAGCCACTGCATGCTATGCCACTCTATGCTACTGTGCAGCACTGTACTCTATGCCACTGCTCACTGCACCACTCTACTCTGCAGCACTCTACTCTGCGCTACTTTACGCCACTGCACTCTGACACTCTACTTTGCAAGACTACACTCTTCGCCACTGAACACAATGGCACTATACTCTGCACCACTGCACTCCATGCCACTGCACACTACACCACTCTACACCATTGTGCTCTATGTCACTGCACTCTATGCCACTCTATTCTACTCTGAACCTCTGTACTCTACGCCAATGCTCTCTACACCAGTCTACTCTGCACCACTCTACTCTATGCCACTGCCCTCTACGCTGCACTACTCAAAACCTCTGCACTCTACACCAATGCACTCAACACTACTTTGCTCAAAACCACTGCACTCTATGCCATTGCACACTACACCACTATATTCTACTCTGCAGCACTGTACTCTACGCCACTGCTCTCTGCACCACTCTAGTCTGTGCTAGTCTACTCTACTAAACTAGAAAATTAGAGAGTTACCCAGGTTAGACCAAAAGGGACCGGGTCAGTTCACATTAATAAAAAACAAAATTCCCTTCTATGTCGTAGTATATTTCTAATGCGGAAGTCAAAACTAGTTTGCACTGAACCAACAAATATAAAATTTAAACACTTATTTATTATCACACAACGTAATTCTTTATGCCCACTATTGATTTTATTCATCACTTAATCAATCAGAGCATAGCGTTTGGAAAACCATACAGTTAAAAACACATTATAAAAACATATTAATAAAAACATTAATACACATAGATCTGTAATTACAAAAAACCAACTGGTGTCAAGGCAATGTTGACTTGAAATTATCTTATATCACAACCAGGGTCTTCTATTTCCATAGATTCCTGCCTATATCCATTCTACCTCAAAGGTTTTATTGAGATCCCCTTATAAAGAATACTGAGGGTGAGAGGTCTTTTTTAACTATTGTCTAAAGAAGATATTATAGTAAACTTTGACTAGTGATGGATGAAGTTATCATCCATTCTTTGTTAATTTAGTTTACAACCTGTTTGAGGAGTAAAGCGCATATGCAATATATTGAGGAGGCACTGAACCAATATAATAATTGTATTAGTTTCACACACGTATATTTTGAATTTAATTGTATTTATTATTTATTTTTATAGATACTTGATCTGGTTTTGGAAAAAAGTTCATGTTTTAATCTGAGTCCTGAGGAAGGTGGTTATGAATTCTTAGACACACCGAAACGCGTCGACATTTGGACAACAATAAAGTTTTGTTTTTAAATTTAATATTATATATGGAATTTATAAATGATAGTACTGCACATCCTGCATAGTAGTTTATATTTTGAGTCGAGTATAGAACTTGCTAGGTTTCTGATTTTGTAAAGTATGATAAAACCTTTGAGGTAGAATGGATATAGGCAGGAATCTATGGAAATAGAAGACCCTGGTTGTGATATAAGATAATTTCAAGTCAACATTGCCTTGACACCAGTTGGTTTTTTGTAATTACTAGTCTACTCTACACCACTCTACTCCATTACACTGACACTCTGCTCTGCAAGAATGCACTCTCCGCCACTGAACTCAACTGCACACTACTCTGCACCACTGCACTTCACACCACTGAATGCTATGCCACTCTACACCATTGCGCTTTACTTCACTGCACTGTATGCCACTCTATTCTACTCTACACCACTGTACTCTACACCAATGCTCTCTACAGGCCTCTGCTCTCCACAAGCCTCTACTCTGCATCATTCTATTCTGCGCCACTCCACTCAGCGCCACTCTACTCTACGCCACTGCACTCTATGCCGCTGCACTCTATGCCGCTGCACTCTATGCCGCTGCACTCTATGCCACTGCACTCTACGCCACTGCACTCTACACCATTGCACTCTACTCTGCACTACTCAACTGTACGCCTCTCTACTGCACTCTATGCCAATGCACTCTATACCACTACACTGTGCATCACTCTAATCTACTCTGCACCACTGCACTCTATGCCACTGCACTCTACACCTCTCTACTCTGTGGCACTGCACTCTTCACCCCTCTACTCTACACATCTGCACTTTACCCTGCATCACTCCACTGTACCCTGAACCACTCCATTCTAACTCAACTGAAACAATCTACTCTACACTACTGCAATCTACTCTGCACCACACCACTCTACACCACTGCACTCTGCGCCAATCTACTTTGCACCACTGTACTTTACGTCACTTCACTCTACGCCACTCTACTCTTCTTTACGATACTCCACTCCATGACACTCTACTCCATTAAACTCTACTCCACTCTAAAACTGTGCTCCACTCTATGCCACTGACTCTACCACACTCTACTCCACTCTATTCCACTCAGCAACACTACTCCACTCTACGGCGCTCCATGCAACTCCCTCTAGGCAGTGGTTAATTTGTAAAATAAGAAGTGCTGGTGCTCTCGTCAAGAGGCAGCTTCGACCAGTCTCCTGTCTCCTGTTAACGCTGCCTAACACAGAACCAACAAACCCTACAAGTGGGGATGGCATGTCGCTTAATGACCAGAGCTGCCGACCTCGGAGCTGGGAAACCAGGTTCGATTCTCGGCGTCGGCTCAACATCTTGTGATTCTGGGTGCATCATTTAATCTCCCTGTGCCCACCAAAAATGAATGTGTCCTTAACTGGTGCTCAAGTGCAGGTGTTGATGATTAAGTGCTGGTGCTGAGCACCAGAAACCACAGGCTCAAATTAAGCACTGCTTCTAGGCCACTTGATGCTACTTTACTCCACTCTATTCTACGACACACTACTGCATTCTACTCCACTGCTCCACTCCACTCTACTTATGCCACTCCATTCTACAACACTCTACTCCACTCTTTGCCATTCCACTCTCTTACACTCTACTCTACGACAACCTACGCTTGTCTACAACACCTTACTCCTCTCTATGCCAATCAACTCTGATCTATAGCACTCCACAACACTATATGCCACTCACCTCTACTCCACTCTATGCCTTTCCATTCCCTTCCACTCTACCCACTTCCACTCTACGACACTCTACAACACTCCACGCCACTCTACAACACTCTACAACACTCCACACCACTTCATGACACTCCCTGCCACTCCATGACACTCCACTCATCTCTACTCTACACCACTCTACGACACTCCATGCCACTCCCTAACACTCCACTCTACTCTATTTTATGACACTCCACTCTCCTTTACCCCACTAACTTATATAGCCATGTTGACCATCAGCCACGCTGGTTTACAATATGGCTAAAAGATTTTGGGCAAAGTCCATAGTTCTTGCATAGGCGAGGCCTATTGGCTTTGCCAATGCTCGTTATAGATTTCTGTCGACTTTTATATTTCAGCAAAGCCGACCATTTTGGGTATTTCAGAAATACGCGCATTTCTACAACTATTTACCTCTGCTAGATGGAAAACATTGCTTTGTAACCATTTCACATATTTTTGAATATGGATTTATTAGCATTTATAAAAGTTAACACATGGTGAACAATTTATTTGTTCCTCTTCTGTAAGTGATAAAAACACAAAACGAGATTTTCCCTTTTAGCATTGGAACATTTGATTTACCAGGTTGCATTATGTTTTGCGTTTTCAGTTAAGATCCTTTTAAGGCAATAAAGCCAGCAGCAAATACGGGTTGTCGTTATCGAGCCGCAGATTTAATTATATTTGGCTTCATTCTGAGTAGACTGGAGTCCGAGACTGCAAATTAGTGAGAGCTTTGAAAGATTTAAGGAAGGAATCTGGATCCACGTGAACGGTATTAATTCCATCAAACCATCGGCTACGAACACATCTCAGCCTTTCTACTGCAGCCTGGGTTTTTCATTTACGAGTCCCAAATGTAATTAATGGCTGCTGAAGCCGCGTGGCAGGATCCGCTGTCCTGTCCCAGATGGACCAGTGACCTTCATCTCTTCACCTTGCACATCACTGGGGAAGACGTCGTGCTGTGCATACAATACCTCCGCCGCATAATGAAGTGACATTTAGGAGGATCAAAATACGTTGAGTTAAAGTGTAAGGTCCCCAGATTCGTCACCGCAAAGTCTCATTGCGAAAAACCTAGACAGACCGATGTGTCCGCGGGTTTTTAATGATGGGACATAGAGGCGTCCGCCAAATATCCCTAAGCAGGGACTTATTGTGCACAGATTTTTTAGATGCATGCGCACGTCAGTGATAAGATTGACTGTTTTGCACTATATAACTCTGACCATCTCAGTGTTAGCACAAGAAGCTGGCATAAACTCAGTGCAAACTATCCAATAAGAATTTGCTCCGACCTTGATTGCTTTGTGGGCCTTTCTGTGTGCAGGGTATTTTGGATTGAGAGATACAATACCTGAATGGGATGGATTCTAGATCCAAGATGGCCCCCATGTTAACGAAAAGAATTGGATACATAATTTAGCATTTTACTTCTAGAAGTATAGGTAAAGGTCCTTCTTTCTGAGGCAGTGATGGCTTTGCTTCTGGGGTCCTTGCACCTAATGTCACAAATAATAGAAATCCATCACCCAAGTTATAACTCAATTGCAAGTGACTCACAGAAATTGCTGATAATTATCGCACCAGATAAAATCTGATGCCCGGACGTGCCGTATTTATTCAGTGACAACTATCACCTGTTACGATTTTAGCCATTGAAAATGTTGAATAAGGTGACTTTTGTTGCTTTCCCCTCTAAAATTCATTCGTCCCAGTATTTTCTGGACCTTTTTCACTCGTTCAAGTTGACAGGTTGGACTGCAGAAATTTAACGGGGGACACTCCTGAGTTTATCCTCCTGGTGTAAGTCGTGGGTGCAGTATACCCCTCCTCTCTTGCAACCCTCGATGGAGGCCGGTTTTGAAAGACATGGGCAGCCTCTGTGGCCTCCGTCCCTTCTCCCAGCTCCCCGGGGTTCATTGCGACAGACACATGGGGCTTCGAGTGAGAGAAAAAGAGGGCAGGGAAGGGAGGGAGGTGGAGGGAGGAAGAGAGAAGAGCAAGAGGCGATAAAGAGAGAGCGGATGGAAAGAGATAAGGTGAGGCCAGGAAGGGGGTTTGCTGGGTTTAAGCCTCTTTGCCAGAGTGCCTGTGTGGTGAAAGACTGTGCTGAGTGCTGTTTTCAGCTTTACTATTTGGAGAGTCCCTGAAACGATGATCTTTAAAGGTGTTTCTTTGTTAGTGTCTTCGGGCTGTGCACATCCTGGTGAATGTCCAGCCCTTGAAGCAGACCCTTTAAACTTCTTTTTTCCCTGGCAGTTCGCTGCCCTTGAACTGTTGTGGCTCTGAGCCTTGTTTCAGGACAGTTCCAGTGAGCTCATCCGTAGAGGACTAAGTCCAGGGCATAGTTACCATTGGGGCAGCAAGTGCAGTGGCACCAGTCCCCAGAGCCTTCAGAAATCCATTACTACCCCAACAGCAGTCAAAGGGGTCATTTCTCTGTTTGCACCAGGGCCCATGGCATCCATGCTACACTACTAAGATCACAGCAGGGGTGAAGTTGATTTCTGAAGCTTTGGCACTGTTCTACCCCAGACAAAGCTTGTGCTAAAAATAGGTGATGGGTAATGTAAGTGGCGGCTCCTCTGCTAAGGCGGTGAAGTGTCGCCCCACTGCTTTTTTGCAGTGAAACAAAGGGAAAATAAAATGATAATAACTCGTGTTATTATCATTTTATTTTCTCCTACTTTGCATGAGAGGGCGGGGGCAGGGGAGGAGTGGTAGCCAGCACCCTCCTAAATGCGCAATAACTAGTTGGCCGGACCTCTCGGGCCGCCCAAAACAGTTTTGCGCACTTCGCATGTTCTCCATGCAGGCTGCATTACAGCTTAGGTGGAGAACATGCCCAGGCCTCCAGTCAGCACCTGAGCGCTGAAACATGGCGCTCAGACCAATCACAACGCTGCTAAGGCTGCATTGTGATTGGCTGACTGGGAGCCTGGGTGTGCTTCCTGCTGAGGCCGAGAGAGGGAGGACTACAGAGGAGAGAGGCAGCGAGGAAGTGGCAAGAAGGTACTTTTTTTTTTTAATTCTTTTTTTTAATACCCGCTTCCCCCGTGTCCTCCGCCCCTCCCCCCTACCTCCGAACCGTGCTGGCCGCCGCTGGCCGTTTACTATCTGGCCCTCCAGTATGTGCCTCAGCACTACACAGAGTGATATAAAGATGCATGGGTCTTATTCACACTTGTACTGTTCTTTTCAAGCTGCACAGTTCGTGCGTTTGCTGAGCCCGACATTTACAAAGGATTATTTCTCGCCTCAGGCCAAGGAAAATTGTGTCAGCCAAGCGCTTTCAAGGACTCCAAGTACAATAAAAGATAATGCCTCTAAATACGTAGCCGAGGGCGCGCTCTCCCTGCTATTATGAGACGCCACACATATACAGGCGCGCGCTTTATGGCCCACTGGTGTGCTCTGACTCGGAAGGATCAGCCTACCTCACCACCAAAGGGCCGTTCATTGCTTCCCTCAGTAGACACTTTTCTCGAACAAACTCATAATAGTTCTTGCTAAAGCTCTGGAAACGCTTTGAAGGGAGCTCTTACATTGCATTAAACGCCAGCAGGTATTCATCCATATATTTTATGCTTTAAGTGCGTTTTTTCCTCGAAGACTGCCAGAGAAGCAGTGTTGTTGGAAAGGAATGACACTGCATTCCGCATGCATTCCTGCTGAAGGATATTTTCAGTTGTCTAATGTTGTTAATTTCTAGGGGTTTGTGACATTCGCGTAGTTTGCGTTTGTGTAATTAAGCACAATTTCAGAAAAATTACGCAAAATGCAAACCAGGCATTTGGCGCTATATTTTGGTGCAAAATGAATGCTTGGAACTAAGTGGGCTGTAAAAAAAAGAAGAAAGAAAAAACTTTCCTCCTCGCCGCCTCCTCTCCTCTGTAGGCCCTCACTTCGGCCAGAACAGGAAGCACAACCAGGCTCCCCTAAGCCAATCACAATGCTGCAATTCAGCGTTGTGATTGGTCTGAGCACCATGGTTTGGCGCTCAGACAGGCAGTGGGAGCCTTGGCATGTTCTCCACCCAGGCAGCAATACAGCCTCGGTGGAGAACGTGCAAAGTGCACATGAATGTTTGGCCGGCCTGAGACAGGCGGCCAAAATTCATGCGCACTTACAGAGTGTGCCCACCACTCCTCCCCCTCCTCTGAAAGCAGAGCAGCCCCGCCCCAAGCTGCAGCAGCAGGACAAAATAAAATGATAATAACATCAAGTTATTATCATTTTATTTTACCTTTATTTCACTGCTGCAAAGTAGTGGGGCGACGCTCCTATGCCTTAACAGAGGAGCCGCCACTGTGTTCATCAGAACCAATGAAAATGTTTGTGAAATACTGTTAGTTTTAGATGGTAACAGCACAGAAATACCACACGTTTGGGTGTCACCATGCTCATAATAATGCTCAAGGTTCTATTGTATAACAGAATACATTAAGAAGGAACTCCTAACCTGCATCCAACACAGCCCAAATATGCTTTTAATTGGCTATAATTACACCCAACAGCGCTCACAACCACCAACTGAATGAGTTTGTCCCTGTGGTTTCCAGAACATTCACTCACACCTCATAAAATTTGACACATTGACCTAACGAAGGAAACTTCCCATTCGCTCTGCTGATGGCAGATGTTTACAATCCGAATCAGACTCTGGTCTGTGATGGAAACATGAGGGGCGTTCACACACTGTACTAAAGCCAATAACTGGCCTTAAAAGGTCATCTGTAGGGCATATTGTGTGTGTATTTATTGGGCTGGAGTGCACAGAATGACACATGCCATTTTCCACTTTCCTTAATGCTCCAAGTAAGGGGCTACAGACTGCAGTAGAGTAATAGGTAAAACAAGATTGATGGCACTGAAACAGTGATCCACATCTCTATTGATATAAGCCTATTTACATACATTTACAGACAATTTATACATTTTGCAATTGTCGCAATCCCTTAGTTTTATGTCTTGGCCATGCTGAAGGGAAGGCATTGGTTTGTCCTCTTGCTACCTGATAGGTGTTCAAAGAGAAGGGTAATTCAAGTTGCTAGATTTTTTTGTATTGTGTTTTGAGCACTGTATACAGTAGAAGGGTCTGTTGTCGTCTGAGGTGTACAATGGTTAGCATCTTCCGAGATTGTGGTGGGATTGTAGAGGGTGAGGAGGTTGCTCCTATCAGTCAGAGATTTTATCTGGCACTTGCATTAAAGCAGAGAGGAGGGAATGAGAGGGATTGTCGGACTAGCACAGGGTCTTCCTTATTTGAATATCATGTTAGAAAAAGTATGCAGTTCCGTAGGTCCTACCTGACTATTGTCTGGTCAGTGGACTATTTCAGTTCATCAGGTGGATCCTTTTCAGGATGCAGATACCCTTACCCTCCGGCGTGGCATGCGTCACCATGGGGTTGTGCTACTCGTTGGGTGGATGCTGGAAAACCCAACGGGCCCCACAGGGGGCATTTTGCCAGATACTTTTTTATCTTTATGTCTGGTGTTGGTCAGACAAAAGATATGTACCTTTCTCTGTGATGGTAGGAGGGCAATTAGAAGATTGGGATGGGGATGTAAAATTAACCATGGACAGCTGAAGTAGCTTTTATTTCCAATTATTGTCCATGTTAAAGTTAAAAACCACACAATGAATTCATGGGGTATCTATGGTCCTGGAGTGCTAATATATGGTCAATGTAAATAATTGGTGTTATTGGTTAAGAGGTGTGGGAGCCCCACTCAGGCAACAACCACAGTCTTTGTTGGGGTGAACCACAAAAGTTACTAAATTAACCTCTGCTCAACCCTTGGTACCTTGGCACAAAATCAGTCAGGCATAACTTTAGAGGCAATGTGTGAAGTATGTATGCATCACACAAATAGTAATACATTGAAAATACAACACTAGAAAAATCTGAAACCATTTAAGTATATTTTAATAAATAAAATGATACTAGATTGTCAAAAATCTAAACAGTAAAACCGGAGATATCCAATTTTAAAGTTTCAAGTGAAAAAAGCGCCTAAAAGCACAAAGGGCCACTCATGGTCATCTGATTGTGCTGGACCATAGTAAAGTCACAAGCTCAGGCTGACCAATATGGAGCATGGGCCACATACAGGGACCAGGTTAGCCCTGCTGAAAAGTTACCTTCTCAAGTGTGACAAGAAGAGTTTGTTTGCTCTGGGGGAGGCCACGACGAGGAGGCTTTCTGCGTGAAGAGCAGGTTGAGCATTGTGGATTTATCGCCAAAGATCCAGTTATCGCTTTGCATTGGCAGTCGCGGTCTGTTATTGTGTTTTTTCTGTAGCGCAAATTGCAGGTCTGATGTTGCCGGTCAGTGGATGCTCGTTTTTGGTGTGAAAAGCAGGGCTCACCAGAGCTTCACATTGGTGGTCATTGTGGGTGGCAAAGTTACAGCGCGAACTAGCCTGTTTGTGGTCGCAAGGAGTTAAAACTTCAGGATTTTCACCTTTTCTTTTTGGAGAAGCTTTCACTGATGCCAGCCAATGGTTCAGAGCCTGGGGGGCTTGCTCTTGGGGATCAGAACTCACTCCAGCAAAGGCCAGCACCAGGGCTCAGGCAGGCCCAGTTGCAGCTGGTCTGCTGGGCAGTTGCAAGGAGGCCTTTGGTAGCTTGTTGTGTACCCGAAGCTCACACAGAATTCAGCCAACTGACTCTTAGAGTAACTATAGGTAGCCTGGGATCAAGGCAAGCAGATCCACACTTCCTTCTTCAAACAGCAATACAATCCTTCTGGCAGCAGGGAAGTCCATCTGAATCTTCCACAGGTCCAGGAGAGTTCTGATTCGGGGTTTGAGAGTGCCAACCTTTATCCCCAGTGCCCGCCTGTGGATGTGGGATGCCCCCTTTGTCTCCCCTTCCTCTTTCTTGAGGTTGGCTCCATACTGTCTAGGGTGACAATAGCAAGGGCATGTCTGGTGTCAGGTTCCTTTGTGTGAGCTGGAGGCCAAGCCTTTTGAAGTGCAATTGAGGCTGGGTACTGCCCCCCCCAGCCATCCTGGCAATTTGTCCACACCTAGGCTTCCTTTGTCTTAGTGCCTGAAAGTAATACCCAACCCACAACAGCACAGTAATTGACCCAAGCTACTGGCAGAAAGGCACAGTGGATTAGGGTACAAAAATACCAGCTTTCTTAAAGAGCATTATTATAATTGTAACATAAAATTCGACTTTACCATTAAAGGGGATTTCAAATTACAATTCAGTTGAGAGTAAGCAGTATTTTTCTATCTGCTCCCAATCAAAAGTTAGCACTTATTAACTGCAACAAGGTAATCTATTGTTAGGCTATGGAAGAGATAGGCCTTACAACAGTGAAAAATGACTTTAGGAGTTTTTCGTTGCCAGGACACGTAAAGCTTAAGTTCATGTGTCCTACTTTTTAAATACAATGCACCCTGCTGTATGAGCCTTTAGGGGCTACTTTAGGGGTGATTTATAAGTATTGAAAAGAAAGGTTTATGCCTGGCAAAAGGTATATTTGCCAGGTCGGAATGGCAATTTAAAACTACACTACAGGCTACAGTGGCAGGCCTGAGACATGTTTTAAAGGGGTACTCATTGAGGCCCCGGCTACATGGAGTACCATTTACTAGGGACTTACTTATATGTAAATTAAATGTTCCAGTTAGCAGTAAGCCAATTTGACCACGTTTTGAGGAGGGCAGATAAGCACATTAGGACTGGCAGTGATAAAGGCTCAGAGTCCTAAAGCCAACTAAATTGAGTTCAGCAAAAATTAGGAAGCGAAAGCAAAAGGTTTGGAGGAATACCACACCAAGGTTGTCAGTTTTAACAGTCTGTATGTTTCTTGCCTGTTGTGCCCTTGAGGGGTCGATGGCAATCCGGCAGTACCTTTTTAAACCCTAATCTACTGAATTGAGAACTAAATGCATAAAAAGATTTTGATGGGTGTACCTATAAAAAAAAACAATTTTTTGCAGGATTTACTTGGTATGTTGCGAAACACCCTTATTTGAGAGTTACATTTCCTCAAGATTGTGACCGCAAAAATAAAACGAATGGACAAACAACTTATAAATACAATGCATCTAGTAAGTACTAGTATATTCGCCTTAGTTTGTGAATCTGCAATTTACTTCACTACGCACGGCATGCAAAAATGTGTGTCTGAGTAGTTCCAGCAAGCAGCACGCACTGATTGTTGTGTCTCATATTGATTCATGTGTTAGGAAGTAAATCCATAGTGCTTGATGGGGGTAGGTTTGAATGTAGCTTACCAATATTTTTAGCTGGTTGAGCTCCCTTCGATATGCATGGCTGTGAGACTTTCCATTTAGCTATCTTGGAAGTCAAAAAGGCGAAAGGAGGAGAGTCACTCGCAGAGTATAGAGGGGTGACTTCTGTTATCATAATGGCCCACCGTCCACTTACTTGCTTATTTTGGAGTCTCCACGTTCTGCCTATTTACATTCATTATCCCAAGAGTGGATTGTGGGTGACTAGTGTGGAGTCGACATAAGAATGCTGTTGACAAATATAGAAATGGTTTTACTACTGATTTCTGCCCCACTGCCACTGTACTGCTTCCTTCTGTTTAAGGTGAGTAGCTTACCACAATGGTCAGCACTTTTGATAAATATTTTTTGTTATTAGAAAATTTCTTTTGTAGCAAATTTCTGGTTAGTAGAAGTTTCCTTTCCACTAAATCAAATGCAGCTTCTTCAATTCTTTCTTTTTCAGGAAGTATTTGAGCTGCTTACTTGATTAAAGACAGAGAGATAAGCATGCTTAAGTTAGTTCTGTTGTTCCACTTTTGTGCTCTATCCGTATGAGTCTTTTGGTTCCCACCGTTTAGCTTGACTGGAAGACTCACCAGTATTGTAAAACTTCACAGAAATGACCCCCTCCTCAAAGTGGCTTCACACTTTGTAATCGTGACATTTAAGTTCAAAGCTAAATTTTTTTTGTTTGAAATTGCCACTGGCTATAATGGCAGCATAAAATGAAAAACAACTAATCAAATAAAATAGTTAATTCTTTGAATTTTCACATACATCACATTAGACTTCTCATATAAAAGCGTCTGAACTTTTAGCAAGATTGTTGACTTAATAGTAATTTTGTGTCAGGTGTGCGTAGATTCCATTTGCAAAAAGTGGTCCCAAATTGCACATGGAATCAGATTTTGCAAAGTGACCTATGTTCAAAGAGGTGGATCCACAAAAGAAGGAATTGCGAGGGATGTCAGAAAACCTGCCTAATTAATATTCATTAGGCAGGTCGCAATTTCCGACCCACTGTGAATTGGCTACAAAGACGGATGGCTGGTGACCTGCAAGGGACAGCATACCTCCTTTTCTGTCTTTGCATTACAAAACACAATATATTTTTAGGCCAAGCCTGGGCAGCGCATGTGTTGCTCTGCGAGGCATGCTGTATTGAGGTATGGAACAGAAACTCCGCCCATTTCCCGGCCATCTTTTCAATTAGCTCCTGTTACTGTCATTTCGAAATCGTTGCTTTTGATTGATAAATAGGCTCAGTAGTCCCTCCTTGGTACCGCCTTGTCAGCATTTGTAACCTCCCATAAGGACTGGAATTTTACTCGTGTTGTTTCACAGTCTGCTTTATCTACTCTGTGAGCACTATTTTCTTTAATGATCTTCCAGTATTCCACCCACGATGTGCTTTCTTACAAGGCAGCATGCCGCCCGCTTTTATATTTTGAATAGTAATAGCTGCGGGTCTGCTTTAACTATAGCGGCCGTGCTTATTTATTTAATTTGCAGCGCGGGCCGCTCTAACTATAGCGGCTGTGCTTATATATTTATTTAGTTTGCTGCGCGGTCCGCTTTAACGTCAGCGGGCGCGCTACAGAACCTTTATTTTTTTTATTTTTTTGGGGGGTGAAAGTGCCCCATACCGCGCTTTGACTTTAATGTTGGGCGCGCCCCTTTCTTTAGACGCTGCTCATTGTAAACTGAATTCGGCGAGCAGTGTCTAAAGAAAAGAGCGCGGCCACCATTAAAGCGATCTTGCATTTGCGAGAGCTTGAGCTATTGGCATTATAAATAAAAATGCCTTTTATATGTGTGTTGGGTTTAAAAACACATAAATAAAAGGCATTGTTATTTACAATGCCAATAGCTTAAAGTCTCGCAAATGCGAGACCTATGCTTGTTTTTAAAGCAGCTCGTGTTCCTTAAAGGAGCCAGTGCTGCTTCATGCTTTGAAAAAAAGTTTGTCATTTTGAAAGCATAACAGGGAGCACGTAGTGGTCTCCTGGACCACTGCCTCTTCCGCCTGCGACTGCTACCCCATTTCCAAAAGGAGAAGGGGTCCAGAAAGGACACATTGACCTTTGCGAATCAGTTATCACTGAAACTGGGGAGTCGGTGACTGCTCAATTCGTTGCGACCAAAAATTGCTGCCGCAAACCAATTAACATAGGTTACTGAATCATGAATTGGAATGAACTCCCCTTTCTCATCCCTTCCAAGTTGTGATTCAGTAAGGGTATGCAGAACTTAGTTTTCAAGTCCAAAAATCTTTTCCAACTCAAAAAAGGGTTTTGTACATTCGAAATGGCCCTTTTTTAGTCGCAAACCCTGTGGTTTTGTGAATCACAGGATTTACAATCGCAAAGGGCGTAGTGCACCTGGCCCTCAGTTTGGTCAACTTCTGTGTACTCTGCAAGCTCAAGGGCTTTTCCAAAACTTGAGAAATCCAATATTGCTCTTCGTGGCGGTAAGCCCATGAGAATGCGCTTTTACTGTTCCACTTTTGCGCTCTAGCAGCATTAAGATTGTTAAGTGCACCAAAGGCCCCACTCATTGTGTGATGATTTACAGGTCTGACCACTAGGCACTGCCAAGAGGTCACTGTGATTGGCGTTGCATCTATGCCGTTTCCTGGGATTTGTTTTTGTTTTGACCTTACTGAAAGTTCAAGAGCAAGAAAACTAAAGTAAGTTAGATACATTGTGATGGAATTGCCGACTAGGGCCACTGATTAATAAGGGGGACCCGGAGTAGGAAAGTTGGTCTGCGCACCGCCCCCAGCTTTCAAAAGTAACCTGTGCTGGGGCCGCGGTTTGGTTATAACCCCCCCATTGGCCCCTTCTGGCATGCAGCGGCCCCCCCATTGGGGGGTTCAAAACATCACCTGGCCAACCCATCAACAAAGCAGCACATACATGATACATGTTATGGCTTGGCAGAAAGGGGCGAATATCGGCATCTAATGACGATGAGGGTTGTTTGTCCAAATCAATCTGGATGCCCCTGCATTGGGCCCAGTCCCCCTATATTTTTAGATGCTTGTGTTTAGATGTTTGTGTGCGCATCACCTGGCCAAGTCGATTGGCATACAATGGCCCAATCCCTTCCTCAAAGTGTTTTGACCAATTTTAGTGAATTATTTTAGTCATTTTTGGCCTACTAAACATGCTGATGGCTTTCTTGTATAGGACAGTGGTTTTACTCTCAGCGACCATGGGTATGCACGCTTCCATATTCTTTTCACATCTAAAATTAAACCAGTAAATGCTTCCATAAACTAGTCATTTTAAGAATGTGTGGTTTCCAGAAAGGGGATGAGAGAAGTGAAACCATCTCTGTGCATCTGTGTACCAAGCACCACGGATTGTTTATGGCAAGAAGAGTCCTTGAATTGTCCAATATTCTACAAAAACGTACAAATCCTATTTACTGAAACACGTTAAGTACACAGAATTGTAAATGTAATAGGCTAAGATAACATGTATGTCTTGTCCAGTGATAAGCGTGCATCATCACTAAAATGTAAAAACTGAGATAACACATCCTAAGCAAGGAGTTAGGAATTATTTGTCACAAAGCACTATTTTGCTAAATCCTGTGCGATTCTCTGAAGGGAGTGAGAGAAGCTCATATTGTTGGATGCTTCAGGTCGAGGAGAGAGGAGAGGGTCATGACCTCAATTTTGTGACCTAACAACAACGCACTAGTTAAGCCACCCAGTAAACAAACAGTTAAGAAAACTGGTTATAAATAGGAAGGTCATTATTACTCATTAAATGTCCGTTTATTTTCAGCTGTTTAGTTACTTTGTGAATGAACCGTGTTTTCCATATTTCAACTGAGGTGGTTATTTTAACACTTGCTAGGCACTTTATTGTTTTCCTTGTTGATGCTTGCTTGTCTGCCCAGCAGATCTATATATAGTATTCATATGCTCAGAAACACAAAATCTTAACGGGGATTCGAAGAATCTGGATGCGGTGGTGTGCAAGATCCGCTCAGTGCACAACAAAGCACTGTGGTGGGCTTCCCCAGGCAAACCTGTCACTGTACCAGAGCAGAAGAGATTTAAATTTTCTCTTGTGATGTTCAGCGGGTGTTAGTGTATTAGCATATATCCTTTTTCATTCTGGTTTTTGCAGGTTTATTAAACCAGTAATAAATGTAGGGCTAGGTTTGCTCGCGCAGAGCGTGGTGGGAAGAGTGACATTTTCAGTGACATTTTCTCAAATCCATGGCCACGCCCCAAAAATGTAGCTGAACTAGTAGCCCAAACCAAATTTGTTTTAATTTGTATTTATCACAATTGGGCTGATTCACGAGCACGGAGTAGATCTGCATCCGCAGATGTATGTCTATGCGTGGGTAAAAGATAACTTCTTTTTGGATTTCACAAACATTCCAAAAGTGCGCCTGGAATGCTGAGCCATGCTCAGGATCCCAGTACTTCTGGTAACACCTAATGACTATTACCATGGATTCTAATACACCTTGTAAGGATTGCTCCAAATCAGAGAAGTTATGACGGGGAAAGGAAGTCCCCAGTGCAAACACACACTTTTTCTTTTTTTTCTCAGCAGAGAAAACATTTTTCCACGTAGAGAAAGCCCTTCCACCACACCCTGGCCTTTATGGGATCATCCTTTCCCTTTCCACCTGCAAGAGGAGTTAATCCTAACCATATCCAGGGTGCCAAGGGGTCAGACTGCAATTTGGGAATGACCAATTTTCCAAGGCAAACCACACGTTGAAATACTCCTCATGTGGAATTACGAGTGCAAATTTCTCTGCACTCGTGGCAGAGAAACCTGCACTCATAAATGCATTTATGCCCACAATGAATCTATTTTTGTAGAAAAAAATGTTTGAACAGTGGGCTCCATCCCCCCATGTGGGAGTCTGTCATGGAGAAATGTGCACATGGGGAATAGGAGACTTCCTTTAAAAGTGACATGACATTTTGAGAACTGCACCTGGAGACCAGCACCTGACTTAGCTTTGCATGTGTAGTTTTAGAAATGATTGTGAATTTTAACAAAAACTAAAAATTACACTCAGGCAAAGGCATACATTTCTGCCCTCCTTTTCTGATTTTTTTGTGAATAGGGCCCAAAATGTATGGATAGAAATCTGATTCTCAGGCTTAATGTTAATGTTGAATTTGCTCCAACAGTTTTATTGCAATTTGTTACTAATTGTTGCTTTATTTTTCTTATCTTGCAGGTATGTTATGTCTATGATGTCTCCCAGTTGGCTATTAATATTTTCTTTGTGGCTGTTGTCAAGAAAGACGGTAGGACATGACGTGCTAGCTTTATTTTTACTCATCTTGCCGTATTTAATTTTTCACTCGTGTTATTGTCTCCTGGTGGTCTAATGTGTTTTTTCTTCACATTAGTTATTGTCTCCTTTTGGTCTATTATTTTTCTACTTTGCTACCATGTTTGATGCAGTTTTTTTCTCTGAAGCCTAGCCTGTGTACCAGCTTAAGTGTAGTGTGGTATTAATAAACACCGTATTCATTTTCACATTGTTTTGCAATGTTTTCTGAAGATATACATCAATAAAGGTTTTGTTTTATTTCTGTGATTAGGTTTGTTTCTAAAGAGGTGAGGTGTTTAGGGAGCCCAGTGTGACAAGTATTTTGTGTCACATATCTATGAATGCTGATATTGTGTTAGTGAAAAAAAGTAGATGGATTTTATTTGAATTTAAGATTAGTAATGTTAACCTATTTATTTAAAAGATCTCTGGCAAAGCATTAGTAATTTGTTGAATGACTGCACTCATGGCATGTAAATTGGGTGATGTGGATGAATTACAACTAAGTTATGGATCCTTTCATAGACAGAAACCTTAAGTTTAAGTACACAACAAAGAAGAATTAAAAGGTTTCCAAAAGAGTGGTTGCCAAGATATTTGTTGAATTCCTGAAAGATATATAAATCTGATGTTCCTAAATTGTTTTTGCTTTCACTGAAGCACATTTCTCAATAAACAATTGATTATTTTTTTCAAGTAAAAATCTAACAGCTAAACGTTCATACTCTGAGATAGGAGTAAATTAAATTTAGGACCTTGCAGTAGTCATGTCTATTATGGTTTAATTCCTAGTAGAAGTGGGAAAGATAGACATAGATTTAATTCTTATGCATTGAAAGATGCCCAGTTTGCCTCAGAGTTTAAAAATGTCACTATATAATTGCTTAGTTTAAAAAATACTGCAGACCCTGATGGATTTCCAATCAAATTTTGTTTGCAATGCTCACAAACTCTTATTCCAAAATTATAATATTTGTTCAAAGACTGTAGTGAAGCTAAAGGCACATTTGTGGAGGCAGTGCTGTGTCTCACCCCAAAGACTAGCCGCTGTCCTACGCTGTGCAAAAAGTATAGGTCAATGTCTCTCATTAATTTAGACTGCAAGATGTTTTGAAAACCTTTAGCTCTAAGACTTGAACCTTTATTTAGATGGGTTAATGGCCCTGAGCAATCAGGATTTAGAAAATGCAAAGTCTATTGTGAGACAACACTAAGCCATTTTTGAACATCAATAAAAGTTCCATTTTAAAATCTCCGTTGGTTGCTATTGCACTTGGTGCAGTGAAGACGTTTGATCAATTGTGCTAGATCTTTTTGTTCAAATCTCTAAAAAGGTCTGGGTTTAGTCTAGATTTTTAAATGTAAAATTATTTTATGACCCACCCAAGCTTCCCATTTTTATCAATGGTACACTTTTTCCTTATTTCTCTTTCAAGAGAGCTGACAGGCATGGTTTCCCTTTATCTCCTCTTCTGTCTGTTCTATCTTTGAACTCATTTTGTATAAAAATGTCAAAATCCAGATAGCAAAGATGTTTAATTTAGAGATAAGGAATTAAAGTTTTCTGCTAGCAAACAATATTCTTCTGTATATTATTCAGTTAACACTATGCCAGCATCAAGTTTAATTTATGTTTCAATGTTCAAGGTAAAAAATGAATGTAGATATTTGGAAATCATCCCTTTAAACAAAAATATCTTAAGCATATATTCACCGTCTTTTATCTGGTAAGTTAAAGGGTTATATATTTGAAGTGTGATTTTCATACACAGTTGAATAAATCATAAGATTTAATCTATAAAAATGAAAAGACTATTAATTAACTAAGTAAAAATGTACTCCCCTGTGTTTATCCTGGTGTGATGGCTGTGATGTAATTAGGATGATTGTTCTTATATCGTATTTACATTATCAATGTTACTAATCAATTTACAATGTTTCATATTTATGGGGACTCAACTAAGAGAAAGAATGCTGCTATCCACCTTAAACAGTTATAATCAGAAAGAGGAGATATGTTTCCTGATTTTTATGTATATTGCTCTGGTCTTTGTTTGAGGCAATTAAGAAACTAACCTTGTGGGCTAAATTGTAGGAATCATTTATTTTTCATGTTGTTTTTCTTTTGAAGAATTCATTTGTATGCCACAGAAATGTAAATCATATGATGTTCTTCTAATTAATAATGCGTGTAATAAGAGGAACAGTCCAGTCCCAACTGTATCTTTTAGAACAAATGTTAACAAAAAATATTAAGTAAAGAGATACATTTTTCAGTTCATGAGTTTGATTTACCAGAAACCTTAAAATTAAAATAAAATCTATTTTTGGAACAATGGAAGCTGAAAGGCCTGAAATGGGTGCCTTTGTTGGTCTTTCACAATGTTACTTTGCTTAATTACAGGTTAGAGGTGGTCTCCTCAATTTGCTTTTGAGTTAACATTTTACATTAATATGTGCAATTCAAACAATTCGAAAATGATCGCAGGTTATACAAACAATAGATGGGTGGGACTAAAGGATTTTCTATCAGTTTAATGTACCCACTGGGGAAACCCATATTTATGGAATTGTATGTTCTGCATCTATATATATAGGTTAAAACACAAGTTGAAGAGGAATAGGAAATAGGTTTGGATGTAATGTGGCCCATTCATATTTGAGATAAAAGCTGATCAAAATCCTAATTTCTATTTATAATGTATTATTCATTCCGCTTTAGTACACACAGTAAATAGGTCCATCTGTGCATAGCGATGGTCTTGATACTTTCTCAAGGGTAATGTTCATCCAATGGTTTTTGAGTGTCCCTTGGTTCAACAATTTTGGCAAACATTGTGGGAGAAAATTAATGATGTCATGTGCCTAAATGTATCTATGCTGTGCCAAAATAGTAGGTAGTGTTGTTTAAAATTGGCCTATTATTTAAATGAAAGCTAAACTGTTGATAACTATACATTGGAAAAACACCAATGTGTCTCATTACACTTGATGGAATGGTATAGTAGTATAATATTGTTGGAGTAAATTCTTATTCCATTGAGTTTAAGTATTGAGAGGAATAGGTTATGATCTCCCTTTATCTTGCACCTTTCTAGATTAATACCTATTCTTTTATTAAAGAAGCTCAACTCAAGCTGGCTTGAGTTTAATTTTAATATTTTAACAGTTAAATTCTGTTGTCATAGGAATAGCTCTAATATTCAAGGTTATGGATTTTTGGTCCACGTAAATGAATATTTTTCTGATTTTTAATGTGTATGTTTAATAAAGCTATTTAAAAGATCATCTTTACTATTACAGACGTGGCTCAATCACAGCTAATTCAGTATTTGCTACTGACCTAAAATGAACACAAACACTACCAAGGCATTTGTACTTTATTCAGTCTCATTGGTGATATGCAGTTTTATTTCATATGGTGTTAAAGCAAAGATCTGGCCGTACACATGCCACATAGGGTAGGTATCCTTTCAGCAAAAAATGATGAAAGGAACAGTTTGAGTCATACCCACTGATAATTACACTGGGCACATTTCCTTTCCTTCTAATGTTTTTTATCTTATCTATGTATTACAGATATCGTCTACCACATGCCAATTAGTCTTGGCCACACCCCAAAAGAGACTGCCTTGCCTAAAACTGTTAGGCGATACCCCCTCTAAAAGAGACCAATTTGGACTGGACATTTCCTTTGGGGTGGGCACAGACAGATTTGCATAGGAATGGCCATTGTGTATAATGGCAGCTTTCAATGCTTTTAAAGTTCAGTCGACAGGGGATATAGGTGCCATAGCTGCACGGACCTTACAATATCCTTCAGGTGATTCAGTTAGTCAAACCTATAGGGAGTTTGTGACCTTTTCTGTGCTTAGCCTTAACTACATTGCAGATGGACTTATTAAAAGCATCGGTGAGCATTGTTGAACACCACTGTATTTTGAAAACAACACAAGACTTTATTCATTTATCCACAATCATTTTGACTAAATTAGACAAATTGAGCCAAGACACACTGCCTGTTTTAAAGGTGAACATATGTTGATATTAAGTTGTTGTGAGAATTCTTTGGGAAATGTATTAAAGATTGTCGGTACTAATATGTTTACACTTTGTTTGTTATGAGGGTGTTGGACGAAATGGCCTTCCATTTGCTTTGCCATATCAGAGACATGTGTGAGGATTTGCCTTGTTGATTTGATTTTTCCCTCTTCATTGATTGAAGAGCTGGATTGTGTAAGGCTGATGTGTAGGTGTTTATTCAATTGGACTGAAATTAATCTTTGGCCTCCCATATGTTTAGTTAAGTGGGTCCCTGTGAGGGCATCTTTTCCTTTCTCCTGTCAAGGTTGCAGGGACATCATAATTTGTATACAAAACAAAATGGAGCATACGTTAATCTGAATATCAATTATTTTAAGTGGGGTTACTGACAGAATGTCAGAGAATGTGGCTAGGAATGTGTGGACTAGGGATATATTCAAATAAGGCAGAATAATTACTTTGTAAATATTGAAATTATCTCCAAAGTTCATAGATTGGGTAATGAAGTACTTATTCTACACATTGTTGCATCAGAGGAGAGAGACCAATGACAACAAGTCCAATGAAACTGAACTGAGGGTGACAGGGAATGGGAACAACTGGGTGATATTATGTTGTAATTGCAACAAGGTGAACAAACAAAATGTCAACTTTCTATAAAACAATGTAAATGTCCCGCTTTCAAAAAATAAATAGTTTGTCTGTGCTATCCCCAAACGTGCAAAGTGCATGCATTACCACTCAAATTAAAGTCTCATTCATTGCTCTTTCCTACTCCCCTATAATAATACAAAATTTATATTTCTACAAATACTGCATTTATTTAACCAGAATGGCAGCTGCGGCACTGGTGTTAAGGGGACCCACTAGGTAAATAGATACCTGTCTACATTTTGGTGGATGGTTAATGGTAGTAGGGTATTTATTTTATCAAGAATTCTCAGATTGAAGATAACAAAAAAACCTACATCTTAGATGGGAACATCATAAATATTACCTATTGAATCGCGAAAAATAGAGTATCAATTGTTTTTTAAAACTCTTATTATTAAGTTTTGCTCATCGTACAATAAATGCAGTAATCGAATCAGTCGTGCAGTGTACACTTCAAGCAGAGTATATAGCAGTATGAACTAAAAAATGTCAGTTATTTCATGTGGAGACATCATGTACGGGAGAAACCTCGATCCCCAATGCGAGAGCGCAGTGGTACAGATCCCGCCTCTCCTCCCATGCCAACCCCTGCAGACTCTTTAGCCTAGATAGGTACACCAATCACCCCATACTTTCTCCTATTTCTGCAGGCAACCCCAGCTCCGATAGATCACCTTTTCTGCCTGTGAGCACCAATCCATGTCAGACTCCCAATCCATAATCTGGGGGGGCACGGCTATACCCCTATGCATGCGCTATGTTACGTTTATCCACCCTGCGCCCACCACCAGCCAGATTTTCTGGTATCTAGGTCACATCATCTCACCTGCGATGTCTAGTAGGAGCCATCTCGCATCTAGAGGAACTACCTGGGTGTGTACCCTGGACATTATTTGCACCACTCCTGCCCAATTGTGCTGGATGATTGGGCAGTCTGAAAGCATGTGGAAAAAGTTGCCCATCTGCCCCCAGCCCCTCAAGCAGAGCGTAGAGTCACCTCTTCCAATTCTGTGTAAGAGCACTCTAGAACTGTATGATCTATGCAGGATCTGCAATTGCACCAGTCTGAAGTGGGCCCTTATCACCACCTCCCCCGGGCATTGCAATGCTTCCTCCCAGTCATTATCTTCCAGTGTCCTGGGGTCCCTTTCTGAGGCTACTAGCAAAGATTTCAGGACTTCTGGGGAGTTATTCATTATTTTTAGTGGGTCCAGGAGGAGATGGTCCTCCAATGGCGCCGCCTCAGGTAGTTACTCCCCGTCCACAAATGTTTCGCCTGAGGGCTTGCCCGATCTGTATATATCTAAATTGCTCACTCACTGCAAAGTTATATTCCTGTTGAAGGACCTGAAATGTCACCAGCAAATGTCCCCTCCACAGGTCGCCCAGCTGCTCTATGCCAATTAGAGCCCAAAGTGAGAAACCTCCCAGGCCTCCCACCTCCTACAGTAGGTCACTATCCTAGAGAGGGGTCTGGTCTGTCAGTTTGTTGCCCCAACCTAGATACTTTGATGCCTCTCGCCACACCCTCACCACCTACTTATTATGAGTCAGCAGGTTGTGCTCCCGCTATCGTCTATAGAGAGTTGCTGGGTAGACCCTGGGTCCTATTGCCTCCCAAGCAACCCAGTCGGCCAGTTTGGTCTGCAAACACCCAGTCATTCACTGCAACAATTTGTGTAGCCCAATAGTATTCGCGTATGTTGGCGACTGCCAACCCCGTTGTAGACACCCTTCTGCTGTGTGTGAAGAGCGATCTGGGAGCTATTCCCATCCCAAAGAAACAGTCTTACCTTATGGTCAACTTTTTTGAAAAATTCTGGGGGTACCAGGTAAGGTGTAATTGGAGAACGTATTGGGGTAGGGTCATCATTTTGTAGAGGGCAGCTCTGCCCATCAAAGAGAGTGGGAGAGTTCTTCAGTGCCCGACATCTCGGCAAAACCTGTCCAATTGTGGAGACAGGATTCTGCGCAGGAATTCCCCAGGATCCTGGGTACCATAGATACCAAGGTATCGAAATCCTTCCAGTGCAAGCAGCGCCATACAGTGTGGGGGAAGTCTCGTAACATCTCCCGCCAAGATTATTACTTCTTGACAGAGGTTTTCAATAGCAAAAGTTGCTGCAGTAGTCTTTACTGGGACTTCACAGTTTGTACCCTAGATAAATTATTTTTAGATTTTTGTGTTGACCATTCTCCATCAACATTAGTGATTACTGTCCTTCATTAGTCACAAGATATTGATCTTTGGTGATGCTGGTTGCGTACATGGACTACAAATGACAATGCTAGCTCCAGTTAGGTCCAGGTTTGTGAAATGTTGGAAGGTTCACAATGTTGCTTTGAGGCACATTTCTAGAGCCCCTCCACAGGAGCATATCTAAAGTTTCTATGGACGTCTTCACTGATTTCATATTCAAAGAGGAGTCAATTTTAATGCATAGTGTACTACAGAGATTAGGCCCTTGCTACCTGATCAATTCCTTTCTGAAGATCCATTGGCTTGATATGGAGGATACTAGTATACCGCAATCTGGGTCCCCAAATGAAAAGTCTGGGCTCCCTGTAGAGTTGCGGTGACGTGTGGTAGATTGTGACTGGTGGATCTGAACATGTTTCTTGAGCATAGTGTTATGGTATACCACTGCTGGAACTGATTTTCCTTGGATGTATTTATTGATGATGCAAGGGGTCGCAAAGGTCACTCAGACGTTAACAGGAAGCCAGGAATGTTCTCAGGGCTGAGGTGATGAATCCCCAACCTCAATATTGTTTAACCTGCTACTAAGCATAGATTCAAAAGTGTACGTATCACCAGGGAGCCAGTGGATATTCTCAAGATCTAGGGGATTAGTTCACAAAAGCATCTTTTTCCGCTAACAATCTAGATTCACATTTCTGACTTGGAGATGGGGGATTTGGTATTTTTACATTGCAATAAAGAAGGACCTGGCCTTGGTCGTTGGTGGTAGATCTGACTACTAATTTGACTTCCTCAGTGATGAAAAGGAGCTGGACATGGAAGAAGATATATGTTAAAGTGAGAGGTCTTGACCACTTATCTGATCAGGTCATCTAGAGTCTTTATTTAGTCAGGTAACTTTGACACTTCTACATTTGGCTATGGAGTTTCAGATTAACATGTCCTCAGCACGGTTGACTGGGGTGGAATGAGATTTGTGAGAGATGGCATTGTATTTCAAGTAGAGGAGCAGTAGTTCTGTTTTGGTGGGCTAAAGGTTCAAGAAACTCTTGACCATCATATGTTCACAGAGAACATTCCGCCACCCATGGTTTTCTTTGGGGTGATGCAGACATATAGCTGAGTGCTGTTGGAATGCACATGGTAGAGAAGTATGGTTGCTATCGACTTTGAGATAGGAGAGGGGGGGGATTCTAATTGTTGCTTCATTGAGAAGAACTAAGTTGTTAAATCCTCCCTTTGGTAAATGTAGATGTTAGCAATGAATTTCACATCAGAAAGGTTCTAAACACTTGTCTTTAGGTGCCGGTCCAACAGGCATGCAAATCAATATCAGTGGCAGAGTTGTATTCCCTAACAAATAACACAACCTTCTTGAGCCTAGAGATCTATGGGCCAGGTTATCAAAGGTTTTATTTAGTCCGTGTCCATGGGAAAATTTATTCGTACATATGAGCCTAAGTTCTGAGCATAAACAGAAGATATTACCATTAATTTCACACATGTTAAATGGAGAAACACTGACATCCAAATTATGCCCTAAATCAAACATTATTTGAATTAATGCTGAGGAGAATCAACATTCTCTAGTGTGATATTAAGTGATATTGCAGGAGTATTTCAGTTCTCCAATTAATGTAATTATTGTAGCATTTAGGTTATTATGTTCTAATATGGCTGCAAAGGGCAATCTTTAATTAATTTGATTTAAAACTTGAATGAACAAATTTCTGTGCAGGATCAAATCATTTAATTGAAAATACTAAGAAGGCGCTTGCCAATGTGATGTGTTCAGAATGTGCGAGTGCCAAATTTCAATATATAATTATTTTCCAGTCAATAAACAAGTATTAGGATGGAAATTACAGATTTATGTAACCACATATGTACACAAATGTTTTATTGGGAACATGGAACACCAGTTATTTAATCACAAGTTAAATCCCAAACACTTCTTTTTTTTAAGTATGGCATTATCAGCTTTTTTCCTAGCAGTGGCTCTACAGACATTCATTCCAAGCCATTTATCAGCTTCTGAATATTCCTCACTGTGAAGGAATCACAAGCCACATAGCTAGGCAACAGAAACAGCCGTATACATACACCACAATGCCATGTGTTAATGAGATGCCTTCAGCATTAACCTATCTGTGAATTTAGATCAACAGCGTCTTCCACTAGGGACACTTCACATCACAAAAACAAGAACACATTATGCAAAAGATCATTTACACACCCAACTCAACTCAGACTGGCCACAGAGCCAGACATTATCTAACTGCTGAGCAATGGACATGTCACTGATTTAAGAAGTGAGTACGCCTATGGTAAAACCCTTCGGGCACACCTCCTCAGTTCGAAAATCATACACTGACAAATCAATGTATGGTGAGATTACCTCCCAACAACCCAAATGACAAAAATATCAGTGGCCAACTTCCACCACACAAGTTGAAGCACACAACGTCAAAGATGAAGGCTAGCAAAACCAGACACACATCATGACAGGTTGATTGTAATTCCTGTCTATGATGAAAACATTAGAATCATGTGGAAGGTGCCTAAACAGCTATCAGATACCTCAGGGTTATGCTAATGGTGGACTATATACCAACAACATTACAGGGGCTGGTGAGCCATCTTCTTATGGACATACAGTGCACTTCCTCCTCGAATGTCCTGTTGCGACACATCCCGTCTCAATATATCTGTAAACGCCAAAACAGTGCAGCATTAAATGTATAAATGAACTTAAGTATGCACATTGTTTATAATGTAATTTACTGACTGCATCAGTTGCGGCTGCTACCTAGAAGTAGCAGTGGGGTGGGTGAGGGCGAAGGGGGGGGGGGAATCGGGTAAACAAAAATCACTTACCTCCCGGCCGGCCATCTGGCCGGCCGGCGCTGCCTCTCCTATGTCCCGTCCTGTCCTCTACCTGGCTTCTTGTGAGAAACAGGAAGCAGGAAAGCACCAGGGCTCCCACACTCCCCGCAGCTAATCACAACGCTGCAATGGAGCATTGTGATTGGTCTGAGCGCCATGACACTGCGCTTGGCCTGTGGCTGGAGGTGTGGGCATGTTCTCCATGCAGGCTGTAATGCAGCCTGCATGGAGAACAGGGAAAGTGCGCATGACTTATTTGGGCGGCTCGAGAGGGCAGACCAAACAGTCATTGCGCACTTAGGAGTGTTCTACCACTCCTCCCCTGCTCTGCAGCCCTACCCCGCCCCCTCACACACGCTGCCGCAGCAGTAGGACAAAATAGAATGATAATAACATTATGTTATTCTCATTTTATTTTTTCATTTCTTTTGCTGCTTCCTGGCAGTGGGGTGACGCTCCTCCGCCTTAGCGGAGGAGCCGCCACTGCTTTGCATTTAATTTCAGTTAGCCTAATAAAAGGTACCAACAATTGGAGTGTGATAACTATACAGTTAGGCATTAGGAAGAGTAAGGACTGTTTGTTGGGATTGTCATCATGGTTCTTTCTGAAACATACCAGTTTTATGTGGTTTCTGAAAAATTATGTCCCAGGCAGCCTGTCACACCCACACAGCAACATGGCACCTGCAACAGACATGCAGCAGGAGAATCCAAGTCCTGGCGGACGAGGACACTGAACCAGACTGGTGTCTAAATGACCCTGGTGAGGGCAGGAGCCTTTTTACAGTCCTGAAGTTACATAGTGTAGCACAATTGGAAAATTTGGGACTAAGTGGAAACAAAAAAAAAACACCATGGAGGGCTTTGATAGATTGCAACTGTATCGTAACCTGGGTGAACTCCAACGCCGTGCGCAGTAAGCAACAGAGAAGCAGAAAAGTGGTAGGCGTAGTTTAAAGCAGACAAGAGAAGTGACACATCAGCAACATCGTTTCCTGTGAACGGTAAATAAACACAAAGTAGCTGCTTAGGAATAGGATATGAAGAAGGCACTATGGTGAGCAGCTCCAAGATGACTCATGCAGGGGCACGAGCTTTCCACAAACTTTACAGCGATAATGATGTGCTGTAACTACCAGTTGTATCTGCGATTTAATCCAACATCATGACCTGAAGTACCTGTAAGCCATTTAAAACAGAAGCAGTACCTCCCCTCTGAACAAATCATCTGTAAGCCCCTGTGAGTGCTTGTGCCGAAGGAAGGACAGGATACATTACAAATTACCTGAGAGAAGGACTTTCAGCTGCAGAAAGCTGCAGTCAGGCGTCTACTTTGGGGTAAGAGTTGTACTTTGAGTAGCTCAATCTACTTTTTCTAGTGGCTAAGATGGGAGGCAGGACCCTCTGAGGGGTAACTCAACTGGGTATAAGTGATATGAACTGTTGCATGAATGCGGACCTACATCCTACACCTTTGGTCCTAGGGACTTTCCTCTGACCCTAAAACTCCTAAGGACAGAAAGGCACATTGTATGGGGGTAATATCGAATAAAAAAATCAAAGTCATGGATTATTCTAAAGTGAGTCTCTCAAGAACCTTAATGATTCCAAACAAAGGCGCGATGGATAAGTCAAGTCTGGTTAGTCGCCAGGGCAGGAAGCCATCCAAGGGTATCAAGGAGAATATCACTCCCCGCAAGGGGCAGTGGTTAGTAGATGAACTTTAGCTAGATAGATCTGTTAGCATTTCAATAAACCATCCCAGCTGGAGTCAGGAAGGATTTAGCTTAGTGACTGATTTAAATGGTCAGACGATGGAGGAAGGAGGGGCTAACTGTAAAAGAGGCTAAAACTAGGTCAAGAGTAACTCAAATTGTGAAAGAAAATCTCTGGTCCTCAGCTTCTGCTGCAGTGCCTGTTTTAATTCCCACTAACTCACCCAAATGTTGGGAGTCGAGTATCAGGTAGCGAAGAAGGAGAGGGGGAGAAAATAGTAGACAATACCACGGTGGATGGACTTAGTCTGCACACTTTATTCAAGGACCCCCTATTTCACAACAGGAGGCAGTCTTCCTAAGGGGATGGCTGTACAAAACAGTCCTAAGGAACAAAGGAAGAAAGCAAGAATCAAAGGGAATGGATTTGTAAGCGCCTCTGTCTGTATAAGTCAGGACTGTAGTAAATCGAGACCATCTCAAAAGCAAGAAGTAGGGCATGATTGGGCAGAATTTAAAACTCTGTTAAAAAGTTCCAAAAGTTTAGAACTGGAATGAATTCCAAAAAGCAAAGCAGTGAAGTCAATGATCTCAAAGAAAGATGTTCCAGGAGGGCTAAATGAGGTCCATCAGCGTAGTAGACAAGACTCCTGTAGTTCCCTATAGAAATTGAACCATGATTTGAATGACACAGAGTTTGCAACAAAATTAACAGACAAAAGTGAATATAATCAGTCAGAGGGACATTAAACCAAGAGGCCTAAGAATCTCTTTTTGAGATGATAAATCTAATGCTAAAGGAAGTGAAAAATGTGTAGTTAGCGCAAACAGAGATCACGTCTTTGTTAAGCTTAAAGATTGATCAAATTGATAACAAATTGCATTTAGTGGACACCTGCACCACAGCATTAGAACAAAGCATATCAGACTCGGAAGATATTCAGGAGAGTGCTAAGATAAAGGAGAAAAGATAACAATGGAAGTAACCTGGATCAAAGAAAAATATGAAGATTTAAAAAATGCACTAGAAGATCAAATGTAAGCACCATGGGTATTCAGGAAAACACAGAGAAAGGTTGACACGATTTCCCCAGACTTTTAGTGAGATTTGAATATAACTAGAACTCACAGTGTACCAATGTTCATGTCCTCCAAGAGCACTGAAACCACTGATGATTCTAGTTCATATTGCAGATTACAGAGTCAAAGAAAAAATACTCTACAAGCAATAAGAAAAAGATATTTAGAAACAAAGAAGGAGCATTCTTTAAGGTTTTTCTCTGACATGCTGCAAATGAAGCTGAAACTTACTATCAATGGCAAAATAACCATCTGTACGCATGATCAGGAGGCAATGCAAGTACTAAATAGAATTACACAGGATATGACATAATAGTTAAAAGCCCTGAACACATGGAGGAAAGCTGATCCAGCATATATTTGTTTGGGAAAAGTTGGGAATTTGTTTTGAAATGGTGATTTTGTAAGGCACACTAAGTCAAATTGGGAGGAGGGGGCATACGTGAGATATGTCTTTGAGCCAAGGAAATGGGGACGCGAGGGAAGGGGAGGTGAAGTGTGATCGAGAGGATCAAGGGGGTAAGGTTCACAAATATGCATTGAACTGTAGTGCTGCATCAAGTAAGAAATCTGAAAGCCAAAGATTTAAAAAAAGGATGAAATCAGTATGCACAAACTTGATCAGATTTTAATCCCCCTTTCTTATTCTGGATAAGGAACATACAAAAATGTCAAGGAATGGGCCGACTGTAGGCTATTTGCCTCAAATCAAATAACACAAAGAGGAATTGCAATAATAATAAATAGAACCATTGGTATTGAAATGATGGGGTTCAGTTAGTATCACCTACCAGAAGAAAACATATTGTAGATTATCCTAAGCCACTGAATGGCATTACTACTTATGAGTTACTTGTAAAATTGCCAATGCTAAAAGGCCATATAATTATTGCTGGGGATTTTTATTTTGTACAGAATCTAAAGTTAAATCATTCTAATCGGAAAAGGAGGAATGATAAACCTAGCAGCACTATTTAAAAACCTGAAAGTAGAACCATGAAGATCTTTGTACCCAGGGGTACATGGGTATTCGTGGGGTCCTCAAATTTTATGATGGGCATAAGGATCAATTAATTTTTAACAAATAAGTTCCTCATGGCAACTAAACAAACTGTTATTCAATTATGGAGATTATGTAAGAGAAAGTAGTAATTTAATGGAGATTTTTTTTTAAATCAATAAAGGGTTAGCGTAAAAGAACATCATATGGGTTGCATTTAAGGCAACCCAGAATCAGAAAAATAATATCTAAATCTATCATCCTAAATAATGGCAGAAGTGATATAATTAAATACCTAGAAGAAAAAATAGATTATCTCCAGCAACATTTTCTGAAAACTAGACCCGAAACGGGATAGCAGTCAAATTAGAATTACAAGATTATTATTATAGACAATAACAGCTGGAATCTAAAGCTGTCAATCAGCTCAATCACAAATGGTATGAAGGAGAGTGTACAGGGAAAATGTTGGTGTGAAAGCTAAAAAATAATGAGAATAAAACCCACGCCGTACTAAAGCCTTGGACCAAAGAGGTTGCCCATGAACCGGTAAAGTTTTAACAATTATTTTTGGAACACTACAAAATAATATTTACCCAAGTTCAAAAAGAAGATAGAAGTGAGATAATGGAATATCTCGCTGACCTAGCCCTCCCAAAACTAGCTGAGATAGAAGCAAATATGTTTATAGCCACGATTACGGTAGAAGAGATAGAAAAGGCAATGCCCAACAGTAAAGCAAATGGGGAGGATGGGACTCCTGTGGATTTTTATGAGAAATGTTCTGAATTATTGCACCCCATATTAGCCTCAATGCTAAATGGTATGCTTAAAGTGGTACCTCCTCCCTCATCTTTTTACAGAAGAAAAATTATTAGTTTTTAAAAACCTTGTAAAAATACAATGGATACCAGCTCATATCGACAAATCAAATTATTAAATGTGACCTATAAGATAATCGCAACAGCGTGAGCTATCAGACTTGCTAAAACAGTGACCTCATTAATGGAGGAAACCAGAATGGTTTTGTCTGGGCAGACTATAGATTTTTGGGGAAAAAATAAGAATATACCAGCATGAGCATTATTATTAAATACCGAAAAGGCTTATTTGGTATACTGGCACTCTTTATTTGTCGTTTTGGAAAAATTAATATACCCAAGCCTGCTTGTAAGGTTAATACAGGATCTCTATTACAAAGCAGAAGCTCCAATAATGATAAACACCTCTTCAGCTGGGTCTCTCAGGATTTCAAAAGGAACAAAACAGGGGTGTTCTATGTCCCTATCCTGTTTGCCTTATTCATTGAGCCACTAGCTAGAGCAATTCGTACATGTCTGAAAATCTATTGGCCAATAATTCCAACCTCCAAAATACAATTATATGGAAATAACATCCTGCTTTGTTTAAAGATAGTTAAAAACAATATTTTCAAAACATTGCGTCAGATTGAGAATTTTCCACGCATCTGCAGTTATAAAAGTAATCAAAAAACTGAATCTTCACCATTTAATTGTTCATTCAATATTCTTCCCAGGAAATGGATGGTCGGTGTGCTAAACAAATACCTAAGGACTTTAATGTATTATATGACTTACATTTTAAACCTTTGATGAAAAAAGTGAATTCTATGCAAAATTGATGGAGTTTTCTCCCTTTAACTATAATGGACCAAGTGGCCCTTGTGAAAATATCAATTTTACCACTGTTTGTGTTTTTATTTACCAGTTTTCCCATTAAGCTTAAGACATCCTTTTTATCTCAGTAAATTCCATTATAAGTAGTTTTATTTGGAACAATAAGCACCCAAGGCTGACTATGGAAATTCCTTTCCTACCGAATAAAATAGTTCAGCTTGCTCTACCAAATATCAGGTTATATTATATGGTAGCTTTTCCTAGTTATTGTAGTCGATGGTCCCTGTCCAAAGAGGGCTGTGTCTATGACTGACAATTTTATGCATAATATGATGTCAGCTGAATGGATCCCAGTTAAAGCAACAACTATACCAGACTGATAGATCGCCTGCCGGAATACCCCACACTCACTCCAGAGGAAATTAAAAGATGAGAAACAGCAGGTTTGTTCTGAATGCTGAATTTTTTTAATGATTAACTTATGGAAACCACAAGAATTGCTGCCAGAGCAAGGAGTGGGCAGACAGGGGTCATTCTGGAAGCCATTAGCAGAGTTGGAAAGTATGTTTGATATCATGATATAAGCCAAATTTGAAACATTGGCAGATATTTAAAAGTAACTATATAACCTCAGAAAATGTGGAATCAAATTTTATTTTGCACCTTAAAGGGGGCAAATTTTGGACAGATGTTCTATTTTAGCAAATATATGCTATATTTAACTCCTGAATTTCTGCATAAAGTAGCCAGAGATAAACCAGTTTGCCCACATGTAAGAGCAAATCCAGAGGAGATTGGATGCATTTGTTATGGACATGCCCGTAAATACAGAAATATTGGAGGAATATGTTTAAGACAATATCAATACTATTGAGAAAAGAAGTGTGCCCTGATCCACTCTGTGCAGTGTTGCGCTGCCTGCCAAATGCAGCCGAGCTGTTAACATAGCAGAACACTTTAATATCAGCGCCCATGACATATCAAGCACAATAGAAGGTAATTGGAAGTCATTAAGTTCACCTCTGTACACAGATTGGGTAGAGAAATGTCCAGAGTGGACAGATTACAACAGATCCAATGCTGCAATGCTGAGCACATAGGGGAAATGAAGAAATTTAAGAGACGCTGAAAGTTCTGGGGCAGACATCAGCAGATAGACAGTGAATCATAGACAGCTAATATCGTCTTGATCATTATAAATATTATGTAATAGCACTCACACCAGACTACGTGCAGTACTAAAAGCATGGTTTGTAATACATTTCAGATAACCTTTGAATGTTAAATATTTTTTGTCAATTATACATTTATGTCCATCCTTTTGTCATCCTCTGGGCATATATAATAATTTAAAAAAAAAAGCCAAGTAGAACTAAAAAGCATACTTTTAAAAACCTTTTTTTTAAATTACATTTTTTGTGGTGTCGGTTGTGGGGAAAGAAAGAAGAAAAAACAATCAGTCCAGCAGAACAGAGGGAAATAAACCAGAATTACAATTATAGGCCAGAGAGAATCATATTTCTCTAAACTAATTAGATATTAATAGCGAAGCTCAATAACTCAGACCACATATACATAGACATAAATAAGTGAGAACAAATCCAACAAACATTAAAATCAGGAGAAAGGAGCCCAAATTTGATTTATACACTGCAAACTCTTTTTGCCCCTAAGATGTAAAATAGCAACCTCCGTCTCTCTGACCTGTCCCAGTAGTGCCCACCGTTGATCGACAGTGGGAACCACAGCCGCCTTCCACTCCCTGGCAATACATAGTCAGGCAATAATTATTGCCACTGAGATAGCTGCAGAAATGTGTTGGAATATATAATCTTTTCTGCTCAACATAATATCTCTGACAGTTAATTGTACATTAACCTGTAAAAACAGAGATAAATACTATGCCATGTCATCCCAATACTCTGCTAAGAGCGGGCAGCTAGCAAACATGTGGACTATATCTGAGGCACATACTACGCACTTTGGGCAGCTACGTCTATTACCAACTTTATTTTGGGTCCACTTAGCTACCCTCTGGGTGTATAGTACATCATACAGAGGGTTTTAAATTGTTGCAGCTTCAAGTTAACTGAAACTACAGATGAGTAGATAATTTTGAAAGCTCTCTGAATATCCGATTCCTGATTGGGTACACCAGTCTTGGAGCGCCTCTGTTTCACGAGGATATCAAGATCATCCTCCATATATACAGTCAATAGATGATGGAGTGTCCGAATAGTAAGTTTATCGTTATCTGAATATATATATATATATATATGAAAGAAACTCCAATTCATTATTAATGCTCTGACTTGTATCATTGCCTTGGAAATAATCCAGAGCCTGGAGATATTTAAAGAAATCATTATAAGGAAGACCATATTCGTGCTGAAGGGCGGTGAAAGTTGATCCCACGAGCATGTCAAGATCTGAAAATAGAATCCTGAAAAATAGATGGTAAATATGTATTCCCCAGAGAGGTGTATCGGAATGTAATGGAGGGATTTGGGAAGCCGAGCAGATATCTCCCCATATCCTATGGACATCAATAATCACCTTAAAATATACTCTTTTAAAATAATTAGGGGCCAAATATCGACACAGTAGAAATTTCCAGCCAGACCCCACCCCTATTTGATATACAAATGAGTTACAGTCTGATTGGGACTCAGTGAGGAGACATCTAATATGAGAGACAAAAGCTGCCCAAAAATACATCTCAAAATCCGGTAAGAGCCAGCCCCCGTGATTTGGTGAGGGGGGTGGCGGGGGGGTTTCAGAAGCCAGACCAACCGCCTGGCCCTTTTTTACCCCCATAGAAAGCTACTTATTACTCCCTTGAGCCACCTAAAAAACAAATTAGGAACACGGAGCGGGATGGCATGAAAGAGATATAAAAGCTTGATGCCATAAACCCATTTTGATTATGGACTGGGAGAGTAAGTGTTCCTAATTTAATTTAATTATCCTAACAATAGATGAAGTAATCTTATCTCCTAAATAGGTAGCAACAGGAACAGCACTTAACATCTTTGAGGCAGGGGTAAAGTTAAGGATAGTTTGAGTCTTTTGAAGGTTCAAACGGTATGCAGAAACTGCCCCATATCTCTTGTCCTCTTCTGCAAAAAATTGGATAGCCTGAACTGGTTCTGAAGAATACACTACATTATCATCTGCATAGGCATTAATCTTGACCTCTACACCATTCAAAGCTACATGAATTATCTGTGGGCTATGAATAAGAGACCGTAGGTAGGGCCCAAAATAAAGGGCAAATAAGAGTGGGGGAATGGACAGCCCTGGCATGTACCGCATGTGGTTTTGAAGAACGAGGAGTGATGTCCAGACAAAACAACCCAAGCAATTGGATATCAATATAAATTCTGAATGCGATCAATGTATCTGTCCCAGAAACGCATACTTCACAAAGTTACCCTTAAAGAAAGGCCATGAAACCCTGTCAAATGCCTTTTCAGCATCTAGTAATATCATTCCCATATGACTACCCAAAGTGTTAGTGGCATCAAATAATGCAACAGCGGCATTGATGTGATTAGTGGTATCCCAACCTGGAACAAAGCCATGCTGTTGAGGACATACCAGACCATGAATACACAAGGTCAGTCTTTTAACCAGTACTTTTACGTAGATCTTGGCATCTGCATTCATTAATGAAATAGGGCGATATGACCCCCTCTCTTTAGCTGGTTTATCCTTTATAAGAAAAACAACTGTAATAGTATATTTCCAGGAGTCTGGTATATTTACACCTTGGTCAACGTGGAGAAAAACTGTAAGTAATATAGAAGCCAGTATGTCTAAGAATGTCTTATAAAATTCAATGGCAGGGCGTCCTCTCCTGCTGCCTTGCCTGACGCGAGTGATCCAATAGCATCTTTGACCTCAGCCAGAGTACACCCATGGTCACATGGCCTTTATGACATCTATTATTCACAGACACGAACTGGACAGTGACACTCCCCCACCCCCCGAACAAAAGCTTTCACAGCATCCCAGTCAGTACTAGGAGAAGAGGAGCCCAGATTGACTGATATGAACTCAGCGAGCTGTATCGCAGCCTGTCTGTGAAATCATATTTGACAATAATAATAAGTTTCTGATTTCCCTTAGGGGAAATCAGAAACTTGAAGCTTTACTAGCAGGGGGTTATGATCTGATATGATCTTAGGGTGCAGTTCAGTGTTGGAATTCCCAATTAAGCTTTGTGACATTAATATCATATCGATTCTAGAGTAATGGCCAAGCGGCACCGAGAAATATGTATATCCAGGGTAACGCGGGTGCAAAATATGCCAACTATCAACCAGACGATATTTACCCTTAATATTTCCTTAATTGTCGAGTTTTAGTCATACGTGGAGTAGCAGACCTATTAGTTGTGTTCAACTTCTAACACATTATACAATTAAAGTCACCAAAAACGAGTATGTCACAAGACCATTGTGCTAACTCGAGATTTAGCATATCAAACAGCTCTGGGTTACCCTTGTTGGGGCCTAAACAGCCTAAATAGTATAGACTCGGGCAGCTACCCCAACCTGAGCGATAATCCACCTACCCCATGGGTCAGGTGAAAAATTATGCTATCATGTGCAGTTTTTTAAATGAGCTCTTCTATGCAACACCTTTTTTGTCATTGAATGATCCACAATACACAATTCCATCATCATCCAATCATTTTTTTTCTAGCATAACTACTGTCATTGTTTTTTTAATTTTAACAGCTGAAGGTTAACACTCAGCATGTACAGTTTTCATTTACTTTAATATTTAGAATATCTTGTTAATGCACTTTAAAATATGTTATTTTTCAAAGAGTTGCTTTAAACATTTTAAATTTGTGGCAATTACATTTTAAAATCGAGAGAGATAAAAAAAATATCTCTTTATGAAAACATGAATATCTATACTTAGCTATAGAAAAACTGTGAATTCCTTTGCCATGTGTGTTTAATTTGACAAGATGCTCTGACAGCCTCTTGCTGTCTTTTAGCCAGTCAAGCTGCAGCATCTTTTGAAGGCAGCCAAGTATAGTTAGGTTGATACTCATACCTTGTGCTAAGATAGTCTCCCTCCCTGTGTTAAAGTACTTTAGAGAGTAGAGAGGATCCAAATTTCCTTCTTTTAAGCAGAGGATCTGAACTTGAACATCTGTACATGTGGTCTGATGAGCATTATTGTACACTTAAATTAAATCAAAAAACAAAACCTATGTTTCTCCAGAATTTCCAGCCAATCCATATGTGCAGACATCATGATTAAATGAATGAATGGATTATTGGTAAATTGCCAACCGCTGCCCTGGCTGTGGCGTAACTATGGATTACAAGAAGAGAAAAGAACTTTAGTTGGAAGCAAAGAGCCATGTTTTTATGTTTTTACGAAGCAAGGGTTCATAAGTGATCAGAACAGGCTCGGCCTGTCCATATGCGCGAAGGGCCCACACCCCTTCACCTTTTTCCAGAGAGGAAGAGTGTCTGTCAGGCTGAGCTATTTACAGCCTAAAAGACACTTTTCTCGTTCAGGTCGGGCAACTAGGAGCCAGACATGCACTAAATGCGCAGGTTCCTGGCTGACTAAGCTGAACTTGCCAGGCTGAGGATTTCACAGCCGTTAGCTCCTCAGCCTGGCAAAAGTGCCTTGAGGGCCTCCCTCTTGTGACGGGGGCAGCATCACTGAATGCTTCAGACCTGGGTGCTTGAGTTTTAAAGCCTGAAGTGCTCAGGGCAGAGTGTCAATCAGTGACACCTCATCACAGAGTGGGGTGGGGTTAGCAAGTCTCACTGATCTCATCTCACTCTGACGAGTGAAGGACTGCTGTCGTCCCTCATTGGCAGTCTTAAGGTCAGCCAATGAGAGAAGGCAGCAGTCCCAACCCTCCTGGGACCTCTGAGGGTTCCCTTTCCTGAGCTGCTTGACAGGTACGTTTTATATTTTTGAATGTTTGGTGTGTGCATTCGTGTATGTATAAATGTATGAATTTGTTGTGAATGAGTGTAGTGAATGGGTATGTGTGTGAGCGTTTGTGAATGCATGTGTTTCAGTGTATATGTGTGCGTGTGTGGCCCGCCTGCCCCCACCCTGTTGAAATTACCGGCTGCCACTGAATCAGAAGTAACTCTTTTGGGACAGTGTTCCAGTAACTAGCAGCTAGATGTGCAAGGAGTGCCCCCCCCGCCCCCCACCTTGTCTGGCCCGCTTAATTCATGGGATGTGAGGAGATAAGCCTTTGATAATCTAAGAGAACTACTGGAGATGTACGGCCTCTACAGAAGATAGATAGGCCCTCTGTTGTCTAATGCCTTAAAGATGATGTACAGGGACTTAAATTCGATTCTTTTGATTACCATAAGCCAGTGAAGTTATCTTAGCTGCTCCAAAACCTGATGATGTCGGCGAGTGTTGAGAATCAGCTTTACCACCACATTATGGATGACCTGAAGTTGATGAATTATATAATGGACAATCCTGTGTATAGTGCATAACCATGTTCAGACTGTGATGTGATTATAGCATGAATAGCCACTTCTTCTTTAACTAATGGACAGGATATCTAGAATTTTCCAAAGCTCTCGTAGAAGTGTGAAGCAGGTTGAAGACAATGCAAATTGTTTCAAAAGATTTAGAGAACTGTTTTGCATAAAAAAAACTTGAATAGTAGCACTTGCATCTCTCACGTTAGCAAACTAGAGCAGCCCAAGGCCTAGTCACGGGAGGTGGTGTGGGCTAGCATTCGTATTTAGCTAGCATGCAACAAAAGCACTTAATAAATTATTGTCCAGTCTTTGCTTTTTCTTTTGAAAAAGGAAAATTACTTTTATGACACACACACACTACTAAATACTTCCCATTAAATTAGAAATATGTAAATCTGGTAACTGTAGCTACCTTTGGTGAACTCCTCATATAACATTTCACCCCTGGTTGGTCTTGAACTGCATAACCACAATGCCCCCCACCTATACCAGATGCAACATTGCAACATTAGAGGGTAACATCATATAATAGGCAGCCATACTAGTTTGTGAGGCTGTCACCACAATAATAAAACAACATTCACATGTTAGGATTCACCATTAAAACCAATGGAATTAATATCCATATTCAATTGCATTCATTATTAACATAAGCATTGCAATGTTCATCAAAAATCATTGTCAATTATGTTTTTTTAATAAAGCAGTTGTATTGAAAGCAAACCCAAATATATGAGTCTCTCTCTTACATTTGTCAGGCCACATAATGCAGCCATAAGACCAGCCACAAGGGTCCCCACACTCTTAAGCTGAAAAGCAAAACCTCCAGTTTAGGAACACTTGAAAACAAGGGGCAGACTCTCCTGGGTTCATGCATTCAGTGCCACCAGAAACATAAGGTTAGCTGCTGTAAGTTAGTTATGGGAGGGACTGTTGCACTCCTGTAGCCCCCCAAACACTCCATGGTAAACAGCAGTGCCCCTGTCCATTTTGGGGCAGCACTGACAAATTAACATGTGCAAATTAGCCACCCACAGCTGTTTAACTCATTGGGGGTGATAGTGGGAGCCCCAAGCCCTCTGTGATCTCACAGGCTCCCCATGCGCCTTTCCGGATGGCGTGGGCACCAGCATCATTCCTCTTCTGCTCCTGGGCAGGAGCAGTCTCTTTTATGGCTCACACCACCCATGGCAAGAGCTGCTCATTTTCTGACTGCATTTCCTCTCTGTGGGTAGGGCAGCAGGGGGCTGCAGTGATCCCCCCACCTAGACAGAGGCACAGGGGGTGGGCAACATGTCCGGCCATAGGCAGAGTAGACTCAACTCTTCTTGGTCCTGGGGTATGGGGTCCGCCAGGACATCTTGTGATGTGGCAGGCCCCAGAAGATGGAGTCCCTGGGGCCAAATGAGCCTCTGGGAAGGGCTTGTATGCACACCCCTCTCCCTAAAAATGTGTATTGCATCGTCCCCCGAGCCCTGGCCCACCCTGGGTTACGGTTCGGGAGAGTGCAGCAGAGCTCAATGCGCAATTTCTCTCTTTTTTTTATTAAGGTATTCTTTAAAAAGGCATATCTCCGGTCCTGTTGTGCTGATTTCAACCATCATTGGCTTGATTTTGATACTGGTGGCCAGGCCTAGCCATAGCGTGCATTTTCATCACGCCTCTTGGCCTGTAAAGCTGGGTTTTCTGGCTCCCTGTGCCAGCCTTCTCCTCTTCCTGATTTCTGTAAAGCTGGGTGTTCTGGCTTCCTGTGCCAGCCTTCTCTTCTTCCGGATTTCTGGTGCCCTTCTACTGCTGATGGGGGATATTGAGCAGAGCAAACACAAGGAGATGATGGACGGACACTCACCCCCAGTCACAGATCTGGGTTGAATACATCATCGTTCTTTAGCTCACTTCGCCACCCCAGTTCAGACACAGCTATATGCAAATCAGTCTTGACCCTGTGCCTCATGGGAACAGTCCAGCCCGAACTGCCAAGCCATGTCTTCCCTGGACTGGAAACAAGCATCCTGGGACCGGTTTCGGGCTAACAGCCCTCATCAGCCAGGCTAGCTTGAATCCAGTGGCAAAGTGAGCAAGGGACCCACGTCTGGGCATACCCTGCCAACTTAGGGCGAACAAAGCAAACACAAGGAGATGATGGACGGAGTGCTGAAACTTTTCAGACACTCACCCCTAGTCACAGATCTGGGTTGAATCCATCATTGTTCTTTAGCTCACTTTGCCACCCCAGTATATTGAGCAGCCCATCCACTATCAGCCAGCAGAGCACCCTCCTGCCCAAACTCCCCAGGCCAGAGTGCCTCCTGGCTGTCTTGCAGGGCACCTGTGGAGGGATTTGAAGTCCAGGCCTTTCCCCCAACCGATCCTAAGGAGCATTAATGGGTCAGCGCCACTGGCCCTTCAGAGACTCATCTAGTCAGCTGGAGACAGCGTCTTTCCAGTTGGACATCCTTTCCTCAACCGTCACCTCCCAGGTCCAGGAGGTTTTCAACTGTCTCTCTCTTTTGCAGGGGTTTTAAAGTGGGGATGGAAAGTTCTAGAAGCTGGACGCCCCTGGCACATCCTAGGATACCACATCATCTCTCCACCCCTGTCCCAACTCACCAGTAACAGCATTCTGGGGCAATCCATCATGGTGACTTCATGTTTTCTCTGGAAAGAGCTGGTCTGAGGGCCTCAGTTGCCTCCCTAGCTGACATCATTGCTAGATACCTTCTGACCCAAATTTCAAAGGCGAGACCCTACTGTGTTGGCTCCAGAGGTCTGGGCTTCCTCTTTTGTTTCAGTGGGCATGGCAGCCCAGGTGCAGTGTGGCACTCTAATTATAAGATGCAGATTTCCGCCACACCCCCTTCCTCTCCCAGGAACTGAGTCAATCACTGATATGTGCTCCTTTTGTGTGAGGAGGCTTTTTTAGGTCGAGCCTAGCAGCAGCGTGCATGCACTGCTCGCTCTGCGAGGCATGCTGTATTAGGGTATGCAGTGGAAGCCCCGCACACTCTCCGCCCATATTTGTCATTGGCTTGTGTCATTGTCCTTCTTAAATGCTGGCTTCTGATTGGTAAACAGGCTTGTTAGTCCTGCCTTGGTACCACCTTGTCTCCAGTTGTTGCCGCCCATAAGGACTAGACCTTTTACTTTGCTTGTTACACAGTCTGTGTTATAAGTGGGTGAACACTATTTTCTTTATTGACTAATGCTTTGCTTGCAGGCTGATTGCGAACACAGACATTATGGACGGCGCAACAAGGCTCCGACAGCATGAGCGTAGCAGGCTTTTATTAAGTGGCCCATGCCTAGGGTGCTATTGGTTTTCCGCTTATCTACAAAGCCACTGCTCTAGGAAACAATCAGTGTCGAGGACTGCAAATCTAAATGTGCAATGTTTGCACAGTGCTTAACGTGGCATAGGTCTGCTTCAGGGTGGTGCTAGTTTTACCACAGAAGCGAGCTAAGGATAGCGGAATGAAGTGATTTGCCCACAATCACAAAGTTTCAGAAGCTAGTGTCAGAACTGAGATCTAGGTATCGAGTAGATGCCTTTATAACCCCATTAACAGCGGCCTGGTTAATTGCAATGTGTGCAATAACTTGTTACTTCGCCATTTATCTGGCCGCTCATAATGAGGGCCAAAGACTAAATCTGTTCTTCCATCAGCAGAGTATATAAATCAACGGCAGGTAGCTCCATGTCGTGTTGTTTCAGCCATCCTGCACGTATAGCCAACAGTATATTGCATTCTGGGAAATGTACTTTTCCTTTGAACATTGGAAGTATGGTCTCGAAAATCACAGCCCGCAGGACTCCTTGCTGTCACGCTTACCAAGGTCCTGCTTCGCCGCTGAGGGAGATGAGGTGAAAAGTCTTATGCACTGTCACATCAAAACTCTAGAATCGCTCCAACCAGCACCTGGAGTGGAGAGCACAGCGTTCCCCATAGAACAAAGGCTTCTGAACACAGCTGGGTCCAATCATCACACCAACTCGGAGCCATTTTTCATACCATTTCAGGTTACACCAGCAGGAAACCCAATTGAATCAGAGACGATATTTTTGGTTGTGAGATTAAAAATGAAAGAAGTCAAATGTTTACAAACTGTGCTACTTTGGAAAATGCCTGGGTTGGTATATATTTCATGCGTTTTTCGAGGCTGCGACTGCCTGAGGATTTGCATACACGCCCCTCGGCCAGCAGATGATGCTGTTTTGCATCGAACTGACTGTTTTGTTGGAATCAGAGGCGCACCAGCATGACCACCTGTGAAAAGGAGCGAGGCGGGATATTCTGTAATTATTGGAAAGTTGCAGGGCTGCGAGGAAATCCGGCTAAATCCTCTTTTTCTGTTCTAAGATCAGGGCTTTAAGTGGGCCGGGTCCTGCCAGTGCTGAGCACCGGCAGTTCTAACAAGCATTGGCATAGCCAATAGGTCTCGCCTTTGGGACATTATAAGTGTTTAGCCATGCAACAGTTGATGTTGCACCAAGGATATTGTGCTGCATAATTAAATACTTATAAGGTCCCAAAGGCGAGACATATTAGCTATGCCAATGCTTGTTGCTTGAGTTGTGATTTTGCAGCTTGAGAATTTTTCCCGTTGACGATCTCAAACCAGGAACCACTCTCCTCAAATGTTACTTAGAACTATTGATGAAACTGTTTCAAAATTACCTACTGATAATATTCCTAAATCGAGCTTTGTGCTCATCCTGTATCTGTTTTAACACCTCCGGTGGGGCGTGGTTTAGACCAGGAAGAAGATGGCGGTATGATCCTGCAACTCTGTCCCGAGGGAACACATAATCAATAATACCATCGGTATTACAGCCCACACAATGCCTACAACTGACGATGGAGGTGTAGTTTAGCCCCGGGCACACCAAGGGCTCTAAATACCAGCCCCAGAACAACCAACTGCTGTGAAATTCATACGGGTTTCTCTACGGCGATCCAACTTGGAACAAAATGGTGCCACAGTACAGGTGGATCGTCCTGATGCCAGACTGCTGATCAGCCCGCAGGCAATGACTACAACACACTAAAAAAAAGCATGTAAGCAGAGAACTTTCATAATCTATACTCCTGATCACTGGGATATATTGGGCAGTATCAACGATCATTGTTCAATGCGGTAATGAAACGGTGCTCTCACACGGGCACCAGAACACGATCGGGGTGGACCGCCAATGCATTCATTTTACCACATTTAATTGCCGCCCATTCAGTTAAGAAACTGACCAATATCGATCATTGGAGGTGCAGGCACACTGAGGGCTCTAAATCAGAATTCAGCCCTAAAATCAACTGCTGTATGGTTTTTTTCTGCGTCTGGGAAACAACATGGTGGCACTGTACAAGCAACTCGCCCCAATGCTAGTTGGAAGTGCGTTCCAGAAAGCCATATGCCTAGTATTGCTGAAGATGTTGAGTGGCCGTACATGCACAGATGAGCCACATAATTAAAAGGCAGCAGGTCCATGGGAACATACACTCCACCCTCGCACAATTGTATTGAGGTTCCAAACCATGTTTGACATGTTACTGACATTTCGTAATTGTTTGTATAACATTAAATGCTCTGTGAAGAACTCAAATGACATGACTGTTAGTTTCGGATGTAAATGTGTGATTTATATCATATTAACAAAATCCAGTAAAGAGCAGTAAAAAGAAAATAGATCTGTGAGTGACATAATTGGGAGCAAGTGAAAACAAGCGCGGCCCCGCGGCCGCGAAAGTTAAACCCACGCGCAGGAGAATGGGGCGCGGCTTCGAGGCTCAGTCCATGTACAGCGTTTACCTTGCGGGAGCGAGCAGCGGCGGGCGCGATAATTGCAAACAGATGACGCCGATGCTCGCTCCCGCAAGGTAAACGCAGTACATGCACGTGGGCTCATTGGAAACAGTGCAGTACATGCACGAGTTACCAAAAAAGTACAGAGTGATTCCAAGAGGTCACTCCAACGCAGCGCTTGCGCGCTGCGTAGGCGAGACCTAAAAAGCAGGTGCTGAGACTGGTCCCTAACGGGCTCTCCATTGTTGCCCTCACACTAAGGGTGCAAAAATAATCTCAACTCTGCAGCAGTGCCACCCTTCACTGCCTTTCATGTACCGTCAAAAAGACTCATCACTTTTTCACTGTCTCATAATTTCAGAACTGAAGCTGTTTCAATATTATGTACAACGAAGCCATAGTTGTTGCTTATTTAGCTTATGCAACTAACAACCATTGACAAAGCCAATATTCCTGCCTTGTTTTAGGTGTAATGTTACTTGTATTATATAACTGGGTGCACTGACGGAAACAGCAAAATACCAGTCGGGCGAAACAATATACGTGTTTATAAGCAACGCCATCAACTATACAGGATACAACACCTTTTGGAGACCCCAAGTTTTTTCATCCCACTTAAAGCCCTGTCTAAGAAACTGTATGAAACGGAGCAGCATCATTTATTAAAGCATCTTCAATACGAAAAATGCATGAGCATTTTCGACGGTTTTATGGACCAAACCTCCGTGCCCTTCAATCTTTATATACCTTGATGTAGCCTGCGTCGTTACACTATACATCACTTTGCGGCATGTATATATGTGGTTTGTTTATAGCTTGAACCTAGCCAAAAAGCAGAGGAGCGCCGTACATTGTCTAAGGAAAAGATAGTCAATGAGTGAGTGGAGACGAAGCTGGCTTTCGTGAGACGAGATAAACTATTTACTATGTTGTGATGTATTGAAGTGTGCACAGAAACAAGCACATGTGTGCATATAAGGACGGTTATATGCAAAGTATATGCACGTGACGGCAGAAAATGAAGATGCAGTGTAGAGAGATTGATAGACAAATTGTTTGTGATACCACAGATGCCTAGATACCATAAAAATGTGATTTTGGAAGAAAGTTGGAGATGAGGAACCCACCAATTCACACAAGGCACTGCAGGGGCCCTCAGGATATACCACAGGCGTGGGTGTGCATATGACGAAGGAAGATCTGTGTGACATTAGGCTAGTTTAATCAGTTGTTTTTTCTGGCACCGAAGTATGCGGCTAAACATATTATATCTCACCTTGGATGTGCAAAGCGCGAGCCCGGCTAAAGGTTAAACCATGAACTGACTGGAGCTCACACAACGTTCTTTAAGAGTTTTTGGAAGCATGTGAAGAGCTTGGGCTGGGAATTGCTCCTCCTATAGTGTGCCACGTGATGTACGCATCCTTTCTTCCCGTTGACGGTTGCAGTGGCAGGGGCTCAACAAGCATTTGCAATGCCGTAGGTATCGCAATTGCGAGATTTTGAGCTATTGGCATTGTAAATGACAATGCCTTTTATTTATGTGTTTAAAAAACAACACATAAATAAGGGCCATTGTCATTTACAATGCCAATAGGTCAAAGTTTCTAAAATGCGAGACCTATTGCATTGCAAATGCTTGTTTCCCTCTGCTGGGGAGCAGAGTAAAGAACTTAGACTAGTAGGAGGGACAAAGGCCTGGAATTTGATTATGAGCTTAATCAGAGAAACATAATAAATCCTGACATCCCCTAAGATATGGATGTAAAGTGTTGGGAACTGCAAAATCAAACTAGGCGTGCATGTTTAGTAAGACACCTTGCTGGACTGCGTAGGCCTAAGTGGAGTGAAACTGCACTTTAGGGCAGTTTTTGTCTATATGTCTAATACAGTGAAAGCACTGCAGGTTCACCAGTGAGCCATACAGATCTACAATGTGAATGCCCTCTAATAATATAAGGACTACCCCAGCTCAGCACCAATCCCTGTAGAATCCCTTCTGTGCCAGGCTACCTGTGTGCAATTAGGGTGCTGCACAGGACAGTAGTCTCTCACACACACAGCCCATGCACATGTGTGTGCCCCCGTGTTCATGTGTAACCAGCCCAGTGCCTCTCACCCAGGCTGTGCAGTAGTGGCCATATCTTAAAAGGTGGATACTGGCGGTAAACACTATCAATCCAGTTACCGTTAATTACAATGAATGAGACTCAGGTGGCGAGACCCACCCACAGTAAAGGTCCAAAAACCGGTAGTCAAAAGCGAAAAATCCTGGTGGACTAAATGGATGAAACCCATTAACTACTATAGAGTCTTTCTGAGAGTATGGTGTCAGAGATCGTATCAAAAGCTGCAGACAGGTCTAATAAAATCAATGCAGCTGAACCAGCACATCAGGGATGGACCAAAGATGTTCGGTGACAATTTTGGTACTATAGTTGGGACTAAATCCAGAATGAGAGTTGACAACTAGACTGTTAGATTCCAGGACTCTTGAGAGCTTGGTATTCACTGTTTTTTTAAACAATCTTGGAAGCTGTTAGTTTTGTCAAGACAAACTGTGATGAGGCTAATGAACATTCCTTGGATTTGTTAAGTTTAGATCCACTGCTGTCTATCCCCGACTTCAGTAAATCCAATCTGTGAGGGATCTCAGAAAAAAGATCTCATGAACCAGAGACACTGTCATAGGTTTGCATGTTATCTACATAGGAACGGAAAGATATGTGTTCACGCTTTCATGAGTGGGGGCGTGAAAATGTTAAATGTTAGGGTAATGTTATGAACTTTGCAGGTGCCACAGGAAATACTTGACAAGGTCAGAGATGAATTGATGAATTCTTATACATTGTTGCCTGTCAGTGCTGATTAAATGTAACTACTTGAAGCAATCACGAGGCAAATATTGCCACAACATTGTGTTCCAAGAAGATGCTGTGAACGATGGTGTTGAATGTTATTGATGAACGGAGAAGTGTGAGAAGAATCGAATCACTATAGTAAGGATATTGTTCCAGGAAACAACTAAACATAACAGAACATGACTGCTTCTTTATGGACCTATTTGTTTTAAAGATTCCATGTTTTCTACTTAAAGAAGATAAGTGGCATGAGTAATGACTGGTACGTACAATGGCTATCATTTTGTCTCCGATTCATAATGACTTTTATGTATATAGAATTCCTAAAACATCTCTAGCATAGAGTTGGGTGTTCATTGTCTCTTAGGTAGAATCACATTGTGCTATCCCAGTTAGATAGCAGCATTTTGTCCGTAACCCAGAGCAGAGATTCCCACTGCAGCTTCTTAGTCAAGTATCAGAAAGAGAGAAGGACACTACATGCTGATTTTTAAATCTCTCTTCGGAAGAACAGTCTATTATTTCTTTGACAACGAGAATTGGCTACAAAGTTCTACCGTTGGTGTCCCAGCTCAACAAATCCTGACACCTTTTTTGTATGGGTTTTACAGATGTCCAGTCATCTATGATTCAGGTAATCTCTGTGTCACATAATTTCTGGGTCATTGGTTCAAAGCCAACAGGTGTTGTACATCATTGAAATCTGCTTCCAAGTTGGCTATTGGGTGTGTCCGATGAATCTAAGGACCCCGGTTCAGTGTCGTGTGTGTGGTTGCCCATCTCTCTCTCACACACACACAAAAATCTCTCTATGATGTTTTGGTTACATTAGCCAAGTTTCATTGTCAGACTCAATGAGATGCTAAATGCCGAATGCATATTGACTTTTGGTTGTCCTTCATTTTCTATGGCATTGATCCCTATAAGGGCTGACGGGAACAAGGGCACAGCATTTTGGAGGAGACCATATGTACAATGGCCCTACCTATGGCTATGCCCACTTATGTACTTTATATACATGTTCTGTTTATGTAATAAACTAAAATGACATTGAGGCATGTGAATCTTTTTAGGGTTTCTCACAGACATTACATTTTTTTCTCACAGAAATTCAGAAAGTGTAATTGATATATAAAAATATTCTGCTTTGGGGGCGATTGCGCTCTATTCATCCTTATATTTGGTGACCACGTGATATGGTATTTTCAATAGAGCAATGCCTCAAATTGAAAACCTACGAAATGCTGTTCAACTCTCCAGAAGAGAAACTTTATCACCATTAATAAAACTGTCAAAGAGTGGTTGGTCAAGCAAGGTCAGTGACTGGCTAGAACACCATTTTCGCTATGATGTGAATGGTCATGGAAAACAAACCAATGGCAAGGAAGCCTTTTCAATAAATATTGAATGTGGTTATGAACCCAGAACCCATCAGCCAGTGTTTACTTTCTTGCCTGGGGCACCACTATATATGCTTTTTTAGGCTCTATCCTTCTCTGGTAGCAAAAAGCTCACAAGCCCAGAGGTTAGTGATGCGGGCACCAAATTTTCACCTTCCAAGATGCTGTTAGAATTTTCAAGGTATGTGGAGAGGAAAAGTGTATTTTAACCTCAGATATTTTATTGTGTAATGTGTGCTGTTACGTCCCTGATTGTAGACTGGTATGGTTTTGAGGAGAACTTTATCTGTAACGCGAAGTGTTTTTTTTACCTAACATGGTACTCAATGGGGAATCAGTGCAGGGTTGCTATGGGTGGATGATTTGAAATTGCCAACTACTTTGGCTCCTTTACTTTGGATGGATTGCAGCTTGGACCTCAGGAGTACAAATGCTGCCGAAATCATTCCAGCACTTTGGAATACAGAAGGCAATAGCTCTAATCAAAGACATTCAAACTATCAATCGGGAAAATGACGGTGAGCTTTCTGGTGTGATTTAGAGGAGGACTGCACAAGTTTTGCTTCATGAAATCGTGTTGGAAAGAAGAGTTGCAGTTTGCAGGTCAATTTAACAGAGCAGAGTGTAAATAAAGGATTCCTGCCAATAGATGGGAGTTAAACCTATCAAGATAACTTCAGTTTTTGAACCGTTCAGAAGAAACCTGCTCTTTTTCATCCAGCTGTGGATTTCTCTGAAACACTCTGACACTGAGTCACACAAAATGCACTCCCCGTTATCCAGAGTGGACCAGGTGCTGAGTGTCAGCAGTGTACAGTTAGAACTCAAAGCTGAAGTGCTTGATGACCATAACCAGGAGCGGCCTCTCAGTGATGGAGAGTCGAGGAGCTTAACCTGGAGCCTAGAGTCTCCAAAGTAAACAACAGCAGCACTCTTCTAATTTGGCCTAAAAAACTAGATTCACTTATGACATAACATGTATTTGTTAAGTGTACATACACCCTAAAGGCTATGCTGGTGCTAAAATAGCAGACGAGATCAACCCCCTGCTAAAGAAGCCATCCACAGACCCGACAGACCTCAAGAACTTCAGACCGATTTCCCTCCTCCCCTTCCCAGCCAAGGTCATAGAGAAGGCCATCAACGCCCAACTCTCCGAGTTCATCTAAGTGAACCACGTCCTGGATACCTCCCAATCCGGCTACCGAAGCAATCACAGCCCAAAGAATGCACTCCTCGCCACCACAGACGACATCTGCTCCCTCCTCGACCGGGGCCAGACAGCAGCCCTCATCCTACTAGACCTCTCGGTGCCTTCGACACCGTTTCCCACCGCACCCTAATCACCAGACTCCACGACGCCAGCATCCATGACAGGGCTCTGGACTGGATCCACTCCTTCCTCATCGGCTGGACCCAGCGAGTCAGACTACCACCGTTCCTCTCAGAACCCACGGAGATCAGCTGTGGAGTCCCCAGGGCTCCTCCCTGAGCCCTACCATTTTCAGCGTCTACATGGCCCCCCTCGCAACTATTGTCAGAAGCCACGGACTCAACATCGTCTTCTACGCCGACTACACCCAGCTGATCCTCTCCCTCACCAATGAACCCTCAACCGCCAGAACCAGCTTCCACAGCGGAATGAAGACTGTCGCAACATGGATGAAGGGCAGCTGCCTCAAGCTCAACTCGGACAAGACCGAAGTCCTCATCCTGGGACCAACCACATCACCATGGGACGACTCCTGGTGGACAGCTGCTCTGGGTGCTCCCCCCACCCTGACGGACCAAGCATGCAGCCTTGGCATCATACTGGACTCTTCGCTCATGATGGACCGCCAAATCAACGCAGTTTCCTCAGCCTGCTTCCACACTCTCTGCATGCTCTGAAAGACTTTCAGATGGATCCCCATGTAGTCCAGAAGGACGGTCACCCATGCACTCATCACCAGCAGACTCGACTACGGCAATGCACTCTATGCCGGAGCCACCCAGAAACAGCTCAATAAACTACAATTCGTCCAAAACCTCGCCGCCAGACTGGTCCTCGACATCTCCTGCCGCAGCCACATCACACAACGCCCCTGACAACTCCACTGGCTTCCAGTCAACAAAAGAGTCACTTTCAAGCTCCTCACTTCCGCCTACAAAGCCCTACACAAGGAAGGACCAGCGTGCCTGAACCTCCGCCTCACATTCCAGGTACCCACCAGATAACTCCGATCCACCCATCTCGCCCTCACATCCATCCCCAGGATCCACAAGACCAGAACCGGAGGAAGATCGTTCTCCTACCTCACTGCCAAGATATGGAACTCCCTACCCGTGCACCTCAGGCAATCAGCGTCACCGACCCAATTCAGGAAGGACCTCAAGACCTGGCTCTTCGAATGATCCGCCACCCAGCCCAAACAGCAGCCCCCAACCCCCGCAGCACCTTGAGACCCTCATGGGTGAGTAGCCACGCTTTACAAGCCCCTGATTGATGTTTATTGTTATCTAAATCAATGATGCTCATTTCATTGACCTTGGACAAATGAAAGACTGAATGGACCCATCAGGAATCAAACCTGTGACCATGAGGGCTGACACAGATCCCTGGAGTGGATGCATTAGTCCAGTGAACTATTAGACACAACATTTGGCAAGTTCTGCAGAACTCCACCACGAGAGCTGTGGCTAATGTGCTGTTGGGAGACCACATGCCAGCATCTGACCAACTAAGAGCCACAGTGCGATAGGAACTTGTAGGCAATTTTAGGGAAATTATTTGAGCTAGGTAAAGCATTGCTAGACACAAAGTATTAGTCTCTGAGGGTGGTGAGGCATCGTGGTCAAACATATCAAACAGAAAGATCCTGGAGAACAGGAAGAATCGGCTGGCATTTGTCCAGACCCTCATTCTGGACAATAATCGAGGAGTGCAGAATCTGTGCTGTGTCTGGGACACACGCCACACCAGAGGATGTCAAGAAGACATTTGGTTTCAGTCTAAGATTTGAGCTTTTTGCCACCCTGATTTTTTTCCAGAATTCTACATTTTCAAAGGAGGTTTCAGATTAGGGTGAAGGTTTGAAGCACTTCGTGGGCTGAGAGAAGGTATTCTTTACCAGTAGAGAACAAGCCCTCCATGAAATAATTGGTTGATTCTGATGGTTAAGTAGGGACCTCAGCAGCTCCGTTGAATGTGAGAGCTGGGCAGAAGTCTCAATGGTAGGCCCTTGTTACTTGTTAGCACTTAAAATCTGACTGATGCTGAATAGACCAAAGTTTTAGAAATAACTTTTATGGTGTATCTTGGGGGATGTCTGAGGGTTGTTCGTGATGGGTGCATCGTTTGATTTTCTTTTGATGCTCAAAATTTTAAAGCTGTGGATCATTAGCCCATGTTGATTTAATAATTGATGAATTTCAAAACAGACAAGCAGTGTTACCTGCATTTAAGCCATCTAGCCTTAATGGATTCACAATTTTGAATACAAAAGAGTAAGAAGGGACAGAACGTAACTTTTTTATAGGTTGCACACAGTGCCATGTCACGCTTGCCAATGTTTTTAAAGTAGTAGCTGATCACATTTCGTGTGTCTAAAGCTTTCTCGGTGTTACTATATAGTCTTGCTACTAGAAGTGTTTATATGTCGTTTTGACTGCGACAATCTTACTGGCTGCCCCCTGCGAAACTGCCACATTTTTACCCTTAGACTAGATCTGTAGCAGAAACTCCAAATAATCTCCTATTATAAAGGCATTTCCCCTTTTAAAGTGAGATTAGCTAAAAGCGCATCTCACGCTCTCATAAATCTTGAATAATCACAGATTTATTTCGTCCTGATTTGCCATTTACGTGAATTAAAGACCCAAGTGGATTCCAGCAGTGGTAGTTGTTGGCAGCCAAGCGTATGTGTGTGCGTACAATTGTTGCAATCTTGGCTTGATTTATCTCTCGCGTATTTGTTTTGCGCGCGTTTTTATGTGGGAACCGAGCGCATTCACTTCTCAGAAAAACGGATGGTGTTTATTCGGATCTCTCGTTCCTCCTTCCTCGTGCGTGGTGCGGGTGGGAGGACCGCGCCTCTGCTCGAGACGTCGAACTGTAACTTCTGGAATTCCGCCCCAGCAGAGCCCAATTTATCATTTCAAACCAGAGAAATAATGGGTTTTGAGCCCTTCTCTACCAAACTCACAATGCGAATCAGCATTGCTGAATTCATTATCCCTACGTTTAATGTTGTTGTTACTATTTTTAGACAAAGATGATTGTTAAAATGTATAATTTTCCTTAAAAGAGTTCCGTAGTGACATAGAAGATACACAATAGTTATTGGTTACACGACAGAAAAAGGGTAGGACTTCTTTTAACAATAAACGGTGTCATGAATAATGAGGCTACGAGAGATATCATTTTCTACATATTAACATAGCCCTGTGCTCTAAGATGTACCCTCAACGCGTACATGCTAAGGCTATCCACAGTCAGAGGCATCCAGCTACTCGACAACACGCGCCGCTCCAACATTAGTTATTTCAAGGCGGGCTCTTGTTTCTGTACTGTTGGAACAGCTGCCCAGGGCGGACTGGGTACCAAAAGTGGTCCTTTCAAAGATGTTCAAAAGAACCCCTACTTCCTTCCTGTCTCTTTCATGCCTGTCTCTTTCTTTACAGTCTCTCGCTCTCTCTTTCCCAGACGTTCTTGCCTGCTGTCATATACCCAAAGGAGCTGGACGCACCGGCAGTGGCTGTTGACCTTGCAAAACTGGACTCCAATGGCTCCAACCAACCCTCAGGGGCATAAATGCCTGATGGAATGAATGGCCATTCCGGCCTTGCACAGACTATATATCATTGTATAGATTTGCACTGTTGGATGAATGATAGCTTCCAGTACAGGAACTACTTGTGAGTCTGGTGTGCTTCAGAGACCAACAAGAATTCGGTCTGTGGAGCCGAGCTGTGTGTGATTGATACTGAAGTCTGGATGGAGGCTGGCTGGTATGTGGCCGGGGAAGGGCTCGAAGTGAGAATGTTCAGGGAAGGTTGTAGAGTCATAGGTTGTGGATAACCAAATGCAACAAACATTTTCAGTCCAGCTGTGGTGGAGATCAGATACAACCCAGTGGTTCACTCTGGGCAACAATTTTACCTTTGGACTTAGAGGATATTGAGGAAGGAAAGATGGTAGAGTAGAACAAGGCATGATGCTTTAGCCAGCGAGAGCCAGATAGAGACAGAGACATTGGAAGTGGGATCACACTGAAGCCTTGAGTTTTGGTGGCAAAAGCTCAGAGCAAGACAAACTAGAAAAGTTTAGCTGGCAAACTGCTTTGAGGATGAGTTGATTTTGCTACCTTTTCCACTCTCAATTCATTCCTTGTGACTTACAAGAAATTATGGAGCACAAAATCCTTTGTTGGGACAAGTTTAGAGCTGTATATGAGCAGGGTTTCACAAATCCTGATACCTTCAGTGTCTAGACCCACTGAAAGTTCTTTTCGTGCAGTAAAAAGGCACGAGTGGAATGAACCAGGCAGGCTTGTCTGTGCTGGATGTGCCTTTCTCAGTTAGTCTGAGTACCTTGTCCAGGTCCTTGAGTGGTATGGGTAGTCCCAACTTTCTTGGAATACGCATGTCTTTTACCTGGCCTTTCTAAGCTCCCAAAAGACAGAATAATTACTCTCTGGCACCAGGACACAGACATCAAAGGGAGAAAGACTAGACCACTACCTTCAGGGATCCAGCACTGCTCCCAGTGCCCACTGATCTGCTGGTTCTTCACAGGCAAGATGGGGACCATAGAAGACGCACATGTCTGACCCATACAAACTAATCCTCATTGCACACAAGAGATAGCAGGTTCAGATGTCTACTTTTCCAAGCAGAAAACAATGTTTTTTTCCTTCTGTTAAGTCAAGTTGTGTTTTGAAGTGCTGGTGGTGAGAAAATTATTTCACAAAAGGTGTGATGACTCAATGGTATTTACCCATATCACCCATGTTTTAGTGGCATCCTTCATCATAGATGACCTTACCCCACCCTGATAAGATAGTACTATAAGGGCGGACTCAACAAGAATCATTCCTGAGTTTACCCAGAGGTAAATTAAGAAATCTGTATCCCCTTTTATAATCAGCAATGTCTAGAAAAATACTCCTACAAGTAGAGGTTTTGTACTCTTTTCTATAGTTGCGGGTGCAGATCTCCTCCCTATGGTAAAGTATATGGAAAACTAAATAAAATGACTAAACTTTATAATAAATTAGTACAAATATTTTTATGTTAAATATTAATGTAAATTAATTTTATACTTATTTTAAATGTAGAACAAACCAAATAGAATGCTGCAGCACTTGTAACTTCATTTTGAATTAAATCTTTAATGAATAAAAAAAAAATTAAGTAAAAATTATTTTTCTGAAGTTTAAATTACAAAATAAATTCCCACTTAAAGTAAAAACGTTTTTTTAGTAAGCATTACAAATAATTAACAGTGATGTATAAAATAATTATAATTAGTCTACTTCTATTTTAATAAAAAAATTGTTATATTAATTTATACATTCAAAAAAGTTTGTGAAACGTTTATAATTAAAGAATAAATAAGTTTTAGTGTTTTTTAAGATTCAATTATATTGAACTATTTAAATGTAATTGAACAATATTTTGTATGGGGTTTTATTTATGCCCCAAAATCCATTATTTTATATGGGAGGGTGTTGCAGTACCAGTAGTTGGCCATATGTGGTTCTGGACTTACTACTATTTGCAGAGGTAACTTACACTTGTAAAATTGGCCGGTCCCAACGCTGTTTTACGCGTACATCCACATTTATGAGTAACTTTACACTCGGATATTGTGAATAGACAAAAGTAGTAAAGTTACTCAAAATTATAAAAGTAAATAACATGTGTAAATTACTCACAAGTGTTAGTTACCTTTGTGAATTGCCCTGATAGAGTATACGTTCTTCCTGCTCCACAGAGTCTTTACTAGGAGTAGATTCTGCAGCTGGGACCTTGTTACCAGAGTTTTGAAACCTTCACAGACTGTTTTTAATTCTTAGAAGTCAACGAAAGACTAAACTGTATACAGAGAAGTATTCTGGGAAAGTTTGATTTAGACTTTGCTTCCAAAAACAATATTCAGGGGTCATCCATTGAGGATTATCAACTCAGATATTTTCATTTTATTTCCATGAAATGAGAGAAAAAGATTCCTCGTGTTTGCACAGACATTGCTAACTTTTCTTATGATTCATGTATGGTATTAAGATGCTAACATAGACGGGAAAGTGAATACTTGTTATTAAGTGACCTCTGTAATACTAATGTGCATTTATTATGTTGCAGTGTATGGACCTGACACTTTGAACAAAATTCAAATCACAAAGTGTGTTAATTTAACACAGAAGGTTGTAGTCTGTAGTGAGAAACTCATAACAACCCTGACTTCTCTTTGCAAACATTTTACAGATGATAATAGTGGTTCAGGTCTCAGAAAACCCAAAGTTTCACCCGACCAAAGACAGTTGGAGAAACAGAGATTGTTTAAAGGTATATCATATACAACTTTAGAAATCAGGCGAAGGAGGCAAAGATGGGGTGTGGCTAACTGCTGTCTCACCTACCGTCTCCCTTGATGGATCGACGACTCGATGAGCGACTGCTCAGCCTAAGACCGGACACGGCGAGCTGGCTGCTGAATGGCTTGCTTCAGGCGGCATTGCGGTGACTTACTGGTGCTTGCTCTCGCCGCCTAGTTCGGAAATATTAAGACTGGTGGCGTCGGTGGTTACGGGGAAACCACGGATGGCGGCGAGAGGAGGTAAAACGGGGAAAGCTCGAGCTGCTGGAACCTCCAGCGGCGGACCCACACTACCAGTAGGTAGTCAGCTAACGGGGGCCAATGGAGTCATGGCAGAGAGTAAATTACGTAGCGGTGCCGGCGCAAGGGGTAAAGGAAAGCGTGAAACTGGTCTAAAAAAAGACAACTACCAAGCCAGCGACACAGGTAGAGGGGGGCCCGGCGCAACCCATGGTAGTCTACATGTTTGCCAGCCTCTCATCCGACGCATAAAAAAAATAATAACAGTGCACAACCGGAAGTCAGGGTAAATGAGGCCTTGGGTGATGGAGGGGCAGTTGACATAGAACCCTGTGAGCTACTAGGAGGTGCTGTCTTCCCCGCTGATTCATTGACCTCCTGTCCTGAGATTTTAAGCGAAAACAAGGAAAAGATCCAGCTGGACATGGAGGAGACGGGAGCACAAGAGGTGGAGGGTGAGACATCTGGCCAGATTAAGGAATGCTTGGCGAAGGCAAGATTTGAGACCCCGTCAGGTGTCGTGCCCTCCAACACTGCGCGACGATGTCGAGGAGAACTATCGCCTGATCTAGTAGGTGAGAAGTTCTTCTCGTTAACTGATGAGTCAGATCCCTCCGGACAGGAAAATACTTCATCCAGCAGTGAAGGCTTCTTAGAATCCGGCAGCAGTACCTCGATAGACAGGAGTCAAATGACGCAGAGGAAGAAACTTACTGGGAAAAAAAGGAAAGACAGCCAGAGGTGGAGTGCTGGTAATCAGCTAAAGTGGGATTACTCTGATACCCGGCTTGTATCTCAAGAAGAAGGACCGGAAGAAGGCCCAAAAGAAGATCTGAATATGGACAACAAAATCAAAAGAGCCCACATTGACAGCGATCTTTATGTCCATCAAGCAGATGCAAGAATAAATTAGGACTGACGGGCGCAGAGCCAGAGTGGCAACCAAAAAAGTACAAGCAGGAATCCGTAAAATAAATAAAAAATGTGGGGACATCGCTGAGCGGTTGACCTCTGTGGAAACTCGGACGGAGACATTAGAAGTCGAGGTGGAATCTCTGAAAGCTCAGAACACCGGCCAAGGAGATGCTTTGTCAGATGTAATGCTCAAGCTGAAAGAACAGGAAAACAGACAGCGAAGAAACAACTTGCTGTTTTTGGGGGTTCCTGAGGGAGTGGAAGGTAGCAACCCCAGAATGTACATAGTGAATCTTTTGAAAAATGTTTTCCCTGAGCAATTGAAGTTAGACTGGGATAGCGAAATCCAACATGCTCATTGAGTCCCATTAATGATGAAAAAGCAGCCTCAAGAAAGACCTAGGGCTATATTGGTATTTTTGGGGAATTTCCTGCTGAGGCAATTAGTGTACGACCAAGCCCGTCCCAACGCTCCGAAATCTTGCAATGGGGTTTCATTTTTTGTTAAGCCTGACTTTGCACATGCAATGGTGGAGCGACGCTGGCGCTTACAACAGTTATTTCCTCCCTTTCAGAAAGTAGTGGCAGAGGTCTTTCTTCAGAACCCGGCAAGACTCAAAATCAAATACAAAGGAACCTTTCGCAGCTTCTCATCCGAGATCCAAGCACAGGGCTACCTGGAAGAAATTAGAAGGAAAGAAAAAAGGGGGGCGGGAACCCCCTAAGTGAATGGGTGGCTCTCTGCAGTGCCACACAAGGCTATTATGTGGTGCAGCACTATAGAATCTAAAAGATGGGTAAATTAAGGATTGCAACGATAAATATATGTGGCTTAAATGAATTGAAAAAGAGGCAGATGGTATCCCAAAGGTTGCAATTATAACGGGCAGATATTGTCTGCCTTCAAGAAACTCATGTAAAGTGTAAACAAAGAGACCTTTTAAAGCACCTCGGGTATAGCATAGTGGGAGCAACAACCCAAGGGACCCGCACACGGGGAGTAGCAATTTTAGCCCGTAATAAAGCAATACAGTTTCCTCTAGTCTGGATGGACTCACTTGGGCGCTGGGGTATTGCAAGCTGCAGAGCTCCAGGATTCCCTAGTTTCACACTATGCTCCCTTTATGGCAACATTTATGGCAGTAATGTTGATGATCCTTCTTTACTAGTGTGGCTATCGAATGAATTATCGCACTGGCAATTGCCTATAGTTATGTGTGGGGATTTTAATATCAACCTTGCTTGTAGTTGGGGACAGGGGCAAGCTTACGTAGGAAGAAAACCTAAAGGTTTTCAAGCTATATGTAATCTTTGTCAGGTGCACGGTTTGAGCGATGCCTGGGCTAAAATGAGGCCCTTAGAACATGGATTTACATACTACTCTGCCCACCACCAGAAACATGTGAGGCTGGATTACTTTTTTGTTTCATCCCTGGTCAGGCAAAAGAGCACAATCGAAGGTTTTCCCAGATATCTCTCAGACCATGGCCCATTAGTACTAGAGAAAGATGGGGGGGGCCTTCTGGAAAAGCCCTCCTCCTGGACTTTCGAAAGAGCGCTTTTGGTGGAAGAGGCCTATGTGGGACATATGAGGGAGTGGATCCCGGATTTCATACAAAGGAATTTGGGAACGGCCTCTCTGGGCACAGTCTGGGACACATTAAAGGCAGGTATCCGGGGAGCAGCAATCCAATTTTCACTCAGAAAGAGTAAAACGGAGTAGGCATGCCTTCGGTCTCTTCAACTAAGATTGGCCCAGGCTGAAGGCAAGTTGATTACGGCCCTGCAGCAGAAAGAAGGCGTACAGGAAGCTCAAATAGATGTAGCATTTAATAAAGCAGCAATTGGGGAAAAACTGCTGAAGAAGGCCATAGACAGAGCGACTGTGCTCCGAGAAGAAATGCATGAGTGTAGTGAAAGAGTTGGCCATTTACTCGCAGTCAGGACAAGGCAGGAACTCACACGGAGCAAAATCAGCGCAGTGAGGGATCCCCTGATAGGGTTAGTTTCAGATGCAACTTAAATCCAAGCAGCTTTCTTTAAATTTTATCAGGCTTTATATACAGAAGATCAGGGGGGAGAGGGTTAGACTGAAGAGCGAATAGTAAGGTACTTGGAGTATGCAGCTGGGGCGTCCTTGTCATTAGAAGAGAGGGACCAACTTGATCAGCCACTAAGTTGGAATGAGATTGCTGTAGCCATGTCCAGTTTACCAAGAGGAAAAGCGACTGGACTTGATTTAATCCCCACAGAATTTTATACGGTCTTTCAGGAACAACTGAAGGAAATTATGACAACTATGTTCCTACAGATTACAGAAGGTGTGTCACCACCATTATCATGGGCTACGTCAAAGATCATTGTTTTTACAAAGAAAAACAAACCTATTGAGGAATTGGGATCCTATCGCCCTATAACTTTAATAAATGGGGATGTGAACATTTATTCAAAAACCCTTGCTTCTTGTCTATCACAGGTCATTCACAGGGTTGTCTCTACGAGACAACATGGCTTTATCCCGGGCAGAGGCATCATAGAACACATAAGAAGGATTATCACGCTGTTTGATGCTAGGCAAGTGACAGGAGACCCTATGGCCGCAATTTTGTTAGACTCTGCAAAAGCATTTGATAGGGTCTCCTGGCAGTTTCTATGGGCCTCTATGCATAGGAAAGGGATAGAGGATCAGTTCATTGGCGCAGTTAAAGCCCTGTATAAAGAAGCCGAGGCTAGAGTTTTTATAAATGGGGAATTGACGGATGCCCTCAAAATAACAAGAGGAACGCGTCAAGGATGTCCCTGTTCACAGCTCCTTTTTGCGTTATATATTGATCCCTTCTTGAAACACTTAGAGTTGGCGACAGATATTCCCCTATTATTTAAGTCGGAACAGGCAGATAAGGTGTTGGCTTATGCCGACGACATAGCGCTAGTTACTTCACACCCAGAAAAGGCTAAAAGAGCAATTGAAGTAGAGACCCAGAGTTATGGTGTTCTGTCGGGATATGCCCTGAATAGGGATATAACACAGATAGTTACTAACGAATTTGTATCTTTTGTGGATTACAGGGTAGTTAAAAAAGCAACATCTAGGGGTTATGGACGAAATGGTAAAGGAAAATTTAGAGCCATGTGCTGCATAGATTAAAAAAGCGCAAAAAAAGGTGAATAACTTGTATCTAACATTGATTGGTAGAGTGAACCTAATCACAATGGTATTTTTTCCTAAAATATTGTATTTTTTAAGAGCAATACCCCTTTTTTTCTCAAATCTCGGGATAAAAAAGTTTGAAAGTATTTTTGCATGTTTCATCTGGGCATATTCTAGACGTAGAAGATCGATCAAATATCTGTCTTTACCCAGGGAGCGTGGCATGTTGGCTCTTCCAAATCTTAAATTATATTGGTGGGCGGCCTCAATAGTGCAATATTCAATACTCTTGAGGGTTTATATCAGTAGGGGACAGTTAAATTACATCTCCTCCTTTGAACTACTGATTGGCCCCGAAGCATGGGGATGTCTTTGGTGTCAACTCGATTAAGGATACTACAAACGGGTGCGCTTTAAGACACTGCTCACGGCTTTTAAAGTATGGCCCTCTGTACGGCGCCTGCTAGGACTTGGAAAGCTGATCTATTACACGCCACTTTTACAAAATAAGAACCTGCCTGATATCTTTAACGATTTTTATTTTGATAACTGGATAAAGACAGTAATGATATATATAGGCTGCCTTTTTACTTCATATGGCATAATGTCATTGCCTGAATTAAGAGCAAAATTTGGTTTAACCAATAGGGAATTTTTTAAATATCTACAGGTTAGAGATTATTTGCAGAGGAAGGGGGGAGGGACTGAGAATTTTGAGAGGTGTGAATTGGTGGACAAAATAATACAGCCTGTCCCACCCAGGATTGGGATGTTGTATGAGCTGCTGAATGAATATATGAAAGATGATTTTGATGCCTGCTAATCTTCAAGCACAGTATTATAAAACCTGCTTTGAGTTATACTACACTCCGTATCGGATTGCCAAGTGGGGTGAGGGAAAAGGTGTGCACTGCCCGCGCTGTGCGGTCTATAAGGCAGGTTTAATTCATATGTTTGCCACTTGTAGTGAGCTTGGGCCTCTTATTAGAGAAATTGAGGAATTTTTAAAGAATATATTGTTACTCCAGGTTAATGTAATTCTTCCGCTAATTATGCTGGATATAACTAACTTGGAAGTAAAGGATGGAGGGGCCCTTGTATGCATAGCAATGGCAGTGTATAGATTATGTATAGCCTCAGCTTGGCTGGACCCTACCACCCCCTCATTCCATCAGTGGCTAGCTTGCCTCATGGGGACTTATACCTTGAGAAAGCTATATAGAGGCGGAAGGGGTATAGGGACAAAAAGAAAGGGGCAGGAATTTGACAATATTTTGCCAACTGGTTGGAACAACTGGAGGGATAAATTATATTTATACTGCGTGAATATCTTCTACTTCTGTGTATCAGGGAGATGGTAGAACTGATAGTCCTTTCACTTTTACTGCTATATAGATTGCACGCTTGCACCTTGAAACCTGCACTTTATAAGATGTTGTTAAAAGAGATTGGAGGGTGACTAGGAATTGAAGCTAGACACCATTATGCACCTGCACTTTATGGATTTTTTTATGGTTAATTTACAGTAAGTGGGACCTTAAGTCTATTAGCTCCAATTGCACTATGACACTTTGAGTTTGCTGCTAAAAGATGAAATTGATTTAATTGATATAGGAGATGAAAAATATGCTTGGTGATTTGGTATACTACTAATGAAATATATATTCTACATTAATGTAGGAGTAAGAAATTGTAGATGTGTATCAAAAACCTACAATGAAATTTTTGTGGTGGTTGTAAATGGGGGGTAGGGTGGGGGAGGGCATGGGCACAGGGATATAGTAAAAAATGTGGAGGAAAGAGAAATTGTCTTTCTTTGTCTTACTGAATAAAAAAGAAATCAGGCACTGTAGTAAGAATGATAAAACAATTAAAGACTTGCTCTTGTCGTTGGGTATCAATGCGCCTCCTGTTGAAGGCAGTGGCAAGCTGTATGACTAGGCACAGTGGCAATATCCAGTGCCTCTGTTTCTCTCTCTTGTCCGATTTCTCTTTCCCCAGTCTACTTCTAATGAACATACTGTGGTTGGCAGTGGGTTGGGAGAAGTGTGGAATCACACAATCACACCCTCTGGATCCAGACTGCATGAGTAGTGCATTCTGATCCTTCCAAACACATCTAGCAGTAGTTGCTTAACTTATTCGCTATCATACAAGTTGCACATTTTTGCAGTAATGGTTGTAGCACTGTGGTGATCACATAAAATGAAAGGCTGTAAAATGATAACAATTCTGCAATTATTTTGTCACAAATGTTTAGGATATGTGTGTCAGAAATCTCTTTTGAAAACGATGTTGCCACTTTTGTCTTTTAAGGACCTGGTTTGTGCATTGCACTCCCCACTTATTTCGTCTACGTGGTAAACCATGATCTCAGAAGGTAAATCAAAATCCATGTGTTCTAAACCATACTGCCTTCCTCTTTCAATTCAGAAGCGCCTTCAGACAGTTCAGTTTCCTTTTCCCCGCTACAGCTGTTCCTCCAGTCATACCTTTAGCATTGGACATTTTCTGACTGCAGGCTTTTAACGTTATCTGCAGATTTTGGGGAAGCTAGGACAATATCCCTTTGGTAGCCAGGAAAACTGTTCCATAATTGACTTGATTAAGTGGGGGGAATTAGCCATTGAATGACCATGGATTATGAATTTTTTTCTAATCGCCTGAGAAGGATTTGATGAATTCGGGACAAGCTTGCAAGACAAGGGCATCATTTATTTGCCAGGACCATTACTCCAACACATGGGTACTCACAAATATTTTCCCGGGGGCCGCAAAGTTTGGTCTATGGTGTGACCGAGGGCCGCTCTGATGCGAGCCTGGGGGGTGTAAATTGGGTGTAGGGGAAGCAAAGCATGTATATCTAGTGACGGTCTTTAAAAATGAAGGTGTTCCTAAAGTTCAGGGCCTAGTTACTTCCTTTCCCTAATTGCAATTAACCTTTAAATTGCTGTATATTTAAGATTTTTTTTCATGTTAGGCTGCGTCGAGGAAACAGCAGCCCAGTGCTGCTGCTGCCCATGGGGCCGCATGTAAAGGTCAGGAGGGCTGCATGCAGCCCCCGGGCCGTACTTTGAGTATCACTGCTCCAACACCTTTCATATGTCTCTAATCTAGACAGGGGCGGCTCCTGCATGAGGGTGTATGGGGCGGAGCACCACCAGTCTCAGAGGAAGGAGAAGGAGATTGAAAGACTGGTCTGAGGCTGCGGCACTTATACTGTCTGGTAACAGTGCAGCACGGCTGTGTACAAACACACGCTGCACATGTGAGGTGGACGATTTCAATATCGCCCAAATCACGCATGTGCAGTGTGTGTCTGTGAGGCAGTGGTGAGGGCAAGCAGGCGCTACCTAAAGCAGCTGTTTTTCCACGGCTTCTGTCAAATACTCGGCTCACCCGGATCTCTGACGTAGCTCAGAACATTCTTCTAGGATCCCGCCTCCTCCTCTGACTGGCTGATCCTTGATATTGTCACCCTATAACAATAGGAGGCGGGATTTCAAGTACTGCTTCCTGTGCTGGGTTCGTATTTCCCTCCTTCCTTCAACCAGCTTCAGCCCGGCCCGAGAGAAAACTCTGGGAGATACACCGTGATCAAGCTGAAAACAGTGAGTACAAGTGCGCCTTGCCTCGTTTGTCAAGCTGCCTTAGAGGCCTGGCGCACGCATCTGCCTTCCATGGCTGCCAAATTTACAGTTTGCACTCTACAAAACACCGCAGGGAAGACCCTTCCCTTGGAACAGGCTTGGATATAGTCTCCTGCTTACTTCTCCACGCTACATACATTCTCCTTGCCAGCCTCGCTTTTCATACTTTCTGCTCATTGACTTCCACCAGCCTCCCCACTGACTCCCATCTCCCTTCTTCCATTTTTTTGCTATGCTGGCCTCCAGCTTTGCTCCTCTATGACCAGGATTATTCTGGGCACCGACAACGCACGCAAACTCATTAGAGCACTGCTCGGGCATGGATGGGTCCCTGCAAAGATCTGGCACACAGGTCAGTATCCATGTGTTCACAACAGGGCACATGAGGGCAGCACTCCGGATATACCTCCAACACACCTCAAAGTACCATTATTGGTTAGTACGGAACATTAGAGTTGGCACTGCCACCAATTGTTTGACAGAGCCTAACAAATGTTCATCTTTCAGATGCTAAGTGCTTCATTCGGGTGTTAAACTGTTACTAAGGAGGTGAAAGTTGCTCTGAGAGCACGAATGTGTGTCAGAATGAGCAAAGAGAGAAGCAGTACAGCTACAGAATGTGCTATATTATGCCGCATCATTTGCCTTTTCTTGCCACATAATAAACAAAACGCCTCTCCACTTTTAAAGTTCACCGGCCGCCCCTGAATCTAGACCTTAAATTATCCAAAGTTCCTAGAGATAATTTAGTTTTTGGTGTACACTATGCAGGGAAACTCACAAAATAGATTAGTTTGGAAGCCAGGTCCTGTCTGTTTAATGACTAGACTATCTTTCATTTGTGTTTAAAGATGAGTTCAAATAAAATGTTTTGTGAGGACAGATAAACTCAAAAATCTGCCAGGGGCATGGCCTCAGACCATACTCTGAGTTTATGTTACTTTGTGCTAATGTAAATATTGGATCTGTATATTTTTACAGAACACTTAGCTAAAATTACATTTATCTAACTATTTTCTTTCAGTCAGACAAATGTTATTTGGTTTGATGCGAGAGTACATTAGCTATTTCTTTATCTGTTTAGTGGACTTGTTTTACTCTTAAATGTGGGCTCCACTGAGCTTTTTAACTTTGATTAGCCTTCATTTAAATCCGTTTTCTTTCGTCAGAAAAAAGGGAATATTTTAGTGAACAGGGTTTGAAAGAGTAAGAAAGTAATAAAAGGACGCCAGCATCATTGTATCTAAACTGGAGATGCGTTATCCAATTTAGGATCAGGTGGACCGGATCCACATCACATATTTAGAATACTCACTGACTGTGGCAAATAGATGCTGTTCGAGCTGCTCTGTGTACATTTATCATTTGAGGATGTCCTGGAAATCTTACATAGATCCAACATCTCTGGATCTATGTTGGACACCCTTCTGTGGACCTTTTCTAAAACACATGTGCTGGAAAGGTTTCAAGCAATGGCCTTCAAATTATTCAATTCCATGGGCGAACATTCATATTTTCTGCATGCTTTAGTTACTTGCAACTCTAAACATTTTGTAAACAAATATCGGTCTGCTTCTGAGTTTTTATTACTGCTTTTGGCACATGGTGTTCGCGCGCACAATTCAAACATTTGAAACTCACAATATAACATGCTGAATAAACAGTGATTCATTTGAGCCGATGGGGGCTACCAGTGCTCATTTTTGGGAGCCCTGCACTTATTTTTCCTCATCAGTCATTTCCCAGGAACAAGAGAGAGAAGAAACAAAACACACAAACTGAAAAGAAGGAGGAAGAGAAAGACAGAAAAAACTTCACCAATGGAGAACGCAGGAACCTGCAAAGTGAATAACAGGGCAAGCTGTGTCTGGCAATTGGTTAAAGAGGCTTGAGGTGACGTGGATGTGGACTATGGAGCCTTGGTGTTCGGGGCAGGCACTCATTATTTTACAAAATAAGCACTGAGAATAAAGCAGAATAAAAACATATTTTCCTTCAGCTAGCACAATTGTGCCGTGGTTCCAACCAGCAAGAGCGATATCTAGGGCTGAATGGCCAGAGCTCAAGCGCCCCTTGAGGGGGAAATTATCTGTACATTTCCTAAAGTTAGGCGCCTTTGCTGTTAATTACCATATTGTCTGAGGCCTCCTACCATTGATTCTGTGTTCAATGCTTGATATGCTTGGGAGTTACTGCAGACTTGATGCTCTTTTGATTGCACAGATAATGAGGCCATTGGCCAATTTTCTTCAATACATATTAAGCAGTGTCATCCAATAAGATAATGGAAGGTAAATTGTGCAGTGCTCGGAGGATTTGCTTCCAAATTTGCATTTCAAATTTCCCTACTTCGATTTCTCACAGGCCTAGAAATAGCTCAGCTCTTTCGGTAATTAAGCAGTGCTTAATTTGAGCTGTGGTTGTTGGGGAGGAAGGGGCGGGGCACGGCACTTATTTAAGTGGACCGGGGCTTACTCATTCACTATGCTTCACCCAGAGCAAGAGAAAGCGAAAAAACACAAAGGGGAAAGATGAGGAAGAGAAAGATGAAAAACATTTGAACGAGGGACCGCAGGAACCTGCCCTTGGGAGATAAAGGGGCAGGGTGGGTTTGGTGGTGGAATAAAGAGGCCTGAGGTAAAATCAAGGCTACGCAGCCTTGGTATCTGGCACTGCAATCTTCGATAGCGCCAACCACGGGATTCTAAGTACAAAGTTGGGCTCTTGCACTTATTTTTTTTTTACAAATTAAGCATCTTTATTATCCATTCCTCTTTGGCACTCTTGGCTTTGTCAAGGGGGTGACTGCATTGCACCACAGGAGATTGATACATCTCTTGAAGCCACTGGCAGTATGCTCAGTGCATGTGATCACACCCTCCAGAAGTGGTGCTGCCCATGAATTATGATTTTAATGCCAAGATAGGATAATATTTAACAGTTTCCATTGTTTCTTATTAGGCTGCAAACTGTATTCAACAGGAATAATGTTTTACTTGTTACTGAATATTCTTCACACCAGTAGCATTACGTTAAATGATGGGGTCCACTTGTAAATGTGGTGACGGGCCCTTGAGACTTACATATCTTACAGCCTTTGGGTGAATGTGGCTCTCCTGAAGGATGTGCCCCCCACTGCACCGCAGGGGTTACTGGGTCCTACGTAACACCCCTGCTGCACACTTAAGTTCAATGAAAGTTTAAACTTTTGCCAGAATTAACTGGTCTCTAATAATGTATTGATTAGTGTGTCCAGAAGTTGAAGAATGCCTGATACTTTATCACTAAACTGTTTTGTTCCACAGTTCATGCATGTATATGATTGTTTATATCAAAGTGTACTTGAAGCATTATTTATTTCAAGAGAGCTCTACAGAGCTCTCAGAGTTTAGAAGACTCCAGAAGTATTACATCTATAGTGCCTCGAACCTTAAAGTGCCAACTAGGGATGCACACAATTTATATGTAATACCCATACTGCTCTGCAAGACGGTTTTTGTTGGAAATATGTTGCTTCTGCAGCTGTGTAATGCAAATACAGAGAAAACATGAAACTGAAGGCAAGTTTAAAAACACGCAGGGTGTTAAGTGGTTGCCTTTCTTAAGATTCTAGGCCAGTCACAATGTTTTATTTTTTACTGAATAACATTGTGAGTAGGATCTGCCCTAATGTGTATAGTTTGTCTTCTGAAGACACCTCTATATTTTACACAGCGTGGGATAATTTTTATCAATTTGTGTTCAAATGTCAGAATTGCTAAATAATAATGCCACGGCATGTTCCTCATAATTTATATTTAGTCTCATAATATGCTGCATAGTTTTCTTCTCCTTACCTAGCAATTTATTCACCCTAACTGCATAATTTGCTGCCTTTATGTGGCCTTGTTTTCATGAAATCATCTGCATGTGTTGCGAAACATAACTAAATACACACTGCCAGCATACCTCAGGGGTACAATTGAGATAATGTTTTGCAGAAAGAGTGGGCTGACCGATCTCCACCATTATCTCAGACCACAGTCAAGCTCACACACACACCATCCGGGTTTAAGATCAACCCCTCTTAACTTGATACAAATCCCAACCTCCCTCCCTGAACAGCCTAGTCAGAAAGTCAGCAGCTTTTCCCTGAACTGAATGCTACACAATTCCCGGTCTGCAGTCAAACACTGTCTAGAGATATCGGGCTCGATTCTGGCCCATAATCTTGATATCCTGGGCCTCACCGAATATGGTTCAACAACTCAACTAACCAGGCTCTAGACCTTCTACTTCCTCCCAATTACTCCATCTTACATAGAGACCGGGAAGATAGACAAGGCGGAGGTCTCGCACTCATTCACAGAAACTCACTGAGATGCAGGATCCTCCAAACGACTCAGTTTGAGTCTTTTGAATGCATGTCAGTGGAAATGCCCACATCCACTGCTGCCAACATCAGACTGAATGTGATTTACCATTCACCGGGTCAAAACAATACCTTCATCGAGGAGAGCATGGTCTTTTCACCTTTCAACTGATCAGCTAGGACAACACAATCTTCCTTGGAGACTTCAAAATTCACTGGGGAAACAAGGGTAACAGCCTTGTGGAAACTTTTACAGCCTTTCTCAAAGACAGTCATCTCCAACAACACTGCCATAAAACCACATACCAGAAAGATGCCATTCTGGACCTGATAATCTCCAATTCCCCCAATGCACAGTCATACAACCCCATTCCAGTCGACTGGTCCGACCACATGCAGATCCCATTCTTCCTCTCTTGTACCAAAACGTCCGGGCAACCCAAGGAAAAGAAAATATGGTTCAGGGACACATCCAACCTTGACACGGAAGCCATGGCCACCATGGACCTTCCTACCCCAATTTCAATTACACCCCACCTTGATATTAATGAGGCCTCCGACAAATACAACTCCTGCATGTAATCCCTTATAGACAAATTTGCATCCCTGAAGTTCAAATTATCTAGACCAAAACCATCTAGCCCTTGCTTCTCAAAAGAACTTTATGAAGAAAGAAAGCTTATCAGAAAGTGTGAGAAAGAATGGAGATTAGCACCCTCTCATCTGAGTATGAATGAGCATTGCATAGCGCGAAAACAATACAAAGACCTAATTCTTAAAGCCAGATCCTCTCATTTCAGAGCACTTGTGAATTCTGCAAATAACAGACCAAAATGCCTGTTCGAGGCTCTCGCACAAACTACAAACCCCTCCACCAATTCAGCCCATCAGTGGCCTGCTGCAAAAGTCAGAGACATACATATCTCGCTACACACCAGTGAACCTTCAGAAACTGAGATTCTATCATGCAAGGCGCTTCATTTATGGTCATCTTTCTCTCCAGTTTCCGAATGAAATATACAGCAAACAGTCCCCAAAGTGAAACCCTCGAGCCATCTTCAGAACACCATTCCAGGTTCTATTAGCAAATCTCTTGTCATACACCTACTCCCCCTATGGACCAACATGGTCAACTCCTCTCTCCAACAGGGCCTTTTTCTAGAAGCACTAAAAGTGGGTCAAGTCTCTCCTCTCTTGAGAAAACGATCTCTCGACCCAGGGAACATGAACAACTACTGCCCAGTCTCCACACTTCCATTTTTAGGCAAAGTCATTAAAAGTAGCATTGTGTGCCAACTCAATTCACAAATTCAAACAAACAACCTCCTAGACACTCTCCAATCAGGTTTCTGCCAGGGCCACAGTACAGAAACTGTGATCCTCCAAATAGTTGATGACTCCCTTCGAATCCTCGACTCTGGTAACTCCTGCCTCCTGGTCCTCCTGGACTTGTTCACTGCATTCCACACTGTCAACCATCTGGATCTCCTTCACATTCTTGAGCAACGCATAGGCTGTGGAGGCACAGTCCTCAATTGGTTCTCCTCTTGCCTAACCAACCACTCCCAAATTGTGAAAATGGGCAACTTGTTCTCGAGACCAGTCAATGTACATCAAGGGGTCCTTGGAGGCTCGATCCTCTCACCAACCCTCTTTAGCCTATACCTAGAACCACTGTGTGAGATTCTCTGGAATTCTCTTCCACCTCTATGCCAACGACACTCAAATAGGCAAGAAAATCTCTTCACCTGAAGACCTTGCCCTCCTTTCAATAATTCGCCTAAATGTTCAAAACTCGATGTCTAACCGTCATCTAAAACTCAACCCAACCTAAACAGAATTTCTTTTGATCTCACCTCCAAAAGCAGATAACCCCAGTACAGGAATGGATGGACAACTTTCCTGCCTTGGTTGGCTGTCCTGCCATTGTACAGAGTGCTAGATCCTTTAGTATTACCCTTGACAATCATCTAAACCTTCACAGCCACATCACAGCCATGGCCAAAAGCACAAAACACCAACTCAGGCAGCTGTGGGGCATAAGACAATTGATTACAGAACAAGACCTCAAAACAGTGGTGCAGTCTCTCATTCTCTCCAGACTAGATAATGGAATTGCCCTTCTCTCAGGGGTTCCAAATTTCACCTAGGCTCACTGAGAGCAACACTACAAGCAGCAGCGTGCTTGGCTTTAGGTCTCAATAAATTTGACCACATTTCCCCTGCCCTGATAACCCTCCCATTGAAGTGTGGGCCCAATTCAAAAAACGCCTGCATTACCCACAGAGCCCTGCACTGTTCTTCACCCTCCCATCTAAATGAGAAACTGAAAATCTCTGGAGTAAATAGGGATTCCAGAAATGCCCAATCTGAGAATGGTACATGAGCCAGTCATTCTCTGGTAGTGCCACAAAAATCTGGAACTCCTTACCTCTCTCCCTTCAACTAACAACCTGCAAAGCCACCTTCAAAAAGGACCTCAAGCTCCTCCTATTTGACCGACACCTGGGTTAATCACCATTGACCATACCTAAGTACTCTTTCCACCAAGGATATGAACTACCTTCATTGTGTGACCCTACCATCTTAATCAATACTTGAACAGTGTACGTCCCTTGTCCAACGGCTGCATTTGTTCTGGTCGCAGCTACTGATGCAAATGTCTGAACTTAATTATTTTGACTACAACTTGCCGTACCCTTGTATCATGCTACTGCTGTAAAGCGCTTTGATGCCTTCGGGCAATGTCCGTGCTATATCAAATTTCAAAAATAAAATAAAATAAACAAACAGACTTTCATCATTGGGGCAGACAAACTTAACAGAACACTGTGTGTTAGCTCTTTGCTCTTACAATAAATGATTTGACTGATTCTGAAAACCATTGTCATAATTATAATGTGTCATACCAAAACATTTGACACAACATATGTTTCTATATTTTGCGTTGTGCACACAACCTCTTAAAAAGCTGGTTTATCTAAGCTACGTGACCAAATTACAATATTACTTCCAAGACAACAATCCTTTGTGTGGAAAAATGTATCGTTCTAATCACTAATACAGAGTAAAGTATTACTTTGTTAATCCTGGTTTTTATTGTGACGTGTTTGTTGTTTGTCTACTGTCTTTTTGTAAATGAAAACATTATATTGTCGCTAAATTTTTAAACAGCTGTGAAAATGTACATGTTAACCATTTAGGGAGAGCTGAAGTCAAAAGAAATAATGACAGAATTACTTTTTAAAATCTAAAAGTAAATTTTCCATATAGGTACACATCAGATGTAGAAGGAGATGCAATAATACACTTTTTGATCCTGTTTAATTATAGTTAAAAAAAAATTAGTACCAATGTTAATGGTGCATTTTGATTTTAGGTTTGATTTTATTTATTTACCGAGTCCATGTTTTCTATTTTCATTTTATTGTTTAATAGAGAGCCTGATTTTCATAAACTGGCTAAATGTAAAATCATCTGAAAGAATAGCTGCTCACTCAACACTAAGTTTACCAGGCTTGCCAAATGACAATTCCTAAGTTCAGAGATGTGAACTAAAACACAAAACTCATCTTGCGCAAGAGAACTACGACAGTCTGCTTACTAATAGGCATATTCTAAGCCTGAGATCTCCTTTCACTAGACACTTGCTTAAAAATGAAAGAATCTCATTTAGTAAAGTAAAAAAAAAAATTAAGATACAGGGAGTATCATTGCATAACGCAAAAAGCGGTTTCATAGTACTAATTCTGAGAAGAATAATGCATCTGAAAATGTTTTAAAGATGCAACCTCTTCACTACATTTATTCAATATATTCAATATCAATAAAATGACAGATTGTCTAAATTCTACTTCACTTTCCCAATAATTCGTCACCAGCTAGATGGGCTTGAAAGATTCTCTGCTAAACATTGCAGGGTGAATAAACTATAGACCTGTTGTTCAAATTATTCAGGATGCCAAATTGTTTACAAAGTTCTTAGCTACATAAATCCATAAAAATCTGGCTTTTGTCCTGGGCCACCAGCAACTTTATAATAGTTGCACATTTAATCGTATGATAGTCTTGGTGAGAAAATTTTGTAGAAGCCCAGCAACTGCCCCGTCATAAATACAGAGAGGACCTTCACTAGCACAAGGATCTTTGGAAACTCATAACTGCCCTAACCAATAAAGTCTCTGCCAGAAGCAGTCGAAGAGTTTCAAACATTCTCAGAAGTATTTGTGTTTAAAATGAACTTTGACAAATCTGAGATTCTCAGTCTTACATTTACAGGCCCCGAGTTACAAGTCTTTTCTAAATTGCAGTCGTTAAGCAAATTTAGCAAATTAAATCCCTGAGAATTTATGTTACAAAGTTGGTAGCAAGGTTTTATGAGGCTAAATTTGCTTTGATGTTTGAAAAGCTGCAAGAATGTGCAAAATCACATAGGACTTGAGATGCTGTTTGTAAGAGTATAGGGTGACCACCTACCCTTACACCTGTATATAAACATCTTGAATTTTCAATATTATCAAATCGGAAACCTGTGGTGCCACGGATCACAACTGGCTATATCAGGTTCATGCATATGTATGACAACAAATCAATTAAGTTCTTTAGCCACAGCCAGTCACACTTCAGAAATTATGAAAATGTCCAACTTCATGCAACTTTTACAGATCACACAGTAGGGGTGTTGGGTCAGAAAAGCCCCTGCATGGCTCTGGAGAGTGCGTGTGAAAGTGAGATCCAATGGTATCCCTGAGGTATCATGGCCCACAGAAGTGTAGACATCAGCAATTATTTTGGGTGGTTCTCGTTGATGGTCTTGAACTGGAACAGCTTCTAACTTCTGTTGAATAACCAGAACTGAAGCTTCTCCCTTAATATTACTTAGGATGAAAGAGGAGACTGTGGAAAAGTTTTCCAGTTGTTTCATACCTAAGTCTAGAGCTGGTGCTGCACCATGCTCCTTCTTTACTTGCTTCAGTACATAGGGGAGAACTGACAATGAAGGTGTGCCATGTGTACTAATGTAAATGCATTCAAATATGCTTCCCCAGGAGTTACACTCCTCCTCAGGTGGCACCATCCCAAGAGGAAGACACATATTGGTTATCCCAGGGGGTGGTGTAAGGATACATCGCTTCCAACTGATTGGTCTTGTGAGCAATCGAGAAGTCATCTCATCTCGCTTTGCGGGTACTTTAACCATGATTGCATCAATATTCTGAGGACAGGACTAATAATTCAGACTTGTGTTGGGGTTACTGGTCCTGCAGTGAGAGCGGGACGAGAACTCAAAGTCCATTGTACAGTCTGTACCAGCCTTCTGTACAAGGTAACTGTGTAATTTAGCATTCCAACCACTTCAGCATGTGCTAAGGTATCAAGACTGGGAACATGCGTATAGCCAGCAAGGACTGGCCATGTAACCCCTTCATTGCTCAGGGTTCCCAGGCGGACATTCCTTTACATATGTGGTAATTGACCAGTGAGACAATTCTAGTGTTCCTGGTAAGTCAATGGGATTTCCAGTCTTGGTAAGCCCTATAATGTATGGGCAGATCTACCGTTGAATATTCTCGAAACTGCCCTGAGGCAGCATCGATAAGCCCAAACTCTGCCCATGAATAAAATGTATCAAAGGCATATGCTGCGTGTGTAGCAATTACAAAGTAACTGCCCCCCCTTCATTGGGAACGTCTTGAGATTTGAGATGCTGAGTGACTGCTTACCTGTAATTGGCTCCAATCACTATAGGTGCCACCACGGTGAAAGGGTTTGATTGAAAAAAGTAATTAAAGAAAGAAAACCAACAGAATGGAGGAATAACCCTTTTAAAAGGCAAGCTTGACACACCTACAGAAATAGGTGCTTCCTGATGACCAGTAGAAGGTAACCATGATTACTATGGACGTCTCCGTAAGGACATAATAATGGTTCACCTGTGTGTGAATAATGAAGAAACTACTTTAAGGCTTAAACATAAGATATGAGTCCCACATTGGGCGCCAACTGTTGCATAATCTACGACTCTGGTGTAGCTCTACAATGTTTGCTTTCTCACGAGTGACCTAAGTGAACTTAGTTCAATGCACCAGCGATGAATGTGAAAGAAAGCTATTGTAGTCCTGCAAAACTTCACTCAATACATAGTTCATGTGAAATCATTTTGCTTTTTGTTTACTTCCAATTCCAGAAAAGGAATCGCGGGCATTGTGGTAACAGTAAACTTATTTTGTTCTTCATAGCTTGACATACACACAGTACTAAGAAGGACAGATACTTTTAACTAAAAGTATTTATTGTAACAGGGTGAACCTGTTTCTTAGTATATCTAAAATAATCACACAGGATATCATAAAAAGAGCAAGAAGTAACATTGCAAAAATGAGAATAGAACAAACATTTCTAGCATGGTTAAAATATCATCTAAAACCCTAACATCCTAAAGCTACTTATATGTGCTACCCTTCCATACTATATAGTAGATCAACTTACAAACTAGAGATTCTTTGGGGGGGAAGCGGCGCACCGCATACCTTGTTGACAGCTCAAGCTGTCTTTTTATCAGAAGAGCTGCAGAGGAAGTGTTCCCTGCGAAAGGCAAACATGCGCTACAATAGGAGCTCTCCTCTGGGATTCGGCTTTTATCAGCTTCAGACAGAATGCTTCAACTTCTCTAAATGCTGGCAGTAACCAAGATTGTCTTCGAAAGTTATTTTATAGCATAATCTGTGTTGAAGGACCTGTCTACCTAAGGGTTTCGAATGGTGGTCCTTAAATACTGAAAAGTTATCAGGGACATAAACCTCTGACATCAGTTTAGGAATGTGGTGTATAGATTCTAGGCACCAGAGAAGGGGTTGTAGACATATCTTCCAGAAAAGGAGAACGGAGGAGATGACAATTTGAACTACACCTCTTTGATGAATTGTCTAGGGATGTTTCTTGATGGCCTTGACATATTGATGAAGGAACACTTGTTCCAGACTGCGTCTCTCACCAGGTGTTATATCTGGGTCATTATCAGAATGCCTTGACAGTCTCTGTCATCTTCTCAGTTCAAAGAATGATAAGGGCGAATGATATTCATGGTATTATTGTTCACAGTATATATGACAGAATTTGTAAGGGGTGTTGTCCGAGATGGATCGGAGAGCCTGACCGGAAAGGAGAACGGCCATAGGGAATTTATGTCAATCTTAAAGCAAATAAGTATTGGCTGTCCTCAGTCAAGGATATAGAAAATAATGCTGAAGATAAATCAATAACTGTAAACCCCTCTGCTGGAACAGTGATCTGGGGCAAGATTACTACAGGACTAGGGACAAAGAGAAAAGTGGGAACCACAATATCCTTAATAGCTCTTAAGTCCGGGACCATTCTCAAAGAAACACCATCCCCCTTTTGAATGGGAAGAGGAGGTTGTTGGAAGGGCTTTCCTCTATCCTTTTATTAATGCCCTTAGTAGGTCTTCTATTGCTGGCTCAATCCCTTCTTCCCGAGACAGTTTATACTAGGGAATTTCAGGCATTCTCGCTTCTTCTGTCAATTTTACCCATACTAACCGGGCACTCCGCATCCCTCCTATATCTCCTCTCTTCACTGGCCAAAGCTCAACTGGTACATTACTTTGCAAATCTTCAGGAATCTCCAAGACTCAAGAGGGAACACCATTATTTTAAATCTGATAGCAAATAACTCTTCTCAGGCAAGGGTATAAAAAAGAATGCTGACCATAAATGAACAACCGTCAACCACTCTGCTGCAACAGGGATCTGGTACAGGATCACTGCAGGTCTAGGGACAATGGGAAAAGTGTCCTTAACAGTTCTTAAATCCTGGACCATTCTCAAAGAAATATCTTTCCCCTTTCGAATAGGAAGGTAGGGGGTGTTGCAAGGGCTTGCCTCTATCCTTTCTTGTATCCCTGGCTCAATCACTGAGGCAGTTCATACTGGGGAATTCCTTGAAACCTTGCTTTTACTTTCGATTTCACCCATAGTATCTTGCTTTCATGAATCTCACATGACTCAAGAGACAGAGGAATTGTGGCAAACAATAGAGACATCACTTTAAAATGTGCATCAGGTTCTCCGGTCTGTGTGAATACACCTTAAGGGATTCAATACATAATACAGTTCAATATACATAGAATATATCTCCTCAACACATTTACAGGGCTGGTATGAAAATGATCAAAAATGTATGTTGTTCCGTAATAGGACTTATTGTTATGGGGGCAGGTGCAGAAACTGGATGGCTAATGAATTGGGGAACGTCTGTTGCTCTCACAGTAGATTGAGTGGCTTCAGTATCAACCAGGAAATTCACGAGGTGTGTCCATTTACTTTACCCTGTATGTAATAAGGTTCCTGATCAATTGAAAGCATAGCAGCCTGCAAACAGTTATTGTCTCCTGGCAACCCTGTTGTGCCAGGAGACAATAACTCCTATGCTTGTGCGTTGCTAGGGTCTTTCAGAACCCCTGTAATTGCAGCAACATTGGGAAATGAATACTCAATACAAACATTAGCTAGTTCTGAATAGGATAGTTCAGAGGTATCCTGGTCAGGGGAGGATTTGGCAGATAGAACTGAAGTGGTGACATGGCTGAGGGGGCAGGAACAGTAGGTTGTGCCAGGGCAGGTAACATCTCAGAAGGAGCAGGCTGAGCATGCAATACTTCTCCCGACACTCCTCCCTTACTTACTTTGGGACACTAGTTCTTCCAGTGTACAAGCTTTCGGCACTTAAAACAAGCATCTTGTTGAGTTCCCATATGACCTGACCGCTTCCCTTTCATCTCCCCTCCTGACCCATCCTTCTAGCCCCCTTGATAGTCCCTGTATCCCCTATGACTGCAGGGCTGCGTGACCTTGTTGGAAAGATTCAGTTTGCACCAACATCAATATATTTTAGTCTTTTTTTCATTTCCAATTAAGATAATCACTATAACAGTGCACAGATTCTAACATTTCTTCAACTGTCTTAGCTTGCCAACACATCACAGGCTGCTATACCATGGTACTAATATCAGGGCGGAGCAACAATAGAAATGCTGACACTAATACCAGCATCCCCCTCAGGGTAACGTCTTCTATTCAACTATATTGTTTGTACACCTCTAACAATTTCTCATAATGTGCATGTACTCTTTCATCTTTGGCTTGTGTGGTTTGCATAATCTTGGACCAATTCAAAAGGTGCACTGGTACGTTTTCCTTTAAGCACCACATTACCTCCTTGTATTTGTCACAGTCGGTGAAGGCTCATATTTTGGAGCTACCCATGTAGGCTCCACCGTTGGTCATCTCGCTGCCACCTTACAAGCGCCCTACAGATCCTTAGGTACCATAATGGAAAACAAAGCATCCAAATCCACCTGTGACAATGTTGACAATTTCAGCATTCCCTCTACGACAAGTACCACTTCTCAAGAGCTTTCCGCAGACTCAGAAAATCCTTAGTGAAAGACCAGAGATCATATCTGATCCAGTGCCACATGAATATGCACTGGTTGCTCATCATGTCCTGGAATCTACTTAATGGGTATTCCAGTTCCACCATAGTGAGCAGTCTCCCACCCTTTGCTTGTGTTGTTCTCAAAGAATTTCTAGGGTTATGTGCGTGCCACTTACCAATGCAGCCAAACCGGGGAAATGAGTAGAGGTCAGAAATGTAGGGGAACATCCCTCCGTTTGGTGCGCCCTCTGTATTTGTAGGATCCCTGTGACTTGGCTGCCACGGATCCTCCGATCTGATGATAAGTGTCAATGGCGTGCCTGTACCTCTCCACTACAACTGTGAATGCGTGATCCAATAAACAATCTGAGGCAGAAGATTCTTTGAGCGAGAAGCATTTATTCTAGCTGAAAGGATATCTTAAGCCAGGCTCAGCTACTTCATGTCTAACAGTTCATCACTAAGCATGGCATATATATCCTCATCAACCAATGGAAGTTTCCAAACAGTGCATACAGAGAAACAATAAAGCATTTGCTAATAATACGCGATAACTAATCCGATGAAAAGACTAACCAGAAGGAAACATTCTTCCTTCCATGAACTTCGCCTTGAAACGCAGCAGTAAGTCTGAGAACTGAACACTGTGGGCATCCTCCCTAATAATTCTCACAGCAAAGGAAAGTCGAGCTCTGCAAAATACCATTTTCTGATTTCTAATGTTAACTCTGCAGTGTGCTGTAGTGGTGCAGGAACTTGCAGCTTAGATACTCACAAGTCCACTGCCCTATGTTACACTCAAAACAAGACCTAGTGTGCTTTTAACTTTGACATGTGAGCCTCCCAGGCAGGCCTGAAGAGCTTTTCAGCAGGTTCCTATGTTCAGGCAGAAAAAAACCTGTTTTGAGGAATCCGCGGCGGGCTAAATCTGGGATCGAGCAGGAGCTGAAAATATGCACGAGTGATTCTTCACGATAGTCACACAGTCAGCAGATTTAATCTTTGAACCGCGGCACCAACGGAGAAGCCTTGGTCTTACTTAGGAAGATGCCACAGTGGCACTGTCATCATTTCATTTTTAGTGAATAGGGCTGAACCATGGACGTCAATTCACCAAAATGCCAGGGGCAGCGGAAGTGACTTTACATGCCCCTTGACCTTCACTTTCACTCACGCATGCATACTGTTATACATACACACGCATTGACACATACACACACACTCGCACATACACACACACACTGCCTACACATGCACACACATTCACATATTCACACACTCTCTCTCACACAATCACACTCAAAACTGCATACACACACACAACATACATACATTTAAAAGCATTTTTTTTTACTTATCTCAGCTGCCAGGAAAAGTCATATATTCCAGCTGTTTGTACTCCATTTTTTAAATTAAACTTATAGCGAATAATATAATTTTATTCACTGTTGGTACAATAATTTTTTTACAAAAAACGATGTGATTGAAGCCCCTACCGACGTCCATAAGGGCAAGCTGCTTCTGTTCCTGCCACTGATTTTGCCACTGCTGACGCTAGGGGTAGCAAAAGCAATGCCAAGGGTCACAAGGGGCATGCCAGGGGCGCAGCAGCTAGCCCTGGCGACCTCTAAATGACGTCCATGGGCTGCACTAAGTGGTGTTGCTCATATGTGGTGTTACAAGAGGGCGTTACTGTGCGAGCATGTGATTGAATTAGGTACTAAATGGACGTTTATCCCGAGAATAAGAAAGTTGTTTGAAGTTTTTATTTGCCATTCAGTAATGAGAAGTGTCCGCCACCGGTTTTTGCATTCCGACTCGTTTCTGCTGATATCTTCTCAAATGTAATGACTTAATGTATTTGTATTTTTCTTGCTAGATTATATTTCATGCATCAGTTTACAGTAAGCAGACTGTTGAGTAAGCCTTATTTATTGGGAATTCGAGCCTGATTTGGGACTGGCCCAAGTTCGGAGGAAGCCTAAAACGTACCTGTAGATTTTTCAAGTTGATTGGCCAATGTGTTTGGTGACTGATGATGGCAAGGTGGCAAAAGCCGTATGCCAGTGGTGGCAGGATTTTGTTCTTAATCACCTGTGGAAGAGCTGAGATGATGGTCTTTTGTCTTTTGTTGCCAGTGTTCTGTAGGCCAGAGCTAAAGAGTTGGCTCTTTGAGTTAATGGTTCATATGGGGCCTGAATGTTCCTCAATCATCCAAAAGTATGCCCAGGTATTAGTATTTGTGTACTGTTTCTATTTCCTTGTTGTGAAAATACCATGTAACTTTATTTTCTTACCTATTATCATTTCTTTCATTTTTATCGATGTTAATTTCTATTTTGTTGATATCCTAATAAGAGCTTAAGCAGTCTAGCAGACCTGCAAGAGTTTTACTGAATAAGATCATGTCATCTGCATACTGCAAGATCAGCAGACTTTGGTTAGCAAGTTTGGGCGGATCTGCCTGTAGCTGGGTGATCGACTCATACAGGTCTGCCATATAAAGATGAAATAAGGTGGGGCCTATAACACAGCCTTGGTTTAGCCCATTGTAAGTTCTTATTTTTCTGAACATTGTTCCATTGCAGCCAATTTTAATCTGTACCCATGTGTTGGTATATAGCGTCTGGATGGCATTCAGCAATGGTATATTCCATCTTTGTAGCTTTTGCCAAAGCATGTTACACTGCACATATCAAAAGCTGATTTAAAGTCTATAACCAGGGAGTATAGTATCGACTCGCTATCAATGTTTTTCCCACAAACTTAGTTAAGGCTAAGATGTTGAATTCCGTGCCCGAGCTGGGACGAAAGTGTGTCTGGACAAAATACATGAGAGATTGTTTTTCAGCCCACCCTTCCAGATCTTGGAAGAAGTATTTTGCATAGTATTTTGCCTCTATAGCTATCAATACAATGCACATGTAGTTTGCTGGATTTTATGGGTCTCCTTTTTTATACATTGGTTGTATGATCCATCTCTGCCAGCTTTTTGGAATAACTTGCGTTGTTAGGCAGATGTTAAAGAGAGGAGTAAGTTATCCTTGCACAGTATTCTCGTTTCTATTCAAAAAGTGCAGCTGAGAGGTCATTGAGCCCTAGCTCACTATCCGCCTTCCCTTTTTATTGTGGTGAGCACGGACATCTCATTTATGATGTAGAATGGGACTGTCAGGCTCCTCCTTCCAGAATCCTCGGAGTGGTGTTGATGCTCTATGGGGGCCCACCTCTCGACAATCCCAAGTCTGGAGAGTAATACTCACAGACTGTTGGGAATATCAAGCGAGGGAAGGAAAGGGTAGGAACAGCTGGGAGGGAGATCTGAGGAGGACACAAGAACGCAAATCAGAAAATATACTCCTTTCCGTCTAAGCTATAGTAAATAAACAACACCCCTATCCCTTAATTCGATTAAGTCTCACACACCCTACCTGAAATAATAAGTGAGTGAGCGATGCCAGAAGAGAGCAGGGTGGTTGCGAATTCCTCAACCTGAAGCTATTGAAACAACAACAAAAAAGAGAACAAACGTGTACACAAATTCAGTCTCGTGGCATATTGTGTTAAAGCAGGCTAAGGAAACCCATGTAACACCTACCAATAAAAACATGAAGTTTGGGCCAATATTGCACAATACTTGAGAACTGCACCCCCTTTCATGTACACTCTCTCTTCTGGGAAATATAAGAACAAAGAACAGCCAATGGTGAGATCGAAAATGGAGGGCCAAGAATACAATAACAGTCTTGCACAATGCCCAAAAGAAGAAAACCCAGGTAAGTTGATGATTCACCACATCCTAGGCTTAAAGGAAATGAACTACTAGGTACAAGCCTGTCCCAGTAATTGGAACAAACAAAGGATAATCAGAAGTGTCTAGGCGTGTACATTATAGTTAATTGAGAATGAGGTCAAAATAGAAACGCCTCAATTGAATATTCCCTGCATGAAACCGGGTTGGTTTCCGCCAACAGGGAATATATTTAGAGGGCTGATAATGCCCCAGGGTCTGTAAATCCTCCTCTGCAAGAGACCGCTAAAGCCAATCTCGTCCAACAGAGGAGGAGCTCCAGGAAGAGTGACAAGGAAAGGAGCCCTCTTCCTCTCACTCGGATATCGCGGTACAGATGGCCGTGCCGTCGCACTCTTACCGCTACATAGGAGAAGTCTGAAATCACTGCAACCATCAGAGTAATCGGCAGCGTCTCTGTTCGTCCGCCGCCCTTTACCCTGCCTCTGACGTCACATCGTGTACGTGCAACGTGACGCCGATCTGCATGCCGGGAATTGTAGTTCTGGCACACCCCGTACTCCCTGGTTCACGCAATAGAGTCAGCTAGCGTGTAACCGGAACCTAGATCCTGACAGGGAACGTAGAGACTCTCGCTTATTTCATGTGATTCAACAGGACCAAGAAGAAGTGACTTTGAGATATATGCCTTGAGAAAGCCCTTGGCGGAATAGGCAAATGGGCGAAACACGTGTCGACTGCTCATTCTCTATACTTTTTTGATCTTGTGTTTCCATAATCAATTAAATGAGGAATCATCAATACATTGATGTTGCAATTTGGAGAATTTATTCCAGGAACCATTGCATAAACTACAGGAGCGGTCCCTTTTTTGACATGATGTAGGAAGGTGTTGATGGCGTAATATTTGTACCAATACAATTTTGAAATGTGTTGGTAGTAAATTTTTCTGTTGATGTAATCGTATCGTAATTTTGCCTTCACCATAAAGAGATGTAAATAAATCGCCACTGTTAGAAATGGGGGCTCTAGTTGGCAGAGGTAGGTACCTTTGTCCAAATAGGGACCCTTGCTTCTAGTCAGGGTAAGGGGGATACACACTTTAGATAACCCCTGCTCACCCCCTTGGTAGCTTGGCACGAGCAGACAGGCTTATCCCAAAGGCAATGTGTAAAGTATTTGTACCAACACTCACAGTAACACAGTGATAACACCACAAATGGACACCACACCAGTTTAGAAAAATAAAGTATCTTTATCTAAACTAAACAAGACCAAAACGATAAAAAATCCAACATACACAGTTAAAAATATGACTTTCAAAAGGTTTCAAGAACTTGTACCACAGAAAACTATGGATGCGTGACTTTTTCACAAAGTACCTGAAGATGCGTCAAAATTCACAAGGCCAAACAGCCGCAGAGTAAGGAAGCATTGGAAAACACAGCGATGCGTCAGTTCCTGAGTCCTTGGAGAGGCGAGGCGACAGTTCTGCTGCACACAGGAGAAGTGATGCGTCGAATCCGGACTGTAGGGGGAAGTGAGGCGTCAAAATCCAAGACGATTCTGGTCTGCGGGTGATGCGTGGAAAACTTGGTGCACAGGTACGATGCGTGGCACACCGGAGGTGATGCGTCGGTTTGCGAGGCTTCGCGCCGTCCGGCATCAGTGCTGGGGGCTGCGCGGCGAGACTTCGCGTCGCCCGGCGAGACTCCACGAGGCTTCGTGTCGTCCGGCGTCGGCTCCGTGAGACTTTGCACGGCTTCGCGATGCTTCATGCCGGTTCTTGCAGAGATTAGCTGCAAAACCCACCTCTGAGGCCCTGTAACTGGAAGGAGGCACCTCAGGCAAGGGTAGGACTCACAGATGGCAGAGTCCAGCAGCACCAGCAGATTAGCATGAAGTCTTTTGTGTCCCTGAGACTTCAGAACAGGAGGCCAGCATACTTCAGGCCCTTGGAGATCTCCTTCAAGCAGGGGACACAGCACACAGCAAAGTCCTTCGCCTTTCCTTGGCAGAAACAGCAACTGCAGGCCAACCCCAGACACACAGCAAGGGCAGTACTGCTCCTCAGTCTCTCCAGCTCTTCTCCTTGGCAAAGGTTCCTCTTGAATTCCAGGGGTTTTGGGTCTGATACTTATACCCCAAAATGTCTTTGTTCTCTTTGTGCAAGGGGTTCTGAGCCCAGTTCAAACCAGTTCTGGGGGGCACTCTGCAAGTGCACAACATCCATTGTCAGTGTGAGCCTTGGCTCCAGACACATCACAGGGGGGCGGAGCCAGCATTGTGGAAGGCAGGCACAGCCCTATTCAGGTACAGGTGCTACTCCTCCCATCACTCCAAATGCAGATCAGGCCTATTCAACCTAGTGCGGACTCATCCAGACTCCTGGAGCCACTGCCCCTCCCCAGCCCCTGTCACTCCAAAGCCAGACAGTCATTCCACAAAAAGGCAGAGGCACACAGGATGGTTGAACAAGAAAATAGCCACTTTCTAAAAGTGGTATTTTCAAACACACAATTTAAAAACCATCTTTAATAAAAGATGTGTTATTAAATCCTGAGTTCAGGGATACCAAACTCCATTTTTCTATCCTATCCCTATGGGAAGATATGTTTGTAAAATGTTACAAGGCATTCCCCATTCTGTCCTATGGGGCAATGTTAGACCTGGCATCCTTGGCGTGGGTCTCCCTTCCATTTTTTTATGATGCCTCCAATGTTATTGATCTGTTTTTGCTGGTGTTAGATGCTTTGGGCACTGTGCCACTGCTATTCAGTGCCACAGTGCAAGTGCTCCCTATGATAAATTGTGTTATGTATTAGTGACTCCCTGATTGGATGATTGGTTTACTTGTCAGTCCCTAGTACAGTGCACTGAGTGTGCCCAGGGCTTGTAAATCCAATGCTGCTGGTGGGCTTGCAGCACTGGTTGTGCCACCCACAGAAGCAGCCTGTAAAAGTGTGTCTAAGGCCTGCCATTGCAGAGCCTGTGTGCAGTCTGGTACTGTCATACTGACTGGGCAAGTGCACCCACTTGCCAGTCCCTAAACCTTCCCTTTTCTTCATGTCAGACACCCCTATGGTAGGCCCAAGGGCAGGGTGCATTGTAAGTATAAGGTAGGACATGCCCTGGTGTGTGTGGCATGTCCTAATAGTGAATTACAGCCATTTTCGTTTTTCACTATTGCAAGGCTACCTGTTCTCCATAGGCCAGAATGGGCAGTTTTGATTATTACACCTTATAATCCTAACTGACCCAGGGAACATGGTAGAAAAACGAATTTAGTATGCCTGAACTCAGAATGATAAAATACATCTTTTAGTGAAGTTGGTTTTAACATTCTGTGTTTGAAAATACCACTTTTAGAAAGTGGGTATTTTCTTGCCTAAACTTCCAAGCCTGCCTCTGCTAGGTTGTGTATTCATTGTCTGGGTTTGTGAGTGACAGGGGCTGGGGAAATTCCAGGAGACAGGGTGAGGAAGCCAGGGCTGAATAGAGAGATCTGCATCCAGAGTGGAGGGAGGAGTTGCACGTGGGTCTGAATAGGGCTGTGCCTGCCTTCCACAATGCTGGCTCCACCTCCTGCCGGGCGGCTGAGCACTCTGCCCCACATTCTGAAAGGAAGGAAGGAGTCCTGTAAACAAAGTGCTCCAGGACTGACCAGAACTGGTTTGGACTAGGCAAAGGCCTCTCTGCCTTCAGAGAACAAAGAGAAACTGTGTATAAAAAGGGGACCCAGACCCCTAGGAAATTAGATCACTTTGGGAAACAAGAAGAAACCTTTGCTGAGGAGAGGAACCAGAAGGAACTGAGGAGAGACTATCCCTAAGCTGAAGTGCTGCTTGGGGGATTGGCCTGCAGTGGTTGCCTGACTGCCAAAGAAAGGAGAAAAGGACTTTGTGTGCACTTTTATTCAACTTGTGAAGGATCTCCAAGGGCTTGAGAAAAGAGCTTGCCTCCTGCTGAAGTCTCAGGGACAACAGACTTCAACCCGCAGCTCCCCAAGAGTTCTTTGGAAGTGCCTGCTGCTGTTTTGGACCTTCTGAGGGACTGCGTGTCACAAGGAGCTGGAAGCGCGACTCAAGAGGGGGAAGCGTGTCGCCGTCGCAGCCGCTGCATCGTGGATGTCGCTGCTGTAGCTGTCGCATTGCACCGCATCTCAAGAAACTTCCCGCAACCCCGAAGAAGTGGGTCGCTGCCGTCGCATCGTAGATGTCGCCGCTGTAGCTGTCGCATTTCATCGCATCAAGAGAAGCGTCTCGCCACGAGGAAGAAGCGTGTCGCCGTCGCAGCTGCTGCCGTCGCATCGTAGGTGTCGCCGCTGTAGCTGTCGCATTGCACCGCATCAAGAGAAGCGCCTCACATCCACGGAGAAGCGTGCCGCCGTCGGAGCTGCTGCCGTCGCATCACGGAACAAGGATGTCGCCGCTGCAGTTGTCGCATCGAGCGGAAGCGTCTCGCAACGTCGGAGAAGAGTGTCGCCGCCAAAGCCGCTGTCGTCGCATCACGGAACAAGGGTGTCGCCGCTGCAGCTGACGCATCGAGCAGAGACTTCTCGCAACATCGGAGAAGCGTGCCGCATCAGGAAGAACTTGACGTCTTTATTTCTTTGCACCGGATCTTTGCTGCATCTCCATCTCTGCAACACTTTCGTTGTAGAAGCGTGACACATCGTAAGGTACATTGACTCAAAGTGTCGCATTTTAAGAACTGAAGAGAACTAAGCTAAACCTACCATTTTAAGTACAGTATTGTGGATTTTTGTCGTTTATGGTCTTGTGTTAAATCTATATAAAGAATACTTATTTTTTATATAAATCTTGTGTGGTGTCCATCTGTAGTGTTGTCACTGGATTACTGTATGTGTTCACAAATGCTTAACACACTGCCTCTGAGATAAGCCTATCTGCTCGTGCCAAGCTACCAAGGGGGTGAGCAGGGGTTATTTTAGGAGTGTACCCCCCTACCCTGACTAGAGGCGAGGGTCCCTATTTGTCACAAGTACCTACCTGTGCCAACTAGAGACCCCCAATTCTAACAGGCAAGATAGCCTTTCAATAGTGAAAAACAAAATTGGCAGTATTTCACTATCAGGACTGTTACACACACCAGTACATGTCCTACCTTTCACATACACTGCACCCTGCCCAGGGGGGTACCTTGGGCCTACCATAGGGGTGTCCAATGTGTAAGAGAAGGGAAGGGTAGGGCCTGGCAAGTGGGTGCACTTGCCAAGTCGACACAGCAGTTAACAAACTGCGCACAGGCACCGCGGTGGCAGGCCTGAGGCATCTTTTCAGGGCTACTCATGTGGGTGGCAAAATCAGTGCTGCAGGCCCACTAGTAGCATTTTATTTACCAGCCCTGGCACACTCAGTGCACTTTACTAGGGACCTACTGGTAAAATAAATATGCCAATCAGGGAAAACCAATCACAATAACAATTTACACAGAGAGCATATGCACTTTAGCACTGATCAGCAGTGGTAAAGTGCCCAGAGTCCTATAGCCAACAAACACAGGTCAGGAAAAAATAGGAGGAAGAAGCAAAAGGTTTGGGGATAACCCTGCAAAATGGGCCATTTCCAACAGCCACCAACCTTCCTCTGTAATAAATTGCACCTGCAGGGTGTCCCGCTTATTTGATAAAGAATTTAACAAGGCCCAGAAGCTTCTTGGGTATTTCTTAATACTCAATGCAAATAGTTTAGGCCATAGCTTGAACCTTGCCACAGTGGTTAATTTGTAAAATAATAAGTGCCGGGGCTCTCGTCAGGAGGCATCTTCTACCAGCCCAGTACTCCTGTTAGCATCGCCTAAAACAGATGCCAGGAAACCCTACAAGTGGGGAGGGGATGTGGTGTAATGGCCAGAGCTGCCGAGCTGGGGAACCAGGCTTTTTTTTTTGTTTCGTGGATGCGTCGCAGAAGGCGCTCTGTGTGTTCAGGTTAATTCTCGACCAACACAACACGACTATACAGCATTAGGAAACTTCAATCACACCCCACGAAAGGTTTCATTTGTAAACCGGTTTCCAATGTACACGAATTCACAACATCAACACTCGTTTTAAATAACAGAAGTTAAAGAAGCCTCCCCTAAAAGTCACTGTTTCAAATGTACAGTAATGTTACTGATCCCTCTATATATCCACCCCTTATAAATTTACAAGCAGAACAATAACACAAGATGTATACATCGGGTTTAAAAACTGCGGTTTCCAAATCAGCATCTCGCCACCAGTCCTGAGACTGGGGAAATCAGTAGGGTTAGAGACGCCACAACTTCTGCTAAGAACAGAGACAGACTTGAAATTACCCGTCTTAAATTTTTACTGATGGGGTCAGTGAACGATGCTGTGGTCCCTTTGCTTTGAAGAACACTTTCAGGAGAGGAAGGGATGGGCTTCGAATTGGTTTATTTTACTGTCTCAAATGTTGAGGGATTAAATTCAAGTATTTCCCGGTTGAGCTGGCTTAGGGCAGCAAAATGGTGTTCAGACATCGAAAGCATTCCGTTATTTTCCTCCGTACATTCGCTCAATGTCAGCCTGATAATGTGTTTTAAGTTCCTTGGGTTTCAATTTGAAGGCGTCTGTTACCAAACCCGTTTCAGACGTCCATGTCTCGGCGCACAGGCGAACTTTCTGTGGGATTTTGAATTTCTCCAAGGAAGCTGTTTTGGCACCATAGGATATAATTTTTAGTACAATCTTTTCCATTTCGGGGAACTAGGTTTGAGTCTCGGTGTCGAAAACATTTTGTGATTCTCGGCGAATCACTTTATCTCCCTGTGCGTACTGAAAATTAATGTGTCCGTAACTGGTGCTCAAGCACCGGTGTTGATGATTAAGGCAGCGGCTCAAATTAAGCACTGCCTTGCCATGTGTTTTACAGATACACCACTTTTTTTATATTCAGCCAGGGACTTCTTGGCATTGCTTGTGAGGAGATGATCTTGAGGGAATATTTGTTGCTTTCAGCCTTGGGTTGCTTTGCTTGGCTCCCCTGAGCGTCATGTTCTAACTGAGTGTCCTTATTGTTCAGTTTTTGGGTCCAATCATAAGATGGCACTGAGAACACAGAAGTCATAGGCTCCAGTTGCTACAAATGGAGTCCAGTAAGCCCTGCTTGTCCTTGAGACCCCTAACCCTGTTCCCACAAGAGGTTCATCCTCAATTCAGGAAAGGTGCCATCCAAAAACTTAGTTTAAAATTCTTCTTATTCAAAGCAGAAATGAAATCCTATCAATTAATACAAAGAGCGTAGCATATGCCAATCCAACTCAAACATATGTCCTCAGGGCCCTGATAAATGCTGGAGGGAATATGTTGAAATTGACTCACCAGACATATCTATTGGATTTGAGTCAAGATCAAAATCTTCTGCAAATGAGTCTTCGATTTAACAGCAGAGATTACATGAGGCATTATGCCACACATCCCTAAAGCCATTCTTCCTGAGTTTCAATAACAATAAGATACTCTTTGAACACCACAAATAATACCCCGTTTACACAGTTCCTACAAGCAGTTAAATTTGTGTCGGCGGCCATCTTTCATGAGGAGGGGAAACCCAACTAACTTGCAGAGTTAATAGAGACTAAAAATGTTATAACATTCGAGGAGGTAGCCTCATACCTCGAAGATACATTACATAAACTAAATGCAGTTTCCATTTATCACCTAGATGTTGCTCCGTCATAATCATGGCCTCCGATAAAGGAGCATCAATAGAGGATGCAATGTTTATATTTTCTACTTGAGCACCTGGAAACACTTATTGGCACTGCGTAGTTGTTCAGTATTTCAGGCTTGTGGTGCCATGCCTGAGGAGTCCAGTAGGAATGTGCAATGCCAAATATACACTACACATAGTACTGCTGAGCCATATTTGACAATAAACGTGTATGGGAGAACTGAAGGGGGAAGACAATTGATTGAATGCAGAGGTCAGAAAGAACTGGCAGGATCTTGACCCTCAATTGTTCCAGAGGCGGGGGGGGGGGGGCTTCCAGGGGGTTTGTGTTTCCTCTTCTGCTGAGCATGGTTTGCAGTGCCATGTTTGCAGAGGCATGGTAGGGAATTCCAGTAGTGTCAAAATATCGGTTATGATGCCCCGCTCCCTGAAATTTTCATAGTTTTCAAAGAAATGTTTAAACAGTTTTCAAATATTTCTTGGAAGAGCACACCTGAATGAAGCGGACCCTCTGCAGATAGTGCTGCAAAGCAGAACTGGCAATTACAAAGAGCAAACAGCGAGGCTCTTTATCAAAGAAGAGATGAGGGTGAAATGCATCTCGAGTACAAGACAGCAGTTTGAATAAACCTCTCCACTTTCTAAGGCACTTCAGTGAGAGACATGATTGCTTTGCTCTCTTCTCCTGTCTGAATGCCAGAAATACAAACGGAATGATGTCTAAGCAGCTCGCTGCACGGCTCTGAAATACTTGTGCACTGGGGATTATGTGTTTTTGTGCCAGTTGAACAATGGAGTCTCGCACAGCAGTCATGTTTTGGGCTCGGAAAGGGAAAAACAGGAAAATAAAACGAAACTGGGTTAGCAAGATAACGGGGAAGATTTTTGTACAGAACTTGAAAGAGTGGGATTAGCAGATGTATTTTTTGTATTTATGTACATATGAATGTATTTATAAGATTTATATAGTACCCTTACCACTTGTAAAGTTGTTTTAGGGTGCTTGGGCGGGGACGGAGGCACGTGAATTGTGGGGCTGACCAAGGGCCATTCATTCATGTCCATGGCAGATCTTTGACTCGAGGCGACTGAAGTCCATAGGCAGAGCAAAACAAGTGAGTATCCAGAGCTTTTCGGAATGCCACATGAATATTTCCAGTGCGCAGTAGGAATTTCCAGAGTGTAGAGTCTTGGGTGTGAATGGATCTTTCCCCATAACGCTTGCCCGCCATTTGAACACTTGAGGAGAGGTTCAGTGATGCTGAACCCAGATACTCTGGCACTGGGCATGGAGAGCTTTGTGGGTCAGCTACATGGTTGTCATTGACGTCACCTTCTTGCATTGGGATCTACTTGCAGCTTCAATCATGTTGATATTTCTCAAACCGAACTTTAGTTTTACTGAAATTTTAAAAGGGCTCGGGAGTTTTGAGAAGCGTCTCATGTAGATGCTTTTAAAGTCAGGGCAGAATAGTTTCACCCGGGCGACCTTCACTGTTGGAGGAAAAGGGTGAGAATTTCCTGCTGAACTCACAGGTACCAGAAGGCACATTTCTCAACTACACTAATTCTATTCACAAATGAGATGCCAGTGTCAAAATTCATTTCCAGGTAGTGGACCATTTTTTTTGCACCTTGGGGGTGCAAAAAACACTTAGCTGAACGAACTCTCTCCACTGGGAGAAGATGGTAGCCACTTCATGGTGCTCGCTTCCTCCTTGAACACTGTATGTGCAAGGGGATCAGTGATCCTTAAGGATGGGAGGCCCGGTGGCTTCTTAGTTTCTGTCTATTTTTAGGAGGGCCCTCTTTTCAGTATTTAATCTGTGCCTGTAGTTGATGGTGGAGGCCACCGACACTCATTTTCATGTACCAGGACGTATTTTTCCTCATCAGATTGTGACCACAACAAAAGAGAAAAAGACAGACAAGGGGGATAGAAAGATGAAAGAAAATAGGAAAATGAGCAAGGGAGAAAGCAGGGATGAAAACAAACCTACAAGAATTATAAATAGAGAAGAGAAGTGTAGTGTGGTAGAAGAAAGAGGCATCAAACAGTCAAGATTAGACTGCCTTGGAATTACCAAGGCGTTTGGCAGCAAAGATGGTGGGCTCTTAAGAAAAACTTAAGGGCCTTGCAGGCTGCACTCATTTTTTACAAACTAACAGTGGCAGCCGATACATATGGACAGTGGTGGGTGGGTGGAGGGAGCGCATGGGGAGGGTACAGGGGAGCGCGCAGGGAGGGTGCGGGGGGAGCGCGGAGGGGGAAGAAAAAAAGACCAAAAAAAAGTACCTCATTCTGCTTCTGCCGCCTCGCGCCTCTGAGCTTTTCTGCTTCCTGGTCTCAGTGGACACTGGGAGAGAAACAGCCTTCCCATCCAATCTCCGTGCTGCTAACATGCCCGGGGATTGACCTGAGCGGGCTGCTTTGACGCTCCGCTCAGGGAGGCTGTGCTGTTTCTCCAACCTGGCTGTACAATACAGGCAGGTTGGAGAAACCTAACTGGGCATGTCTATTTGGCCTGCCTTAGACGGCCGGCCAAAGAGATATGCACAGTTAGTAGTGCACATCACTCTGCGCCCCTCCCATTTCCCGGCCTTGCCCCACTCATCCCCACACACACTGGCTCATCCAGAAGCTGAAAAATAAAACAATATCATTTTATTTTTTGGCTGAGGCAGTGGGGCGACGTTCCTCCGCCATTGCGTCGGAGCCGCCCCTGCAAATTAAGCATGGCCTATTCCAGGAAAAGCTATGCTTTTCTTCTGTTATGGTGTCATCCCTCTTGAACCTTTTAGGCCGATGCCCACACTACCTCCCCAGTACGTCTGTTGGCCATTGACCAAAGTTGGGGAGGGCTGTAAAGGACCCTCTGGTGCAAGCACCAGAGGGTTTCCTTTTCAGATTTTTTACCTAGGGCTGCTGGAGAAGAGCTTCGTGGTGGGACTCCTATTAGCCCTGGTTTGATCTGTTCCTGTCGCAGACACTAGGCTCAGAACACAAGTGGGGTAGCCCTTTTTATCAAGACAGTGGGGGGAACACTCGGTCATAGGAATGTTGTGGATCCCTGAGAGTTGACGTCTCAAAAATGCAAGGGAAATACATGATTTTAGGCAAAGTTTGAGATTTGCAGGGCATTGTGGGTAAGGAAACTTCATGGGATCCACATGAGGCACAACACCTCGGACTCCCCAGGTGTCTCGTTTTTAGAAATGACTGGATTTGGTAGGTTTCCCTGGGCGGCTTCCAATCCGGGGCCCAAATACCCCAGCTACCCCCATTATCAAATCGGGTAATTGTTTTGACAGGAAATGTTGATGTCTCCAATTTGTCATGGGCAGTAGGCCCAGCCACACTAGTGAGGTGCCATTTTGTTCCAAAGAATTGGGCGGATGCTGGGTGTTAGGAAATTTGTGGCTCCCCACAGACTCCAGAACTTTCCCTCACAGAATTGTGAGGAAAATGTGTGTTTTTAGGCTAAGTTTGAGGTTTGCAAGAACCACACAAGTCATTCCACCCTGGATGCCTCTGGGTGTCTAGTGTTTAGAAATGTGCAGGTTTGGTATGCTTCCCCTGGTGCCAGCTGAGCTGTGGCCCAAAATCCACAACTATCCAAATTGCAAAAAAAGGGTTGGTTTTGAGAGGAAAATTTTGATTTGTGCATGTTGTGTTTTGCCCTTTCCTCACGCGGGCGATAGGCCCACACACACAAGTGAGGTACCATTTCTATTGGGAAACACGGAGGAATGCTGGGTGGTAGGAAACGTGTGACTCCCCACAGATTCCAAAACTTTCCCTCATGGAAATGTGAGGAAAATGTGATTTTAGCCAAAGTTTGAGGTTTGCAAGGGCTTCTGGGTAAGAAATCTGGTGAGAACCACAAAAGTTACCCCTCTGTGTGTCTAGTTTCCAGAAATGTGCAGGTTTAGTAGAGTTTTCTAGGTGTTGCCTGAGTTAAGGCCCAAAATTCACAGATAAGCAAATTGCACAACAGAGCTGGTCTTGAGAGGAAAAATTTGATGTGTCCATGTTGCTTTTTGAACCCTTTCCTGTCGCAGATGCTCAGCCCACCCACAAAAGTGAGCTATAATTTTTATCAGGAGACATGGGGGAATGCTGGGTGGTAGGGCATTTCTGGCTCCCCACAGATTCCAAAACTTTCCCTCATTGAAACATGAGGAAAATTTGTGTTTTAAGCCAAAGTTTAGGTTTGCAAAGGCTTCAGGATAAGAAAACCTGGTGAGAGGCACACAAGTCACACCACCCTGTGCACCCTTGGGTGTCTAATTTTCAGAAATTTCTGGGTATGGTAGGGTTACTAGAATGTCGGGTGAGCTAGAGCACAAAATCCGCAGCTACCAACATCGTAAAAAAAGCATGTATTCTGCTGGGTTAAATATGATGTCTCCAGGTCAGGCTTTGGGGCGTTTTGTGTCGCAGGTGGTAGGCCCAGCCATACAAGTGAGGTACAGTTTTTATTAGGTGATGTGTGGGAATACAGAATAGTAGACATTTGTTGTACCATCTGGCTTTCTGAACAGCCGGGTTTAGCGCTGGTGGCGCTTGGTGCCCCTCCAGTGACCTCCTTCTCCATGGATACCCTCACGACCACCCTCCATCAGTGCCCTTACTTCACATTTGTTTCACTTGTTTTATAGGGCTCCTCATACCAGTGTCAGGTCTCAGAGCCTTTTACATCACACACATATTATACACAGACAATGAATTGTGTGTATGTAAATGAGTTTATAGGAAATGTTACATAAGACAATGAGGACTACACGAATCACATGTCAAACGTCCTAGTAGACAGTATATTTTAAGAATGTTAGGTCTGAAGAAGCATAAATTCACAATTTAAAACATACCACAGTGGTTGGGGTTGTTGTTTTTAATAAGAATGTCTTTCTACCCTGACAAACCCTTTTTAGCAACATTAGGATAATGGGGACTGGGGTGGGAGGTAAACTCCACTCCTCCTGTGGAGTCCATGGAGTTTTGCATGTTACTCCTGGTATATACCATGATAGCAGATTTAAGCTAAAAGGCAGGAAATCTCACCATGCATTCTCTCTCACACCATTAAAGGAAGATCTTCCAGGCAGTCGTTGATTCCCTCTCTAAGGCTAGGTTTTGGCAAGACTAAAATGTGTATGCCACGCATATAGAGTCAAAACCTTTACTTCTTGGATGGCTAGTGGTCCCAAGTCTATATAGGATGGCTTCCTGTTGGACTTTTCTAACAGGGTTCTTTGTGCCTTCTTGTCTATAAGGGATTGCTAAAAGAAGATGTTCAGTCATCAGGTGTGACCCTACTGGGTATGAGAATAATGCCATCGACTTTCCCTCAGGCAAGAACTTCTCTTGATGGATAGGGAGAATTCTCAATCCCTCCTAAAAATCTCTCTGGTTCTGAGCCTGTTCCCTGAGGAGCTCGTTGACATTCACCAATGCCTCTTCTCTAATAGACTTGAGTTTCAAGAAGCTGCCAGAAAATCCATCACCACTTCTCAAAAGAAAGCAAGCGGCTGAAGTTTTCCAAGCTGATTTTGCCAAAAGAAAACTGTGTCTTGATTTGATTGGTGGATTATGCGATTTAACTCTCCAGGCACTGGGTGGAGTCAGGTAAGGGGATACCTGTGGTATCTATTAGGGATATACCTGGCAGGGTACGACTAAGTGTAATTTTCTCACTTTACCCTACTAATTTGCATAACTTAATTGTGCTCAGTTCATGGAGCTTGAAAGAATGAAAGATTAAGTTGATTATGTCAGAATAAGAACCTGTCACCTGCAAAATATACAGTTATCAATGGAATAGTTTCATTGAGTCAATGATTTTGCAGGCATATCAGAAGCACAACTGTGATAAATTAAAGGATCCAAGGACAAGATTGTATACTTTCACAGGTATCTTTATTAAGACATGCAGATAACTCTGGGCTTACCAATATTTAAGAGACAGTATAGCAGTTCCCCTGAAAAAACATTGGTGGCTCTTCGTTTTTTTCACGCATCCAGGTCTTCCCGCCAGGTATAGATGCCTCTCCCTCTCAACACAAGGCCAGCCAGTGGGTTGAATTCCTCCCCCCCCAAAAAAAGCACTTCATTAGCAGGGCTGTTTTTTTTTCAAACAAACCAAGTGCTACCATCACCAGGCTTTGGTTTGTGTTTCTTTATTTCACCACACACTCCGTATGGGCTCTGTCACCCTCTAAGGTGCATGCAAATAAACCATTACATGGTTTAAGACACCTTCTGACCACCCCACAATCGCCACCAGGGAGACTTGCCTCTGGCCACGACCCATCTCCTGGGCCATGGCTGTGGTATCCGGGCGTCCTTGCCACTTCCCTAGCAGCCGAACTTAACTTTGTTGCTTTGGGGCTCCTTTCTGATAAGCCGACTGCTTCACCTGCCTCCCTGCTCCCGCCGGGGTCCTCTGTGTCTTGTCCCTCGGCTCTCGTTGGCATCCTTCCTTCACTCTGGGGTCCTCTCTCCTTAGCCAACCCATTCCTGCTTCCTGCTCTTGTATGGCTCCTCCTCTATGCTATATCCTTTGCGATCTGGCCTTTCAATGCGAGGTATGGGCGGTGTTCTGCTTGACTCTGCCCCCAGGTGATCTAGTTCATTAGACGCTGCAGTGTCATGGCCCCTCCTGTCAGCCATGTTGGGTTCAAGACTCAAGAACCATTCTTCCTTGCATTGCTCTCCCCCTAGGAATGGCCACAAGGGCCATTCGGAGGCAGGATGGCAAGATAAGCAGTCAGCACTTGTGTGCATCTTCCCTGAGATGTGGAGAGTCTGGAACAAAAAAGATTGTAGAGCCAGGCACCATTGGCGAATACGAGGATTGGAGTCTTTATTTTGTGCTAGCCGGGTCAGAAAGGCATGGTCTGTCAGGACTAGCTAAGAACGGCCCAAATGGTAATACAGTAGGGCTTTTATAGCCCACTTAATGGCAAGGCACTCTTTTTCTGTGGTCAAGTAGTGTACCCCTCGAGGATAGAATTTCTGACTGAGATATTAGAGGGGTTTCAGGGAACCTTGCTCATCTGGTTGGGACAAAACAGCCCCCACAAACCTGTCCTGAAGCATCCATTTGCAACACAAAGGTTTTATGAAAATCAGAACAATGGAACACCAGACTGTTACACAAAATATTTCTTAATGTCCTGAAGCTTTGATCATGGTGGACAATCCAAACATTGATGCTGGAGGGGTATTTATTTGTGAGAAGGTCCATGAGGGGGCTGACAATCTCTGAAAATTGAGGGATAAATCTCCGATAGTACCCTGTTAAACCCAAAAAGACAATATCTCTCTTTTTGTGGTAGGTATGGGAATCTTTCTTATAGCCTCTACCTTGTCTACTTAAGGCTGGATATGGCCTGAATGAATAGTGAAACACAACTACTGGATTCCGTCAGTGGCTAATGTGGGCTTCTTAGGGTTGATAGGCAGGTCTACTTTTCGAATGGTGTCTAACACTAAAGTTAGGTGGGTCAAGTGTTCCTCCCTTGTGGGACTAACGATGAGAATGGCATCTAGATATGCGGCGACATATCGACAGCATGGTTTTAGTAGGGTGTCCATGAAATATTGGAACGTAGTTGGCACTCCATGGAGGCCAAAGGGCAAGACTTTAAAGTGATACAGCCCTTAAGGGGTTGAAAAGGCAGTTTTCTCTCAGGCTTGTTGTGTCAGGGGTATCTGCCAATATCCCTTTGTAAGATCCAGAGTGGATATGATCCATGCCTCTCTTAACTGTTCGATGAGCTCATCAATCCTGGGCATCAGGTAGGTATCAAATTTAGAGGTGCTGTTTAATTGTCGGAATTCAATGCAGAATCTTAAACTTCTGTCAGGTTTGGGCACTATGACAATTGGGGAACACCAGGCACCCTGGGACAGTTCTATAATATTGGCCTGGAGCATTGATTCTACTTTCCATTCTATGGCCTTCCTCCGTGCCGCTGGTATACAATAGGGTTTTAGTTTAACTACATGGTCGCCTATGGTGACTATGTCGTATTGAATAAGAGGGGTCATTCCAGTTTGCTGGAGAATAGCCCTGGATATTCCTCTAGCAACTGACAGAGTTGCTGTTTCTGCTTTGATTTCAGAATCGTCCCTATATTAACAAGTTGTTTCTTTCCCCGGGATTGGTGGTAAGGGAATGTTTACTGATGTAGAGGTGGTAACATACTGAATGGATGTGGGATCACCTTGTATAGAGTTGGGCTCTTCTCACTTCTTTAGCAGATTGACAAGGAATATTTGTCCAACCCCATGTCTTTGTGGAATGGCTACTCTGTAAGTAACAGAGGTTATTCTTTTTCAATAGTGTAGGGTCCCTTCCACTGGGTTAGAAGCTTCTTTTCTTTGGACAGGAGTAAAATGAGCACTTTGTCCCCTTCCATGAACTCCCTCAATTTACTGCCTTGGTCATAAAGATTTTTCTGGCCCTCCTGAGCGTGTTCCATATTATCATGCACTAGCCCCCATAAATTTGACAGGGTGTCTTTTAGGTTGGTGACATACTCAAACAGAGTCTTTCCCTCTTCATTCTCTTCCTCCCACTGTTCTATTCCCATTTCTAGGAAGGTACAGGGTTTTCTCCCGAACACCAACTCAAATGGGGAGAATCCTGTGGATCTCTGCTCATGGGTGCATTTAGCAAAGAGTACTAAAGGCAGTTTCCTGCCCCAGTACTCCCCTGTGTCGTTGATCACTTTTCATAACATTGTCTCGATTGTACGGTTGTACCGTTCGACCAGACTATCCATTTGGGGATGGTAAACCGAAGTTCTGACTTTGTGAATACCCAAGACTTTGCAGATCTGTGCCATCAATCGAGACATAAAAGGGACACATTGTTTTATTAATAACTCATGAGGGAACCCCACTCGCGAAAAGAAAGAAACCATAGCTTGGATGACATTTATGGTGGGCATAGTTGTTAGAGTTATTGCTTCCGGATAATGAAAGGCATAATCCACGAGGACCAGAATGTTTTGATGTCCCTGTGCTTACGGAGTACGGGGACCCACTAAGTCCATACTCACCCTCTGAAAAGGGATATCAATTATTGGGACAGGAAACAGAGGCTTTCCTTACATTGGGAGGGTATGTGAGTTGACACCTGGTACAGGACACACAAAATTTAGCAACTTCTCGATAGACCCCAGGCCAGTAAAACTATTCCATAATGTCCAACCCCCATTTGGTTGTGGGCCAGGTGCATGACTTGTTACCGGAAGCGACTTGGCACTAACAACTGTTCACACAACTGCCCCCCCCTTATAACCTGATTGAGTAGGCCCTTTTTTAACCAAAAATTCAGTCCTACCTGATCCAGCTCTCCCTCGTGTGCTCTCTCCCAGTCATGTATCAGCATACCGTCTTCCCTCTCTGCAGCAAGGAAGCTAGGCTGGGGCGTCTAGCTTCCTTCTGGATGCTAAAGGACAAAAGTGGGATGAGCGTCAGTGACATAGCTGTACTTCCTTTTCTCTACCCTCCTTTCCTGCATAGACTTTTTGTATTTTCCCCCCATTTGGCTGTGTTCTATCTCAGTCCTGCTAAAGGGTGCTTCATTAAGCCAGGATACTCCGGCTTAATTAGTGCTTTCTAGATAATGCTCTGGGATGGTCTGTCCCTATAATGATCTGCTCAGCTACCGATGGTATCACACCCACGTTCCAGAGATGAGATTCCCCCTCCATGTCTAACAGAACTTCGGCTACTGGGTATGTTTTCCTATCACCATGAGCACCGGTGACACAAACCTGTTCCCCCTCCCTCATTTGTGCTTTAGGTGTCAGCCTCTGATCTACCACTGTACAGTGACACCCAGTAATAAAAAGATGCTGTTGCGTTTTGCTATTAAGGTTTATCTTCCAATGCTGGTTTCGGTTATTTCCTGTTATGAATATCCAACCCCGAGTATACCCTACTTCCATTGGTTCAGCAGGAGTAACCCGGTGGGGGCACTGATGGGCAATATGACCCCACTCTGAACAATTGAAACATTTAAGTCCCTGACTACTACTCCCCTGCTACGAACTGGCTGGTGGTTTGGGGGCTACGGATGGTCTGATGTCTCTAGAGGTCACTCTGCCCACAGAATAACGAGATCAAGGCACGCTGGCTTTAAATTTAGCGGATAGATGGAAAGCACATGCAAGTTCAACAGCAGTAGCAGAGGTAAGATTAGGATGTTGTTTAACCCAGTTTTGTGCACTCACAGGTAGAGCATCTAAAAATTGTTCCAAGTACACTTTCTCTGTAACATCGTCTACACTGGACATGTTGGGTTGAAGTCACTGGTTACCCTTGTTTTTGATACGGTAATAGGGATTGTCCTCCGTGGTCCACTTCTCCTTTCTAAATTTGGACTGGTAATATTCAGGATCACACCCTAGCCACTCTAATATGACCTTCTTAATGTCTGTATAAGCCTTTGTTCCTGCAGGGTTGGCTGCTTGATAGGTGGTCTGAAGCTCGCCTGATAACAAAGGTGCAATATATTGTCCCCATCTCCCAGGAGGTCATGCTGCTTTTGAGGTACATGCTCAAAATTTGTAAAAAAGTAGTCCCTCCTTATATTTTTGCAGTACAGTGCTTGACACATTTGGTCTCACCCTAACACTAACAATGGCATATGCTAGCCTTAGTATTGCTGTATTCTTGACTTGCTGGTTACTAGTGAGGAGTACCACCTGGCCTTTCAGGGCCTCTTGGAAATATTCACAATCCTGTTGGGCAGCCGAGACCTGCTGCTCTACCACTAATTGGTGGTGCTGTTGTCCTTCTACTAGTTGTGTTATCATTTCCCCTACAGGTATGGGTTGTGTCATAATGTCTGACACAGGGATCCCACTTCTAACACCACTTGTGAAAAGTTAAAGGATCCAAGGACAAGGTTGTATACTTTCCCAGGTCTCTTTATTAAGACTTGGTAGACAGTTCTGGGTTTGCCAATATTTAAGGGACAGTATAAGCAGTTCCCCTGAAAAACCTTTGGTAGCTTTTCAGTCTTTTTCACACTTCCAGGTCTTCCCGCTAGGTATAGATGCCTCTCCCTCTCTCCGCACGGCCTGTCAGAGGCTGACAATCCCTCAAAGAAAAAACCAAAAGCACTTCATTAGCAGGCTGTTTTTCTTTCTAAGTGCTATCACCACCATGTTCGGGTTTGTGTTTCTTTACTTCACCACACACTCTGTCACCACCTAGGGGTGCATGCAAATAAACCCTTACGTGGTTTAAGGTGACTTCTGACCACCCCACCACCGCTCAAAGCTTAATTCCCCCAAACACTTGTCTCTGGCCACAACCCGTTTCCTGGGCCGTGGCTATGGTGCTTGGATGTCCTTTCTGCTTCACTGGCTGATGGCCTTATCAGAGTTGCTTTGGGGCTCTTGGGCTCCTGCTCTGTTCTCCAGCTCCCTTCCGACCGTGAAGCTGACTCCTTCACCTGTCTCCCTGCTCCCACCAGTGTCCTCCATGTCTTCAGCGATGCCGACTGCTTTGCTCATCCCTCGGCTCTCATTGGTCTCCTTTACTCCGGAGTCCTCGCTCTGTTCTCTGAAGCCTTCCTGCTACTTGCTCTCGTGTCGCTCCTCCCAATGCCATATCCTTCGCGCTCTGGCCTTTCAATGCGAGGGATGGGCGGTGTTCTCCTTGACTCCACCCCAAGGGGGGTCTAGTTCATTAGACGCTGCAGCACAATGGTCACCCCCGCCGGCAATGTTTGATTCCCAACTCGAGGCCCATTCTTCTTTACAATAACAAACGCAAATCTTAACATATGCTTAAAATCAGATTAAGCATAATTTAATCATTGCTTTAACTTAACAATAGCATACAAATTATGTAAACTCAACTAAAATAAGGTAACCTGTACACAATTGGGTTTTTGGTTGGGGGGGCGAGAACTCTTCTCAAGCAGAAACCACAATCCCTGGCAGGGTGAACCGCTAATGTTACTAAATTATCCTATGCTTAACCCTCTGGTAGGTTCACACAAAAAGCAGTCAAGCTTAACTTAGAGGCAAGGTGTTAAATATTTATAAAACACCAAACAGTAATGAAGTGAAAACACAACACAAGAATAGTCCCACAACAGTTTAGAAAAATACAGAGCAATTTAATAAATAATTTAATACCAGAATGACAAAAATACAACCAGTAGAAACGAAGTTATAAATTTTTAATGTTTTTAGTAAAAATGGGCACCTAAAAGATCAAAGCACTGACCGGGGACATCTAGTTGAGTGAGACCGGGGAAAAGTCAAAAGTTATGGCTGACTGCGATCGAGTGTGGTTTGAATACATACACAAGGTGGATTGGGCCTGGTCTCCACTTACCTTTGGACCTAGAAGACTTTTTGAGGGAAAATGTCTGAGAAGGTAAAGTTCATTCGGGCAAGGCAGCCGGTGATGTCTGAGGAGGAGGCATCATCATTGGGGAGCCACTGGATGAAGTCACAGTGAAGATTTCTAAATTCAGACTGAGTCTTTTTTTGGAAGTCGAAAATCTCCAGCAGAACGAAACTGCAGGCTGTAGCTGATGAGGGCTCCGGGAGGCCAGATACCCTTCCAAAGAGGCGCTGCTGTACAGGATTTTCCGCTGCAGAGAACAATGTGACAGGAGCTACTGCGAATTCAGGCTGACTTGCAATGTGCCTTGGGCAGATCAGCGAGCGGGTAGGTCCCTTGGTCCCCCTTCAGTTCTCAGAGCACTTTTTTTTTATGTCCTCATATGCCTTCTTTATTTCCAACTGAGATCTCCGAACTTCCCCTTTATTACGTGGTATCCTGCCCTGATAGGAGACATCGGAGATAACAGTATAATGCGCAAAGCAGAGGGGGATATTGACTACCACGTCATTTCCCCATATGGCCGTAATCATCGGACTAATTCAAAAATGAACCATCTTCATAATCTAGTTCTCAAGTATTATCTACCCTTCTTTTCCAGTCAACATGTCAATGGATCCCATAACTTAGCCACTCTTTTGAGGATGAGCGGTTTAGCTCCATCCCATATACATAAAAAACTGATTCAAGCCATTGAGATCTCGAAGGCGGTGTTGAATGATTTCAATGTTTATTCCCAATTGTATTAGATAGAATATCAATTTGTCGCCATAATCCAATTTAGTTCCAGCCTCGGGGGGTAACCCAAAAATAATTAGTTCAAGACTTACCTCCAAATGTTTATGTAAGAGGTCTGTCATGAACTTACATACATCTTTCCAAAACTCTTGAATGGAGGGACAGCTAACCAAACATGTGGGTATCATCAGCATTTGTTAATCTGCATTTCTTGCAATACATCTCCTTCACTCCTTTTAGTTTTGCTAGCCTTTTGGGTGACCAATAGGCTCTGTGAAGAGAAAATAAATAGTTTTGTCTTAGATATGCTATTTTTACTAACTTATATAGTAGCCAGAAAGCTACTTGCCACAAGTGTTCGGAGTTTGAAGGCAAATTTATTTCTCCCCATAGCTGGGTTTGTAGCCTTTGCCCTTTATCTTGGATATCCATGATCAACTCGTACCAGGTTGCCACCAGCTTCTTTTGTTGCTTGCTTGTAATCAGATGCTCTTCCAGATCATTTGTTCCACCTTTATGCTCTCCCACCTATTGGGCCCAACTCTGTAGTAGTAAGAATTTAAACTTGGACACCGTCATCTTGGTTGCTTGTTGGAACAATTCCCAAGAATATAATTGGCACTCTTGATACTGGCTTCTCTTAAGCTCACTTCCAGCCTGTCTTTCAAACATTCTGGGGAACCTGGAAAGTCCCATAATGGGGTATACTTACTGTAATATGGTAAGTTTGTTGTATGTCGGATCTGTTCCCACAGTTGAGCTGCCGCCCGTAACACCTTTAGTCAGATTTTTTTTAAAGTATTTTTGGTGTCCAAACTTGAACATAAATTTGGGCCCTCCATTTCCAATTTCCTTGAGGAGGGTCTCCCAAAGCTTCGCGCTCCCTGACAACCCCCCCTTTATCAAATAAGAGAAATTTAAAGTTTTTTAACTGAAAGGCCCAAGCATGCATATAATTGGAAGTCTGGGAGTGCAATGCCCCACTTGTCGTACTTTTTCCACAACTTCCTTCTTGCAATTCTTCTACCCTTAGCTGCCCATATAAAATAATCTGCTCTACTATGAAGCTTTTGGAGGCAAATATTCTTAAAATGAAGAGGTATCATATTAAAAAGAAAAGTGAATTTAGGGAGAATTGACATTTTGATTAAACTGGTCCTCCCATAAATCGTTAATGAGAGATGTGACCAGCTGACTAGTAGTCTATTCTTTTCCATCATTTCATTAAAATGTAATTCTGCCAGTTTTCCTAACGAATGGCCTACTTTAATACCTAAGTATTTTATCTCATTTTTTATCAGATTGTGCCTCTCCTCCAAATTCGAAACCAATACCTCTGTCTTGGCGGGATTTGCCTCATACCCGCTATCTTCCCAAACTCTACCACCAGTCGGTCTAGACTCTCTAAAGTTGGCACCAGATTTTGTGTATAAATCATTACATCATCAGCGTATAGGGAAATTGTTTTCCGCCAAGAACTGTACTCAAAAGGGGTTATTTGTTGTTCCCTCCTAAATATTTCTGCAAGAGGTTCGATATATAAAGTGAATTGGAGCAGAGAGAGGGGACAGCCCTGTCTAGTCCCTCTTGTTATTTTAAAGCTCTGTGTTAAATTCCCATTCAGTAAGATTTTTGCCACGGGGCTTTATATATCCCCCCTATGGACCTGCAGAACTTGTCACCCATGTTATAATGATTCAGCATGGAATACAGAAATTGCCAGTTCACCCTGTCGAATGCCTTAGTGGCGTCGAGTGTGATGATTGCCAGGGGAATTTTATTTTCCAGAGCCAAATCAATTGTACCTATAAGCTCATGGCTTAATTGGTGCATATACCTGCCTTTCATAAAGCCTTTCTGTTCTTTTATTACCAATCCCCCTATCACCTTACTCAGTTTGTTAGCTAGAATGCTAGCATAGAACGTATAATCGCAATTTAGGAGCTATATTAGACTGTAGGCCTCACAGGACTTTTGATCTTTCCCTGGTTTTAAAATTAGTGTAACTACTGCTTCCTCCAGAGATTTTGGTAGGGGTGCTCCATCTTCCCAGATTTCTGCAAAGAGTTGAGTCAATACTGGGCACAGGGTATCACTAAGCTTTAGATAAAATTTGTTTGGGAGCCCATCTGGACCAGCCGCTTTATTTCTTTCCCCTTTTCTTATCACTAAGTGTAGTTCACTCTGAGTTATATCATCTTCTAGAGTTTCTTTTTCCATGTTAGAGAGTTTCTCCTCTGTCTGACCCTCTAGCCAATCATTAACCTAAGCCTCTGGGACACACACATACTCTGCGTATAGTTCCTCAAAAAACTCAACAAAGGCTAGCTCTACCTCGTGTCTATCTCTCAGGCTCTCTCTCGTTTTCCTACATATTATCTCATTTATGTAGCTTCCACTTTCGATTTCCAAGCCAGGAGTTTTCCAGCATTTTCACTGTATTCAAAGTGTGCTAATTTACTGACTTCCCAGCGTGCTCGGACTCTACTGTCCAGCATGTTAATAAGGTAACATTTATACTTTAGGATTTCTTCCTGCCACTTCTCAATGAGGTCTTCCTGCCGCTATCTTACATTCCAGCTCTTCAACACTTTTCCTATATTCCTTCCCCTTCTATGCAGAGAGACTAATAAAAATCGCCCTTATACATGCTTTATACGTTTCCCAAACAATATATTTGGGTGCTGATGTGTTATTGATCTAAAAAACTCAATTGTTTTTTCCCTTAGCATAGCTATAATAGTCTGATCATTTAATAAGGAACGATCTAATGTCCATCTTTTTTCCCTTCTTCCAATTTCCACATTAAACTCTAGAGTGACTGCTGCATGATCTGACAAGTGGGCGGGTAGATGTTTTATTCCTTTAATATCTGTTCTTAAAGAATTATCTAGCAAAACGAAATCAATCCTAGAATTGTGTTTATATTTTTTCTTGTGAAAGGTATATTCCTGTTCGGCACTATGCCTTTCCCTCCAAATATCACAAAGTCCAAACTGTCTCAGCAAAGATTTAACATATGTATGTATTTTAGGGTTGAACTTTGATCGACTATTATTAGATCTGCCCAGGTGATAATTCATTACTACGTTAAAATCCCCAGACCAAATAATCGGATATTGAAACTGGATCAGCTCTGAGTCCAAGGCTTGTAAAGGTTCTATATTGTCTGTATTTGGGCCATAATATCATACGAGCAAAATAGTGTTTATCAGATATTATCAAGATTGCGATAACCCACCTGCCCCTCTTATCCACTTTCCACTCCAAAATCGATACCTCTGTTCATTTTTTTGTTAATATAATAACTCCTTTAGTGTGAAAATTTTGTTCAGAACATACCATTTGCCGACCCATTTCTGTTTTTTAAAAATAACTAGACATTCTGATTTAGGTAAATGTGATTCCTGAAGTAGTAATATTTGGGCTGGGGCATCCCTCCGATATTGAAAGATTTTGTCTCTCCTTCTTCTAACCTTTAGCCCTTTAATATTCCAGACAGGATCTGGATGCTCTTATTACCTATTGCATCTTGTCATTTCTCTTTTATAATACTTCATATCCTTCATATTCATGCAACTTAATTGAAATACAACAAATGCTCTATGTAGTCCGAATAGACCAGGGATCAAGTTCGATAAGAAGGAGCATAACCTGCCTCTTAGCCTTACTTCATGAGGTCTTGGTTCAGTTTAAACTCCTCCAGTAACACATCAGACTCCCCTTGACTGACCTTGGTTTGATTCTTGCCTGTCGCGTGCACTAGGCCCAGCCACACAAGTCAGGTGGCATTTTTATCGGGACAAGTGGGAGAATGCTGGATGGTAGGAATTTTGTGGATTCCTGCTGATTCCAGAAGTTTACGTCACAGAAATACAAGGAAAATGTGTAATTTTATGCAAAGTTTGAGATGTGCAGGGCTTTGTGGGTGACAAAACTTTGTGGGATCCACAAAGGCATACCACCCCGGATTCCTCTGGGTATTTAGTGTTCAAACATGTTCAGGTTTTCTAGGTTCCCCTTGGTCCCGGTTGAGCTAGGGCCCAAAATCCACAGCTACCAACTTTGCAAAAAATGGGTCAGTTTTGAGTGGAAAATTGTGGTGCATCCATGTTGCGTTTTGGGCAGTTTCCTGTTGCAGGCACTAGTCCTACCCCCACAAGTGAGGTACCATTTTTATCAGAAGACTTAGGGGAATGCTAGGTAGAAGGAAGTTTGTGGCTCCCTGTAGATTCCAGAACTTAACATCACATAAATATGCGGAAAATGTTTTTTTAGTCAAAGTTTGAGGTTTGGAAGGGATTGTGGGTAAACCAACCTGGTGAGAGCTAAGTAAGTCACCCCTTCCTGGCTTTCCCTAAGTGTCTAGTTTTCAAAAATGTCAAGTTTGCTACGTTTCCCTAGGTCCCGGCTGAACTAGGACCAAAAATCCACAGCTGCCCACTTTGCACAAAACGTGTCAGTTTTGAGTGGAAAAATTTGATATAGCCATGTTGCGTTTTGGGATGTTTCCTGTTGCAGGCACTAGGCCTACCCCCACAAGTCAGGTACCATTTTTATCAGAAGACATATGGGGAAATGGGTAGAAGGAAGTTTGTGACTCCCTGCAGATTCCAGAACTTTCCATCAGAGAAATGTTAGCAAAATGTGTTTTTTCAGTCAAAGTTTAAGGTTTGCAAGTGATTCTAGGTAAATCTAACCTGGTGAGAGCCACACAAGTCACCCCATCCTGGATTCCCTTTAGGTGTCTAGTTTTAAAAAATATACAGCTTTGCTAGGTTACCCTAGGTCCCAGCAGAGCTAGAGCCCAAAATCCACAGCTCAGGTCAGTTTTGAGTGGAAAAATGTGGTGTATCCATGTTGTGATTTGGGCCGTTTCTTGTCGCGGGCACTAGTCCTACCCACACACTTTTATTGGAAGACATGTAGGAGCATAGAATAGTAGGATATTTATTATTACCAATTAGATTTTGTTGCATTTGTGCCATCCAATTGTAAGCCAGTGTATAAGAAAGAAGACAATACTCTCTAAATCATATGCTCGTACAAGTACCCACAAATTCTGAGATGTAAAAAAAGCACTGCTCCTAAACTCCATATATTTGCCCATTTCAGAAATACATAGGTTATCTTGATACCTATTTTTCACTATACATATTTCACCATATGAATTGTTCTATACTCAGTACACAGTGAAAAACCATTGTACCGTGCAGCTTGATTTTTGGCTCACACCCTCCGCCTCCTTCGTAAGACCTTCAAATGGATCCCCCTCGAACACCGAAAGACCGTCACTCACGCCCTGGTCACCAGCAGACTCGACTACGGCAACGCACTCTACGGCGTAATAAACAAAAACCTCAACCGCAAGCTATAGAACATCCAGAATGCCGCCGCAAGACTGGTCCTCAACCTGCCAAAACACTGCCACATCTCCCAGCACCTGCGCACACTCCACTGGCTCCCCGTCGAGGCGAGAATCACCTTCAAGATGCTCACCCACGCACACAAGGCCCTCCACGGCACCGGACCAGCATACCTGAACAGCCGACTCAAATTCCACGCACCCCAAAGGACCCTACGATCAGCCCAGCTCTCCTACGCCGTGGTCCCCCACACCAGAAAGACCAGATCGGGAGGCCGCTCCTTCTCCTTCCTCGCGGCCAAAGCATGGAACGTCCTTCCGCTCCACCTTAGACAGACAACATCGCTCCCCATCTTCGCAAGAAACCTCAAAACCTGGCTCTTCGACAGACCCCCTCCTTGATGGAATGGAACCTGCACCCCTCCACCCCCCCACCCCTAGCGCTTTGAGACCCTTACGGGTGAGTAGTCGCGCTTTAACAAACCCCTGATTGATTGATTGGGTACCACGGGTTCTTAGAGAAACTGCAAACCCTATATATCCCCACAACCAAATAGCGAACGTAATAGTACATTGCTTTTGTAAATCGGCCATCTTGACAAAAAGTTACAGATAAAAACATTAATCGAGTAATTCGAAGAAAACCTGCCCTGGGGAAGCTGATAGGACACATCGAGGATCCGCTGCACTCGCTCGTCTAGAAAAAAGACTTTTTTTCTAGAGACCCCTCACCCACCAGGGTTGCCCCTCGGTGGCATGCTTCATCATTGGAGTTAGTCTCAATCCTCTACGGATTGAGGCATGCTGCGACTTGCGAAATACGTAGGAGCACTTACTGGTGCAGACTATGTGAAGTGAAGTGGAGTGGAAAAAAGGAAGATTAAAAATACCTAACTAGTGGGACACTCTTTTATTCCCGCCCCTAGTTGGTAAGGTTAAAAATCAGGGGTTGTTACTGAGAGAAAACCGGACCGTGATGAGTCTGGTTGTCTCAGTGATGTATAGTCAACATGTTTCGAGCCTTTCCCCTATTGGCTCTTCATCAGGACTACACGGGGTTCCAGCCCCGTGTGTGCCATTCCTAATCAATCCTATACTAAGGACGCAAAACGTGCACACTTAATGCGCATGCACTATGTATACATACGGTTTTTAAATTGAAATAATCCGTATTTCCAGAAACGCTATGCTAATGCCTCATGGTAAAAAGAGGGGGATGGCCTAGCAGCAAAAGGGTTAATTTGCAGTCCCCTTAGTCATATTGCACTGCTGTACTAGAGACTCATTAGTAAATTAAATATGCCAATTGGGTGTAAGCTAATTTTTCCATGAATAGAGGAGTAAGCATAAGCACTTTAGCAATGGCTAGCCGTGGTAAGGTGCACAGACTCCTTATGCCAACAAAAACAAATTTCAGCAAACAGGAGGGGATAAAGCAAAAAGTTTGGGGGAAGACCACCTTAAAGGCTGTCAAGTCTAACAGCACTACAGTTTGGTTTAATATATGCCTAAAGGAAGCATGAGATTAGCTTGACATATTCGGATATGCTCCTTACGGAAATGTAACAGAGCATTTTATGAACATTATAAAAGCATAACATTGGCAGAGCAAACGCTAGGCATAGCACAATGAAAGTATTTAAGAGTAACATGAATATAAATGAATAAGCACAATCATAAGCATTATACAAAAATTGTCAAAACATGACCTATTTAGAGCATAATATAAGCATGAGAATAGCAAAACAGCACAAAAAAATTAGCATGAATGAATGAATTGGCATTTCTAGAGCGCATGGCTACCCGAAGGCATCCCAGCGCTATGAAGCGGTCCATTCATAGAACTCCGAGAGGGTCTTCAAGGAAACAAAAAAGTTTTATAAGTTTTCGAAAAGTCAAGTAATTAGACTCCAGACGAATGTGAGTGGGAAGCTAGTTCCACAATTTCGCGACATTATAGGAGAACAGGCGGCCTCCCCTCCCGGACCTTTTTATCATGGGAACTAACGCCAAGTGCTTATTACCTGAGCGCAGGGACCTATTGAGACAATAGGGAGAGATGATAGACCGAGTAATGGGCGGCCCCTTAGCTGACATTGCCTTATGTGCAATACACAGAGCTTTAAACTGAACTCTCTTAGCAATTGGGAGCCAGTGAAGAGTAGCAATCGAAGGCTTTGCAGATTCACGACTAGGGACATTCATGAGCAAACGTGCTGCGCAATTTTGTACAGTCTGCAATTTTTTGATAGTCGAACAAGGGGATCCCAAATAAAGGGCGTTGGCGTAATCAAGCCGGGAGAGAATCAATGCTTGGACCAACAATCTCCTGGCATGAAAAGGCAGCAGGGGGAGGATTTTCTGTATCATCCTAAGAATCCCATAGCAACTACCTGCCACGTTCCATGCTTGCTCCTTAAAATTTAGATTGTGGTCCAGCCTTACGCCAAGGCTCTTGATCTGTTCTTTGGGAGGGGGCATTGGACCAAAACAACCGGGCCAGAATGAGCTTACATTCGGGGGGTGGGGGGGGTTTACCTAGAAACATCAACTCTGTTTTTGCCCCATTAAGTTTCAAGTAAGAGCCTTCCATCCAGACTGACACCCTTTCGAGACAGCCAGCTAGGTCAGACCCCGCTTTATCGAGCTGGTTTCAAGAGACAATAAGCTGAGTGTCATCAGCATAGGTGACAATCTGGATACCAAACAGTTTCACTACCTCAGCCAAAGGACTCATGTAAACTTTAAAAAGAGTGGGGCTCAGGGACGAACCCTGAGGAACCCCACATCTAAGTGGCATACATTTAGAGATAGATTCATCTTCAAATACTTGGAATGATCTGTCCTCTAAAAAGGACTGCAGCCACTTAAGAGCTGTCCCTGTCACTCCTACCTCCCTGAGTCTCTGGATGAGCAGTTGATGGTTGACCGTGTCGAAGGCTGCGCTTAGATCTAAAAGAACAATCGCAGCACAGCCTCCGGCATCCAGGATTTTTCTAGCTTTTTCTACTACTACCAGAAGAGCAGTCTCCGTACCTTGTTGAGGTCTAAAACCAGTTTGTGAAGGGTGGAGACAATCATTTTTCTCCAAAAATGCAGAAAGAACAGAATTAACATATTTTTCAGCAATTTTGGCAACTCCTGGCAATAGAGAGATGGGACGGTAGTTCACCAATACTTCTGGGTCCAGATTCGTTTTTTTAAAAAGAGCTTTAACCATAGCTCATTTCCACAAAGGGGGGGCAGGGGGGACAAGCCCACTTGAAAATGTAGTATTAATCAGGTCCAGGATGATGGGGGATACCATATCGGTGACCTGATTTAAAATGCTAGGAGAGGCCACATCTCTGGGGGAACCAGATTTCAATTGATTAAGAAGATTTTGCAAAAGATTCAAATTCAAAGGAGGAATTTCCACTAAGGAACAATCTTGGGTTCGAAACTGGTTGACCAAAAATAGAGCATTTTGTTGTGCCGTGGTCTGGGGGAACGAACAATAAATGTCTTGTATTTAAAAAAAAAAAGAATATTGCCAGTTTATTACAACGCAATAATACATCATCAGATACAAAAGAGAGGGGGGTGGGTTTAAGAAGGGATTTCGCAATGCAAAAAATTTCACGTGGGGAGTTGGAGGCTGATGTGATCCTTTTTTCATAATAAAGGGCCTGAGCACATCTGATTTCTACCTTAAATGCTTTTATAGCCTCTCTGTATTCAGTTTTATTAATTGTGGAGAAATCTTTCCTCCATCTTCTATCAAGGCGTTTACAATTTTGCTTGATCTCTCGAAGCTTAGGAGTGTACCACGCTATTCTATTGGCTCCTATCTTATTATTAGTCCATTTTTTGGGGAGCACAATGTCTAATGAGAATTCAAGCCATTTATCAAACTTATCATTCGCCGTAACGGGGTTAAGATCAAACATAGGTCTGGTGTTGTTGAAAATTGGCACCCAGGATTCAGTGGATAGGTTTGACCATTTGCGGACCAATCTTTGGCTATTACAGCCGGTGTACTGACGACCTGAGGAGCCCACGAAAATGGGATTAGATGATGGTCTGTCCAAGGTACCGGGATTGAATTCCCGACCAAAAGGTCTTTAATATTAGAAAAGATAGGATCAAGTAAATGTCCTTTAATGTGAGTGGAACCTCTCACTTTTTGATCGAGTAGAATGGACCCCAGACTATCGATCAATTCATCTGTGACAGGCGATAAGGTGTCATCAAAATGGATATTGAAATCTCCTAATATAGAAAAGTTAGGTAGGGAGCTAGCTAAATTGGCTATTATCTCAGGTAGTTCCTTACAAAATTGACCAAAGGCCCCTGGGGGACGATATATTAAAACCCCCGAGAAGGTACAGACATGAGATAAGCCAATTGCAAAGGAGAGGCTCTCGCAGTCAGGTATAGGGCTCACTGATATGCGGCAATTACATATAGCTTTATATATAATTGCTATACCACCTCCTCTATTCAATTCTCGGTCAAGTCTCTGGATCAAATATCCAGGAGGGAGAACTTGAACAGAGACAGGATCAGACATACTAGTCAACCATGTTTCTGTTAAAAACAGAACATCAGGTTCTTCTTCTTCCAACAATAACCGGATTTCAGTTGCGTGCTTAGGCATCGAGCGACAATTACATAAAAACATTTTAAAAACAGTCTGCGGGGGGGGGGGGCGTTAGCAGGGGCACATAATTTAAAAAAACAATGAGGACACTGATTACCGTTGTTATCGAGTGAGATTACTTGACCACACTTATTTATCGTGGTCTCTCTAAGGGGATGAAGCTGATCCGAGGAATAAGAGAACATTTCTCTGGTAAGACCGGCAGGGTTTCCGACCCCTGGGCCTGGTCGGGCCTGGTCAGGCGCGGACGGGCGCTGACGGGCTTGCCGCCCGCTGCGCGGGGCCGCTGCGCAGCCGCGTCATCCGCCCCTTTTCTACTTGGGCGTGCTTCGGCAATGGTGACTAGAACGCTGACCTAAAGGCCCGATTTCCCGTAGGCTAATGTTCCTCCCCCCAGAGCTATAACACAGCTCCTTAATGCGGCAGAGAAAAGTGCAAGGTAATGTGCAAATCTGGCAATTTAAAACATCAAGTAGACTTTCCCCTAAAAGTTACAGATTTAAGGACACTTAAAAAACAATGTGGATCAATGTCGGAACACCGCTCGAAATTTGATCAATGAGCACCGCTATTGAACTACTTGAACACAAAGATAAACTTAAACATGGCTTACATTTAAAATAAGCCTAGCATACGTTTGATTAGTTTTGAAGAAACGAAGGACATTCTTAAATTGCTTTTTTTTATTTAAGATTCTTAAAATGTGTGCAGGTGCCAGTGCCTTCATCCTGTTCCATTGGCGAGAGTCCAAACGAGCATTTGTTATGGATGCTGTTGAAGTTGTGGAATGTTACTCTAGCCTTGGCCTGCCTCGGATACAAACACAGGCCGCCCTTAAAAAGCAGAGGAGGAAAACACTAACACCAAGAGCCGAGATTGGGGTTCCCTCCCGAGCGCTTTGTTTTCAAGGCGCTCTGCCAGCGGTGGAATGCGTCTCGCTGCTTGAATTCGGGCAGGAATTTCTATGCACTGGAAGAAAAAAAAACAGCAACTCTTCAGTTCTCGCGAGCCTCCCTCCCTGCATGCCTAGTACACCGAGTTACAGAGCCGGAGGTATCCGCTGATAAGGCCATTTTCAAAGCACCCGGAAAGAAAGTAATGTTGTCTGAACACGGTCCATGCACCAGATTTAGCACGAGCACTACCTATGATGTCATCAAGGGGCGACTCTTTCTAAATCTAGTGCCGTGCTATTTTCTGGCACAGTTGAGTTTCTTGCCTCAGCACCCTCAGGGAAGCAGAGGGTTTTGTGGACACTAGGAAGGCAAATGTACTATTCAAACTCCAGTCCTGGAGTATTTGGGGAAAGTGCAGCTTTCCCCCACAACAGTCCAGGAGGCTCATTTACTTGTCTAAGTCCAATCTTTGACTATTTTGGGGAAAGTTAAAAATCCCCCAAGTATGTTAAAAGAAGGTTGAAAAGTTGTCATTTGCATTACTGAGAAGTGTCGGTCTGAGGGTGATGCTGGAGGCAAAAGTTAGGGCTACCTGTTATTCCTAGGCATAGGCGACGTAGGCTCTCATCCACAGCATCCCTTGCTTGGGGCTGTCACTCATGGTGCTAAAATTCCTTTCCATGGCTATTTCAACTGCATGAAAAATTGAATTTGATTTTTTTAAAGTATCCTGGTCTTCATCGTCACAGAGAGGCAAGCAGTCCAGCCAACTTAGCCCATCACCTAATTTACTGAACAATTAGGGAATAGGCAAAATTGTCACCCCAGAAGAAGTATCCTCGGAGGGGCTTGTGCACCCAACTCTAAGCCGTGATGTCACTGAGGTAGACAGTGATGCAGACTCACAGTGTGACGGGAATAGAAGCTCTCAGTGAGAAGGTCGAAGGGGTGGTGAAATGAGTGGATGGTAAGAATGGGGTAATAGAATCAGTGGCGTAGCTACAGCTTTTGATACCCGGGGCGATCCCTTAGTTTGCTGCCCAGTGCAGGTAAGAGCGGAGGAGGGGGGGTGCTGGTGAAAGACCACGACGAGCAGTGGGGTGCATTTAGCGATGCCGACGAGGGAGAATAGAGAATAAACAAAACGTACCTTTTTCTCGCTGCCGCCCCCCAGAACGGGACTGCCCCCACACCACCCCTAGCTACGCCACTAAATAGGATAAGTGTGGAGAGAAATGTGGAAGAAATCAGAGGCATTGAATGGAAGTAAGACAATGAGGTGAGGACCAAGGGAAGAAAATGCACATATAGAAAACCTAACTGACCCATATTGATCAACATTACTGAGTATGACGTGGCACAATACATTCTTTCGGTTGACAAAGGTTGCAATTCTGTTTTTATCTATCCTGTATTTTGTTGAGCGCTACACTGAATCCTTGTGGGTGCTTCAAACTGGTAATTTAATTTACCTTAATTGCAGCCGTTAGCTACATTTGAAACATTATGTGACCTTTCAAGAAGTCAATTTAATGTGTGCATTTCACAAATTTTGAAACTTTATATTTTTTTATTTCATTTTTTAGTCCGCGCTTATTAGATCTCTAGCTTCTAATTGTGATCGATCTATCTACATGTATACACGTTAGCATACACATGATGTGCGTGTCTGTATCTATATAATACAAATCCACAGAGTCTATAATGGTATTTATTACCATTGCTGAGTGTGAGGTGAGGTTGTGACTCGCAAGAGGTAAAGGCTTGCGTCATGCTGCCCATTCCCTCCCTCAATAATGGTAATAAACAGCATATTCCACTGTGCGCATCTGAGTTCATGGCTTATCCATGCTGTTTGGAAGTGCATTATTTATAAACACAGGTATTTCAGCAGAACTAGATCATCTCTCTCCGGTGATAAAGTAGTTCTGGAATTTGTGTTCACTACTGCCCTTGTTCCAAATAATATATATTACTGGGACACATTTTCATCGCAATGGTATGCACATAAATGGTATGTATTTATGTGCTTGTGTGGTTATAATGGTGCCTATATTATGGTGTATTGTATGTACGTTTGTACGCCTAGGATGATTTCGAGCAGAGAGGTGTGATCATTCAAAGTGAGATCCTAAGAGATAATGGGGCACATGCATCAACGAAAATACCGATCGCAAACGGGCAGATTCGCAGAATCTGCCCCTTTGCGACCGGTATTTTTGCATTTGGGATGCATCAACCCAAATGCAAATTCGCAATTTAAGTAATCTCAAAATTTGCGATTACTTAAATTGCGAATGCATTTAGGGAATCGCAAATTGCGATTCCCTAAATGCAATGCTTGATGCAATTCCAAATTGCGAATTCGCAATTAGGGATCGCAAATTACCATAAATTTGAACTTGATGGTAATTTGCAAAAACTTTGAAAAATGCACTAAAGTGCATTTTTCAAAGTTTCATGTTACACACACACATGCCCTTGGGGCATGTATGTGCGCAACATGTGGTAGCATCTCAATTTCAGGGGTGCAACAGGGTGTCTTTTTGGCACCCTTGCACCTTGAATAGCATGCGCAATTTGCAAGTACCTATTTGGTACTCGCAAATTGCGCATGCAATTCCATTCATTCCTATGGGCCTCTAGGCCCATAGGAATGAATGGGTAGCTATTCCTTAATTGCGACTCCCAATTTGCGAGTCGCAATTAAGGAATATGTAGGAATCGCAATTTTTTTCCGATTCCTACATGCATAGGGATTTGCGAGTCCTAAATAGCGATTTCTTAAAATTCGCTATTTAGGATTCGCAAATCCTGACTTTGATGCATGTGGCCCAATGATTCTTGTCATAAGATGCTCGTATTGGTGATAACGTGATAAAGGCCAGCCCCAGGAGTGACCGAGTATATGAACTTGCCTTCCTCCTCTGCTCGTGTGCTTTCATTTTTAAATGTCTTTAGTGTCACATTACCACCCCCTCCTATGTTGGTATCTCTTCAATTATGCATTTGCTACGAACTGCAGTGGTGCCCTAATCTTGGGAGAAATACATGTTTTTTCTCGCTTTAAAAAGTTACTTCCTTCCAGAGGGGAAACAAAAACGACCGCTTTCTCCATCACAGTGAGAACAAACGCTGGGCTGTGGTAAGCCGCCATCACTAAAAGGTGAAAACAAATCAACTTTCCGTGGCTGCGTCATTGCTGCACAGTGAGGGAGACTGGTCCTGATGAGACGAGCGTGACATCGATCCTCGCAGACACCATAAGCATCCTAGCTAGACGCACTAAGTTGCCTTGTCTGAAGTATCCCCGATGACCCTCTGTGGAAAGGCCTGCTTGCCGACAGCCTGGGAGTCTGGCGTTTTCTTACCTCGTTTACAGCACTGTATAGATTTGTTTGCATACCGACTTGTATGGAACAGTTGCGAAGGGTGCATTAAAAATGATTTACGAGGCAATAAATGCCTTCATCGTGTCTCGCTTGGCTTTGTGCTCGAGAAATTAAATTTCATTAAATGAGGGCGCAAACCGTGAGTCCATGGCTGCCGCTGGAGGTCACTGCTGGAGCCGTGATGCAGACTTATGCTTTCCTTGCTGAAAGGTATTGAACTCTCTTTTCTTCCTCGTGTCTAAGGTCAGCTCACCTATAACCTGCCACGAGGCTCGGCAGGATGAAGGAGAAACTTACCCACACCCAGGGAGGGGTGGGAACAAACGGCCAAAGATGTGATCGTGCAAGGAAGGGCAAAAGGAGTAGAAAACTGCATACTGTAAACAAGGGTGTCCAGCATAGGAGTATTAATGCCACATCTCCAGAATAACTAACAATACTGTAAACTATTTCCATTCAGCCCCAAGGACTTTATATTGGAAGGATCACCAGCAATCCATTGAAAAACCATCTTTGCACACTGACCTGACCTAGAACATTGCCAGAATCCTAGATACTGCTACTGTATATTGTGCTATACTTGCAGACTTAATTCAAGGTGGAAGACGTTGTGGAGTGCAGATGAGGTATTATTCATTCAGAGGTAGCTTGTGAACACATCACTGTTAAAGATTTTTCTGAAGGTTATCTTAGGGACAAGTGACATTTATTCAAGCAGATAGTTTCAGGATCTGGGAGCAATTTATCATCCTATTTATGATCAGGAAAGTTTTCAGAACTAAGTGATGCTTGCGTTTCTCAGATTGTGATCCTCAAATTACAAACTGTTTTTTCGTTTAGGTACATGGAAGGATACATGTATTTTTGAATGATCTGCACTCCTGTTGTGGAATTGGATGGAGTTTGATGAGTAATGGGGTAATATGGTCAGAATATTTACCTGTGATGACCAAGAGCGCTGCTCAGTCTGTGCTATTATAATAATATGCTATTCTCCTGTATCTATTTGAATTCTGTCATTGACTTTTGCCTCCACTTGATGATATTTCTGTTCATTTATCATTATTTTTGTATTTTTGCCCACTTAAGCTTTTCTCTGATAAGTTTCATTCCTCACACCTTGAAGGCAGGTCGGGGAGTTCTGCAGGATCTGCAGTAAGACCCTTACTTTTCAACATGTAGGTGAGCCCACTGCCAAACAAACATCGGGCCATAGGCTGGGTGAGCCTCTTCTCCTAGATAAACGAGGTGCTTTCTTGCATCCTACCACATCAGTTACATATTCTATATTCAAAGCACCGCCAAATTGATTCTGCTCAGTGTGTTTTTTTCATTGTGCACCCTTGGCCATTATTATGAAATAGTTGGCTAAAAAATTGAAAATATTGGAAAAACTGAGTAGAAATTATGTTTTTGATTGAGGGGGTGAAAGCCCTTCTCAAGCAACAACCATAATCCGTGTCAGGGTGAACCACAAAAGTCACTAAATTAACCTGCGCTTAACACTCTTGTAGCGTGGCACAAAAGAAGTCTGGCTTAACTTAGAGGCTCTGTGTTAAGTATTTATGCAGCAGACAAACAATAATAAAGTGAAAACACAACACAAGAAAAATCCCACACCAATTTAGAAAAATAGAGTAAAATTGAATTAATAAAATGAGATCAAAACAACAAAAATCCAATCAGTAGAATCGGATAGTTGAAATTTTAAAGGCTTTAGTAAAAATAGGGCCAAGAAGCAGAAAGCGCTAACTGTGGGTAACTGGTCGCACTAAACCGGGACTAAATCACAATTTCGGCCGACCGCAATGGAGTGGAGGCTGGATACAAGGGACCCGATTAGTCCTGCTGAAAAAGTTACTTTCTCGAACTCCGGCCCGTAGACTTCATGACTTCGGAATTACACAGGAAGAGCTCAACTGATGGCAGCCTAGGGCCCAGGGCCTGGGGCGGCATCTCTTGGGGATCAGGAACTCAATCTGGGCAGAGGCCAGCAGGGCTCAGGCAGGTCAGTTGCAGGTCCAGGCAGGGCCAGTTGCAGCAGGTCAGCTGTGCAGTTGAAGGGAGGCCTCTGGAGGGAGCTTGCTGTGTCCCTGTAGCTCAGAACAGGAGGTCAGCCAAGTGACCCTTGGGGTCATTCAGGTTACCCTGCAATGAAGGGAGAAGGTCCAGTCTTCCTTCTCGGATAGCAGGGCAGGCCTCCAGCAGCAGGGCCATCCTCTGAAGAACAAGCCAGGCCTTAATGTAGTACTCTGGTAGCATCAGGGCAGTCCTCTGAAAAACAAGGCAGGCCCTCGCAGTCGTCTGGCGAACAAGGCAGGCCTCTGTAATGTCACAGGTCTTGGAGAGTTTGTCTGAGGATACAATATTTACACCTGGTTCCAGCCTTTGAAGTAGGGCAAACCTGTTAGAGATCCCCCCACCTGGTTCTGGAAAATTTCTTCCTTCCCCTGCCTAGGCTCCTAGTGGTCTAGGGTGACAACCGGCTGGTGGCAAGTTCCGTTGTGAGTGTGCTGGAGGCAGCCCATTAAAATGTAAGTGAGGCAGGTAATAGCTTTGCCCGACCATCCTGGCAGGATGGCCAGTTACGCCCAGGTCCTATTGTTTACTGTCTGGGCCCAATACACATTCCAGATGGAGGAGCAATTAACAGGCTCAGAAACCTGGAAACTCTTAGTAGGCCTCACAAATTTTAGGGCAGGAAAATACCAACTTTTTAAAAGTGACATTTTCAAAATTGCAATCTAAAATCCGACTTTATCATTAAAGATGATTTTATATTTACTTCGGAAAAAAGAGGTACAATACTCCCCGGCACGGCTTAAAGTAATGCATGACGGACGCACCAGCTTCTTCACATCCCCTAAGGATGCGTACGACTGGGCGGAACAGCATTTACAAGCAGAGAAGCCCCGAGCTAATCAACATGACAAACGAGGTCCCAAAAGCAAAACCCACCAGATGAGCGGCGCGACCCAAGGGCAGACCGCATCCCGCTCAGAGACACCAGGGAGGGGCCCTCCCAACCTAGAACAAATTATCGAGGAGCGTCGGAGAGCCTTACAAGCGGCGGCCGAAATAGGGCCCACAGTGGGCAGCTCGGATGGGGAGAGGGGCCCTCAGATCTTTACCTCCGAAGAAGAAGCAGACGACAACACCATGTCCAGAGACGGCTCAGTCACCCCACCAGAGGTGACCCCACAGACTGTGGACACTTTTATTTAACTAGCATGTTATACTGTGGTAAGGTCTGAACCACAGTATGTGCACCCTATCACTGTCCAGGGAAAAGATAGGGAACACGCACGCGACCCCCTCACCGCGGTGGGCGAACCCAGGGTGGTCCACCATGACCTTATAGTAGGGCTCCACCACATATTGAGGGAGAGAATAGCCGGCACCATGCACGACTCACCGATCACTCAGGGCGGATCAGAATAAATATCACCGGCGTCAGAGGTCACGAACCCCCCCCTGGTTAAAACGCATTAACGTTAGCATAGTATGTTAGGTTTGGACGTACCGCCGCACGCGGTAGGCCCTCACAGTTGGGACGAGATCCCCATGTTGATCCAAAACCCCCCTCCCCACAGACCCCCACATTACTGGTTCATAACACTACACGGACAGGTAGCCCTGCGCTTCATGCGAACACACTGCTTCGGCTGGGAAACACTGGGCACTCTAGCCCAGCCGGAATCGACCTTGCCAGCCTTAATAGATATCACAACATGGCACCTAGAGTACCAACCACGGATATCAGTCTCCTGACGTTGAACGTTCAAGGCCTGCACACACCAAGTAAACGGTACGCGGTTTATGCCTACACAAAACGCCAAAATGCACAGATCATTCTCTTACAAGAGACACACTTAGCTGCACGGGAGATAGACAGGCTGAGGGCTAGATGGCGGGGGACCATATGTGCTACATCATATTCCGCTTACGGGCGAGGGGCCTTGATCTGGGTCAGACCAGGGACACCATTTCAGGAACTCAGACGAAAGGTAGACAAAGACGGGAGATATGCATTTTTGGCTTTCTTGACGGGCAGCCGATACTGATAGGTAGCATATATGCCCCGAACACCGAGCAAGACCGATTCTGGGACCACCTGACAGGAGTCCTTGCCCAATTTACATCTATACCATGGATATTGGGGGGCGATTACAACTGTGTGCTAAATCTAACCCTGGACCGTTCCCACCCCCACCCGCACACTCGCCTGCATACAAGCAAATGGAACGCTACCAAACATGGGTCACACATTGGACGCATGGAGAGACCGCCACCCGCAGACCAGATTATATTCATTCCACTCCGTCCCGCACAATCTATGGGTCAGATTAGACAGATTTTTATGCACAACATAGTTAGTCCCCAAAATTCAACAGGTGGATTACTTAGGCCGGGTCCTTTCCGACCATGATGCCCATATATTGAGACTACAATGGAGACCTCCACACCCTCCAGTACCCACATGGCGATTACCGCGGGACTGCCTGACAGATCAGATTTTTAAACACGATCAGGGACTTAGTATAGAAGAGTATTTCTCTACAAACACGGGAACAGCGACATCAAAACTAATAGAGTGGGACGCATTCAAGGTGGTAGCCCGGGGAGAGTGCATAAGACAAATAGTAGGGGTGAGGAAGACACTGGAACGCACACTGACGCAAGCTGAACTGACACTAGCAACCCTCACAAAGAAGGAAGATGCGAATAGGGCGATTATAGCTCAGGTTGCGGACGCAAAAACAGCCTACGCAGCCGCCTCGGACTTACGCAAATATAATTTCAGAGCATACGCAACCAGGGTACACAAGGAGAGAGACAAAACAGGAACACTACTAGCATGGCTAGCCCGACAGGATGCTGAAATAAAACCTATCACGGAAGTACTTGACCCCACTGGTACCCCAGTACGTTCCCAGGCAGAAATATTCCAGTTATTCCAACTGCACTTCACTGAAGTATATAATAATCCAGTACCGAGCGGGCCAGGAACAGTAAACCACTTCCTAGACCCATTGACGCTGCCACAAATAGCACCGGCAGAGAAAACTGCACTAGACACGGAGATTCACTCCACGGACATTACCCAAGCAATACATGCCCTAGCCCGTAATAAAGCACCAGGACTAGATGGTTTCCCCCTGGAGTATTATGCAACCTTCTCCCCCCAGCTGACCCCCCGCCTAGTGGAAATGTTCGCAGAAGCGCTAGAAAAGGGCGAGCTCCCAGGATCCCTCAGGGAGTCGGTCATAATCACATTCCCGAAACCAAACCGAGACCCACAACAGCTAGCCTCATATCGACCCATTACATTGTTATCCGCTGATTGTAAGATACTAGGGAAGCTACTGGCGGATCGCTACGCACAAATCCTACGACCACTGGTCACCCAGACCAATGTGGATTTGTCCCGGGGAGAAACACCTCCCAAAACCTGCGCCTATTATTCCATGTGCAAGACCAGGCGAAGGCCATGTTCCCTAGGGCGGCCTGTCTCATTTTAGATCTCGAGAAGGCCTTTGATAATCTCACATGGCCATACCTATTCACTGTCCTGCAGCGGGCAGGTATAGGCCCGATCCTCCTAGCATATACACGCCTCTTATACACTAAACTTACCTTACGCTTACGCATGGGGCGATATATATCAGCCCCGTTCCAAGTGGAGAGAGGCACGAGGCAGGGCTGCCCACTCTCACCTCTTCTGTTTGCCCTAGCGGTAGAGCCTCTTGCCATACGATTGCGGCAGGGAGGGGAGGAATGGGGCATCCCCATAGCGGGCATCACACATAGTGTCTCCATGTACGCGGATGACCTTTTAATATATGTGCGAGATATCACCGCGGATTTGACGCCCATATGGGCGACACTTGAAGAATTTGCAGAGGCATCCGGGCTTAAAGTGAATTGGGATAAGTCCACTGTCTACCCGCTACACCCGGACCTTGCCCCTCGAGACGTCCTGATAGGGGAACGGAGTATAGCATGGAGCACGAGCGCCCCTCGATATCTCGGGGTACGCCTGTATCACTCCCCAACGGACCTCTTCGAAGGCAATCACCGCAGGGCGCTGGCTGGGCTTAGATTGGCTGTGGGATGTTGGAAGAACCTCCCTCTGGCCCCAATAGGACGAGTAGCTCTGGCAAAGATGATTATGGTTCCACGTCTCTTGTATCACTTTACAAATGTACCAGTAATCCCACCCCAAGCCTTTTTCAAGGATTTAGACTCGTTACTCCGCTCGCTAATCTGGGGAGTAGGCAGACATAGAATAGCACTGACTAAGCTGCAACTGCCCACCACCCAGGGAGGGTTAGGTGCACCTTCCTTCGAGTCATACTTTCTAGCAGCGCAACTGCAGTGGCTGTCCCACTGGACGGCGGGCAGGCACAGTGGCGTAGCTAGAGCTTCTGGCGCCCGGGGCTATCCCTCAGATTGCCGCCCATGGCCAGTAGCGGAGGAGGCGGGGCTGGGAAAAAAGGACGGCGAGCAGCGGAGTGGATTGGCAGGGTTTAAGTTACGACACCACTCTCTACTCCACTGCAGGTGAAAGCAAAGGTCAGAGCGGAGTTTGCTGTGTGCGTCCACCCACTATTTTCACAGAGTGAACGCCGTCCACCCTGCCAAGAAGTTGGGCCACACAGAAATATGCTGAACTTGTCCAGGTGTCATTTTCAGACTCCTTTAAAAGTTACACTAATTTTGAGATCCTCCACTGGCTTCTTGTGAGGCATAAAAGACCCTAGTGATTGTACACCATTCTATCTACTCTTTCTCTCCTCTTTGTATCAGGGATACACTTTAATAATACAGCCCTATATTAACTTTGCTCGCTACAAATAAAAATTTGCTGAATGTCCTCAGGAATAAAATAGCTTCCTTTTAGGAGAGGGCCTTTTAATTTGCATTGGCTAGAGAATGACCTTCCCCTATTGTGCATAAAAAAAACCTTAAGACTCTTGTATGTAATCTGTATTTTGTCATTTTGATCTATAATTCTCTATGATTTTCCTTGTTTTTATTAAACTGTTTTTTCCAATTATGTTGTTCTATAGTGCCAAGAATCCAAGGTGTACATGCTTGTATTAATAAACCATAGCATAACATCAAATGTGAACTGAGCTCTCGGAGAGCTGTCAGCTGCTATTTGCTCTCCCAATTCTCAGCTCACAGTTTTGAACTGAGCACAAAGAGAACTGTGAACAGTTCACAGCTCACCGAGTGCTCAGTTCACAATTGCAATATGCGTGTTGAAAGAGCTATGGGCTGTTCTCAGCTTTCCCAGTGCTCAGACTGTGAACTGAGAAGTAGGTGAGCTGTGATCTTCCTCACTTCTCTGAGGCCTGGAGCATATGGTGGGCCACAAAGTGCTCCCAGATACCCAATCCTCTTCATTTTCACTGCCTCTCACCCCTGACTAAGGATGAGGAGAAAATTTCCTCCAACCTCCTGTTTGGCAAAGTGGTGGAAGTTGAACAAACTGCCCCACATACACTTTGACAATATGGGGTGGCTAGTACATACTCTTATACCTTTGCAAGGTGGGAGCCCCCCCTTAGCTACGCCACTGTGCTGGACTACCTACTGTTTTTTTAGTAGTAACTTACACTTGGAGTTTGAGAATACCGAAAAGTAGTAAATGAATTAAAAAGTGTAAACTTATTCAAAAGTGTATGCTACCTTTGTGAATCAGGCCCAAAATCAGAGTGTAAGTTATACTTTTGAAGTAAATTTACACTTGGGTTTTGTGAATAGCCAAAAAGTAGTAATCTTGTTCAAAAGTGTAAATTTCTCAAAAGTATAAATTACTCAAAAGTGTAGAGCCCCCAGGCCCTTCAATTTGAAGGAGACATGTAAGTCACACTTTTGGTGTAAATTTACATTTGGATTTTGTGAATAGACAAAGTAGTAAACTTACTCAAAAGTGTAAATTACTCAAACCTGTAAGCTACCTTTGCAAATCAGGCCCTACCTGATCAAAAACAGGGATTACTACAAAAATAAAACAAAAGAAACAATCAACAGACCAAGAAAACTTTTGAAACAATTAAGTTTTCTCTAACCCTATCTAACCACAAAAAAAGAATTAAAACTCAAAAGCATTGAATTAACACTGTTAGAAAACCACATCGCCCACCACTCCAGCAAGCTGTGTGTCCACATGGTCTGCCTTCTGACCCCTGAATATGGAAGCCCTTTGCAAGATTTTAATAATCATCAATGCGTGCTCACATCTTATAGAAGCTGAGTCAGGCACCCTAGTCAGAACATATTCAGACCAGTTTCTACCATTTCCCCTTGAAATCCTACCCTCATCTCTAGCAGAAGGCTCCTTCCAGAATGTTCTGGAGTCAGGTTACCTCACTTGTGAAGAAACCAAACTTAGACCCAGCAAAACTACGGAACTTAAGGCCAATGACAACTCGACTGTTCATTGGCAAAATAATTGAAAAAGTACATCCCTTCAAAGTACCAAGGTGGAACTTGCAGAGTTTAACTCAGCGGAATTAAAAGAAATCTCTGCGAGATTCCACGGGACGACTTCACCGACTCACTATCGGAACACGAATAAACTTCAAAACCACATTTGTCACACAAATCTTTCACTCAGGCCAGCCAGGTTACTTAAAAGAAAAATACGACGTACCTTTTAGGGACAGTGTAGATAGAGGTTGAACTTAGAAATCAACGCTTCAAAAAAACGAAAATCGCTAATAAGTCTTTCTCATTTTTCGCCCCTAAACTCTGGAACAGCTAGGAAAAAATAAGATAAATTCCTAACTTCTTAACGTTTGGTAAAAAAGCTCAAAACCGGCATGTTCAAAACTCATGGAGCTCTCAGTATGGCACTATCCTCTTAGAAATGGTGGAGTCTCATTCTTACCCGATGTGGAAGTGTCTTAACGTGCTGTCAAGGATACTGCAGGCATGACGCTCCGTGCTGCTTCCTCATATCCGTGTAGTTATCTGTGTCGCTAAGCAACGCAAACACATTCAAAGGGCCGGAACTCTAATGTGAAATCCTCACAACCGGGTCCAGACAGTGTGTGACTGACTCGGTGTAAGTCAGAAGTCCGGTCAGACTGTCCGCAGCAAATCTACATTGCCCAGCACGAGACTCCTCCAGGCCAATACTAGCCCCAGTAATCAGTGGCGGCTGGTGACATTTGAAAGTGGTGGGCGTAAAACACTTGTCCTACTGCACTGCGGCGAGCGAGCATAGCGAGTGAGCTTGAACCACCTACGGGAGGTTCTCCCCCCCGAGAAGATTTTGAAAAAAGAGTGGGCAAATGGTGCATTTTCAAGCAAATTTGAGAAAGAGTCAGAGGAAAGAGGTTACATGACCACAGTCAGAGAAAAGAGGTTAAATTACCACAGCCAGAGAAAAAAGGTTAAATAACCAGAGGACAGAGTTTAAATAATCAGAGCCAGAGGAAAGAGGTTAAATAACCACAGCCAGGGGACGGAGGTTAAATAACCAGAGGACAATGATTAAATAACCACAGCCAGGGGACGGAGGTTAAATAACCAGAGGACAATGGTTAAATAACCTGAGCCAGAGGATGGAGGGTAAATATCAAGAGCCAGGGGACGGAGGTTAAATGACCACAGCCAGGGGACGGAGGTTAAATAACCAGAGGACAATGATTAAATAACCACAGCCAGGGGACGGAGGTTAAATAACCAGAGGACAATGGCTAAATAACCAGAGCCAGAGGACGGAGGGTAAATATCAAGAGCCAGGGGACGGAGGTTAAATGACCACAGCCAGGGGACGGAGGTTAAATGGAGATGGCTGTGGCAAAAAGTGCAGCAATGCCGCATGCACATAGCACCCTATGTGTGCAGTGTTCATGTGAGTGCTGCATGCACACCTCACCGTATGTTGGCAGTGTTCATCATGGGACATATCACCTCTAAGTTAAGCATGTCTACGAGGGTATCTGGGCGCAGGCAAGCCTTGGAAGCAGGTGATGGGAAGGAGTGATGCGAGGCCAACGCCTTGTGGGTGCACTTTGATTATGAAGCAACGCGGTGCCTCTCAGCTAGGAGATAGAACCTCTGTGTCAATCTCAGCGCAGAAGATGGAAAACTTTGGCGTGCTCCCACTGTTCATAGCAGACGCGCCTCACGGCTGACAGGCTTCAACCGGAAGACCACATGTTTTTTAACACATTGTCTCAAATCTCAATGAACTGCACAGTTTCCGCAAACCTCAAATTAATCAAATACCTCAAAGAGCTCACAAATGAATCTTACAGTACTGTGCCCTTTAGTCACGTAAAACAAAAACTCGAATTTTAACTAATCACAAAAAACTGTTACACTACTCAACTGTGCGTAGCACTGCACTGGTGACAGTAGGAACCACCACGTGTCACGATAACCTCAACTATTTGAAACGTCACCCTCGAATGCGCTGTGATGCCACACAAATGGCCGGTAGCGCGCTATTTGTGCCAAATAACAATAAGAATTGCCTTCTGCACTCATCTGACTGTGCTAAAAGCCCCCCGCAGAGCAACTCTGAATTGCTCACGTTTTTGTCTGATCTGGAGGCAAACTCATACATACCACGTGAAGTGAAAAAAATGAATACACACAGATATACCCAAAAATCACAGTTACACTGCATAAAATGAATACATAAAATGAAGACTAAATTTTGCAAATTAACAGGGACGTAGCAAGGGGGGCACAGGTCTTTTTTTAGCATGCAAGCAAAATAAAACTGACAAAATCAGCGTTAGGTATGCCCTTTAGACCTTGGTGCCACTACGCCTGCTGCAGATACATAAACGCCCTGCAAATTTGGCATCCACGCTTTACTTTCTCGATCTTGCCGAAATTCAATGGCGGTAAAAGCAACGTGCCTAAGGTCACACGGCAGGTTAGGGGTAAATGTTTTATAACAGATGTGCAGAATGCTAGCACGGCACGTCATCTGGAAATGGGAACAGGGCACAGACTTACCTCTGGAAAGTGGCTCCTCCCCCGCCTGACGGTGTTACTCCGGGGGTCCTTCACTGGCACCCCTCATCCCGGAGGGAGGAGCGAGGTGAGCAGGGAGAGGAGGCAGAGGCTGAACAGAGCCTGTCCGCCAAATCACACCACAGCCTCCATCTGCACGAACTCACACTGACAACCACACCTTCCCTAACTCCTGCTAACTCGACCAACCACAAGGAAACTGCAGGAAATGCAGGGAACAATTTCCTGGGAGCAACAGACGAACCCCAATAACCAGCAATGACCAACAAGCACCAATCCTGGGCTCCGGAGCAGCGTGTTACCTGCCTACCACCCAAATATTGTAGTAATGAGGGCCATGTACAGCTCTGCTAGGACACCTTCATTCATACCAGCAGTCCCAACTGCTTTTGTAGTAGTAATGAGATGTGCCCGCTGCATTTTACGTCATGCGTTCCTGGCAGCAGCCCCTCCTTTTCAATGGCTGATCGCACAGCTGCATCCATAGTGCTGATCTGCGGCACCCCAGGATGCTAGAGGCCGCCAAGTGGGCCATGGCTTGGGACATGCCAGGGCAGCCTGGGAGAAGTTTCAATGCTCCACCAAAACAACACTCGTTCTCTCCAGCAGCACCTTTCAAACCCTGCTTGTCTCTACCCTCCCTCGTTAAACATTCCTCAGAGAGGGGTGCACTCGTGTGATACCTGCAGTTAATAAAGTACGTGTGATACTTGCAGTTAATAAAGTAGGCGATCTTCTGGGCTGTATCTCAGGCTCACCCCTGGCTCGCAACCTTCCCCCACACGTACCCCCTTTCTCCCTCGACAAGTAGCTCCAAGAAAGAGTGTCTATGTAACAAAGCCTCCACTCCACAGCTTTGCTGAAACAACGATGCAGCTGTGCTGTTCATATAGCCCTCCACGTTACAGATGTTGCCTTGTTGTTCCCCATGCCCCCGCTTTACATAGATCATAGCAGGGGTACAAGTACACTGCTGACCTCCACTCAAGAGAGCGCGCATGGTGGTGTGCGCGACACTGTGTATCCATGCTGCAGCGCGGGGCTGGCCAAAAATGAACCCCAGGGCCGTCATTGGTAGCGCTCTACGCTCGCTACAAGATTGACGGCCCTGGGAACCACATACACAGTACGCCGTGCGGCACGTCGGCCCACCACCACTATGTTAGGTGGTGCAGCTGCAGCATTTGCTTGCAAGCAGGTGCCCTTGCACTTTACAGTAACACGTGTGGTGTACTGGCTGTTTGGCGGGACACCAGTGCCACGCAGCTGCCGCTGGCTGGCCGCCCCTATAATAGTGCCGCCTGGGGCGGACCGCCCCCCCTAGCTACGCCAGTGGGCAGGCACTTGGGGGAGACCCACGCAGCAACAGGCCCCGTACCCATCCCAGAACTCTGCCGCTTGCTGCTTCCCGGCACTAAACCGCGACATACACACCCAATACAAGTGTTGGTGGCTCGTAAATGCATGCAGAGAATACACCGTATGTCCGCACAGACGCCTCTGTACTCTCCTTTACTACCATTGGCAGGCTGGCCCAGACGAGAGATGTACTACACGACAAATATGCTCCGCATATGGACGGAACACTCCCTCACTGAGATAGAGTCCTTTTTTGAGGACGGACAACTACGGCCGTTCCAACAACTGGTGGAGGACTATGATCTTCCCCAGGCCAATTTTTACTCCACAGACAAATCATAGAAAGCTACCGCACAAAACACGACCTGACCGCCGGAGAACCAACAACACATCCGGTCCTTCATGCAATCATACACATGGGGCGGGCCGACACTTAGTCACCTGGCTCTACAAAGCCATGCGGGAGCTTCTAAACAAACCATTAGATGCGCTGCGGGTAACATGGGAGGAAGAGCTGGGGCGCCAACTGCATGACAAGGAATGGGAGCAAGCGCTCGAACATCCTAAGAAGGTTTCCCGAAACGCACGCTTTAAAAACATACAATTTTACATCCTACATAGGGCGTATCAAACACCAGCGCGCCTCCAGCGATTTTATCCATCCGCGCAGTTTTTTTGCCCCAGATGTCAAACACCAGACGCGGACTTCCACCACATGTTCTGGACCTGCCCTACAATAGGACCATATTGGCACACTGTCCACAAGACACTTAGGGAACTCACGGGTCTTCCTAACATGAACACATAGGAGGCCTGCGCACTAGGAATTTTCCGGAGACGGAAACAGCACAAAGTACCAATTCGCTTCGCTTCATTGGCAACACTACTGGCAAAAAGAGGCATAGCTATGCACTGGCGGGCCCCGGGGGGTCCACCGATAGCAGCCTGGGTGGGAGCGGTGAATAAATGGGCAGCAGCGGAGGAGGAAACGCTCAGGGAAGAGGAGGTAAAAGGGATACTAAAACACCCCATATCCATGGAGTGGGCCCTATTGCTACACCAATTCAAACAGCAAACAACACCAGACCACCCCGACACCCCGCCACAAATCCCGACACCCTCACAACCACAGACCCAAATCGACAACTCAGTAGCTCCCACATAACTGCAAAGGTGCACCGAGGCAGGACAAAGCGGCCATTCATACACTAGGCCGGACGGATAGACGATAACGGCTGGACAGATCCCAACCTGTCGACTCCACCCATAAGCGCAAATGAAACATGCAGAAGCCTCGATACCCTGTCCGATTCATATACCTCAGAATTTATGAACACTACCCTAGTTAGAATCCCCAGTTAGTAAGTAAGCATTATAACCAGTAGTTATCACACTGGCAACATAAGGGAAGGAGATGAATCTTCATGTGAAAGGATATGCAAAGTTGGGTGTTACCGTTCTTAGCAACAATTATACTATGTATCAGATAACAATCAACCCTAAGATACGACTGTGATGTAGCGTATCGGAAACATATGAAACAATATTATTTTACGTGTACCACCATGCAATGTGTTTGTCATTAGAAAAAGTTAATAAAAATACTTGGCAAAAAAAAAAGATGATTTTATATTACAATTCATTTGAGCCCAAACATGACATTTCTCCCTGTTCCCAGTCAAAGGTTAATTGTAATAAGGTAACTCAATCTTATCCTATAAGGGAGGTAGGCTTCACAGTAGTGAAAAATAATCCTGGGAGTTATTCACTACCATGACATGTAAAACTTAAATCCACATGTCCTTTCTTTAAAATATAATGCACCTTGCCCTGTGGGCTGTTTAGGGCCTAGCATAGGGATGACTTATATTTATTAAAAAAGAGGCTTAGGCCTGGCAAAAGGTTTGTTTTGCCAGGTCTAATTAGCAGTTTAAAACTGCAAACAGGCTGAAATGTCAGCCTGAGACATGTTTTAAAGGGCTACTTAAGTGGGTAGCACAGTAAGTGCTGCAGGCCAACAAGTAGCTTTTAAGTTACAGGACCTGGGTACATGTAGTACCACTTTATTAAAGACCTATAAGTAAATGAAATATGCCAATTGGGTGTAAGCCAATTTTGCCATGTTTAAAGGAGCGAGCACAAACGCTTTAGCACAGGTTAGCAGTGGTAGAGTGCACAGAGTCCTAATAGCAACAAAAACGAATTTCAGAAAACAGAAGGAGAGAAGGCAAAAAGTTTGAAGGTGACCCTGTAAAGAGGGTCAAGTCCAACATGGAGGAATTCAGATTCTGGTCATTGGAGAGTTTCCCTCCCTATGTGGTCAATGTAACAGATGCTTTGATGGTTGGCTGGACCGAATGATCCTTATTGTTCTGTCCGAGCAAAATCCCCATCTTTGCTCCGTTTCTGGTTTGTGAACATCATCTTCTACTTGCAGTGTCTAACAGGATGTCTACCTGCAATGCTTTGTGGTCAACTGTGGTGCTGTCCGCAAACTCTAAGGCATGCAGGAATGAGCGAAGAGTGAGGATGCTAGGAACTGAATATCACTCTTGTTCCCATCGAGTGATGTTGGTTGAGGATTAAAAGTGGTTAATGGGCCACCATTTTCTTGTGATCTGAAGTCAGTTATCAGTGATGCGTGCCATGCTCATAATAAATACAACCAATTCCTTGATTATATTTTCCAAATTAGTTTCGATTCTGATGTCATCTAGATTGTACTCTGGTGTTTGGCTCCTTCGGCTGCTCTTAGCTAGTAATGCATGTGAAGAAACTGGCCCCTCCCATCCCTGGTTTAGTAATAAAAAAAAGCTGCTATAATTGGATTGCAGAGAGCTCCTTACAATCCTGGGCCCTGGTGCATTGGATCTGTTGTATTCTTTATAGCTACGCCCCTGGACTGAAAGGGAACTGCATTCAGCACCTGTGGGAACGTGAGGCAGTGACGAGACTATGTCTGATGACATGCTAGGTATTGCATCCAGGGGCATAGCTAGCTTAGTACGCAGGTGCATTGGCAACTGGGCCCAGAGGTGTGAAAGGACCACTGCATTTCAACTAGAAGTGTCTTTTGCTACCCAGTCTGGGAGAGGGTGGCATATTTCCTTGCTTGCATTAGGGCCCATTAAGGCTGTCTGAACATAGACTCCTACGGTCGCAGTTCTGCTCCTCTAGCCTGACTCTTTCTCTTCAGCTTCCCACTGCCCATCACAAGTGAGCTTTCTGTTAAATTGTTCACAAACAGCCAAACGCGTCTTCCATACGTGTAACCGCTGCGCGCTGACATAAACAAGTTGCTGTGCTGCGCGTCTCATTACACTAGCTTCTGATGAAATCTGGTGAATTTTCCGATGCGAGTCCCCTATTGGCTGACCCATTCTCAGCGTGTGTGCAACTACACTACTCTGCCATAGTTCTTGGAACCCAATCAGCTATTCCACACCACCTTATAGTCCGGTGGAAGGCAATTAAATGATTTGTCCTTGAAGCCACTCTTTTCTGTGCTTTTATTAATTGACCTGTCTTGATGATGACCCTTAAGTAATAGTTGGGTTGAAACGTTGTTGACTTATGCAACATTAAGAATAGGAATTATGGGACCCATTAGGATTGCGGGCGGATCGCCCCCGCCGGGCCGGCGGTAGCCACCGCTGGCCCGGCGGGGGCGATCCGCCCGCAATCCATGCCTGATTGACCCCCTGCCATATTAGTATGGCTGGGGGGTCTGCGGCGGACGAAAAGACCGTCTGCCGCTTTTCCGCCCGGTCGACTCGTCGACCGGGCGGAAAAGGGGCACAATATGGTGGCGGTGTCTGCAAGACACCGCCATCCATATGATGCATGCGGAGATTCGCCTTTCCATGGCGGCGTTGCCGCCATGGAAAGGCATGCGGTGTCTGGTATTGGGGGCCCGTTGCGGGCCCCCAGGGTGTCTGGGGTGGTGGTTGCACATGGGGGGTACCCATGGTACCCCCCCTCATTGCCATGCACTACGTGGCAGGCACCATGTGGTGCCTGCCATGTAATGCATGGCAATGATGTGCGCACTCCTATTGCATTGCGGGCCGGTCTGCAGCCAGCAGATCCACCCGCAATGTAATAGGCCCAGGATGCGCCCGCCAGTGTGGCGGGCGCATCATAATATGCATTGCGGGACCGCCGCAACTTCGGCGGTCGATCCCTGGCAAAGTCCGCCCGCCATCATAATGGACCCCTGTGTGTCTAGATCAGACATCTGGAAATTTTAGACCATTCCATTTATCCATTTAGATGTGGTCTTACGTACACTTTGCTGGATTGCACCTATGGCATACTGTGATCGTTTGGAGCACAAAATATTTCACTGGTGTTGGACTTGGCCTTTTTGCAGGGTCATCCCTAAACTTTTTGCCTTTCTCCTTGGCATTTTTCTGACATGGTGTTGGTGGTTTTAGAACTCTGGGCACTTTAGCACTGCTGTTCAGTGTAAAGTGCGTGTGCTCTCTGTGATAAATGTGGTAAGATTGGTCTACACCTGTTTGGCCTATTTAATTTACCTGTGAGTCCCTTGTAAAGTGGTATCTCCTATACCCAGGGCTGGTAAATTAAATGCTACTGGTGGGCTTGCAGCGCTGATTGCGCCACCCACCAAAGTAGCCTTTCAAACCTATCTCAGGCCTCTGCCATTGCAGGGCCTGTGCGGGCAGTGCTACTGCCGCTGTGACGTGGCACCTAAACTGTGTGCCATGTCCGTGACCCCCCTTTTACCGCATGTCAGTCACCCCTAAGGTAGGACCTAGCTAGCCCTATGGGCAGGGTGCATTGTAGGTAAAGGATAGGACATGTACCTTAAGTGTGTGACATGTCCTGGTAGTGACAAACAGCCATTTTGGTTTCTCACTACTGTGGGGCTGCCCTCCCATAGGAATGCATTGGGGATTCCCTGATAAGTGTTTCAGTGGTAATTCCTGATATGAGAGGCGCAGCGTGGTCAAGTTTGGTATATTTGGAATAGTGATAATAAATGCTGCGCAATGGTGTGCGCAGATTTATTATAACTATTTTAGAAATGCCACTTTTAGAAGTTGGCATTTCTGTGTGCTATGTGTCTGCCTGCCTGATGTGAATTGCATATCTGGCTTGTGAGTGACAGGGGCTGGGAGGTGTGTGTGGCTCCAGGAGGGGCAGGGTGAGTCAGCGCTAGGCTGAATAGGGCCTCTGGGCTAAAAGTAGTGGGAGGGGTAATCCCCTGACTCTGAATAGGATTGTGCCTGCCCTAGTGAATGCTGGCTCCGCCCCCCTGTGGTGTGTCTGATGACGAGCCCCCACCTGACAATAGGGAAGAGGAGCCTGGTAAACAGAGTGCTCCAGAACCAGTTGGAACTGGTTCCCCCAAGCCCTGTACTCTACAGACAAAGGAAAATGTCCTATAAATGTAGGGGCTGTGACCCCATGAGGTGGCTCTGTTCTGTACTTACTTGGAGGGGACCCTCTGCCAGGAGGAACCGCCGCGGGACCCAGCTGCTGTCTCCTGGGGGTCCCTGCGTGCTGGCCTGCCTGGGTGCGCTGTGCTGTGGTCTCCCCAGCACAAAGGATTCTTCATTTCTGCCTGCTCCCTGTTTGTATCAGGTGGGGGACAGGCTGGGCGCTGTATTTTAACTTGCCGAGGGAGGAAGAGCGCGTGGACTCTGCAGCACGGAGCTGCAGCTTGCTTCGAGGGAATCCCTACGTGGGGATTCCCCCACCTGGATGCTGGGAGAAGCGGGAGCCCACCCCGCATTTGTGCGCACCCAGCGGGTGCCCACCCCGCATTTGTGCTTAAATCGAAGGCGGGAGCCCAACCCGCGCTTCGGTGAAGGAGAGTGCAGTCGCCGCAGCCGAAACCGGAAGCCAGGCAGGTCTGCCTAATCCAGGGCGGAGTCCTGGGATGGCGCGCAGCCGCCGTGAGCACCCGGCAAGGGGAGAACTGCCCCGAGGAGACTGCGGGAGGCGGGGAGCCCCGCGCGCTGCGGCGGGAGAGCAAGACCAGTGTTGAGGGGGAGACCGGAGCCTCGCGGGCTCCTCTTTGTTGCACTCCGCCCTTTTCCCCAGCGAGTGACCGCGTTGGAGAAGCCGTCCCCTGGTGGTGGAACCGAGGAGAGGTAAGAAGGCTCCCGGTTGTCCAGCTGACCGCTACAAGGAACCGCTCAGTCCCCAAGGAACGGTGAGTGGGGCTGAAGTGGAAGTGTTATTGGCACCGAGGAGCTTGCAGGAGAGCACTAAAGAACGGAGCTCCAGGACGGAGGGGCTCCCAAAGGCTTTAGGTAGCGCCCCAGGGTTGCGTGCCTGATTTCTGCACCGCAAGGAGTCCCAGGTGAGAGGGGCTCCCCGAGGCACATTGTCGGTGCCCTCCCCCACCCGTGGTCGCCCCTGTGCGGCACAGTGGTGCCAGTTCTGCTAGGGCCATTGGTGTAGAGTCTCAAGGCATGTTAGTGCCAGTACCTGTTGACTTCCTCAGTTGCGCGGCCATAGCGGGCAACTGCAACGATTGGGCAAGTTTTGTTGAGGAGAGCCCCAGTGGGGGCCCAGGATGGCACAGTGAGTGCCATTGCCCACATTTTTCTCCCCCGCTGCACCGCCATTAGCGGAAGCTGCAACGTTTAGGCCCTGTGCTTTGCGCCCTTTGGAGTTTGCTGCATTAGCAGCCCAGGTCTGACTATTTGGACAAAGGGCATTTGAACCCCAGTGGGAGGCCAGGTTGGCCTGGGGTCAGTTTCTAAGGTGGGCCCTACGGTGATGTGATGCATAATGGGATTTATGTGATGTATAGGCCTCATGTGATTCATGCCTAAATATGATTTATGCTTATGAGGTTATTGCATAATGTGTTTATGCTGGTGAGGCCCATTGCGTAATGTGTTTATGCTAATGAGGTTTGGGCCTAATGTGGGTTTATGTCTAATGCTAATCGGATAATGCTTAGGTCATTATGGTACCAGTAGTTACTGGTTGTGTTTTATATTTGCATTTACTTACCTGATCTGATGGTTCTGACCGTGGCCCGATTGGCCTGGTCCTGTATATAATTCCCCTGTGAATATTGCCCGTGCCAGTTGGCACAGTGTAAATGTGTGATTCTGTTTCTAATGTGTTTATGATAATACAAAGGCTATTTTTTATATAACCTTGTGTGGAGTTTCTTTTGTGGTGTGCCTAGTGTGTTGCTGCTGTGTGTGTGTGTTGCGCAAACGCTTTACACATTGCCTCCGGGATAGGCCTGACTGCTCGTGCCAAGCTACCAAGGGGGTGAGCAGGGGTTATCTTGGGTGTGTAACTCCCTTGCCCTGACTAGAGTGGTGGTTTCTGCCTGGCTTTGGCGCAAGCCTTAGCCAACCAGAAATCCCATTTCTAACAACTGGTGTCTAGCAGTGAAAGCAATTTGTTTATTAAAATATTTTGTTTTCTACATATTGTCTGAAGCTGCACATTTGGTAGGCTTTTTGCTTTAATCGATACAAAGATTCTGTACTTTGACAAATTACTATATCTACTTTATTGTGGTGAACCATTGTAGAGCATGCGCTAGGGCCCAGCAACGCCAAAGATTGCATCTACCTTTCCGTGTCAGAGCATAAAATTACAGGTGTAAGCAGGACAACGCCAGGTATTGCAGGGAAACAACCTTAACAACGCAGTCATTACATCGCGTTACCTTTACAACGCGGTCATTACAACGACTGCATTGTTACATCGCAGTACCATTACAACGCAAGTCGACTTGCTCTAGATGGCGCTCTAAACTAAGGAATAGTATAATTTACTATTCCAACACCTTCCCTACTGTTGCACACACTGGAGTTGGAATAGTAAATTATACTATTCCTAAATCCAGCGCGCCATCTAGAGCAAGTCGTTGTAACGACTTGCGTTGTAATGGTACTGCGATGTAACAACGCGGTCGTTGTAACGACTGCGTTGTAATCGCATGCGTTGTAAATGCATGCGATGTAATGGTATATATTCGGTATTGCAAAGTAGCAGGCGCTCACAATGTAATTACTCAAGAAGTGTTGCTGCTGGCACAGGGTAACCGGAAGTATGTGCTCAGTAGGTTCCTCTCAAGTGATTCAAGATGGATGTAATTGTGTGTGTCGCCTGCCCAGCCACTGTCCTCCTTATCAACACTGTCTGCGGGGCCACAGAAGCACAGGCGGGAAAAGCAGAATTGAGTCTGCGGTGATAAGAGATGCAGGCAATTTTACGAATGAAAACACATTTTCCTCATTAACTATGAATAAAAGTTAATTTGAGAAGTTCCTGAAGTCTGCCTTCCCAGGATGCTGTCAGTTGAATGAATTTTCACAAAGAGGCCGCTCTTTTGCTATCGAACAGCAGAAAATGTACATTTGATGCGTGAGACCTTTTGGGGGTATGTGGGGCACCGAGTACACCATGGCATATATTCCTTACTCTTTCCACATAGAAATTAAGGGGTCCTATTAACAAAGGTAAATTCGGTCGGAACAGTACATTTATGACTGACTTTACCTTTTTTACGTCTGGCAGGTATCAACCAAGAGATTCCTGGCAGGGGTAATGACCCATTTTAAGCCTGCTGATTAACTGAGACTGTCTCAGTATTTCCCACTGAGTGCTATTTAACAATGCCTTCTACTGAGGACATTACCAGCTGCTGTTTACCCACCCTGAGCCGAAGAGGTGGTGGTATAAAAAGAGTAAATATATAAATAGCTGTTAATGCCCTCCATCTTAAGAACGTTTAGGCTGTTCTCACTTGTCCAAGTCCATACTGATCCTTCCTCACACACAGACATGCATTAACATTGCCCCTGCCTACTACACTCTCCTAAGGAAAGGATTGACAGATTGATAGCTCTTTCACAATTCTGCGGGTGGTGGTGCATGGCCATTCTTAGTTGGTGGAGCAATTTGTCTTGTTAATTCTGATAACTAATGAGACTCCTCCATGCTAACTAGTTACGCGACCCCCCAACAAGCAACCTGAATTATCGTTTGGAATGTACATGGGATGGTTATATAATAATGAGCCAATATTCAGCGTTATCAAGCCCTGAGGAAGTCGGGGGCAAGATGCCCGAGTGACGAAACACATGTTGGCAGTGGGCAAACAAGCAATAAAGAATGGATATGTGATATTACCGAATCCTAGGACCTTGATTTACATTGGACTTTATATCACATCGTGTGCTCAACGACTGTTGTTGTTTTACTACAAATCCTTGTCTATTTCTCCAGGCAGCAGAGAATGCAGGATAATAACAGTAGTTATTTTCTGCATTCTCAGTCGTCTGACTAAACCAATTGCACTATTCTCTAGAGGATGCTAACTAAGCAGCGCAACAAAGAGCAACACGGAATGCAGGGGGAAGAGACGCAGACATCTCCAAAACACACATACTCTATTGGATTGCTTCACATAAAAGTTAAAAACTAAATGAATGAAAAGCAAGAAGTGAAAGCAGTGGTGCCAGCCAAACTTAGAGATTGTAAAGAGGCAATGCTCCATGGATGGGACAAACACAAAATTGACAGGCTGGAACACCAATAAGAAATCAGGCAAAGGAGAGTGACAAGGAAAGCCAACCAATGGTAAGCAATGGGTGCCCGCCAAGCCCCTTTATGTTCTTGGGATAAAGAAAGAGAAAGAGGGGACGAAGGATCCAGATCTTATGCGTTCCTGCATATAATAGAGGGTATTTGAAGTGGGCTACTTGTCCTCGGCAATGGGAGACCCCTTTCCCATTAATTTGCAAGACTTAGAGATGTGCCAGGACAGGTCTTGTGATTGACTCGACCTAAAAAGAGACTTTAAGCCTGGATAGAAATCACAACATGGCGAGCCTGCAATCGTGCATTAGCCTGCAGGATGAGTGCCAGTTTGCCGTGATGTTAGTACAATTGCTTCCACTGTGACTTTTCATCTGTACTCACTTCATCCATGAACCCGGAAGTAAGAGTGACAACAGAAATCTGAATAAAATTAGCTGTGTGGTTCCAAGTCTCACTCTCCAATGGCATCCTCTACAGAGCAAGTCTGTTTTAGTTCTAAAAGCCATTGCCTTCAGCGCCAACCAAACGATGGGCCCAAAGCGCTTCGCGCCTCGAAAGGGCTTCGATGCCTCGTCAGGGGTAGTAAGCGCTATATAAATGCAACAATATGGAAACCATTTAAAATTCTGCATATGTTGTGTTCGTGGTCTGTGATCACAGCCTCCTGAAATGGGGCTTTCTATTTTAGGGCAACATTTCATTAGTGTTGCTGCTTAATTGTGCAATTCTATATGTCATGAATGCCGTGAAGATTGTCGGCATTTCAGGCAAAGTTCCCACGTTCCTCCCGTCCGTACCAGCGCATTTTTTCAGCTCCATCCTGCAATGTACCCACCCTTCAGCCCCCTGCTGGTGGCAGCTGTCTTATCTCACCTTCTGGGTATGCCACCCCTGTTAGGATGCATTACTATTTCAGGCGAAGTTTGGCCTTGAACAAATATTACCCCAAAACATAATTATTGGACTAGTGAAGCAGGAACTCGGACAAAGCAGCCTGAAAATACAAGCCAGCCCTGAATTACTGCCCAGCAGAAGGCAGCATGTTTTCTCATTACTGGTCTAATTAGCGGTATTTAATTGTCTCCGAGTAAATAAACTGGGCACGGCTGCCTGTAAATAAGCACGCTGTGTTTAGCCTGGAGGTGACAAGCCTGGCAGGGGACAGCCTGGATAGCCGTCATCTATGTCACTGCCGGGCCTGGCTGCCAGAGGCTCGCGACAGCGATTTATTAATCCCAAAGAGGGCCCTCGCCGGCCCTGGCATTTTAAAACAGATTATAGCCAATGCCGCACACATAATTCTGCGCCAGCGGCAACCTGTTAGAATTTCAATTAACCCGAGGCAATAATGCTAGCATCGAAAAAAGACAAATATGTCTGCCTGGATGGCGGTGTCCACGCGGCGTGACATGCTGCTAGTTGTCATTTTAATGCCTGCTTAAATGTGATGTTTTCTTCTTCCGAGACTGGAGATTTTGGACTTGCCGTGAGGTTGAGGTATTTTAGTGGCAGGCTAGTTGGAACACTAGCATTTTTTAATGGTTCCTTATTTTTTTTGTTGAATTTAGTATCCCAGTGTATATGTTCCCGGTTGGTCGATGCCACCCTGTGCTTTAAATGTGCAGGTACTGACAATTACCTTAGTACCTGCACTTCTTACATTTGAAAGGCAGAGTACCAGCACTTTTCTGCAGGGTTGTAATACTTTTTATGGGAACGTACTCGCGCTTCTCAGTTGTAAACAAGTACTCTGGAATAGTGACTAACCACGCTTCTAAATGTCCATTTAAAGCCCAAATGCTACCTGTCGCCCCGCTTCCGCAGAATCCTACTTGCTGAAATGGAATTGGGGTGAATGACTCACTCTGCCTTGCTATCAGTTGCAACATGAGAGAAGGCTCGTGTAAAATGTACGAATTGTATTTTTCATCATCACGGGGATTTCATTGTAAAGATACTCAGTGGTAGCTAGAAGAACTAAGTGTTGCTGTCTTTCATAATATTTCTCCTACGAGTAGGGAATTCGCACTGGAATAAAAGGTGTGCATTTTTAGACTTGTTCCTCTAAGTAGGAGGAAGCTTTAATTTTTCCGTCCCATATTTTCTATATCACGTGCAGGAGATTCATTTTGTGTTTTCCTTTTATTTGGAATGTAAAATCTCAAAGCTATATGGACATAAACACTTTAAACTTATCAATGAGGGAATATTATACAGGGCAAATCGAGTTAGCCAAACATTCTTCTAAGACCATCTTTCAGGTAGTGAAACAACTGTCCTCTCTAGAACAAGTGACTGTTGCACTCCCTGCCTCTACGGAGTATTGTGATAAGGTCGCCAATTATTTTATTGATAAGATCGACAGGATATCTGCCTCCTTCCCAGATAGTAGTAGGAGCTATGCTCCTGTGTCTAATACAGAGGCACCTTTGACCGAGGATAAGTTTATCCTCTGTCCTCTGGTGGAAAACGAGGTTTTGGGGTTGATGGAGGCTGTGAAATCGGGATCATCTTTGGACCCGATCCCCCCTAAATTTCTCCAATTAGGGAAAAATATAATTGCCCCTGTTCTCACCTCACTTAGGAACCTGTCCTTCAGTACTGGTCTGGTTCCTAGCAGATGGAAACACGCTATGGTGGTCCCTCTGCTGAAGAAACCATCACTGGACCCCGCTATCCCTGAAAATTTAAGACCTATATCTCTTCTTCCTTATGTGGCAAAAATTGCAGAGAAACATCTGAATAGCCAACTGTCGAGGTTTTTAGAAGAGAGGCAGGTTCTTCATGACACCCAGGCCGGTTTTAGGCCAATGCATGGCACAGAGTCTGCTCTTCTTCTAGCAGCTGAAGTGCTGAGGATTGCTGCTGATGAAGGTAGAACAACTGCTCTGGTTTTGCTGGACTTGAGTGCCGCGTTCGACACGGTGTCCCACGGCCTCCTGCTGGAGAGGCTAGGAGAGGTCGGGGTCGGAGGTGTCACGTGGATGTGGCTGAAGAACTTTTTGGAGAACAGAACCTTTCAGGTGCTGCAACATCCATTCAAGTCCAGAGTTTGTCCTTTAAACCAGGGGGTGCCGCAGGGATCTGCGCTAAGCCCCACCCTATTCAATATATATATGCGCCCGCTGGCAGATATTGTGATGAGACATGGAATCAAGTTGGTATCCTATGACGACACTCAGCTAGCTGTGACCCTAGAACAACAAGAATCAGGAAGGGCTGCTGATTTCAAAACATGTCTGAGGGAGCTTATGGACTGGATGAGACTGAGTTGCCTCCAGCTGAATGCAGGGAAGACAGAGGTGTTGGTTGTGGGAAAACAGCCCTCTTTCTGGTCACAGCATTGGTGGCCTGAGGAACTGGGACCTTGCCCGGTGCCGAAAGCTAAGGTGAAAAATTTGGGGGTGTGGTTCGACGAAGCACTTTCCTTTACTCAGCAAATTTCTGCTGTGGCCGGAACCTGCTTTGGCATCCTGAAAATGCTGCGGAAGATTCTGGACCTTCTCCCCCTGGATGCTAAAAGAACTATTGTACAGGCTTTGGTCACGTCTCGTCTTGACTACTGCAATGTTCTGTATCTAGGGGTGACTGCTAAAAATCTGAACATCTTGCAGAAGGTCCAAAATGCCGCAGCTAGGCTTATCCTGAATATTCCCAGGAGGGCCCCGGTAGGAGAAGTTTTAAAAAAACTTCACTGGCTCCCAATACAGGCCAGAGTTACATTTAAGGCTCTCTGTATCAGCCATAGGATCTTTAGGAAAAAAGGGCCGCGCTTTCTGACCCCCCTTTTGACGGTTTACCAACCTTCTCAGAATTTGAGATCTCTTGGCAGTATGAGAATGACTGTGCCTAAGGTGCGGAGGGCCAGGGTGGGTGGAAGATCCTTTGGTTTCCTGGCAGCTAAGGCCTGGAATAAGCTTCCTGTGGACTTGAGGATATCTGAGTCAGAACCTTGGTTCCGTAAGAAATTGAAAACCTGGCTCTTCCGTGATTCAGGGGGCGGTCGTCAATAACTCTGCTGCCTTCCTTGCTTAGAGGTTATGTAGGTAGTCGATTAGTGTGGCATGGGTTTGGGGTTCTCAGTTGTCCTAGCGCGGGGACACTCCGTTGGGAGTAACCATTGCGCTTTACAAACTTCCTAATAATAATAATAATAATAATAATAATGACTCGAAATTAATGGTTGTTTATATTGCAATTTAATTTTTCAAATGTTTACTAGTCAATATTTTCCCCATTAAATTAAAAACAGAGTTTCGCATTTGCTTCTTTCGTTTTTATTGGGACATTTTATTCGTTTTTTCCATTCATTCCCAAAAACATTTTTCAAAAGGTGAAGAAAACCCAAAAGTAATGAAATATTTTTGGTGAGGTTCTCCCACCGAATGAACAGGCTGTTTTCCATACTTGAAATTTTGCCACACAATTTTACCAACCCCTACTGGTAGGTTGGCTCATTCAATTACTGTTTATACCTCAGAGATATGCCTCTTGTGAAAACATCAACTGTTCAGCTATAAGTGCGCCCCAGGCTTCCAACCTTCTGATGTTGTATGCTTGAATTTCAGTGCATTTTATTGATCATAGGTACTACACACAACACCGCATTTCTTTTGGTACTTGAATAACAGGTGCTAGTAATGCTCAAATGACTTTATATACCTCAGAAGGATAAAGAGCTGAGTTGACTCATCCTGTGTGGGGGCAAACAGAAGCTAAAATACAGCTCCTTGAAGTACTCAGTGGGGCATGATTGACAAAAGTGCTTTCTGGATATGTCTAATTTATTAAGACCATCACTTGGAGGTTGTCGGGTGTTTCAATGTAGTGTCACAATGCCGGCAAATGTTTGACCGGAACTGGTTAGCCTGACGTTACCACAGGTTTAGATGAACATGGGGAGTGACATGCAGGAATGGTGCTCCCCCCCTGTTCTCCCTCATTTAAAACGGTGAAATTAGCCCTCGTCCTTCCGTGCATGGGCGGTGTAGTATTATTACTGCGTCTCTGGATGAGGTAACACCGCCCTCTTCTAAGCCCAGCGTTCACGGTGAATCCACGGAGGACCACTTACTGCAAACTTAGCAAGATAGTCCCCGTCTCCCAACTATCCATAAATGTGATCCCAAGTAGGCGGAGTCTTTGAGGCACTCATATATGTGTCCTCTTTTTGACAGTTGGTAAGGGCCTAGGTTTGCTTCCGGTCCAGAGGCAGACCGGAACAGTCTGGGAGTTCTCTGACCCTTTGCCTGTCTTGTTGATGCAGCGGTGCAGTGCAGATGGCTCCGGGGGGGAGGAGCCCTGGACTCGTCCTGACGTGCCTCCCTGTAGCCGGTGTTTGCCTAGTACAGTGGTTCCCAAACTGTGCGCCGTGGCTCCCTGGGGAGCCGTCAAACCTAGCCAGGGGAGCCGCGCACCAAGTACTTTAATGTATTTAATGTTGAAGGGTCTGTTGGCTTCAGTTAAACTAATTAGACTTACACGCATGATGTCGATGATTTGTAAGTGACATGCCTAAAGCTGTAAACGTGGTGCTTAATTGATGGTATGTCAAGGGAGATGACTGCCATATTTCACTGGATCCCCAAGTAAGTGGAAGATGCCTGATTTATTTTGTTAGACTCGTTAATAGTTTCTCTTTTTTCCAAATGCATTTGACACCAATGCAAGTAATCAGGAAAGTACAGTCGTCCTGTCTATTAAACACACTAAGTATTATTAAGTATTGACATTTGTTCTTGAGGTACTTCTAGTACACATTCCTTTCAATACACACACATTTCCAGATAAGCCGGCTCTCTCCTAGAGCACACGGAAGTAAAACACTATATACGGCATAATGCCAACATTTGGAAGCAAGAAAGAGGGAAAAAATGAGAGGAATTTATTTTACTTTGCAGTGATTTGGAGCCTATTTTAGGGAGGACACAGCAAAAATTAAGCTGTATGTGGTTTAAAAAATTGTGAGTCACCCTGCTGAGTCAGGTTGGCTCGTATGACATGGGTAGAAATGGAAGTGCATGCAAATTTTCTTTAAGCACAGAAACACTTTGGCAATGGGGCCTACATGCATAGGGGTACTACCTAGCACTGTAAGTGGGATAAAAAAGTTTAAGAGGGCACTCTAAAAAAGGCATGGGCAAAGAAGTGTAACTAGGAATATTTTATTAGAGGCACCGACTTAGTAATACAAAACACCCTGCGTATATGATTATAATACCTTCATCAGCTTCATCCAATTATTTTCAGTAAGAAAAATGCAAGTACTCCCGAGGCCAAACTTACATCCCCCCCACCCTCCATAAAAAGTAACAGTGGGGAGCCATGGGCAATGGGGAGCCGCGGGTCGAAAAGGTTTGGGAATCACTGGCCTAGTACTTCATGTTCGAAATCTTTGCACCACATACTGTATTTGTTTGTTTTACTCAAGTGTAAAGATAAGAGAAAAAGTAAGTATGTGTTGAATACACAAATTACCAGGCATACCGTTATTTTAATATTTATAGATTGCAAAATATATATGAATCCCACGATTAGGAAACACAAAACCTACAGAAAGGCATAAAGTAAAAAAAAAAAAAAAAGTAACCCCCCCACCCCCCTCCCATGTTTTAAGTGTAATGGGCACTATTGTAGAGAAAATGATCTCATAAAGAGCTCTTGCACCGATGGATTATGGCTAAATGGTGATGTCAGATAGTTTGTTTCCTCTGAAAGGACTGGAGGGCTGGTAGTAGGTCAGACTTCGTCAAAATGTAAAAATTCAATAAAATTGATTATCAAAAAAAAAAAATGTAGCAACCTTCGATGTGGAGGCTACTAAGGTTAGAGGAAAGATAACATCCCACTTGTATAAGGCATTTAGCGCATCTGCTTTACCGGCTCAGCAGGCTCTTGCCGACTTGTGGAATTTCGAAAGTCAGTCGAAGTTATTTCGTAAGACCATCATGCACCAGAGACAGTCCACAGGCTCTGGTTAAATACACTCGCAAGGTGGAAAAGTACACCAGCCAGGATCACCCTGCATGAATGAAGACCCAGGCCTTTCTTCTGATACGTATCAACTCAAAAGCCCTTAACATTGAAGTAGGATTTTAGGTAATAGAATACTTCCAAGTCCTTGTATACATCATCAAACAGAAATCTCACTGAAGATATTTTGGTGGCAGCATCACCGAGGAGCTCTTCCCTGCCTCAGCTAAAACAATTCTCTTTTGAGTGATTTAAAACGAAACGTTTTCTGCAGCATGCATTGCTGCTGGCAAGTGGCCATTATTTCTGTAACCAATGTTGAAGTTTAAAACCGCTTTATGTAGTAAGGACGATGTAGGGTTTTTAACGCAGAGCTGAGAAACTCTTCTTTGCTGGTATGGTTTTCTGGGAATTAATTTAGCATGAACCAGCCTCTCCAGCGATCCCTTTTCTGCATCCTTCAATTGGTCTCATTGTTGAATATGAGATCCCTTGGTACATTGGAACTATTAACCTTCGCAATGCATCGATTTCTGCTTCAATTGACAGTGTTTTCTGTACCACACATCTCAGAGTGCTTTGCTAAAAGTAACCCAGGAATTTTGTTGGTAGGTATGTATAGCTTCAGCATACAGTATCCTGTGAGAGGTAAATCTGATTTATGATGTTGGGCTTGTGGATGAAAGAATAGAGATGGTTCTGATGTTCTTGAATGGAGAGTGGTTAGTTTTGAGGGGGGTTAATAGTGGTATGGTGTGAATGTACTGCATGCTGACAGAGAGGCTGACATGTGGTTTGAAGGTGTTCCAAAACCCAGGAGCATGTACTTCTTGGGATGTGCTGCAGGAGTTATGTTTGTAGAAACAAACCCCCTTATTGTAGATGTTCTGCTTGTTAGTAGAGTAGAAGTTCTTGGTCAGTAAATAATGGCGGGTCTGCGTATGCAGATAATCTGGATGCTAGTCACAAAGAGCCTTAACTAGCCATACGCATGGTTGAGAGAACTTTAAATCCAGTACCACCAGGGGTGGTTTTGGGAGAGTTTGATGTGGTCATACGTCTTCAAGTTGATGGGGACTGCCTGCGTGATTTTGTTTTTGCTTCAGTCCCTCGGCGACCATTGTAGTGAGGTCTCCATACATCCTAAATTTAACGTAGTGGTGTTCAATCACCTGAGTCAGTGTACTCATGTATGATAAAAAGGTGACATGGATGCCCCTTGGGGTACATTTCTTCAAAGCAGTTACCTGAAAGGTTAACTGGACCCTGTTAGTTGAGGTTTACATTCCCTATATTTATGGTAAAGTGCTACGATTTGCCACATCATAGGCTGTGGACAGTTCACGGATAATGCAAACTGGCTGATGTTCATAATCTAGAGCAATGAGGAACCCTCTCTGATGCTCACTGTTTCACTTTCAGTCTCATAAGTATAAACACTGTTCGATGGAAGTGGAGTATATGTTGTGCCTTCTCATATTTTAAGACTACTAAGGTAAGAGTGATTTGAGATCAACCAGTACGTGGCTAGGACCTTGGTTCAGTCATGAATCTCTGCAGCAGCTAGCTTTAATTACCCACTTTTATTGGTCATGGACTCTTTCAGTAACGAGTTAACAAGTTCACTACTAGCTGAGACAAGTGTTTGATGAAATTTCAGGATGTATGATACTTGGGAAAACTCTACGCAGTAGTCTTCAATGTGTGGAGAAGGCCACGCTTTCGGGGACATGATGACATGACGATCATCTTGAAGAAAACCCCTTATAATTAACCATGAATTGTGACAGAATCATGTGAGAGTAAGGATCATAGCAAAGCCCTACAATTTTAGCCTTGTGATGGGGGCAGAGGGGAGTGTTAGGAGTAATACATATAACCCACAATAACATCATTTTAATTTGTAGCCCTTTGTGACTTCTCGTTGCAACAATGTATATAAATGCAACAATCTACAAACTCATCTAGGCAGGGTTCAAGACCCTGAAAACGGCCTCCTTTGGACAGGTTTCCATGACGGGGAGCATGCCAATGATGAAGCAAACCACTGGGGGTTTTTCGTTCTTGTACAGGACGATGAAAGCTTTACATTGTTAGCTGACCACACCAATGGATGATTGCAACCCTAATTATGGATCACAAGGACCATAAGTTCTTCTTGTGTGAAAACTGATTTAGGTTTGGGAAGCTTATCTATAACCCCTGTGTAAAAGAGTTTTGCTCGCACTCCCCCATTACATAAAAGATAGGTTTATTTTAAATAACGTCAATAGATCCTCATGTTGATATTGGGTTGTAAAGGGCTTCTGGATTTCTCAACATGAACATACGGAAAGTTGATTGCCTACTTTGTTAATGCCATTGGTATAGTTTCAACTTTTTGCCAACCTGACTGCTCAGTAGGCAGTTCCTCTGACTTTTTCTCTTGCCTCCTGTGATGCCTCAAATTATTCCCCAGAATACAATTCAGTAGTAGCCGAGCAAACCCTCAACTCCCAACTTGACTATGCATATTCGTTCATCCTTAGGCTGAAAAAAATCAAATCTCCCCTCGTACAGGATGTCAGAGTTAGGCAGACAGCCAAGAAAGAGCCTAGGGACCTGATCATCCCCATTACAGGACAAAACTACTGGCTCCCTGCGAGCATCCTAACCACCCCAAAGACACTCTAGATGCCCCTCTTGTATCTGTAAAAAGTTCGTAATAAGTCATTGATGACATCCGACTCTGTGCACTGGGAAACACCCTGGTGAGCCAAACAAAATATACTCCATGTCCCAGTGCACAAGGTAGCACAGCACTTTTAGTTCAAGGATCCCAACTTCTAAATGTGCTTCCTGAGACCACCTAGGTTTCAGCAGGAATTTGATAACACACACCTTCAATTACTTCAGGATACCTTCCTCTGCCGGGAGTCACCTACAGTTGTGTTAGTTTATGTGCACTATAGAATCATCACTCACTCAGTGTGGAGTAACCAATATTCTCATGTCTCTGAAATAGCCTCACTTCACAGTAGACTTTACAGCTTTTGGTGAATCGCAGAGTGCTGCGAGTGAAGTGAAAAAAGGTGTAAGCACTTATGGAATGATATGCAATAGTTCAGGACCTTTATAAATTGGAATGATCCGGCCATATGATTAGTGGAGTGGCTGCCTTCAATATGTGCCCTTCCCATTTATACTGTTTTAAAATCACTAAGATTTAGCCTCCAAGATGGGTTAATACATGTGCTGCTGATGTCTGCGTGTATCCTGCAGGGCTCAATGGTCTTGTGGAAGAGGGAGCTTAACCAGACTGCACTCCTTTCTCTTTTTTACAGAGGTGTTTGCAACCCCTTTTGTGAGGGATGCATCCATCTTCCCAGAAATATGAAAATAGTAGGTCCTCTTAGGCTTTAAGATGGTTTCCCTTACCATAATGAGGCATGAATCCTGATGAAATGCCCATCGTATCCCCTGATTACAAGTTTTCCAGAATTTGTTGCAGCGATAACAGAGGCCTAGACTCACCAAATTCTGGCAATTATACGTTCAGTCCCTGGAATACTGTGTTCTATTCCATTTTCTCCCGATTATGCCGAGAAATCCATTGACATTTTCCACCTCCCTAGAACAGGTGGAAAATTGTCAGTCCAATGGTTGGTCGGTGAGAGAAATTGTACTATTGGTTGACTGGGGTGTGAACATGGTCAAGCAGCAACCATAAACCTTGTCAGGGTAAGGCACAAGCCAACCCTAAATGAACCTGTGACCAACTCTCTGGTAGCTTGGCACAGAGCAGTCAGGCATAAATTAGAGGCTCTGTGTAAAGTATTTGTGAATACTTCAAACAGTAATAAAGTGAGAACACTTCACAAAAAGGTTCCCTCACCAAGTTAGAAAAATAGAACTTTCTTTAAGGAATAAAACAAGACCAAAACAACAAAAATCCAATTAGCAGAACCATAGATATGCAATTTTAAAGATTTTGTTAAAAAAGGCACCAAAAAGAAAAAAGCGCCAACTGTCAATATCTGGTCCTGCCGGGTTGGGTCAAAGTCACAAGGGTCAGGCCTGCCGCGATGGAGTGCGGGCCGGCTACAGGAACCCAGTTATTCCTATTAAACAAAGTACCTTAAATCCTGGTTTGAGGAGCATTGCGAAGATCCGCATCGAAGATGCGCTTTGGTGCCGAAGCGATTTTCACATGGCTGAGTTAGGCCTGGGAAGAAACACTTCCATTTTACATGCACACATTTCTAAAGTTGCCTTCTTTTCTACACAATGACTTTTGACACACATTTGCTTGTGTGACACTAGAGGATTAGTTTCTCTGAAACCACATTGCTTACAATTCCACTTTGTAGGCACACTATCACGACACCTTGAACATTTAGTACAAGGCCTTAACATACATTGTACAAATGTTGTTGTTTGTTACTTGTCCGTAAGGCGACATAGCTATTATAAGAGGATAAACATTGACAGCCTGGCTGAGGCCTTGGCACGGAAGCATGGATGCCGTTATTATATATACACACGCATTTCTGTGTTCAAATCAGAGGAGCACTCTGCTGTCACTGCAAAGTCATTGTTTGTCGGAGTCTCAGCCCAGCTGATCCTGTTTTCCCTCTGCGAGGAGGGATGTCCAACTTGTGACCAAGACGGGGACCTGAACACATTCGCCCACAGATAATGAGGAGTTAGAGCATCCAGTAAGGGATTTTGGTGGATCACCTGCCCTAGGAAACTGGGTTAGGAAGTGCCTAGTAGGAGTACACTATACACCGTATTTATATGCCAGCATATATACACTGCTTTAGCACAATGGTGGATTTTTTTTTATCCTTTTCACTGTTCCCATATTGCTAATTACTCTCATCTGCTTCTGTCTATTAATCATTGCACTGCATATATTTTACATCAGAATCAAAATGGTTCAATAAATATTGAAACGCCTCTTTGTGTATTTCTTGTGTATCTCTCTGGGTATGCACGAGTAACTGAGCGAAAAGGTTCTAGATCTGTTACCACGATTCCTTGGAGAGTCATCTTCTGAGGTTTCTCAATCCATTTGTTACCTTCTCAGGTTTAGGGGTACTTATGGTGGCACTGCGAGCTAGCAGGACTATATGCCAACATATCCTGAGGTGGTGCATAGAATCAGTCTGGCACCATCCCGTTTATGTTGTCTAACAAACGCACAGTTCCTACTGAGAAAGTAGAAGCTGCACGACATGGCGCGCCAACTTTGGTAGATTGAGTTCTTATTTAATCGATCGCCTGAGTAGTTCTCATTTGTATACCCAGAGACCCTTACCTCCTAACCGGAGACGTCCGTGGTGGTAGGGACTATCTTCATCAGCTGAGCAGGTTACCCCTATGAATTAGCTATAGGTTTTTCAAGCTTGAACCTTTCAAAAGATCATCCCATTGTGTTATCCTCTCTGAATTCCATTTTTTGTTATGTTAGAAACAGACAAGCCTAACATTGCTGAGAACTGCAGACATGCGATTACTCAGAAATTGCGACAACTTGGTCTCACGCTTACTGAGGCCCATGAAGCATATAGGACAGAGGTATTCTATTCATGGGTTACATTCCCAGCAGCAGACAACACGACAAGGCTGTTTCACAACTACACCTCAGCTGAAGTTCCAAATAACTGCACACTATATGAAGAAATATAAATACCATTAACAAAGCAAGAACACACAAATTGGTTTGAAGGTGCCCTACTGCACACAACAGAAGATGTTATACTTGGTCCCCTTAGTAATGAGGGAGCAACATGGCCAGTCTAAGCCGGTTACACACCACATCCTGATATCGATAATTTGACAAATGTACAATTACTTAGATTGTATAAAAATTTAGTAACAATTTATAGATGCCTGACAGTTCGTTATGCGAATATTAACAATAAATCCTGCGAGGGCTGCTCAAACTGCACAACCACAATTGGCTACACCAGGCATCAGCCAGGAGGAGATTCCATTCTTGAAGCAGTGCTTCCCCACATGGGACCTCAGGAAAAACACAGGATTTTAACAATATGCTTGCCAGTGGGAATTTCTCCCCCTTGTGGAAGACTGCACCACTTGGGGTACAGTCTTTGCTACAGTTTTTTCCAGAACACTTGGTACCCCTTAGTTAGCTGTTTTGCCAGAAGTGCTTAAACAGATCCAGAATGAGTACGGGGCAGCTCCTGCCCTGGATTTGGGGATGAAACTGATGGGCAACTTTGCCTCAGTATCCATCATCATGTTAAGTAACATTAAAGGGGAAGCAACAGCGTTGGCTATATGCCAGCGTATAAGGGATTTGACTCAGGGACAACAGGAGTGAGAATTACGTAAAATTATCGAGGAGACCTATGCAACATTAGGTAGAGATAATTTGGGAGCCAAACCTGGTAAACCACAAATAAAGAGTAATTCTCAACAGGATAACTCAAAGCAAGCACCCGAGTCTTCTACAAAGAAGAAGTGGGATAGTAGGAAAAATAAAGATAAAACTAAATCATGAGGTGGGTCTCCTCAACAGGCAGCCACTGAGAAGAGCTATAACCTGCGCAACCATGATAACATTAAACAGCCTGACAGGTATCAGGATACTGAAACACGTTCATCTCGCTCCTTTCAGGAATCATCTCAAAAACATTCGGAGAGAGGTGGACGGTCAGAGCACAGATCGGAGAAATATGTGAAACCGGAGAAGGAATCACAATGCTCACCTGACTACATAATTAAACAGGAAGAAACACCTAAAACATCCAAACCTCAATTAAAAAAAGGAGAAGGTAGCTGGACTTCAGGTCAAGCATGCCGCGCATATTGAGGACTCTGTTTCTGAACGGGGAGTGGGTTCTGACCATGCTGGGCAGTGTGGCAGAGGTCATGATAGTTCGCCGGAACCTGATGGATTGTATGGCGACAGTAGCCCTGAGTGACTACATCCAGGTGGAAACTCTGGATACACGAGTAAGTGTTCCTAATGGCCTATAGGAGATGCAACTTCAGTCGGTGGGGGACATACAAAGACCCATTAAAGTTCTCTTTTGGGAGATTCAGCTATGAAATTCTCCTGGCTGAAAAATACTGGCCACCAGAATTTGTCATGGACTGCCCAAAAGGAGAAATAATAATTCATCCTGCCTTCTCCGACCTCGTTCCAGAACACGTAAAACATTAATATGCCCAGGAGTGGGCGTTAGGTCAAGCTCTGGCATTTTACCGCAACCATGTGGGTTGGTATGACGGTTCCCCTTATTATGAAATGCCATTGAGGTCTACCCCACAACCTCAAAGACAATAACCTATTAAAAACATGGCTAAAAAGCAAGTTAGGGAAATTCTCCAACAACTTGGATTCCAGGATCTAATAGAAAGTTGCACCTCGTCAATGAATAATCCTTTGTTTCCTCTAATGAAACCCAATCATTCATATCATCGTATTAGATTACAGACACTTGAACACAGCTACTCGCACATTTGCAGTACAAAACGTGCACAGCGCGGCACTAATGAACAACATAGTGAGGAAGAAATACAAAACCACAATAGATATCTGTGATGGATTTTTCTGCCAAAATATAGTGCCTGAAAGCAGGTATTTGACTGCATTTTCCACTCTACATTCTCAGAGGCAATTCTGTCGTTTACCTCAAGGGTTAAGAATAGCCCCGGGCTGTTTTCAGCTACAGCAACAGAACTTCTGCAAACGTTTGATGACCAGGCATTGTCCTATGTCGCTGACATATATTTGATGAATTATGACCTTTCAGTACACTTGACGAGGGAAGATCGCATAGTTCCGGAATTTTCTTACATGGGCTACAAATGTAATTAAAAAAAAAAAATCAAAGATTGCCTTCCTCAATGTCCTGTTTCTGGGATACAAGCTGTCAAGTGAATTCAAAAGCCTTGCAACACATTTCTTAGAGAAGTGCACGCTTCTAACACCTCCAACTACATTGAAGAGGTTACAATCCATATTGGGATTCCTACATTTAGTTAAACCGTTCTACGAGCTCATGTGTCCAGACTTTTCAAGCACACACTGGACACCAGAACACACAAACCTTTTCCATTCAGTACAAGCTGATTTGCTAGCTTCAAAACACAAACACACATGTGTAAACACAACGAATCTGGTGATCCACACAATTGCAGTGGCATCAAGGTATACCTACATTACATTCAATGAAGGTGACTCTGTACCGATTGCATATCAATCGTATTTCTGCACCAATGCCGAAATGCGTTTTGTTCCAACAGAAAAAATACTAACTGCGATACAGACTGCTGTGGTGAGTGAAAGAGCACTGGCTCAGGGAAAACGAATAAATGTCGTGACCCTGATGCCGATCTTAGAGGCCGTCACAAGAACAAGCATTCCAAACGCAAAAGCATTACATCCACGATGGATACAATGGGCTAACTCACTCACTGCAACAGATGTAGATTACAGATTTGACTCTACGCTACAAATGCAAGCCTTTCTGCAATATGAACATAATATCCTCTGCCTAACGAAGTCATGCCTCTAGATCAGAACGTTTACATCATATATACTGATGGTTCTGCCCAACCTGCCGTGGGGGCCAATCACTAATATTCAGCAGCATGCGCTGCTGTAAAGGGGTGCATGCAGGATGGAGAATCCCATCCTGAAAAGACCTACACACAGTCACTTGGTGACTGCGTTGCACAGTTGGCTGAATTTAAGACTCTAATTCGGGCACTAGAGAAATGGATCCTGGATTCTCCACACTGATAGTGCATGATCCATATTATTGTGTCCAGTCTTATGATGAGCATTTACACTACTGGAGCTAGAATGGATTCAGAGATTCAAAAGGGTGCACAATTAGGTACAAGATGCTTTGGGAACAAGTGGCTAAGCAGAAAGAGTGCTTTCCACTGACTCATGTAACGCATACCTTGAGTCACCAACGTGTTGGCTTACACGTTGCAGGGAATTCTATAGCTGATGAAGCTGCAATAGTACGAACTGCTGCAGTCACTGCAATTACTCGTTCAAGTACGAGAATAGACGGAGACATAATGACAGCTGTCAATGTTGCATTCAATGACATCCACCTGCCGAAAGTTTTTCCACTCAAGTACTCCTACAACTTAGATGCACAAAATGTACCATTTGCTCACATTCCTGGAGTGGGGGATAGAGTAATACCAAATTCAGATCGCACGTTAGGTTTAATTCTAGCTGCACACAAGGGTCTAGCATCTGCACACACAGGAGTGGCTGCTATGATTTAACTATTGCAGCAACGCTACTGGTGGCCATGTCTCTATAAACAGACCAAGCACTTTATCCTTAAATGCAACATATGTCAGCAGATGATGGACTCCACTGTGGCACGTCCACCACAGACACCTCTACTCATTTCTAACAAGCCGTTCGCTTGTGTTTATCTGGACTAAAGCTGCCCATTGTCATCAGATGGGGCTTACAAGTACATCTTGGTAGCAGTGGATTCATCCTCTCGATTCCTATGGGTCTGGCAACATCGGTCGGCTTACGCCTGAACTGTTTTAAAAGGATCTGCGGATCTTCATCGGGACATGCACAGTTGACACATTCCATTCAGACCAAGGTTCTACGTTCACCTCCAAGACTTACAAAGAGGCCATGGGAAGTTTGGGTGTTACTCCGCGGTATTCCTCAAGTACCATCCCGAGGGAAATTAGGTAGTGGAGAGGAAAAACTGGGACTTAAAGGAGTCTTTAACAGCTAGGGTATCAGGCTCAGGTCACAATTGGGTCCATCACCTATGTGAGGTCCAGGGGGCTTTGAACAATCTGCCTAGAAAATCCCTGGGTGGTCAGACTCCCTATGAGATCCTGTTTGGTGTTAAAATGTGGGTCCCAGACCTTGACAATCCGAGCACAGTGGTGGCTGCAACACCATTTGATATAAACAAATGTTTGGCTGTTTTACATGAACTGAATGGTTTCTAGGAACGACCAAAGCAACGTCCAAGTAAAACACACCGCCACTGGTGAAGTGAAGAAAGTGCCAGCAGCTCACGGTTGGATCCCAAAGGTTGGGGATCTGGTCAGAGAGAAAATAGTAGACAAAAAAGATTTTGGGCCATCCCACAGAGCACCTGCACCTGTCCTGGTGGTTGAAGGTACCAGAACTGTGCTTCTTCCGCCTCTTGCCGGCTGCAGAAACCAGAGATTTGTCTCTATTGATTTGATGAAACCACACTATGTGGCTGATTCTCAACAGTAGGCCACTTGGGCTCCTGGGTAGTTACCTGCTTCCTCTCACTACCATACAGGAAGTTCCAATGGAAGCTTTAATCGCTGATGAAGCCTCCTCTCTCAAGCGGGGGATAGCAGTAACCAACAATGAAGTTATCACTTTTAACTGCTACATCGATAACTACCATACAATCGACTTGTACGGAAACACAGATTTCAATTCGGAATCCTGACACAAATTCTGTTTACATCAACCTACCACAGATGGAGTCATCTCCAAATTTTACGCATCCTGCAGAGCTGCCAAAAGTAGATCGGACTGCCTCTGGCTACTTCATTGACTTTGATTACTTTTCTTCTGACCTATCTGATCCACCAGCACCGACATCTCCACCTTTATCTTTTCGGATGAGACTACATGATTTTTATCTTTGGCTGAAAAAGTCATACTTCATTCCTCCATGGCTACACCTTTGAATTACAATTTCATTATTTTTCCTGGCCCTTTGGATTAGTCTTATGACAGGTTTGTTCTTGCATCTGAATATACACTATCTCCCAGAACACTCGGCTGTGCAACTGGTGAACTTGGTTTTAACACTACATTCTTCATCACACAAAGTGCAAAGAGACCATTTCTGCTGTTCCAGACCCTGATGGGGTTGTTTGGGATAGGGTATCATATGATCTATATGGTCCTATAGAACTCTTGCAAATATCATATGTATTTCGTATTTCTCTGAATGACATTATCACCCCTAGTACTGTCTCTGATGATTGAGATATTAAAACAGTGCATGAAATGCTGGAAGATCTTGAGCATTCTACTGTTTTTTCTTATGACCAACTGTACGAAGGCACGACTAACTATGACGAAATGTTCTGTTTTCTCCACGTGCTGTCTTTAATTACACACAAAGGGAACACTGCCCTACACCAGCACGGGGTAGTTCAAAAACATTTGCACAGAAGTTTGCTAATTTTTCTAGTTTTGATACATTAGACCCAATATCGTATTATTATAAGCTTGCACCATCACCTGCAAAGAAGAATATCCTGACAAACACCAAGCTGATTTATTCTGCTTCTTTTCTTTCCCAGCTGTCCACACAAGGGTTTGACTTTTGGAGGGACACTGTCAATGTTAAATCAATTTGGGGAACAAAAGACTGGCAGGTTCAGGGGAACCAGACTTTGTTTAGAGCATGCCTTATACCACAACAGATGATTTTCCTGAACAAAATTGTGTAACAAATATCATGCCTTGGCTAAAATCAATGATTTAAACACACTAAATATTCCCACATTTACATGATTTGCAAACTGGCAGCAGTTTTCAAAATACGCGGAAGAAACACTAGACTCTATGCTACGCAAAGGCACATACAATTCATCAGATAACAATTGAAAGGGTTGGTTAGTGTGGCCGTTAGATCTGCGTTACTTGCAGACAGAACACTAAGGGTGATAACAACTTAGTGTTGGGAATTTGTGCCTTGATTGGCTAAAAACCTCAGTATTGTCCCAGGTGAAACTACACTTGTCCCTTCTTTCTGATGACATGGGACTACAGGACTTCTTGTGAGGTCCTTGAAAACCACATCAAAAACGCAATGAAGTGAGGAAAGTTTCTCAGCAGGAAGCTGCTGAAAGACTGCGCAAGATTGAAAGGACTAATATAGAAAAGGCTCTAGCAGTGGCTGATAATGGCATTACAGTCTTGTCCTCTAGGATATACTCTCTGGGTAAAATAGTGTCATCTACAATTAACATAATACAACATGATATGGCCCGCCTACAACATGGGCAGTCACAACACCATGGTGACATATTAATGCCACAAGCCTGGTTTCACCATACCATCATACGAAATAGCAAATACTCATGGCACGCAAAGATTCAACATACACTATGTTACACATAGAGAAGTTAGAGAAATTACCTTTCACTGTTGCTTAAACTCCTTCTGTGGATTGGCTAATCCACGGGTTCATTACTCTGCCGATTTCGACATTCTACTTCCAATACTGTCTACAACACCATCAAGTGGGCAGATATGAAGCTTTGGGGAAAGGGTATGTACATGAACCTGTATAGGGAGACTGAAGTTTTTCTTAGCGGGTCTGGCTGCGAGAGTGCTTTAAGTCATCTCTCAGTGTACAAGGAAGTTTCTCTTAACTGGGCTTGTAACGCGTCCATGGCAAACTTATCTTGCCACTTGAAAGGTTCCCCACTGGCTGTGATCCATCCGGCTTTCAGATTGCTCTCTTATGGGAGTTATTTGATGTTGAACGATCAAGGTTGCTGCGGCATGACACTGGGAATTGCCTAACTTGTCATGGTTTCTGCCATTGCGACTTGGACACAGGCACTGTTTCCACCTGCCCGTACAGTTAGGGAGGTGACTCTTTGAACTTCGATAATACTTTCGAACGTGCACTTTAATGCCTTGAGCAGACTGAAAGCCTTACTATTTCAGAAAGATGTAGCCTTAACATCGGCAAGGGAGACATTTGATCTTCAAATTGCAAGGTCCTCTTCAGAGATACAGTCGTTACTCTGCACTAATTTCCACTACATTTAGGAGAACTGATGCACTGCATTTTTAACATGTCTAATACTTCGGGGTAGCACACTTTTTCAAAAGCATAGGCTCTGATTTGGTTAGCACCTTCCAGACAGTCTTTGGAGAAATTCCATCATTTATACACTCAGAAGCGTTTTTGGAGGTCTTCCGCTGTTCCTTCTCCTGATTGTCGGGACTGTGTTTTTATTTTTTTCTGCTCCGCAATGTATGTTCATTTCAAGATCAAATGGACCTGGCACTACCACATGTGCTTCTGTGCCGTGAACGCATGTTACAATGTTTCGGCGCACCCTTGCTTCAGGAACTGAATGAGCACTGCGTACAGCCTGTATTCCGCTGTCTACTTTGTACTTTTGAGTGTGCTTTGGACTTGTGCCTAGGAACGCAACAGGTTCAGCCTCTGGACATAGAAGTTCTGGTGGACCCTTTGAAGGCCCATTTGTATTGGTGTCCCTTGTGTTTGCCATTGCTTCTGAACGCATTCTTCGAGCCTTCCTGGGACGCTTCTGCTCCTGGTGAATTGGATCTGGGCTCTGGTTCTGCAGATCTCTACTGGCTGTGTTTACTCCTTCAGTGGCTGGTGTGGGGGTAGGATGGGAAAATGTTTGCTGCTCCGAGGTGTGCCTCTGGAATCATCATCTGCAGTTGCTGGGAACAGAAATTTTTCATCTACCTCTCAGAACACAAACAATTTGGAAGTTTCTTTTGGTGGGAACTTTTAATTCGGCCTGTTTTACATTCCTTTTAAATTGCATTCCTTTTAAGTCTGGTTTTAATTCGCTTTTATATTTTTAATTATGGCTTTCTGAATGTTTTTGCTTCAAACAGTATGATTGCCTTTTAAACTTTTAAGCATGTTTGAGATATATATATATATATATATATATATTAGCGTGGTTCTGGTTTGCTTCTGATTAGTGCTAGATAGCTTTACGCGACTGACGTCTGAGGAGTGGGTGTCACATGGCTGAGTTATGCCCGGGAAGAAACACTGCCATTTTACATGCCTACGTTTCTCATGTTGCCTTCTTTTTTACACAATGACTTTGGACACACATTTGCCATATATATATTAGCGTGGTTCTGGTTTGGTTTTTATTAGTGCTAGATAGCTTTACTCAACTTACGTCTGAGGAGTGGGTGTTACGTGGCTGAGTTAGGCCTGGGAAGCAACACTGCCATTTTACATGCATACGTTTCTCAGGTTGCCTTCTTTTTTACACAATGACTTTGGACACACATTTGCTTGTGTGACAGTGCAGGATTAGTTCGATGGGGGGCCTGCATCATCATCGAGGATCCCATCGACGGGGCTTACAATGCGAAGTCCGGCGTCGAGAATGCGGAGCACAGTCAGGGCAATGCGTTGGTACTGAACCGCTGAGAGGCTGTGATGTGGAGTCCGTCATCGAGGCTGCAGTCGACGAGGGATGCAAGGGCCTGCGCCGAGGATGCATCACGCAATCAGGGCAAAGCAGTGGTTCTGAATAGCTGCGATGAGGATCTCCATGCAGCAGCGTTTATGCGTCAGTTCTGCTTGGGTTTGCGCCATGCACTAGAGGAGATGTGTCAGTTCTACAGGATCCACAGAGGCTGATAACCACCATAATCCCACTTCCAAGGGTCCAGGACTAGGGTTGCACCACATGGCAGGATAGACTCACAGATGGCAGAGTCCAGGTGAAGATGCAAGGTTGTGGGAAGCCGGTTATATACCCGAGGCTTTAGATCAAGAGGCCAGCCAACTAGCCCCTGGAGTAACTATGGGTTCTGGGTTCAAGAGATGCAGGTCCAGTCCTTCTCTCCCCGGCAAGAGGGCAGCAGGGCAGCAGTTCCTTCATAGCAGCAATCTAACAGAGTGGCAGTCCTTGTAGCAGCACAGCAGTACTTCTTGGAAAAGTGTCCACGGGTCCAGAAGTGGACTGAAGTGGTGATGTCTGAAGTCCGGTAGTTTTACACAGGTGTGCCTTTGAAGTGGTTAGAAGCTTCTAGAGGCTTGCCTTTGAATTGCACAGGTGCCCTGCCTTCCTGGCCCTGGCTTCAGACTAACTACAGGGAGTACACACCTTTGTGTGGAGATAGGACACAGCCTATTTAAGTGTAAGTGGGTCTAGGCCTAGCTCCCCCTCCCATCCTGCCTGTGATGGCCCATCTATTCACACCTAAGCTCCCCATTGTGTGTGGCTGTCCAGGAGGAATACACAAAGCCCAACTGTCACCCACACCCAGTCATGTGACACAGACAGGCTGCAGTCACCAAATGGCTAAAGCAAGAAAATGCCAACTTTCTAAAAGTGGCATTTACAGAATTCAAAGTTAAAATCTGACTTCACCATACGTTAGGTTTTTTAATTGTGCTTTCAAAGACACCAAGCATGAAGGGGTTACCTATACCCATTTGGAAATTACACTTATAAAATGTAATAAGGTAATTTCAATGTTATCCTCTGGGAGAGGTAGGCCTTGCATTCGTGAAAAACAGTAGCAGTTTTTCACTACCAGAACAAGTAAAACTTAAAAGTTCTACTTTTTAAATACACTGCACCCTGCCCTTGGGGTGGTCCAGGGCCTACGTTAGGGGTGACATATGTTTTGAAAAGGAAGGTGTGTGCATGGCAAAAAGTTTATTTTGTCAGATCGAAATGGCAGTTAAAACTGCACACACAAGTCCTGCAATGGCAGGCGTGGGACAGGTTTAGAGTTCTTCTTAAGTGGGTGGCACAATCAGTGCTCCAGGCCCACTAGTAGCATTTAATCTACAGGCCCTGGGCACAGGTAGTGCCACTTTACTAGAGGCTTACAAGTAGGTTTAAGGTGCCAATTGGGTATAGGCAAGTGTTACCATGTTTTAGGGAAGGAGCACAAGCACTTTAGCACTGGTTAGCGGTGGGAAAGTGTGCAGAGTGCTAAGGCCAGCAAGATGAAGTTAGTAAAAACAGTTAGGGGGAAATCATGCCCAAGAATGCCAGGTCTAACAGTTGGGGTCGAGGAGTAGGGCCAGGGGGTCAGGGGGTCAGGGCAGTCCAGTGGCTACGCTTGCTCTCCTATTGTTGTACTAAAGGCGGAGGAGGAAGGAAAGGTCACACAGCCCCAGGCCGTGCTGTTGACCTTGAACTGTCCTTCCTTGGGATGGGGAGCAGGGTATGGCTGAACGCGGCTGGTGGGGGTGCATTCTATTCTCCCCCTTGGTAATGTAGGGGTCAGACATTGACCAGGATGTGCTCCTGCCCTAAGCCCCTGCAGCACTTTCGCTGGATGTACATTCACTGAAACCGGTTCTGGATTCTCTGGGCCCTTAGTATTGAGTTTGCTTACCCAATAATTCTAGAGCCAGAAACATCAGGCCACTTATCATGACGGGTGGTGCAATTCCACCTGTAGTCATCGCTGTGGTGGAATAACAAAATTCGTAATCCAGAGTCTTTGGTCCTCTCAATCAGCATTCCTCATTAAATTCATGAAGAGATACCAGGGTCAGATTTAACAATTGCAATTGGCATCTCGCCATGAGTTAGCAGGGATCATGAGTTAACTCAGTGGAATAGAGAATAATCAGACGGACCTGGAATTACTGCGTCATTAAATGCAGGGTTTCTATAATTCCAGGGGGTTTAACGTTGAGATTTAGCACCTGCCAGTAGTGCTGGAAGTCGGTACTCCAGCACACCCACCGAATGTGTTACAAATTTTCTAAAAATAAAAGCATTACTTTTTAGAATATAGAGCACCAGAAGTACATTCATTTGTCACTTTCTCTGTAGCAATGCCATCTAATCTGATCAGGGCACAAGCTGAACAGTTATTTATGACCAAATGTGTTCCTTTAGTAGAGCAAGTAGCTGTACAATTAAACAAATCAAGAGTTTAGCTCATGTTGAAATTCTAAATGGTTTTTTGATCATTTTTTCACTTGAAATGTTCACAAGTGATCCTTCAAATTTTAGTTGAAATATATAGTTTATATTATTACTGGTAAAACACCCCCCACCACTGCTTAATTTGTAAAAAAAATAAGTGCCAGGGCTCTCGTCAGGAGGTCACTGCATCTTGCACCACACACGTTCCCCCCCGTTATGCTGCCAATGATAGTAACAAACACAACTACTAACCATCACACTCCTACAAGCATGACAATTCAGACTATTTAAGGCCCCCAAAGCTATAAGAATAGCTTGTGTGGCAGGTAATAGTGATTTTTAATGTATATTGAATTAATAATTAACTGTTGTTGTGGACATCTCTACCTTAGTCAGACAGTGCCACCTTGTGGCAGACTGTCACAACCGCTGATGTTGACAATTAAGTACCTGTGCTGAGCACCGGAAATCATCGGCTCAAATTAGGCCAAGTCCCCCCACACATTCTCTTTCTTTTCTGACGATCATTGAAATTGAAAGGGCTGGCACACACGTTCCCCTGCATCAGTGCTTGGATTGCCATCTTCTGAGAAAATTATTGGGCATTTGCTCATTTTTAAACTCCTGGATCAGCCAGGAGCTGGTATTTTATTGATAGTCTGATTCGGCTTGCATTAATAATTATTTATCATTACTGTAAACGTCTGTAAAATTCTATCGAATTGAATTAGTCCTATGTTGTGTATTTTAAATTTACATTTCAAAGTATTCATCTTTTGATTGGTTTTTACTATTTTTTCATTTTTTTTTAACTGGCCTTAATATAGAAATGATGGCTTTTGCGCTAAAATACCAGCCACATGGCACCCTAACCATAGATAGCTGCTCTGGCTGAACATGGACCAGCTTGTCCAGTCTCACCATCTCATGACATTCCAATCAATAACTAGGTGATTTTTTTTTTTTACTCCTTCTCTAGTCTTATGCAGTGATGAGACTGGGTGAAACACGCACAGAACACAGTAAGGCTTGGGTGGAAAGCTATAAGAAATTTCAATAGGGTACAAAATATGCCTAATGTGCACTTTTGAAGACCCACGACACTATTACTTTTTAGACCTTCAAAATACATTGAGGCCTTTCTAGAGAGACTTAGGTACTTCGCTATGCTAACTTGATCAGTGATACCAGCTTTACTAGCTCCTATAATATTGTGTGATGTCACCGAAAGCCAGCACCCCACTCAGACAATTGTTCCAGTGTTACTGCTTCCTGCCCTAAGCTGCTGCTAAATATCTACAGGAGAGGGTATGTGAGGTGGTTTTGTGGGGAGTATTGATGGCAGCTGTAGGTGTGGAGGCTATGGCTCTCTCAGGGGAACTTTGTCCCTTGTGGTGCCTCAAAAAGACAAATTATTATATATATATCACTGAAAAAAACAACGTTTTCAGGGATGTTATAGTTAGGCTCAGATTTCACTCATACAAAATCTTAGAAATGCAGCAGTTATAGTTAACTGACCTAACTATAACTTACGCCCTCAATGCACTGCTTATGACCTCACATATTACATCACTCATGACATGGTCAGTGACATCACTGATGACATCACTGATTTTTTTTGTAACTTCCTTTGTTGGCAGCCAATCAGATTACAGCACGGAACCCTCCCACCTCCCAAAAAAAAGCACTTACCTGGCTACAGCCAGCGCCACCTCTCCTCTGTCCTCTTCATCTTCTTCCTGTCTCGAGTACCGGCAGCAGGAAGCATCCGGGCTCCCAGGCTCTCCTAAGATAATCACGATGCTGCTGTCACCGTGACAGCAGCGTGGTGATTGTTCTGAGTGCGGTGGTTCGGCGCTCAGATGGGGACTATGAGCCTGCGCACGTTTCCCACCAGGCTGTGCATTACAGCCTGGTGGGGAACATGCAAAGTACGCATGACCGTTTGGCCGGCACAAGACGGTCGGCCAAACTGTTATGCACACTTAAGTGCCCCAACCACTCCTCCCCCCTGCTCTGGTCAGACCTGACCCGCATGAAACTGAGCCATTGCAGTAGGCAAATTAAAATGATAATGTTGTGTTATTTTAATTTTATTTTTCTTATTGAACAGTGGGGCGATGCTCCTCCGCCGTAGCGGAGGAACCGTCACGGATTATTACTATTATTATTATTATTACCATGAAAATGCATGGTGAATACCCAGAATGTAATACAACACATTGTAAATGTATTAGATGTGTGGTTAAGGCATGAGTAGTAAAGGCCAGGCCATTTTTTTCACCAGGTATATCCCTGGTGGGCTGGACCCTGTATTTAGGTCATTGGAGTGCTGCTGGTGCCTCTGTCACTTTCTGCAGCTTCCCCAGATAATGACAGAGGGCACAGGGCTGGGGGGGTCGCTGAAAGAGCGAGAGTAGAGAGATGAGAAAGCAAGGAGGCACAGAGCAGGGCTGGTTTGAACATTTTTGCCAGGGCTGCTTTTGGTTCTCAGTCCGATCTTGCATGAAGGGCAACGTCTGATATTTGCTCCTTCCATTTAAACACTCTAACCTATTTCACTTTTGGTCTCTCTCCCTCGTCGAATCAATGTAAATGAGCTAATTCAGAAACATAAATCACAAGACAATTGCAAGTTCTCATGGATCTGGAAATATATTCTGGAGCCTTTTTCACAAAGTGCTTTGTGGTTGCATGTTCGGATTCTAAGAATAAAGGGATTTTTTTCCTGTATTTTTTTAGGGTTACAAATTGTAGATTTTGGACAAAGACAGTATTCTTGCGTGTGTGATAAAAACTAGGGGTAAGCGTAACTGGCATATTTCTCTCTAGCATAATTACTCATAATTACCAGAGAATTGTGTGAGAAGCGTGATCCAGCATTTAGAGCTATTGTCTTAGTGCAAAAAGCACCCTTGCGTCCAAAATGGGCCTGAGGATGTATTTTGCGCTTCCAAAATAGCACTAAATGCTACAGATGCAAACAGCAGTAGCCCGCAGCCTTTCACCCTCTCTTAGTTCATTGTTTGTGTGCTCCTGCAGTAGGAGTTTTGGCCCAAATTACTCTTAATTGTTCAAGCTGGTGTAATCGCGTAATTTCGCATCACAATAGTAATGCGCAATTACTGAAATTACTCCTTGTAATTACTGAAATTACTCAGATTACTCTGACGTAATTAAAATTTCTCCCACGACAAATAAAAACAGAACATGCAACACGCAGTATAATCTACTTTGCCTTAAATAGACACTAATCAGATTTACCTGCTATGACCTGAGCCTGGGAATGCTTAACCCAATGGATCTCTCTGTGTAATATGGCAGGTGGCTCTGCTACTTGACTTTGATCTGTGATACCTAACGGATAGCTTTGTTGCTTGAGCCATTCATCTGTCATTTCAATGTGTCCTGAGGGATAGCTCTGCTACCTGAGTCTGTAAAATCTGCGTACGTGATACGTTACCCTCTATAATGCTACTGAAAGCTGAATATTCAGATCACTTTACTTTCCTCTTCTTTATCCATCTTTATTATTAACGTGAACCCACTGCCGGGACAGGCACTCTCACCAAAAATGCTGTGAACACAGATCTCACCTGCCCGGACGGTGTGCCGTAAAGCGGGCTAACACTCTTAGTATCCTCTTGTGTTTTACAGCCTCCATTGGGACAGGGACTCAAAGGCTGCTGCTGAGCTTTTATTCTCTGCTTTCGCCCCCCCATGCAAATCTACCTGCCATAGTTGTGGGTTTCTAGAGGCACACAGATGGAGTGATGGCATGGGAAGAATTTGGCAGTCATTCCCACCTTTTATAAGGGTTTTATGGCATACCTGGCTCGTCGATCTTGGTGACCATAAAAAGAGTTCAAAAAATGGTGGTATAGTAGTGTGAAGTGACACATTGTCACTTCTGCAAATTGGATGGCACAGAAGATGAGTCACCTGCCCCGTGCATATACACTGAGGTCTGTTTTTATGTGGCATGATGTGTGTCTTTAAATCTGTATACAGCAACCTGTCAATTTGTAGAACATTATGTGATAGAATGTGGTAAGCGTTCGTGACATGGTAGGTACACCGCACCTGCCCTGATAACTTTGGCCCCATTTGATGAATCTCCACAACACTTTCAAAAAGAGTGCTACTTTTTTGCTAGTTTGCGCATGGAAAGTTTGGGGGTGATCCGCCAAGTGGGTCCCCAGAAAAAGGGTCGTCCCAAAACGCATTTCCCCATTAATTTTTTCAAAAGGGACTTTAGACACCGCTACAGCCCAAAAGAGTTTGTTTGTGTTTTGGTGTAAATCCATTCCATAGTTGGAGAAACTAAAGTTAAAAATGTTTTTTATATATCACACCGTGGAGGATCCGCTGAGCCGCCAGGCCTCAAACTGAGATCTGATTGGCTGCCACCGCCTCAACCAGGAAGCAGTGGTGCCCCTTTTACAAATTAGGACTCAGTCCCAAGTCCCTGAAAAAAACATTAAAAAAAGACATAGGGGGGCATGGTAGAGATACCCTGACCACCTAGGCCTGGTGGTGAATTCCCAGAGGGAACCTGCCTGCGGCCGAAAATATTTAAAAAAAATTGTCACAAATTTGCAGAGGATCCGTGAATCTGTGGAAAAATGTAGGAAAGAAGCGCTTCTTTTTTAAACCGTCCCGTGGATGGGCCAGGGCTTAGGGGGAGGACCCACTTTTATTTTTCTTGGGGAGGTGGGCCCGTGGCCCCCCTCCCTAGGCCGTTTTTGGCACTGGGGACCCCATCCCTAGAGACCGGAGTATTTTCTAAGGGAAGGGGACCACATGGCCCCCCTCTCCAGGCCGTTTTCAGCCCCAGGGCCCCCGTCCCTGCGGCCCAAAGTATTTTGTAAGGGGAGGGGGCCATGAATGTGGCGCATATATGTGTGTGGTGTGTGTGTACATATATATATATAAATATATATATATACACACACACGTAAATATATATCTCAAGTCTTATGCAAGTGTGTAGGTAATATGCAAGTTATATCTGGTCGTATTCAATTGTATGGGAGTGGGGTGTGTAAGGGTGTGGGATGATGTTCCCTTATTTTCTATGACATCGTTTTGAATGCATCTTTTTAGTCCTTCAGTTGGAGGAAGCACTCCTCTGTCTGCATGCGGACATGCACACCATTTCGACATGGATAGGAGTTATATAGCCACACCATAAAACACTCATATGTGGTACCCACCTTGTCTTCTATCTCTTAGTCTCATATATGGTATCCTCCCTGTCCTCCACCTCTCAATCGCACCCTTCTCCTTGTGTCTTGAGAGACAAGTGATGACATACTGAGAGGTATTGCGTATGTGACCTTAACTACCATTAGGAAGTAGGTGAAGTTGGGGCTACTGCTGATAGTTTATCTTCTCAGTCAGAGGGAACATCCTCTACTGTAGGGGCAGGATTTGGGAAGGCACTTCAGGCACTTTTGGCCCAAAGGCAATCGAAAGAGGAACAGTTCCTGTGATCTGTCCTATGAAGGCTTTGCATGATTATAGACTCCATCTTCAGGTGACTCTATCCCTTCTTTGAGTCCCTATTGATGCGGTTGCAGCAGGAACCTTAATGGGGCCATCCATCCACTGGTACATGAAAGATGCCATTCGCAGAGACTGAAAGTATCCTAATTGGTGTATTGTCCAGGGTTTGTAATGGGCTTTGTCCCTTAACATTTATAAGTTCATTCCGTACACTCTTTCTATTGACCTCCAATCACAATTTTGCTGTGAGTTTCATTGATAACAAACAACCCTATTTATAAGACACAACAGCAATGAAGATTGTTTATGCTTTTCCTAGGGGCAATGGTCCCTCAGTTAGGACTGGTTGCTGTGATGCCTACACCGGAAGTAAATGGTGTTAGCCTTTGCAGAACCTTTAAGGCAGTTTTGTCAGTACAGAAAGCCCTGATCCCCTTGATTGGGTGTGTCCACGAGTGGCATTCATTTGCGCCGTGACATTTCATGGTGTAAGAATGGAAGCCATCAAAGGAAAAGCCTTTTTGACAGCTCTGCATACTCTATCTGGTGATGCCCTTCCTGGGTACTAGGCATTTGGGAGAACCTTGAGAGACAGAGTCCACAAGAACTTACTGTATCTTAATGGCACTCTTTTAATGAGCAGAAGTGCTCCTTCTGTTCTTGCAATCAGCCATCCAGCACCTTTCTTTCAGGCGAACATAGGGTGGAATAATTGTATATCAGGCACAGACAGTAGTAACAGGGAGGAGTCTATCCCTCTGAGAATTGGTGTACAAGGGTCCTGTGTGCGGGATGCTTTAAATATCGGTTCTCCTTTACGTGGTGGCACTCGGTCATGAAATTGGTATTAATTCCAAAGTTGCACAAGCCTTTCACGGACATAAAAAGCGATTCTGCTATCCTTCTTTTCTTCCCGTGTCCTAAGTAGTTTAGGCAATTTAAGTATATTTGGAGAACTATCTTGGATTCTCTGAATGGGTCTATAGTGTATAGGCATTCTCTCACCATGTTGACTCAGCTGGTGTGACAAGTCAAGGTCTGCACACATCCAGAATAGACTTTCAGTCAGTGGCTACCATTTACCATTGTTCTTGCCTATTCCTTGGCAGTTGTCCCTTTGCCTTGCTGTTGGATTTCTGGGGCTGACCCACTGGGTTGATGTACTCTTGTGGTACAGTTAGAGCAATATTCTTTGTATGATGTGTGGATCCCACTGTTTTGGCTTCTAACCATGCTTTTGAGTATCATTTTAGATTTCTGAGGTTGAAAATAGATGGACAGATTATGATGGGCAGATCTCTGGACTGGCATCAGTGGAATGTACTACCCTTTTGTGGGCTCACTACAGACCGCTTTCCTCGTCTTTCGCAGAGCACTGTGAATTATACTTGAAGATACACATAGAGTGGGCTTTGGGTCTGCCTCTTGCTCATAATTGGATGGCGTTATTGTATATTTCGTTTCTTTGCTATTGATATAATGTCTTTCTCACAATTCTTGTGTTTGTCCCACCCCTGGCGCATTTTGGTTTCACCCTTATGATTTATTTCTACCCTAGTTGTGATTTAGCACTCAATTGGAGTGCATGTCCTGCTCCCTCTTTCCCTCTCTCTCATGTACTGCACTTTCTTTTCACCCTCTCCCCTGTCTCTTTCTCTCCCCATGCACCCAGCCATCCTTTTTTCTCTCACCTCCATATTACACCCTCCACATTTTAACTAGGGGTGGGTGGAATTTGCGTAGTCGCACTACGCAAAGCTCCGCGAAACGGTAAAAAATCTCTGCGAACACGCAAAAGTTCTGCGAACACGCGGAATTGCTTGTTCCGCCCGTTCGCGATGCTTTCTTCCTGTTCGCGAACGCGGTTTGGGTGCTCGGGGAGAAATATCTCGCAAACACGCATTTCGAAAGCGCGAACAAGCAAAAACATCGCAGAATTTTTGCCAATTTCGCGTTTTCTGCGGAATGCGAAATTACCCAAATTCCGCAAGCGCAACGGAATTTACCGCCCAGGCCTAATTTTAACACCGAGCACTGGTGCTGCTCCATGTCAAGGTCTTGATGCAACTTGTCAGCCATCTTGTATTGTGTTCTCTTTCTCTAGGCACTGTTCCAAATGTAAATGAGAAAAACAACCCAGTGCTCCTACTGTGATTTAACAAATGCTTGTCTAAATAGCAATGTCTTTAGGTGGTGACGAACCTAGAGTATGGAAGATCCAGCGCAAAGGTTTGCAGTAAGAGAGTCACAAACTTTAGCCGCTTTCACAAAAAAAACAAAGCTCCATGATCTGGATTTGTGGAGTTTAGATTTCACAACTAAATTAGCATTAGAGGATTTCAAGTCTCCTCAGAATATAATCCTATATGTTTTTCTGAATAAAGATTGGGGCTGTTTTAGAGTGAGTTTTAAACAAGATACCTAGAGTTTTAAATATTGCACGTTGACCAACAGGCAGCCAGTGTAACTTTTAAAGAAGTCTCATTGCATGTACAAAACGTCAGGCATCAGTCGCTATCCTAGCCACCATGTTCTGGACAATCTAGAGCTTTCTCATCAAGAACTTGAGAAGCTTTGGGTAGAGGGCATTCACATAATCTAATCGAGAACCAAATAGTGTGATCACTGCTCGTAATCTACTTTCCACTTAGTATCCTGATATGGAACAGACTAGAAGAAATTACTGCAAAGACCTGAGAAGATAGTGACAGTTATCAATTTTAACTCCCAAGATTTTAGCATTTGTCACTAGTAATGGTTTGGTAATCATTTCAGGTGGCCAATGGTGTCTAGACAGATCAGTCTGACCATTGACTATGAAGACCTAAGTTTTCGCTACATTTAGTTTTAACTTGTTGCTACCCATTCCCTGCCAGAGGAAGTGCATGGTCTGTTGGACTGCATCCTGCGTGGATGGGATGGGTTCTAAAAGCAGAAGTGTCTGGGTTTCACTTTCACACATAAGAGCTCTGATTCTCCTCTCTCTTAACACCTTGGCTAGTGGATAGACTTAGATATTGAATAATTGGAGGGACATGGCTGTGATGGAAATACTGGTAAAGTTGGTCACATAATTGTTGTGAAGGCGTGACATGGGTGGATAAATGGAAAGCATCAGTAAATTGATTAGTTGATTCATTTAATGGCTATCTTTGTGTTAGTTTCTGAAAAATACTGTTGCTTACATTTAAAGAAAATTTGTATGCGAACAGTATTGATGGCACTGCTTAATTTGAGCCATGGTTGCCACTGGTGCCCACCAGCACTCCTTTTGGGGACCGGCATTTATTTTTCCACATCAGATATTGACAATGAGCAATTTAGATAAAAACACACAAACCTCAAAGAATTAGAAAAACAAAGACGCAGAAAATGTCACCAAGGGAGAAAGCAGGGACTGGTAAGGGGAGGATAACGGGGCAGTAGTGTCTGGTAGTGGATTAAGGATGGCTGAGTGGATTTAAGATGAGTGCACAGCCTTGGAATTTGGCATGCTGATTTGTTAACTGCAACCCGGGAGCAGAGCTTTGGATACCAGCACTCAGTCTTTTCCAAATTAAACACTGATGATTGTAGACAATGAACCCCTCTAGCATCACTTGGGTCCTCATAATTCAGGTATCTTCTTTTTTTAACTCCATGGTGTACCAAGGGCCCCTAATAACTGTGTTCGATTGTGTTAGAACATGTTTTACTGTGAGGTCTAGCAGAGGGTGGTCTGTCTTTTCTGCTACAAACTGGGGACGACCAATTAATGGTCAGTGTTCTGACCAGTGGCGGCTGGTGACATTTGAAAGTGGTAGGCCATAAAATTCTTGTTGTACTGCGCGGCGAGAGAGCGCAGCGAGCGAGCCCGAACAACCTACAGGGGGTTCGGGGGGGGGGGTTCTCCCCCGTGAAAAGTTTGAAAAAAAAGTGGACAAATGGTGCATTTTCAAGCAAATTTGAGAAAGCAGGAAGGTTAATAAAGCAATATGATTGAATTATTTATCATTTAAGAAATTGCCAATTTTTATGAGCTATAGAGGACAATCTTTGCGTATGCTGATGTTATCATTTACCCATATTAACTTTTGAACACAGTGATACACTTGTAATGGTTTTAACTATACAATAAATATATTCATTGACTGTGCAGTGCTGTACATCAATATGATAGCAAAAGACACACAATTGATGGACGGAATGCAGAACAAATCAAAATATTCACCCCCAGTCAAGAGATCTGGGTTAAATCCATCATTCTTTTGCTCACCATGCCACCCCAGTTTAGACCTGGCCATATGCAAATCAGTCTTGACCCTGTGCCTCATGGGAACAGTCCAGCCCGAACTGCCAAGCCAGGTCCTCCCTGGACCGGAAACAAGCATCCTAGGACCGGTTTCGGGGTTTCACCCCTCTTCAGCCAGGATAGCTTGATTCCAGTGGCACAGTGAGCCCAGGACCCACGTCTGGGCATACCTGGCGCACTTAGGGCGAGAAAGCAAAGACACACAATTGATGGACGGAATGCAGAACAAATCAAAACATTCACCCCCAGTCAAGAGATCTGGGTTAAATCCATCATTCTTTTGCTCACCATGCCACCCCAGTTTAGACCTGGCCATATGCAAATCAGTCTTGACCCTGTGCCTCATGGGAACAGTCCAGCCCGAACTGCCAAGCCAGGTCCTCCCTGGACCGGAAACAAGCATCCTAGGACCGGTTTCGGGTTTCACCCCTCTTCAGCCAGGATAGCTTGATTCCAGTGGCACAGTGAGCCCAGGACCCACGTCTGGGCATACCTGGCGCACTTAGGGCGAGAAAGCAAAGACACACAATTGATGGACGGAATGCAGAACAAATCAAAACATTCACCCCAGTCAAGAGATCTGGGGTAAATCCATCATTCTTTTGCTCACCATGCCACCCCAGTTTAGACCTGGCCATATGCAAATCAGTCTTGACCCTGATATGGCTGGGTTCAAACTGGAATGGCATGGTGAGCAAAAAAACGATGGATTTAGGCCCAGATCTCTGTACTGGGGTGAATGTATGACATTGTTCTGCATTCTGTCCATCAATTGTTGTTTTTGCATTTGTCACCCCGAGTGGGTCTCGTGCTCTCCATGCCACTGGAGTCAAGCTATCCTGGCTGAAGAGGGGTGAAACCCCGAAACCGGTCCTAGGATGCTTGTTTCCAGTCCAGGGAGGACCTGGCCTGGCAGTTCGGGCTGGACTGTTCCCATTGGGCACAGGGTCAAGACTGATTTGCATATGGCTGGGTTCAAACTGGAATAGCATGGTGAGCAAAAAACGATGGATTTAGGCCCAGATCTCTGTACTGGGGTGAATGTATGACATTGTTCTGCATTCTGTCCATCAATTGTTGTTTTTGCATTTGTCACCCCGAGTGGGACGGGTATGCCCAGACGTGGGTCCCGTGCTCTCCATGCCACTGGAGTCAAGCTATCCTGGCTGAAGAGGGGTGAAACCCCGAAACCGGTCGTAGGATGCTTGTTTCCTGTCCAGGAAGGACCTGGCCTGGCAGTTCGGGCTGGACTGTTCCCATTGGGCACAGGGTCAAGACTGATTTGCATATGGCTGGGTTCAAACTGGAATGGCATGGTGAGCAAAAAAACGATGGATTTAGGCCCAGATCTCTGTACTGGGGTGAATGTATGACATTGTTCTGCATTCTGTCCATCAATTGTTGTTTTTGCGTACATCAATATGATGACACTATTTCCTTAAATACATTTTCTGTTTTCATGCAAGAAACGCCATTTTTAAAAAAAGTGCAGAATATATGAATGCATTTCAAGTAGTACTCTGTGTAAAAAATGCCTGCATGTAACAGCAAAGGCTTCCCATGTTATCGTTTCTACTGGTGGAGTTGCCACACACGGAAACAACACGTCCTCATGCAGTCACTGCACCCTAATAAATTACATCTACTGACCTCCCACTAAACTCGGGCATTGCTGCCCCATTCACCAGTTAGCGTACGCTGACCACTCGCACACCAGCCATTCCTCTGGCCACACACCCACCGAGTACATAGCGCACTGAAGACGCTGCAGGTGAGGGAGAACATGTCAGTGCACTCAGCGCCGTGTTCTGCAAGAAAGCGCTGCTAAGCGCGGATATTCAGATTTATTTAAGGGAGTTTTGGCCTTGGGTGCAATCGGACTTAAATCAATAACCACCAGCAGTGACGCACACAAACAGCATGTTACTGCCAAGGTATATAAATTGTACACCATACAAGGCACGTGTGAACCGAAACCCCGCTCCGGCTAACTGCCAAAAATCACTTGGTTTCCCCTGCCTGGCTTTACTTAAATGACAAACCAGGCTGACACTCGCCTTGGTCCCTCCCTTGTAACAAGCAATGCTTACATCCGGGCACTGACATTTCATATACCGAGGGCTCTCAACGGGAACTGAGCCATTGGTGATAAATGTACGACCTCGTCATGTGAGTCAGGGCGCTTTCGTGTTAGGTCATGTGTAAAACGAAGGCCTTGTTAGCGTGACACGCATGTTCTACATCCCACCTCGCTTCAGGTTTCCAGATTCTGCTCAGATGTTGTAGGCTGCTGTACACAATGAAGGAAGTACAAGTGCCATATGTACAACAATGCCAAAAGTTCCTTTACTACCGGCCCCTGACCCATTCTATTTATGCCGTATTAACGTTTCTAATTTAGTTATCTATCAAAGTAGACAGAACAGTCAAGGCATCCCATAGGAAAAACAAATATTCGGAAAATCTTAAATATGTGGTACTTTGGACATAAACATTGCGTGGTACCGCATCTACTGCTGCGAATATTGGGATCCGTGTTTGGCACCATGATCACAGCTTGAACCCCAGCAGGCCCACTCATCCTTTCAAAATCGATAAAATGAGTACCGCTGATTGGTAACAATACGGAGCTGTAATTTGTCAGAAGCGCCTGTTATGTCTGTTAGCCGTGATTAGACCCGGCCCTTGATAGGGCAGTACTGACAGTCCTCCCAGGGACACCTCACCTGTATGAGACTGCCCCCCAGTTTCCAGCAGGGCTGCCACTCTTCCTTTGACACGGTACTGGCATGTCAGCGGGCCCGCGCTACTTCCATTGACTAAGTGCTGACACTTGCCAGCCAGACTGCCAGACATCTTGAACACCTGTAATGAGATTCGGACTGCTTGAGTTTCCTAGAATGACCGTGCTACCTTGTCGGATAACCGGGGGACAATAAACGGAGTGCACCTTTCATTACATGCTGGACCCTGTGCGTGCACTTTTTATTACATGCAGGGCAGCCCCGGTGCATGCACCTTTTATTACATGCAGGCCTCGATGTTTGCAGCTCTCACCCCTCAGGGCCACGCGGCGCTAAAATTCGTCAGTGGCAGGCATGTGGATACCTTTAATACATGCAGGCCTCGGTGGGCGCATCTTTTATTACATGTAGGCCCCGGTGCGTGCACCTTTTATTGCATGCAGGCCACGGTGCGTGCGCACCTTTTATTACAAGCAGGCCTAAGAATGCTCAGCAGTAGTGCGTCAGAGGGCGAGAAAAACTGGTTTTGGCTCAACAAAGAGACACAGAGTGATGGCAAAGTATGTTCAAGGTGCTCCCGACATTTTGGGAGGCATTTTGCATTCTCTCTCTGCTTAGCATCTAACAGTAGTCTGCATGATGTCCCCACAATCATCATCATTGCCAGGATTACCCACTGTTCTCTAGTGCCACCACGTGGTATCAGTACTAGTAGCTGCTCCGCCCTTTGGTGATTAAGCAGCGATAAAAGATGTCCTATTCTTCAGGAGTTCCATCATGCAAGAAGAAAGCTCTGCTTTGCCAGAAGCGCCAAGGAATGCCCTACACTTCTACCGTTGCTCGTGGCCAGCCTTATGTAAAAACTTCATAGGTATGAGTGGACCTACAGAAACATGATTTTACTGAGAAATTATAACTTAGAAAACCAACAGAAATATATCACTGTGACCCCACGGCACAAAAAGATACCATGTCATGTCAATGTGCAAGCGCCGTAAACATGTAAAGAAACACCCGGCAGTGGAATCATAGCTGAGAAGTGCAGTAATCGTGTAAAGAAACGCCCGGCAGTGAAATCACAGCAGAGCAAGCGCAGCAAACGTGTAAAGAAACACCCGGCAGTGAAATCACAGCAGAGCAAGCGCAGCAAATGTGCAAAAAAACACCCGGCAGTGAAATCATAGCAGAGCAAGCGCAGCAAACGTGTAAAGAAACGCCCGGCAGTGAAATCATAGCAGAGCAAGCGCAGCAAACGTGTACAGAAACACCCGGCAGTAAAATCATAGCAGAGAAGTGCAGTAATCGTGTAAAGAAACGCCCGCCAGTGAAATCACAGCAGACCAAGCGCAGCAAACGTGTAAAAAAACACCCGGCAGTGAAATCATAGCAGAGCAAGCGCAGCAAACGTATACAGAAACACCCGGCAGTAAAATCATAGCAGAGAAGTGCAGTAATCGTGTAAAGAAACGCCAGGCAGTGAAATCACAGCAGACCAAGTGCAGCAAACGTGTAAAAAAACACCCGGCAGTGAAATCATAGCAGAGCAAGCGCAGCAAACGTGTACAGAAACACCCGGCAGTAAAATCATAGCAGAGAAGTGCAGTAATCGTGTAAATAAACGCCCGGCAGTGAAATCACAGCAGAGCAAGCGCAGCAAACGTGTAAAGAAACACCCGGCAGTAAAATCATAGCAGAGAAGTGCAGTAATTGTGTAAAGAAACACCCGGCAGTGAAATCATAGCAGAGCAAGCGCAGCAAACGTGTACAGAAACACCCGGCAGTAAAATCATAGCAGAGAAGTGCAGTAATCGTGTAAAGAAATGCCCGGCAGTGAAATCACAGCAGACCAAGCGCAGCAAACGTGTAAAAAAACACCCGGCAGTGAAATCATAGCAGAGCAAGCGCAGCAAACGTGTACAGAAACACCCGGCAGTGAAATCATAACAGAGAAGTGCAGTAATCGTGTAAGGAAATGCCCGGCAGTGAAATCACAGCAGAGCAAGCGCAGCAAACATGTAAAGAAACACCCGGCAGTGAAATCACAGCAGAGCAAGCGCAGCAAACGTGTAAAGAAACACCCGGCAGTGAAATCATAGCAGAGGAAGCAGCAAACGTGTACAGAAACAACGGGCTGTGAAATCATAGCAGAACAGCATAAACAACGCACCGTGAATTCAAGTCACAGCATCGAATTCACACTGTGAAATGACAGCACAGCAGACCCGTAAAGACACATCTCTCTGCACCATCTGAGAAAAGCAAACGCGTGGACAGCATAAATACACAAAATTATATACTGTAAGCAGAGGAAATCACAAATATGCAAAACTCTTCCTGTTTTTTTGGTGCATGAAAACATGTACTTTAACATCTCATTTTCACATCAGACTGAATGGAACAGACAGACATTTCTATGACTTTAGAAAAAAGCAAAACAGAGAGGCACACACATTTGACGGGGCAACGACGACAAAACACAGAGACAATTTGTTGTGACGTCAGAAAAACAAAGGACACAAATACAGTTGCAGCCGGCATGGCGGGTGGGTGTCGTGCGGGTTCGCGGGGAGAGGGTGTAGGGGGAAGCGGGACGGGTTTAATTGCAATAAAAAAAAACGTACCTTCTTCGGGTCACGCGCCGCCGCCTCAGCTCCTGTCCGGTCCCGTTTTCCTGCTGCTCCTGGACGGGTCTGCCTTTTCCACAGGCAGCCTCCCTCCCCTCCCCTAAGCCAATCACAGCACTGCAATGGCAGCGTTGTGATTGGTGTGGACGGCGCCCAGCCGGGCGCCTTTAGGGAAGCCATTTTCTCTATGTAGGCTGCATGCAGCCTACATAAAGAAAAGGAAGAGTGCGCATGACAAGTTTGGTTGGCCCCGTAGGGCCGACCAAACAGTCAGGGCCCACAACAGTGGGCAAGCCACTCCCTCCCTGCCCTCGAGCAGGACCGCCCACCCGCCCCCAACCAGGCACTTCTGCTTTCTCGCGGTGCGAGAAGCAGAAACATAAAATGGTAGTTATACCATTTTATGTTTCTGCTTCTCGCACTGCGAGAAAGCAGTGGGGCAACGCCCCACCGCCCTAATGGAGGAGCCGCCTGGTTCTGACCAGGGAACATGTGTGATCCAAATATCATAAATTGTAACTTCTAATGAGAACACATGATCTAGGGCAAGGCCTTTAACATGAGTGGCCAATGTCACATGTTGTTGAATATTGAAAGAAGATACAATCTCTAAATACTTCACAGCCTTTTGGTTCTCTTTTAGGCAATCTACCGTCAATTTAAAGCCACCCACTGCAAGAAAACGAAAGCTTGCATTCGCTAATGCAAAACTCTCCTCATTACAGTTGTGTTTTGCAATAGGATTATCCATTCATTCTATAGGGGGGGGTCTGTTGTTGTTACACCTGCAGTACATCTTTAAATATGTCTGCCACTCCTCCACCAACTTTCAGAAATATAGGCTAGGACTCCTCCACCAACTCTAAAGAAATATGTAAAATAAAAATACAAGATGGCTGCTTATAGCTAGAGGCTTATGGCTTATAGTGCTGCAATGGCAAAGTTATAGCAAATAATGGCAAACAACAACTATTGGCAAAAAAAGACCAATCAGCTTTGCCAATGCTTCTTAAAAGAAGGGATCACATTGGATGCAGCATGTTTAATATATGGTGTATTTTTCATGGATACAAAAGGCTGCTGTGGCTGCAGTGACATTCCCCATATTAATGTAAGAGAAGAGGAAGAGGGATGTAGATGCTTTACCCACATTATCATAGTCATGCTATTCGTCTTCACAGTCATTACTAAACACAACCCAGCTGTGTGGTGTCCATTCTTCATCAATGACTAGGATAGACTAGAAAGAGTCAGAGAATTCCGGCTCCTTTATGGCACCCAGTTTAGGTGGGTGTGAACTACATGCACAGCATCTTTTTGTTGTTTGCATCGCAAAGATGAGCTCCACCTCAAAAGTAAATGTAGGTCTAGGAGTAATAAAGATTACTGGTAAGTAATCCGGGCATTAGCGATAGGTTTAAGGGCCAAATGGCTCACTGAGCAAAAAAGCTAATAACTGCTTGTTTGAGGGGATTGAGTGGTGCAGTGAAAGAATTTTGTCACTTCAAGAAAATATTGTCAGTAAAAGTCAAGCAATGAAACCCGGGGGTTATATCCCATTTTAGGTCTCCGCTCTAGACGTCGCTGATGCGCTGTCTCGAAGAGAGACATGCTGCATCTACTGTTGTAGGCTTCAGCTGCCCATAGGCTTGCCATTTGCTGGCTCCCATGTTGCTCTGTTATTCCTTATCCCCATTGGTCCATGGCATGCATGAGTCATGTCTCTTCCTGACTTTAGCCCTCCCTGAGAGCAGCAACAAATTACTGCTAAACATACACAGCGGCCATTTTAACCCATTGTTTCGGTACTACTTTTTTATTATTTCTTTACGAGCGCTTTTCACAAGTGCTACTGTTTTTACTCGCACCGAACCTTTCTTTGTTTCCTGCTCATGTCGAGATTATTCTCAGAGGACTGGGAAACGTGAGAGCTCTGGAGAGAAGCTTGAAGTCACACTGTACGGGGAATCTTGGTTTGTGCCACTGCTTTTTCGCAAAGCGAAGTAATGGAAACATCCGATTACTATTACTCACTCTCTGCAGCAGCTCATGTTCCATACATATGCCTTCTGGATGGGAAACATTCTTTACCCCGCATGCTTTACTCCGCATGCCGTTACCCTGCATTTTTTACTCCGGAATGGGGAATGCGTTGTTATGGATTGCGTTGTAAAGCCCTGCGTTGTAAAAGTTTTTGCGGAGTAAAAAATGTGTGGTAATGGCATGTGGAGTAAAAAAATGCGGGGTAAAGTGTCCTATTCCTTCTGAACTGGCTACCCGGGGAGGTAGTGGGGGAGGACTCGGGCTGTGCCAATCTGCCTGTATACCCCGCGGTGTCCAGTACATTGGCAGCTGGCACTCAATAGGAATGTAGGAAGCTTGTGCAGGAGGCAGCTGTTCATAGGAACAGTCCCTGCTAGACACCCCCGCCAAGAAGTCCTCTTCTTTCTCTCTGTATCTAGGCTGGGAGCCACCTGGGGCTATCTTCTGCAGTGCCAGTTTCGAGGGATGTTGGACATCCTTTTGGGAACTCGAGAGATATGTCCACTGTTGAGGTCGGCACTGCTGGGGCAAGGTCAGCCCCAAGCCAGGCACATTCCACCACCCTTTTGGCATCCAGCCTCCTTTGGACTTCCTGTTCTCCACAGGATCACACAGTCAGTGTGTGACACATACTTGAAATCTAACTGTCGCCTATTTGAGAGCTCACTAGCACTTCTAAAAGCCTGTTATGCAGCTCTACAGCTACTTCACTGCCTTATCTCACTCAAGTGCAACACCGCGAGGCACCTCTTGAACCACCCCGGAGCCTTGACATGTCAGGGGGGAGCTGTCAATACCCTCCTCAGACTGAAATACACGCACAGCACTGCGACACTGGGGCAGGGTTTCTCTACATACTCACATCATCTCACCAGGAGCGGCTCCTCCGCTAAGATGGAGGAGCATCGTCCCACTGATCTCAGAGCAGTGGAAAAGGGAAAAATAAAATGATAATAACAAAGTTATTATCATTTTATTTTTCGTTGGTGTGGGGCTGGGTTAGGGCGGTGGTGGGCTGGTGGCTCAGGGAGGAGGAGTGAACTGTGCACACTAAGTGGCCACGACTGCTTGGCCGGCTGTCTCTGGGCGGCCAAACAGTCATGCGCACTTTACATGTTCCCCACCCAGGCTGCATTACAGCCTGGGTGGGGTACATGCACAGGCTCCCTGTCTGAGCGCCAAACCACAGCGCTCAGACCAATCACAACGCTGCATTGCAGCATTGTGATTGGCTCAGGGGAGCCTGTGTGCTTCCGGACTCTTCAGCAGCAACGGAGGACAGACACAGGCGGCCTTGGCGCGAGGAGGTAAGCAGGGTCGGACTGGCCGTAGCGGGCACCAGGCGTTTCCCCGGTGGGCCGCTAGGGTGGGGGCCGGTTTTGGGCCCCTGGGGGGCCGTTTTTGTTACCGGGGGTCGGCAATATCGGCCCCCTGTAACAAAATCGGCGGAAACCGGCACGCGCAAACTGCTCGGCTGCACCCCCCCTCACCCCAGGGGGGGCTGGCCGAGCAGTTTGCCAGGGCCGGTTTCTGTTGCCAGTCCGACCCTGGAGGTAAGTGTTTTGGTTTTTTAATAAAATATTTTGTTCCCCACCCTCCCCCCTGCTCCCCACTCCTGTTCCCTGCCAGCCGCCACTGCATCTCACTGCTGCCTTTATCTGTCTTATTTTCACCCTTTAATTTTCAGATTAACATGCATAGAAGGGGGGCATTTTTGAAGCAGGAGAATGCTAAAATAAACTTTTTACTGCCTTTTTAAGTGTACATCCTTCTTAAATAGTTGGCACGTACTCTTGTTGTTGAGTGTGTTACACTTATTCAGCATCATAAATAAAGCCACATGCATTCGTTGAAGTTATTTAATTACTCCCTGTTACCTGGCAGATATGCCGCCTCGTCATTTCTTTAAGAGCGCTTTTCACGAGCACACATAGTGCCACAGAAAGGACTGAAAACAGGGCACGAGTTGGGGGTACACGCGGGTGGGCCACACTATTTTCACAGGGTGGACGCCGTCCACCCTGCCAAGAATTTGGGCCCCACGGAAAAATATGCTGAATTCGTCTCGGTGTACTTTGCAAACACCGGGACACATTCAGCAGTGCCTGCATTTTGTTGTCTTCTTTCGATCCGCAACAACGTGCAGGCGAGGAGGGGGCTTTCTTAGTTCAGACTCCTGCTGGGCCCATAACAAAGGCCGAATCTGAGGGGTCATCAGGCCTCCTTTTGTTGGAGTCTCCTGGCTGGGAGCAGTCAGGAGCCTCACACCTAGATGCAAATGCAGCAGAGGGGAAACAAAGGCTCACACCTTGTTAGCACTTCAGATATACTTAAGAGAGGCAGCTTTTCACTTTATTCAGTCCCTCTTTACAAGATATGCATTCACTGTAAGAATGTCAGATGTGTCGGTCTTTCCCTGTATGTACACAAAATAAATGTAATTTATATAGTGCTTACTACCCCTGAGGAGGCGTTGAAATAATTTAAGTACCACAATTTTTCTTTTAGAGCACTTTTAAAGCACTATGGGTAGAGGAAGTTTACGCTGACAAAAGTCAACACTGTTTTATGTGTAGCTTACAAAAGTGTGAATCTTCTGCCTAAATCAGGAGGGTTTCCCTATATACTCGAAATATGCTCCAATGTACTCATGATAGACATGTTAAACATATATGTCAGGGCTTATATCTGATGTCACTTATTATGATGACACTTCCTGTGATGTCACGCGCCGTGATGTCACACGCCGCGATGTCACACGCCGTGATGCTACTTGCATTCTGATTAACTAGGTTAGTCCCCCACCTCTTTTTTTAGGACTTGTGCCCTGACTACAAATATTACTATGCAAACATGTTCAGTAACACACAGACACCCCCTCAAAAGTAATAACACACACATTTGAAAACAAGCACACGACACATCCGCAACGTCACAAACATACGGCTAAAAACATTCACATTAACAACGCCAAAAGCTCGTAGCTTGACCATTGCCGAGACCTATTGGATTTGCCAGTGCTTGTTTACTGGGGTAGTCTAGGGCGCAGATTTTGACAAACATCTCAGCTTTCACTCGCCAAAGCCATCTCCCGCGCTACATCATGTGAATTACGTTTCCTTTCTCGAAGAGGCAGCTAAAAATTAGGCGCGTTAAATGGAAAGTTTATTGGAACAAATGGCCCCCAGCGAGCCAGCAGACACTTGGCACTACTGCCAAGGCTGCTCTTCGTCGTTTAGAGCTGCCATCTGTTTGTTTGGCTTCTGGTGCGGATAGGTTTGGGGGTCCTCGGTGGAACTGTTGGGTCTGATCTTGTTAAATGCTTTTACTGTCCATACTTAAATCATTTTTTGCAGAAGCCGGTGATGTAACTTGCGGCTTAAAGACCGGGGCTACGGTCACGGGGTTAACCCTGGGGATGCGGTCGGGGCATCAACCGTCTTCTCGGGTGTATGGGCGGGGGATAGGCCTAACTTATGACGGCGGAGCAACACTAAGGACACACACACACTCCGATGCTCGGTTCACGCCGTCAGCCACGTGCGCTGACGTCGTCCTCTATTTTATACCCCCTGGCCCGAGCCCGGCCCAGGGAGTTGCATTTGCAACAAAAGAATGCAGTGGCCGGGTGGCTCACTACAAGGGGTATATAAAAAAACACGAGACCGCCCCGATGGCTTTGAAAGCTTTTGAAGGCAAACAGTGTTAATTAAATGTCAGAGTGTAGCTGCATAAATGCCAAGTTATTCACTTGAAACGGTGGGGAATTGCTCCTTTGTTCACGGGTGTCGATATCTGATGGAAACTGCATGGAACTGGGCACTCATGGTTGCCTTTTCACCTACAAGTGCAAACGTTTACATAGCTGCCAAGGTTTCAGATTGCCATGTGTGACATTCTTAAAATTTCTGTGAAATTATGAGTGACACTCCAACGACTAAGAGTGACACGTTCTCTCGAGCAAAAATCATGCAACGAAGACTAGGAAAACTTCTAAATATCAGAAATTACAGACATTTGAGCAACAAGAAACCGAGCGGTGATTCACACAGTACAGCTCTCGGCTCCTCTGGCCAGCTCTGCTCTCTGAAAGTGTTGCAGGGCTGCTTGATAGTGCTGGCGCTGTCATCTGACAGACAGCCTTTCTGTTGTAGTATCTCTCTTCCACGGGTCACTTTAGGGATGCAATAAGAGCCTCTCCTCCAAACTGTGACAAACGCACATGACTGGAGAGCTTCACTGGTAAGTGTGAAGTTCAGATCCGTCTGGCCTGCCAATTATGTCCAGATGGGCTGGGGGAGGCTGTAGTTAGAGAAAACATCCTGCGCCGAGCCCACAAACTCAACATCACAGCACAGCACAGACCAGCGTAAGTGTTGTGCACGACGCCAACAGGGCAGGTGACAAAGGAAAATGAAAAGATGTTTTCATGTAAATGCACCCACTGGTGAAAAGTGACAACATGCCAAAACCAGCTGCATTACTATTGATTGCATAGGCCCAGTAATGCATGTCGTTTTTAAATCGTCACGCAGCTAAAGTTTACCCACAGTCACCAGTCAATGCTACAAATGTCACACAAATACATTGTTTACTGACACAATCAAAAACTTTGCAAAAGAAATAGTAAATTATAAAGCAGGGATATTTCTGGCTTACCTGAATGGAAAGCGGAGTTCTAACAGCTAATAACACTGTCTGTGTGCCGTTGGCACTTGGTTTAGGCCAGTGTAGCATGTAACTGGCAGCCAGCCCCTGGCTTACAATCCCACTGCCCTGTCTCTCGATCTCACCTTGGGATCAGACTGTGTTCATTGCAGCGCCGGTTGGTGCAACGTGTCACGGTGCTGCAACCCGCACTCTCCACAGGCCTCCCAGGGCTGGGTCTCTGCCGCCTTGGGTTTCTCAAGTCTGTCTCCTGGCCACAGCTAGCCCTGGTAGCAGCTGGGCTCAGCTCTGGCCCAACCATCAACCGAGCAGGGCGACGACTGCCGTGATCCATAGCCGACGGCTACCCCAGGGATGCATTAAAGTAGGCCTCCGTCCAAGCCTTGTGACTGCGGGAGCGGGCGCACATTAGACTGCTGTCCAGGCATACGGGGCAGCAGGAAGGGGAGGCTAACGGCGCAATGGGGGCACAGTGAGGAGCTGCATCTGGGACAGCTTTTGGCCGCACCTCCCTCCTTTGTGATTTTAATGACACATTAGAGAGTCAGTGTCACTCAGGTCGATGCTGTGCCCGTCCCGCTGGTCCAACGTCGCAGGGTTAATTATATTATAATAAAGTATTGCCTCGCCCTCCTGCGCAGGCAGCCGGCAGCAGCGCATGCCACTCAGACTCAGACGCCACAGCACAACTCCAGTCGAGTCCGACCCCGGCCCCGCTGCTTCTCCGACCTCACTTCCTGTTCCAGGACCACATCCGACCCCACCACGGTGCCACAGAGCTGCCCCTAACGCAACTGATGAGGGCAGGCCCCGCCCGGGTCTCCAGGCAGCAGCCGGGCAGATTGTAATATTGTAGCACGGCACTAGTGAGAGCACGATCTTTAACTACTTAGTGTTACTGAGCCTGGCAAGTCAAAGTGAAGTCTGCCGGGCCGGGCGCACGGCAGACAGGTGTCAGGGGGCGCCGTTTCAGCGCTGTCAGCAGAGTACGGTCAGTGGCAAAAATGCGTGACAATGCATTTCAGTGCGGTGATGCGGGAACACCACACTGAAATGCGTTAGCGTCACGCCTGATGCGTGATACTTGGCAGGACTGCGTTTACTCCTCTCCTTCGTGCCTCTTCATTGATACCAAAATATCTCATGATTGAAATATCAGTTAATCTGTTTTTTGCTCTTTTAACTTCCTATCGTGTTTAAGTGATAACTGATTGTTCTGGTGGCGTGCAGAGGAGCCTGAGTGTTTTATAAATGCCACTAGATTCTGGTATTGATTTTTCAGGGCATTAATTCACAATTACCGGTAATTTCGTCTTTTATGAAGCGTGGAGTGTTGTGATGGGCTGGCAGTTCAATGCAGCCCAGGAAAATTTTTCCTACCGGACCAATTGCACCTGGAGAGTCCGGCCTTTTTTAGGAGGATCGGGGTTGAAGAGGGAGAATTCTATTTGTGTCTACGAGACAACTATGTGATTTCCTTCGGGGCTGTTTGCCAGGCTGAGTAGCTACTGTCACTCCTAAACGCTGCCTCCTGGTCCTCAACCTATTGGGGCGGGGTTTCCCCTGGTTTATTTATTTATTTGTGCATTTTTATGTAGCACGGACATTACCCAAAAGTGCTAGAACGCTTTACAATTAGAACATATATCGCTACATGAGAAGATGGATCGTTACATAAGGTTAACAGAAAGTTCAAAGTTACAAAATATCAGCTGTTAGAGGAAGAAGGTAGTACAATTCGAGGCAGGGAGCTGCTTGTCAACCGGGGCGATCCTATTGGAGCAGTGAGTTTCAGGACCGTGGTCAGAGGCTCAGCTAAGGATGCCGGAGTCATATATCCACTGGAGAGGTTGGCTAAGATGTCAAGAGTTAAAATGTGCTTTATAGACAGTCCAGCCCTTATGCAGTAAGTTGGCATATTTCACATTTAGAAATTCTTGTACAATGATCTTGCTTTCTGTTTTTGTGTATCTATAGATCTATCTGCATGTCTCCCTGTGTAGGATGACTCTTAGCCTTTCGATATCTGCAAAACGCAATGCCTGAAACTTTCTCTGGTTTTTACTTGAAGTCATCTCGGGAAAATGGCCATGGAACACATAACTTTATTTAGATATACCTTTTTGTATTAGAACTTTCAGCAGCAGGATCTACAGTTGTGTCGCACAACAGAGCACTTTACACTGTTGGAGGCAGACATTCCGAGGAACAAATGTAAGCAAAGTATGTGAGATTCAACGTTCCACAACAGTGACAATGCACACAGGGATGACGGTCATAGAAATATATACGTTGAACTTCTGTAAGAGCCTGATTTAGTGTTAGGTAGGCGGAGTAATGTCCGCCAGGGGCGAGGGAGTATTTCACTTCGTCACCCTGATGGACATCCCGCTCACCATATTTTTAGTTGTCCGCTGGCCATCTGAAATCTCAAATGTCCGGGTTTAACTATCATATGCCCAGTTACATCCTCTGATGTACTGGCTTGCCCAATTACTATCTCCAAAAGCAAGACAATGCATAGATTGGGCAGAAGCGCCTCAAATGCTCAGGCACAACTGTCATATGCCCAGACGCCATCACTTGGGCTTACATCATGCATTGCATCTACAGTATTGAGACATTCATAGAGTTGCTATAATGCAAAGCTATTTTAAACTACTATACTATTGAGAAATTAAGAGAGTTCTCACAATGCACCTCAACCCTGACATACGTGACACACTAATTGGCCAGTGCCAAGACAGTAACAGAACGATCGCAGTGCACCCAATCAGGGTTTGCATTGTGCCCTGGACCCCAAATGCTCACATCTGATGAGTTCGTACACCTCTCCTATGGGACATGGTAGGGGAGTAAGTAATTGGCTCCTATTTCAACGATCACAGTGTACCTGTAATCTGATTTGTAGTGGAACCTGCAACCACAGTACCTAACCATGCAGACCAATTCAATCTTGATTTGCATCATGAACTAATATGTCAGTACAGAGAGATTGAGGGACATATCTGTCCTGAAATTTATAAACACACTTAAAAATTAATTTAAAGATTGCCTGACATGCAAGAACTGACACATCCATAGGGTGCTCCCAAAGCATATAGTTCCTATGTGTACCTTGTGGCACACAGCCTTTAATTTAAGACCATTAGGACAGCTGTGAAGAATAATGCATTTGCTATATAAAGGTCTTTGTGTGTTCATATATGTGATCAATAAAAGATAAAGATGAGGGAAAAGAAAAGGGAAAAAATAAGAATGTTACATTTCGACTATCTGTTAACATTACTACCATACCTGAACAAGTTGATTTGGGCAGTTTAGTTTAGTTTAGTTTATTAAACTTTGTTAGGTTGACAAACAATGGGGGCAGTCTGAATGCATGTTTTGATCTTGGGACTTTCATTTGCAGTTCTGTGAAATATGAGTACCTATGTTTCATATAACTGATTTCATTTAATGTATCTCTGTCAGCCATTTAACATATGTCTCCCCTTTAAAGCACATCTTCGCTTTAAAGCAATAGCTTTAAATAACATTTCTCATTCAAAACACCATCCTCCTACAGTGCACCTGTCTCATTTAAATCACGAGCCTCCTTCAAAACAAACATTTCCCTTAAAGCATCTGTCTTTAAAGCATGTTCCCTTTACAGCATTGCAGTGTCTTGTGATATTTTATGACGGAACCCTTTTGGCTTCTAACAGACTCCGTAGAGCTGTGACGTAGATGTCAGAGTGCAATGTCATGAAAGCTTGTTTTAGAATGTTGAGTTCGCAGTTACACGCTGCAGAATAAAGACGTGTAATACTCAGCTCCGTGTGTGGCGTAGTCATTGGCGGGTGCCCAGGCTGGGAAAATGCTACAAGCGTTACCTTCTTCAATGCATATCATCACCTCATAAAACACCTTCGCTGTAATGCACCGCTCTCTGGTGAAGCTTCTTTCTGTGGCAAAAATCCTCTGTATTATAAAACACGCTCCTGCTGTAAAGCTGCCGTAGAGCACCTCTGCCCTCCACACCACATCCGTCCTGCAAACATCACCTCTTCTTCAAAGTACCCTTCGCCTCTAAAACTCCTGTCTCCCCTTGAAGCACCTCTCATGTGTATGCCGCCCCTCTCTTTTTAAAATGCATGTCTCCTCTAAAGCATCCCTCCATTGAAGCCTCCATCTCCTCTTATGTATCACAATCCTGTAAGGAATACCATTTCTGTAAAGTAAACCTACAGTACAGCATACATCCTGCGAACCCTTCTTTTCTGTATACAACCCCTCTAACGTAAAGCACCTCTCTCATCTAAAATCTCTCTTTCGTAACACAACTGTGATTTATACAGTGGTCTTCTGAAAACAACCCTATCCCGTAGATCATGCCTCTCCGGTAATGAACCTGTATCCGGTAAAACCTATGTCTAGCAAAGTACATCTGTCCTGTGTGCTTAACAGGAAACTTATCTAAAATACCCCTCAGTAGAAGAGGAACCTTCTCCGGTAAAGCGCCTCTGCCAATTAAAGCATATTTCCTGTAATACATTTCTCTCCTGTTGAGCTCCTGTTCTCTAAAGTGCCTGCACCACTCTTCCTGTAAAGCACCTCTTGTAATGTACCTCTCTCCTGTAATGCACCCCCTACTGTAAAGCACCTCTTCTATGATGTACCTCTCTTTCTTTTAATACACTCCTCTACTGTAAAGCACATGTGTGCTCTAAAGCACTTCTTGCTTTTCTATTGGTATTACACCTGTGTTTCCCACTTGCTCAGCAGGATGCGATTGAAAAGAATAACAAAAACACCAATCCTAATCCCTGATGTGGGTAAAATCAGCTGTAGAGCTTTAAAAGCTCAAGAAAGAAACTAGGGCAGTCACTCTCCCTGCCTTGCGCCAGGTGTGCCGCCATAATCAGGCCATACAAAATGAAACCAGAAAGGTTCCAAGCTACCCATGGGTTCCGAGGCTGCCAGCTGCGGTTTCTGCATGAGTGTGGGGGCGCAACGCTCCCCCACCCGCTGCAGCCACGCTAAACATGAAAAATAAAATAGCAATTAAATTATTTCATTGCCATTTTATTTTTCACGTGGAGTGCCGCAGCCTGCCCCCAGCCGGGAGAATTGGGAGCGTGTCCTCCTCTGCTGCTGACTGGCAGCATAGAGGACTGGAGGACGGGCTGGACGCTCCAAAGTACGCATGTCAGTTTGGCCGGCTCTCTTGCGCTGACCAAACTGAGATGCGCGCACTTTGCAGCTCTCCACCCAGCTGGGTGGAGACCAAGCACATGCCTCCAGGGCCTGAAGGAGCGTCCAGCCAGCCCGCTCCACCCAATCCTGCCACTTCTCTCATGCTGCTTACCAGCATGAGAGTAGCACCAAGATTGGTTAATGGAATTGGCTGGAGCAGGAGCACTTGGAGCCGAGGGATTGGAGTGAGGAGGACTTCGATGTGCAGGAAGCAAGGTAAGTGACTTTTTTTTAATTTTTATTCATAGCCACTCATCTTGCTTGCATGCATGCACCCACCCACCGCCCATTTGCCCGCCTCACCAATATGTGTACCTGCCAGCTGCCCCTGGAGGCTGCCCCCTTTTAACATAACGCTTTATTTAGCTCATTTCAGTCCAAGACGGTGATCACTGTCAGTGAGTAGCAGCTGTGGGCACATTGGGGAGGCAGTGAGCAGGCTGGAGGGCGACTGCTGGAGTTTTTAATCTGGGTTGGTATATCCTCATTCGGCCAGGTTACATGACCACTCATGGGCAGCGCCCCTAATCCACTGTCAGAGCTGTTTTAGGTTGTTACAATTTTGTAACAAATGCACCTACATAAGTGATAAACGGAAGCAACAGATTTGGAAAGGGGCCGGGTAACGCTGGCCTTGCTTTCTGTGTGAATGGCTTTGCAAGTTAAATATGCTGTGGGGCTAGAATTGCTGCTTTTGTATTTTGATTTTAGCTCTGAAGTTAGGTACAAATAAAAAGGAAAGCATGATCACTGTTTTTTGGTACTGTTTCACTTCTGTTTCACTTCTAGTGATCCTGTTGCTTTTATTCATGCAGCAGAATGCAGAAGATTTTCTAGTGAAATCGTTTAACAAGCACCGGAAAAGAAGTGACCCATTTCAGACCAGAGTCCCCCCCTCCCCCCCCCCCGTCTCTGTTGGCTTCCCCACCCCTTGTGAGCGATATAAGACAATATGTACATGCCCTGTTGTTAAGTAGCAAAGATGGTTGAAGGTAATTGCTTCATGGGACTCACAGCTGAAGATACCAGTTAATTATATTCCAGCACTAAGGGGTTGCGAGCTGCTAGCCCGGTTTTTTTCTGTATGTAGTATCCTGTCCATGATTCTTCAGAGGCCAGGAGTCACAAAGACATTGCCAAGGGTTGCAAGTGGCGAGCCTGGGGTTTCAGTTGAAACCCCTGGCGATCCCTAAATGATGTCCATGCAGTAGCTATCTTCGGAATTCTATTTTTTGTCTTCTTTGATATAGTTATACCATTTCAAGATAGCCACATGTTTTGTCACTTTGCATATTGTTCCTGGGCATGTTCCCCACCAGGCTGTGTAATGCAGCCTGGTGGGGAACATGCAAAGGGCGCATGACTGTTTGGCCGGCCCAAGATGGCCGGCCAGACAGTCATGCCCACTTAGAGTCTGCCACCACTCCTCCCCCTCTGACCCAAGCCCCACCCCGCCCTAACCTAGCCTCGTTGTGAAAAATTAAATTATAATTACGGGGTTATTATCATTTTCTTTTTCTTTCTCCTGCTCTGAGAGCAGTGGGCGACGCTCTTCCGCTTTAGCGGAGGAGCCCCCCGTGGTGGACCAAGCGCAATGGTTGTTCTTTGTCGATGACTAATGGGGTGTGCTAGAATTTCCATATTCTGGGTGCATAGAGCAAGAAGCATGTCTCAAGTAGTATTTTTTTTTAAACTACAGATCGTGTGCCTGCTTACCTTACAGGCCTCTGCTGAGTTGTTATGTTCGAAACTAGGAACATTCCTATCAGTTGCTTTGATGGTGGGTTCATCAGCTGTGATATGTAATGCCCAAACATACTAGCGCCAATTCACCAACACCATAGGGGTTGTGAATGTTGCCCTGTTACCAGGGCCGGACCTGGAGCCGAAACCAGCTCTGGCAAAGTGCTCGCCCGGCCTCAAGGGGGGGGGGGGAGGGGGAGAGGGCCCGGGTGCTAGCGGAAGGAAAGATTTGTGCCTCTTTTGTTGCTGGGGGGACGATATTGCAGCTATGCTGCAAAACCAGCCCCCGGTAACAAAGACCCCCCAACCACCCGTGGTCTAAAACTGGCCTCCACCCTGGCGGCCCATCGGGGGAAACGCCTGGTGCCTGCTACGGCCAGTCCGGCCCTTCCTGTTGCAAAGAAGTTAGTTGAATGAGCGATCTTTCCCTGATGGCTCATTTGCAAAAAAATGTTTCCTAATGTATTTTCAAAAAAGCCAAAGCGACACTCATGAAAAAAACTTCAAGCTCGGCCACGTCCCCAGGAGCAATTGTGAAAGGTAAATAGACATACATGTCTATTTAAAATGCACATTTCTAGGGCACATGTGCTCTCCTAGTTGAAGACAAGTTTCTACCGAGTGAGCATGATGTGTCTACGTATGGAATGCGACAATGGACATCTGTGCTGTGTCTATCAAATACTGCAAGAATGTAATTGGTTGCTTCATTATAATTATTGTGGAAGCTGAGGACGGAAATGATGATGAATGTTGTACTTTTTAGCGGTTGCCTTGTGGATATTCAAAAATGGCCATTCGCAGTTTTGGAGAGATCACATAGCGCTGGATTTGTCGCCCAGAGCCATTCACAGTTTGGTCTGTTGTTTCATACGCTGTCGTTTTAGGAAGGCAGAAATCTTATTGCGCCTTGCAGCTGATCTTTGCAGAGGAGCAAACAGTTATTAATTTATGTTTCCAGTGGGTTCTGTGGCACTTATCTTGCAGCTTTAATTTTAGGCTTAAGTTTTATGTCTTCATAATTTAGTTTGTATTATTTTAGAATAGCCCTTTGTGGCGTCCCAAATACGTTCACTCTGACTGTAGTCTACAGGGAGAGGCGGTTCGCCAGAGAGCCAACGATTGGCTTTATCGATTGGCTTTATCGAATTGATGCATGTGCATGAAGACGCTAGCCGCCATGCCAGGTTGGTTCAGTAAAATGAAATCCCTGTGTGGAATTATTCAAAAGAGAAACTCCGAGAATCCGCCTGTTATCCGTTACCAGTAGAATACGGCCCCATTGTTCTTCCACACTCACACAAGGTGGCTCGCTGCGTCACAGGCCCTTCCAAGTAAAGCAACAAGTTCAAAATGAGCCTTTTTTAGCCTCTTGAACCCTGCTTATAACTAATGGATCACTGGTGTCGCTAGAGCTCTATAAAGTCGTACTAAAGGGGCCCATCTCTAAAATTGTTTAGTGGTGGGTGTGATCTTGATTTATTCGAACCCCCACTCAAAAAAGTTGAAAAAAAAATAACCGATGGAGCTGTTTATGACCCAATCTTGTTTCCAAACATTTATAATTGATGTCATAGAAGAATTCACTCAGTGCAGATTGTCTTATATTTCTTTCATTCTTAATCTCTTCCTTTCTACTCCTCCCTATTTATCCCCCTCTTTTTCCACCTCTTCCCTCTTCTTTTCCATCTCCTTACTACGTGCCTCTCCTTCTCTAATTTCCCATCCCTCTGTTTTCGTCCCTCTGTTCTCTTTTTCTTGCAAATTCCCAAAAAACTATAATGTCAGTAGGACAAAAACCACAATCCTCTTCATTATTTTGAATACTTTCTGCTAGGAATCGCTGTCAATTGACATGTGCCCACTCCTAACTCCCAATAACAGGCTATGTTATGTAGGCTGCTGTACCTTGCACAGAGTATTACAAATGTTGCACAAAGGAAAGACTGATGGGGTCGATAGTAGGCACTTAATTTAGGCAGATGGACCTAAAATGTTGAAAGTGCAGAATTCAGACAGCCAGTTACATGTAAACAACAGCACTAGACTTACTAATAACCTTGGGGTCCGGAGTACAGTGCTACCTGTCATACAACGCTTTAACGCCCCCTCAGGGTAGTAAGCACTATATAAATGTCATTGCAATACAATACAATGTTGTGTCAGTGTGTTTATTCGAACAGCTAGTGCAATCACTCACATATCAGGTTCATGCTTCTGAAATTGTGGACTGGACACAATATACTTGCCAACATACTGTGATCAAACACAGGTAGGATTTTTCAGGTTTCAAAACCACCAATTAGCATAATGATGACACTCCCGGAAATTCTAGCCCGTGACGTTGAGCCTGTTATGACATCACCGGAAATCACATTGCGTAACATTAGACCCAGATTAAAATAAGCATTTGCAATGCAATAGGTCTCGCATTTACGAGAGTGTGAGTTATTGGCATTGTAAAGGACAATGCCTTTTATTTATGTGTTGTTTTTAACACAGATAAATAAAAGGCATTGTCATTTACAATGCCAATAGCTTAAACTCTCACAAATGAGAGACCTATTGCATAGCAAATGCGTTCTGCGCCCGTGCTATAAATTTTTTTAAAAAGCGTTAGGAGAGAGCGTGTCCTGCTATTTGAGAAAATAGTGATCGGAGGCTGTAATTAAAGCCTACCATGTAACAACACACGTAACAGGGGATGTTGCTATGGGAGGTTACTAAATGAGACACAGCGGTACTAAGGAGGGGCTACTAGGCCTATTGACCATTGAACAGCCACAGTTTATATTGGACAATGACACAAGCCATTGAAAAATATGGGCGGAGAGGGGGCGGGGCTTCAAGTCCCTACCTGAATAGAGCATGCCTCACAGAGCAGCGCATGCGCTGCCCAGGCTCGACCTAACAAATGACAGTGTGGGTTTTGGCCCACGCAACATTAGAGCTCTTGTAAATTTCTGAAATGCATTACTAGTTACAGATTCTGCACTATAAAAATTCCAAATAACACAAGTAACTCACAAAGTTTATAACATAAAATATTGTTGAAACCTGCAGCTAAGCTCCAGTCTAAGTATACAATTGTATTGGCAGTCCAGTGGCTGTACAGTAAGCACAGACTGGATTACACGCACTGTTTCACATCATAGTGCTTAAGCCTTTGGACTGTTATTTATGGTATGCTGCTTTATCAACCCTGTGAGAGCTATGTCTAGGGATCACACTGATGACTCAGTTAGACCTGTCAGAGTATGCAGGCCCTTCTCACAAAAAAGGCAAACAAACTCTAAAATTGTTCTCACTCTGCCGCCAGTTGCACGTGCTGCAACCAACTGTAAAAACCTATGGGACCTTTCAGCAGTAACCCTGAAGCAATGGCATTTTACCTTGAATTAGTCTGCTTCTTAGCTGGTTACCAGCCCTGGCAATTACCACGCATCAGGCGTTAAACTAACGCATTTCTGTGTGGTGGTCCTCATCACTGCACTGAAATGCATTGTCAAGAATTTATAGCGCCTGCTTAGCAAGCCGGATCCGAGTACTACTAATTACTCCACACTGACAGAGTAAAGCTGGTAGCTGGCAGCCGTGCCTCTGCACTGCTTGCAGCAGGCTTGGGGGCTGGGTCAACTCGCTCATCTGGCTACAATGTATAATATTCACCCAACACCCGGGCGCAGCACCGCTGATTAACTCAGGATGTCATGAGTGTCATTGCCCAATTGCTTCTGCCGAGACATCCTTGCAGGGCATACTGCGTGAGACACACACCTATAGGCCGGGGGCGCAGGCGCAACATAGTTTAACTTTGGAAGCCTGCTGCAACTCCCACCGCGTTGTGCCTCTCGGCCCTGATGGGACCCAGCAGCGTAATGATCACCTGGACCGACTTGCATCTGACTTGCAGTCGCCGCCGGAGTGGTGGTATGGTCCCTTTAGCACTGCAGTCGGGCCCCAGGTACGTGATTTTGACAGCTTCATAACTAGGCAGCTTTCTGTAATGTCACTGCTTTTACAGGAAATTCTCATCCATTTCAACAAACTTTATTTCGGTCAATATAGACCATAAAAAGTGAGCAATACAGTCGATGACACAAAAAGTACATAAAAAAAGCTAATACATGACAAGAAAATACAAGAAAATCATGATTAAAGCATCAATAGAATTCGTCATGGAGAAAAAGAATAAATACATTTAAAATGCAGCTAGTCAACATCCAAGAATTACCCCATGTCGGATTGGAATTGTCGAATTTGGTTGCATCGTTAACATTGGTTTTTGGAATGTAAAGGAGTTAAAAATAGGTCAGATGATAAGAATAGTTAAAATAAACAAAAACGTGGCATGGAGGACACCGTGGGGGTATTATACTTGCGGTGATGAGTTTAACCGTGCCCTCCGGTTGTGCCACATAGTGTTCAGAAAACGGGAGACAGCAAAGACTATGGGTGGATGAGTGTCCGTTCACAATAGTCTAAATGCCTCCACAAGCTGCCGACTCCCCATGTTTTTACAAAGTGGGACCAACAAACGCCGTCTGGCTGTTTTGTACCCGGGGCAAAAGAAAAAAACATGAACATCGGTCTCGTCATTGCAGTTACAAGCAGGGCACCCCAAGGGGGAGGCTTTTGTCCATTTGTTGGTGAAGGCACGGAGCGGGAGGGTCCCTATTCTAAACTGGAAGTATGGTTTCCTTGCCGAGAGCGGTTGAATAGCATCCAGAAAATGCTCAAAGTGATAATCAGCTTTGATGTTTAAAAAAATCATCTGTTAGGTGGCCAAGTTGGGAGTTCCCCTGAATATCAACTAGTTTGAGCGATCTGTATGCTCTTACTAGTGCTAGGCGAGGCATGGCCAAGCACGCAGTCTCCGGATTGCTCCATAGGTTTGGAAGACCTAACTTGTGTAACACATCCCTTACGTATGAAAGCCAAGGCAGATTGCCCACCCCCGGAAGGCCCAGGATCTCCTTAAGTTCTAACTGATAGACTGCAAGTTCCAGGGTCGCCCACAGTCTACGCCAGAAAGTTAATGGTCGAAGACCAATCTCCTCTGCTATAGGTCTGATGCCAAGATCCATGCATAATGGGATGAGAGGGGTGCTCAATGGAAGGCCCAGCAGCTGTCTCAACAAGTTGTTCTCTGTTTTGGACAGACCACCAGGGGGACAATGGCCCCATAGCTCCGCCCCATGCATTACAGCGCTCCTAATTTGGACTTTGTATATCTCGTCCACCGGGGCAGCAGGTTTACAGGTGGAGTTCCTGTATGTTTTTAGTATTCCCCCTACCGTCTGAGCTAATTTGAGGCTTGCTTTAGCTAGATGTGGGCCCCACTCGAAGTTTTCGGACAGTGTGACACCTAGATAGTCGAAGACAGTCACCCTCTCTAGCAAAGTACCGTTTAGAGAGGGGTTAGGGCGAGAGGTTTTGGCTGGATTGAAAACCATAAATTTGGTTTTAAGCGTGTTAATCTCCAACCCCCTGGCTGTACAGAAAGTTACAAAGCTAGCCAAAACTCTCTGGATGCCCATGGGTGACTTGGAAAGAAGCAAGGTGTCGTCCGCGAACATCATTGCTGGCACCTTGCTATGCACCAGCTTGGGGGCATCGTTGTCCACTACCTCGTTGAGTTGGGCAACCAAGGCGTTAATGAACAGACAAGACGGTTGGCCCAAGCCAGATACGAAGACGGACCCCTCTTCCTTCACAGGTACATATTACCCAGGGTTGCAAAAAAAATAAAAATACGGCACCAGGCAGCTCAGATCAAAGGGCACGTGCAGGCAATACTCGGGGGGGGGGTCGCACAGGGGTGAGGGGGGGGTTTAAAATTAAATAAAAATAAAACTTACCTGACCGGGTCCACTCCGCGCCTCCTCTGCTCCTGGGCCGGGGTCCCGCATTGGCGGCTGGCACGTTCAACTTCTTCTCAACAGGAACAGCCGCGTCACTGGCGGCAACCCGTCTCAGCCAATACTGACGCTGCTCCAGCAGCGCCAGGATTGGCTTAGCAGGGATACTCGCCGCCCGCCCACCCATTAGGAGATCGAGGGTTGCAGCGTTGATCAACCCTCGCTCTCCTAATGCGCAGCCGCCAGCCAGAGCAGACACTAGTGCGCATGACTGGGCTGGTCGGAAAAATTGTCTGACCTAAACCCGACATGCGCACTTGTGCTGCTGCCTGCTGTGCGCTCCGCGCCACCCCCTGGTCTGACAATGCATGTCAGTCAGCATGACGTATGGTACACTGTATGTCGTTAGACAGGGTGTTCAGCTGATCCAGTGTACAATTCAAGTGTGTGGCAACCCAGGTACTGAGACCCTCTGAGGGTCTACCTCTCCCCCCCTTTGTAGCTGGCACATTAAAAATTGCATACCCCGTCCTCTTGATGTCGTCCCTAGCCCAGGTTTCCTGGAACATACACACATCATAGCTGCCTACAAAGAGTCCCCATTCTGGGCAGTACAATTTACTATTAATTCCGGCGATGTTCCAGGATAAAACCCTCAGCTTATGGTTAGAGTTAAGGTTTTCGCCTGGGGCGGGACGGCTGTTAGAGTCTGGGCTTGCGATGTACTCCTGCTGAGCCAAAGGGACTGCTTCCAATTCTTTCATGAGGGGACTACTACTAGTTAAGCCGAAGGATAGATGGTCATGGGCTTCCACCAGATGGTTGCCCTGCTGATGGACAATCGGTAAAACCCCTGGTTCATCCCCAGAACCACACGGTATAGCCTGAATGAGCCGACCACAGTTGGATCCCCTTGGTTCCCTGCCTGGCCCCTGGGGCCCACAACTCGAGTTAGGTCCACCTTCCCACACAAGTCAATCCACCTCTTCAAGGGCCCCAAACCTATTCACCACTGGGATGTTAAATAAAAGGGCTCTGGGGTATGGATCCACTGTGAATTGATCTAGAGACCAGTTATCTGGAGCACCGATGCTAGTGGACCTATTGAGGGAGCGACTGAGGGAGTAAAAATAGTCAAGAGTGTGGGCCCTGACCCCTGTTGATGGAGCGTGCGGACTTGGGGGTATAGCCCGCCAGGGTGTGAACAGTCTGAGGATTACTAAAGTTAATAACTATACAGTCCCCTTGCGTTGTCTTTGGTCGCGTGCCCACCCAGCTAACTCTACGTACCGTTAAGATCTCGCCTGCTCGGTCATAGGAAAACTGCCTATATCTGGCCAGCCAGAATTGGCACTTGTTCCTTAGGTCCCACTGTGTTTCCTTCTTGTTAACTTTAGTCTCGGGTACTCCGGTCAATACAATGACAGATGGAAGTGAGGCTTGGGGTAGAGTAATAGTCGGAAGGTTCACCTCTCCCGAGCCTTTCTCCATGGCATCCAAACGGTCCACCCCAGACCTGCCCACCCCTGTCTCTAGTTGTGTGGGCATTTTTACATTTGGGCCCTCCGTACGGGAGGCAGAATTAAGGGTCCCTTCCGTAGTAGTTACACTCCTGTGGCCAGTAGGAGGCCTCCTAGCTTGATTCTGATAGATATCTAGCCTTGCTTGATGGAACATGGTAGTTTCTACTGTCTCTTTACTGCATGCATGTGTTTTCCTAACTCCCAGAGACCCATTTAGAAGTACCTCCCTTGGGGGTCCATGGTTGCCTGCAGGGATTTGATCTACACAATCAGTCTGTGAGCTACCATCCTTCTTCTCCCCTGAGTCTTGGTTGGTTGATTCGATAGTATTTATGTACCTCTTATTCACTGTCAGGGGTCCTGTATCCAAGTTGTTAAATATATGGGCAAGTTCTTCCTTAACAATAGTTCTCAACTGTGTCTGCAGGTCCGCTATCAAGTTCCGAGCCCAGGGTGGACAGTCAGAGTCAGTCTGAGGGCTAGTGGAATCTTCTAGCACCCCCTCGGTGCTAGCTAAGTTGTCACCCCCAGATGCGAGCTCGGCGTTTTTCTTCCTTTTGGCTCCCGCCCCATTTCCGGGCTTGCGCTTCCCATTCTTAGTTGTATTGATAGTCATTCCACCTTTGCGTGTAGCTGGCTTTGCCAGTGGGCTTTGGGGTGGGGGGAAGGGGACTCGATAGGCCTGGGCAAAGACTCTAAAATGCTAGAAACAGGTATAGGGGTTGGAATTTGTGCAGTGGATGACCCGGACACTGGGCAGAAGATGTCTGGCGTTAGAGACAGACGCCTCTCTGTTAGCTCAATATCTGTAGTGACCACCCCGATGGCCCTCTGGAGCATCCTATCAATTGAGGTTGGTGGCATAGGAGAGGGTATAGGCACTTGGGGATGTTTTGTTGCACAATTACGCTTGCCCATTTCTCAATTAATCGGAACAATAGAAGTCCCTTGCCCCTAGGAAAGGCCAGACACAAAAAAATTAGGGTGTTGTTATACCTAGGGAGCAAGAGGCAAACGAAGTCTGTTAAGAGGGACACAGGTGGTTAGGTTATAAAAAGCTCATTAGATCAATATTCAGAATGTGAAAGTCACGGTAAAGCCCAGACAGTTATTGTTCAAAGGTGACTAGTGGAAATGTTCAACTAAGTCTCTAGGTTGCAAGTTCCTCATTTCGCCCTCAACTCAGGCTGGTAGGTAACAATCTGGTCAGTACAGTGGGGAAGAGCTTGCAGTTAAAAACAGTTTGTTGGATTGACCCAGGGGGTCTTACCCGAATAATTATGCTGGCTGTTTGGCAGCAAGGGGGTGGCCCAGCCCTGCCTCTTCCTGGTGAGGACGGGCCTGCCCTTAGCCCGGGCTTTGCCCGGGCGCGGCCCACGCGCGTCCCGCGCAGTGGTAGAAGTGGCAGAGCTTTTGAGCGCTTGTTGGGCTCCTCCCCCACACCTGGGTCAGCAGCGTGGCCGCGCAGGGCACCCTGGGACTTGAAGTCCCACCAGGGTTTGATGCGGCCCTGCAGGGATGTCAAATAGGCTGGTGTAGCACCCTGGGATAGAGATCCCACCAGGGTGTTGCTGATTCCACAAAGTGCCCCCGACAAACAGAAAGAACAGCAACCCGTGTGTGTCCCATCTCTCCCTTTGATATCGAGTTACGAGCTCTTGTGTCTTTAATAAAGCCACCTGTTCTTTTGGGCAAGGCTCCCTGATGTGACCACAATAAACTGCAGAGGCCTCAGGGGTGAGCCCAGAAGAAGGAGGACTCAGGGGCCGTAGATCTTTGGGAGAGGGCGCAGCGACTGCAGCCTCTGCTTCCTAATCTCCCTACGGTGTAAAGGAGCACCCCCTCATCCCATCGGAGTAGGTGCTGCGGGGGCAGAGTGCATGATCTTGTAAGCTCGTCCGGTGCCATTCGGTGGTCTGGAGGAACCCTTGCTCGCCTCCGAGAGGTGAGAACTGCCAATGTGGAGGCCTGGATCCCTCGCCGCCTGGCTCCCCCTGACTGAAGCTGTCACAGAGCTCTGAGCTGGTCCATGCACATCTGTAGGCCCTCAACACCAGGATCCCTCGCAACCCCTAGAAAGGTGAGAGACGCCACAGATGGAGCAAGGGTTGCAAGCAGTAGCACCTACATCCATGTGAGTGCAGTGACCTGTTTGTGTTGTTATATGTGCAGGAAGGGAGAATGGGGTACTCAAAATAATAACACGGAGTGGCTTCAGTACTCTTTAGTTTGCGGCTACATATGACCCCGGTATTGCAATTGCAACGGGTGCTGCTGGTGAAAGTTAAGGTGCTTTCAAAAAAGTTGTGTGTAATACTCAGAACTGAGCGGCATTTGCAGACTTGTGTGTGACTCAATCTTGGAATAAATAGCACAGTGATTGGAGGTACGCTACCAGACAAGGAGAGTGAGAGTTTCATTTTGAAATGTAGGGCACCAGGGTGCACGGACGGGAAGCGCAAGAGTTGACACCAGGCCCGGTTCCAGGATTCTCTGTGGTCTTAGGTAAACGACCATTAAGGAAAAGGTTACCCTAAATGCTGATGCAGGACGTACCGGAGTCCGAAAAATAGTAGAAACTGAGTATTTAAATCCGAAGAGAAGAGACAAGTCCTCTGCCAGATCTTCTGTGAATTTGGCTCCTGCAGGCCCCCTGCATCAGCAGCCTTGGCCCCCAGGCAGACAACTCTGCCGTCCGGCCGGACCCACAAACAACAACTCATCTGCCCTCCACGTATGTTTGAAGGGCAGCGGGGGCACAGGTTTGCGTGTGGTGATGAGTGCTGCACTGCCCCAGTCTTTAAAAGGCATAACTGACAAGTTTAACAGACTCAGCTCACCGTTGACTACAGCAGCACCATCTGAGCCACCCCCTGAGTCCAGAGAAAGCGGCTCAGAGCCTGCCTACCTGTGCGATGCCAGCAGGGCCAAAGAGTCAAGCACTGCGCAGCATTGAGGCAAATGTAATGTAGCAGAGCACAGCAGCCCATCACTTCTAGAAACCACTTCAGCTGAGCTTCAGCATTTCCCATCAATGGGTAAGTAGCCAGTCCAGAAGGGGCATACATTGGTTAGAGAGTGATGTCTCTTTGGAGAGGTGTAATTTGGTATTCAGCTATGAAAAGGAAAAGTTTGGATTTAATGATCAGCCTTATGGTAAAGTGTATAAAGTCAAACATGGACAGGCGTTGTGATTTGTCCATATTAGAGCAAGCAGGTACAGTGGAACAGGTGTAAAATTTAGCATGTGTAGTGATTGTGAAAGTGTATGGAAGCGTTTTCAAGGAGAGTCGATTAGAGACATTCAGTTCCAGGTATTTTGTTGCAGTTTCAAGATCTCTTTAAAGCTTCTCTTGCTCGAGTGTCATTTCTGATATTTCTTTTCATACACCTTGTTGCTTTATTTTGCTCGCACAGTAGAATCCCTGACATTCAACACACCGACAACCCCACATAACCTCTCTAGGTTACCTTGGTGAGCACCCGACTGGCTCAGCACTCTCACAACTATCACAAGAGAAGGGGGGCGGAGCTTGCTCGCGACCGAGATGGCCGCCTGAACCGTGAGCTCTGAGTTACCACAGCACGATCCTCCAATAATCCGGCAACTCCATAGCGGGGGGAGACTTGGCTACACCTCCCTATATCTCCGGAGTATCCCCGGAGCCGAAAGAGCCGTCGCGGACCCCTGTGCGCTGCGGGACGGCGGAGCTGCGGGACGCTGCGACGATCGGCCCGGAGTGGGCCCTCATCCCCGGGATCGAGTGGCGCATACGGCGGACGACTGACGCCCATTGCAGCTGCTGTTTGGGGCTTGCGGGGGTTGAGGAGGTCCGCGCTCACTGGTGGCCCCCTCGACCACGCATGAACGGCCCTGCCCTCGCCACAGCGATAGCGATACGGATGCCTGACCACGCAGGGGTCCGAGGAGTGACGCAGCTCCGGTGCTGCCCGGAGCTTCCAGCCCAGTAAGGAGGAGGCGGGAGTCCGCTGCAGCTACGGGTGGCAGACAGCGGCCATCAGAACTCGGAGGAGCGACGTCTTGGAGGTGAGGGTGACACGGGCAAGGCCCAGTGCAACGGCGACCACTTGAGTCCCTGGGAGGCTATCTCTAGTGCGCGGACTTGTCCCCGCCACTTTTCATTGGCGATCGTTGCTACACCTATCTCTGGCCATATACCCTGGAGCTGCTGTGATCGCAAGGGGGTGTTGCTGTTCCCTCCCGAGAAGATCTGCCGTTAAGGCTCCCTACAGGATTACTGGTTTCTACCTCCACAATTGCCTATTGGAACGTGACCTTGGAGACGGGCGCTGCGGACGGCGGACTGCATAGAGAGGTGGCAGCCAGGCCCGTGGCACACGAAACGAGCGTGCACCCCTCCCCCCCCCTTGACTTGGCAAACGTAGGGGACGCTTTGGTTGATGTTCGCGGTACAACAGCTTGACCCGTAGGGAACGCGGGGGGTGTACCCGCTGCGCGCGGAGGCGGATGCGCATTACCTGACATCAGGAGTTTCTTTTGTATACCTGCCCCGTGGTTCGGATTCCTAGTGTGCCTCCCCGGCGGGCTTTGGAGCGAAAGCAGCTTGGCGCTACGTTGAGTCAGGCATCCCTCCTGGCGGCTTGCGGTGGGTGGCTGCCCGTCTCTCTGCTGGCCTAGCGGCGCCCTGCCCCACGCATCCGAGCTATCACGATGGGTAGGGTTGATAAAACTCAACCCAAAATAACATTCGATAACAAGAAAACGAAGTCCCGGGATGCTTCCGCGGGAAGACGCAGACAGGTCGCGCGAGACGGCCACTGACGTGCCTCCTGCAGACCTCCGCGATATCCTAGTGGCCATGGAAAAGAATTTGCAGGGCGGTATCGCGGCACTGGGGACTAAGATGGACGCCCTATCGTATAGAATGGACCGCATGGCTGAGCGTCTAGACAAGCACGCGGAGCGGCTTGACATGTCCGAGCGCAGAGTCACGGAGGTGGAGGAGGCGCAAACTACCCTGGATACAGAACATAAACAACTTGGCAAAGTCATGCGGATTCTGCAGGATAAAACGGAGGATCTGGAGGCGCGCTCTCGGCGATGTAATTTGAGAATCACAGGCCTTCCAGAGACTACCCAGACTGGCAATATGGAACAATTCATAGAACGAATGCTTGTCACACTGCTGGGCGCAGAAACCTTCTCAGCAATGTTCGTGGTAGAGCGGGCACATCGCTCCTTGGGACCCCGCCCGCCCGTGGGCGCAGCTCCACGCCCGATTATTGCAAAGGTGCTCAATTACAGGGATAGAGATGCGGCTCTGAAGGCGGCCAGGGATAAGCAGAATCTGCAATTTGAAGGGTCCACCATTTCTCTTTTCCCTGATTTTACAATGCGAGTGCAGGAGGCTCGCCGTCAATTTGCCCCACTGAAAAAACAACTACGTGACTTTAACCTCGACTACGCGATGCTATATCCGGCGAGACTACGCGTCAACAGGCAGGGCCGCTCCCATTTCTTCACAGATCCCAAGTCCTTGCAGAAGGCGCTGAAAGACTGGGCCAAAGAACAGCGACATAGCCCTGAGAGACATCTGCTCGACGAGGCGGCAGGAGGACAGCTGGAAGATTAGAATGCAGCACTGTACCCCCTACTAAAAACGATAAGTACTGCATTGGGGGCTGTCACTGGGGGCCGATAAGTGAGTTTGATGCCACACAGTGGCCGGATCTGGGTCGCTGTTTTTGTAGGTTGGCTGTTTGGGGACGTGGGTACTTGGAACCTGCTGCGGCGATTCGTGCCTGCAGAGAGAAACGTTGCAGTGTTCGGTGGGACATTTTTCTTGGGGGAGACAAGTTGGCTGCAGGGCTGAGATGCAGGGTTTGAGATGCGCAAAGTTTGAGGAATCATCCTCTCTGCCGGCACTGGTCTTGCCTCCTATCATATACTGTGACGGGACTGTGAGGTAACTGGAGGGAGCAAATGTGTTTTAACGCAAGCAGGAGATTGTGAAATGCAGACATGGAGTTGCAGATTAGTTACTAGATGGTGACTCGTGCAGAATTCGGTTTAGGTACTAACTGTACAGTTAAGCGGGCGAGCAACATCCGCCCACGTGTGAAACACGCTTGGGGTTTTTGCTAGGTTGTGGGTTATTTAGGGGGCGGGGGGGCGGGTCTGGGACATATGGGGATTCGCCGTGGCCTTGTTGGGGTGGGCCAGACGTGGGTGGGGGGTGGAAGGGGATCGAAGTTTGTATTGTTAATTTTTATGGTTGTTTACATCACATGGGCACACGGCGCTCACTACATCTCTTTGATACTATGGTTAGCTGGCAGGATGCTCCATAATAAGCAGGATGGCGGCACACAGCAACACTTGCACCCACGTGGCTATTGACACTCTCCGGGCTCTCACCTGGAACGTCCGCGGTCTAAACGACCACCGAAAGCTCCGCAGGGTCATGTCATATTTGAAGGGACATGATATTGACGTGGCTCTGTTGCAGGAGACACATCTCCCTTTAGACAGTTGCTTGCTGCGCAGTAAAGGACTGTACGACCACATACATGCAGCGGGATTCACCACACATGCCAGGGGCGTTTTGACTTGGGTTAATCCTAAGTCCCTTATACTCTGCTTCCGCTGGCCACAGATAGGGATGGCAGATACACAATATCTAGATGCCGGGGGAAGGGTATGGATATAGTGCTTGTCAATGTATATGGCCCAAATCACGACTGCCCTGAATTTTTTGCCACGCTCGCGGACAGAACTCAATACACATCGGGAGGGACAGATGCTATGGGGTGGAGACTTCAACCTCGTCAGAAATCCAAATATAGACCGCTCAGGGGGTCCTGAGAGGCGCATTTCTACGTCAGCTAGGATGCTGGACGACGTCATGCTGAACCTGGACCTGCGGGACGTATGGCGTTCACGACATCCGACCAGAGGGGGCTTCACACACTATTCTGCCTATCACAATCTGCACACCCGCATAGACTACTGGCTAGCTGCCTCGCTCTTAAGTGGAACAGTTAGGAGCTGTACGATACTCCTCGCACCCTGTCGGACCACTCCCCGCTCTTGTTGGTACTCGATGCCCCCAGAAGATCCATCTCGCCCTTTACCTGGCGGTTCCCCCTTATTCCTTGTTAGATCCGGTTTTTAAGGAGGGATGGCTGAAGCCATAGAAACTTTCTTTGTAAATAATGTGGGATCGGTGGAGAGCTATCAGGTAGTCTGGGAGGCCTTCAAGGTCTATATCCGCGGCATAGCTATGGCCACACACTCCGGGGTTCTGCGTTCACTGCGCAAACGTTTAGCAGATTTGGAACATAAACTCGGGGTCTTAGAGAACCGCCAACTCACGCGTGCTGATGATGCTGTGGCGCTGGAAATAAAAGAACTTCTGAGTGAGTACCATGAAATAGCAGATGCCGAAATAAAGCATTTAGGCAAATACGCCACAGCGCGAGTGTATGGCGAGGGGGAGAGACCGGGAACGGTGCTGGCCCAGTTAATCAGAAGAAGGAGAGACAAAACGCAGGTAGCCGAGATTAAAAATGCAGAGGGCGATACGCTTATGGAGGAACCGGAGATTGCAGAGCGTTTCCGGCAATACTATTCTGAACTATACTCTGCGCGCTGTACGGCGACGGAGGATGAAATCCTAGAATACCTCGCATATATAAAATTACCCTTCCTTACCAACTCCCACCGGGAGTTCTTAATGAGACCTATTGAAAAAGACGAACTACATTCGGCCTTATCTAGTATGAGGGCGGGCAGTGCCCCTGGCGGAGACGGCCTCACAGTAGCTTTCTACAGAGCGTATCTTGACCTTTTATCCCCGCGGTTGATGGCACTATATGATGATATGTGTGCTACGGGTACTATGCCCCCTTCGATGAGAGAGGCCATCATAGTAGCTATCCTCAAACCAGGTAAACCATTGGAGGAGTGTAGCTCATACCGACCTCTTTCGCTCCTCAATGTCGATACTAAACTGTTCGCAAACATTTTGGCTAACAGACTGGTGCCACTTATCCCGCAGCTGGTTGCCCCGGAGCAAGCTGGGTTTGTCCCGGGCAGGAATCTAACTTATAATTTGCGCACAGTATTTGGAGCCCTGCAGCACACTCGCCAGGAGACTAAGGCCGTGGCGGTCTTCCTGGACATGGAGAAGGCCTTCAACTCTGTCGAATGGCCCTTCATGAGGAAGGTGCTGACCAAGATGGGACTGGGCCCTGTTTTCTTGCAATTGCTTGGTGTACTCTATAACTCACCCACTGCTAGAATCAAACTAGGGAATCTGGTAACGGATCCGATCGACATTACTAGAGGAACCAGACAGGGCTGCCCACTGTCACCCCTATTATACGCGCTGGTTGCTGAGCCGTTGGCCTGCGCGCTGAGAGAGTACCATGGTCATCAAGGTATTAGATTCCCCAACTACAACCTAATTGTGTCTACCTACGCGGATGACACGCTACTATATGTGCGGGACCCGGAGTGTCACTTATCCTTGGTGCTGCGAGAGGTAGTTCGCTTTGGGGCTCTGTCGGGACTTAGTGTTAATTGGTCAAAGTCCATTATCTTTCCCATTACACCGGCTACGACCCCATTTGAACCGGACTACCCGCTTCAATGGTCTTCGGAGGCGATTAGATACCTGGGTCTCCAAGTGCATACAGACTCTGAGGTTGTGTTCAGAGAGAACTACGGCACAACTGTCAGTAAATTGGAAGAAGACATCGATAGATGGATTAAGCTACCCCTGTCCTTGTTGGGAAGAATCTCCCTTATGAAAATGGTGGTCTTACCACGTTTACTATTTCTGTTTGTTAACATCCCTATGGTGTTGCCTAGCACCTTTTTTCGTCGGATCACATCGTTGATGATGCGGCTAGCCTGGGCGGGTAAACAAGCTAGGGTCAAGTGGCAAACCCTCACGCTGCCATACCACATGGGGGCCTTGGCGCTCCTGACCTTGACTTATACTATAGAGCTGCGCAGAGTGCGCATGCTTATTACTGGATGCATGGCCCGCTTGACACCCCGCACCTGCGTATAGAAGCGCTCACCGCGGCTCCGCAGCCACTACCTACCACGTTATTCAAGACCGCTGACCGCAGAACAGGTATCCTTGACTCTATCAATACCACGTGCCATGCCTGGCAACGTTTGCTGCAGCTCCAGTCAGGTGCAATCCTATACTCACCTGTCACGCCAATTGAGTGGTGCAGTTGGCTACCACCGTGTTCAGATAGAGGGGTCTTGCGGGCGCTTAAGTCGTTGGCCGTCTCAGCAGCGGGCGATCTATTCCACGACGGTGTTGCCAAGACCTGGGAGGACCTGTTGACCCCAGACGTGGCCCCTACCCCTCTCGTGTGTTTCCAGTTCCTTAGAACAAGGCATGCCCTTCTAAATATACTAGGGGAGGACCTCATCGAACCTCCAGAGTTCTCTGCACTGACATACATCATAAACGCGAAATCCCCGCAAAGCGGTTTCTACTATATATAAGTTGTCGATGGCCCATAGGGCTAATCACTACACTAAAGCCAGGCTAGAATGGCAGAGGGATCTGCAAAGGAATATTGATGATTCCATGTGGGCGTACTGCTGCACTAATACCAAACGCATCTCTCTGAACGGCAGACACCGATTGATTCATTTTAAATATTTAAATAGAGTGTACTACACCCCAGAGAGGCTACATAGATATGGGTTGCGGGATGACTCTGTATGTGACCGTTGTAAGGCACAGACGGCTGACTTCTTACACTTGGCCTGGTCCTGCCCCGGAATCTACACTTACTGGGAATCCGTTTTTCGAGAGCTGGAAACAGTGACAGCTTTGGTCCTAACCATAGATCCAGCTCTGGCCTTGTTAGGATACTCTAAACAGATCCCTAAGGGGTGCGCAGACTAGTGGACATGGGGCTTCTGATGGCTAAGAGGAGGGTGGCTATCTTCTGGCTTCGTGGTCCCACACCTACGATTGCCCAGTGGTCACACGACATGTTGTACTGCAGCACACAAACAGAAAACTACAGCGACCTTCTTCCCCCGCGGAGCCGGCCTAAAAACTTCTGGGGTCTTTACACAACGTACTTATCCACTAGAGAGACGGCCACAGCGCTCAGCGACCACACCTCAGAGGCACGGAGTGACAACAACGTGAACATATAAGCTAAGCGTCCAGGGTCCCAGAGGTCCACGTACCATCGCTACTGCTCGAATTGTATTTTCTTTTTGTGGCGTTTCCAGACAGCGGCCCCTGCATTGGCAGGGAGAGTTGAATACGGGGATGGAGATGCAATGTGGGGTCCCAATAGTCACATGTGTAACGATCTAGTCGCCGACATGCAGGATCACGGATTGGTCACTTCTTGATTGTGGGCCGTGTGCTCTAGATGTCCCTTTTTTTTTGTGATAAGAAGTAATGTGGTGTTTTAAGTTTCTTTTTTGTATTGAATTTAACAAAAATCAATAAAAAAAATTTAAAAAAAAAAAAAAAAAAAAAAAACTATCACAAGAGAAGAAAGCAAGTGTGTATTTTAATATTTTGGTAGGAATTGGTCTTAGGATCCCCGACTAGGTTAAGTGTCACTTTTACATCCAGTGTATACAACTCACTGGCAAACTATTCTGTGCTGCGTTCTGATCACTACACATTGTAGGAAGCTGGCTCTTTAAATAGTGGACCAAAACGAGGTATACTGTGTAAAGAGTCCAGGCTACCCTTATTGGTTTATAGAGGCAAAAATTATAATACTAAATGCTCTCTTTTGTGGTAGTGTGGGCGAGCAGTTTAGGCTTATCAGAGGGTAGTGCTAAGCATTTGTTGTACTCACAGAGGCAATAAATGAGACATACACTCAAGAATAAATCTGAGACCAATTTAGAAAAATAAGTCGTATTTTTTAAATAAATTTTGATACCAAGAACTTTATCAAGTAAGTACTTTTTTGAATATGAATTTTTTCAGGTAAGTAAATAGTTCACTTAAATGCGTCTTTACGCAACAATGCTTCCCTACGGTAGAAAAGGCATATGTTGCATACAGTTATTTGAGATATGTTTCAGGGGTTCTCCTTCGGTACTTAGGATTGTAGGGCGCCAAAGTCCAAAGTACCACCAGTATTTACTTGTTACCTGCCCTAGGGCGTCCGGGTGCATAGGTGCTGGTCGGGTTGGTAGCTGTGCGCACCACGCTAGTGGAAAGAAGGGGGGCTACCTAGAAACAGGCTGTAGAGGGGGACTTGGGGACAAGTCCGGGAGCTCCCAATGAGGGCTCAGGTCACAAGGGTCCTGGGAACATGGGGGCACAGCATGTACATTGGTACCCAGGCTGGAGCGCTCGGGTGCAGAGTGGAAAGGTCAGCTGGGCTTTGTGCGTCCTAGGGCCTTGCGCTTGTGGGTCTTTGCCGGTTGAAGGTGAAAAATCAGTACAGCTGGGCCACTCCGGAAGTGGGTCTCTGCCATGCTGATGTACCTCGACAGGTGCTTGGTCTCGGTGTAGTGGGAGTCTGGAATGGACTCCTACGGGCTCTGTTTGCTGCAAGGGGTCCGGTACTCCGGGTATTGGTCCTGCGCGACTCCGGTTGGTCCTGGTGTCCTCTCATCCAGTGGGGGGGGGACAGATCTGACTTTCAGGAGCACAGGGACCTATTCCTGGGGGGCTGCTGTGTCGGGCTGGCCAAAGAGCAGCAACTCGGTTATCCGGACTTTGCGTCTTCAGTGCCTGCGGACTGCAGGGTAGTAGCTCCTCTACTTCAAGGGATATGGTTGGCAATTTGTGAAGGGTTGGCAGTTTCCTGAGGTTCTTGGAAGCTGTTCAGCTGCAGGACGACTCGCGATTGTCGAGACTGGTACAGTTAGGCAGGGTTTGGCACCAGAAGTCCACAACAAGTCTTTAGTTCTCGCTTTTCTCGCGGCTCTTCTTTGTCCTCTTCTTCTTGATCGAATCCAAGTTCTCGGTGTCAGGAGTGCCACCTAAATATTCAAGTTAGGGGCGTTATGGGGAGTGACAGGTAGTAGCCAATGGGCTACTTACCTTAAGGGTGGCTACACCCTCTATGACCACTTCCTGTTGGAAGTGGGCAGAACCCTGACCCAGAGAGCCTAATTATACCAAAACTAAGATGGTGGAATTCTAAAATTCGTGTTTACATCAGGTAGCCCACCTTAGGCGGGGAACTAGCCTGAGAGGGGAACACACCTCCTGATTAGCCAATTTCCCCACCTGTCCTGGTGCCAAATGGGCCTGGGGCAGGGGATGGCATTTCCCCTGTCTGGTGAAGCCTTGGGTCACATATCAAAGGCGGCAGAGGCCTTTGAAGCCTCCTGCTTTGATTTGCTGATCACTTAGCCATCCTGCTTGGAAGAGATGATAACACCTCCGACCTGAGCAGGCATTGTTTCTGCCCTCAGAGAGCACGGGCTGTGGGGGCAGGCTGGTCTACACCAGTCAGCTAGTGCATTAATAGTCGGTAGGCTTTCAGGGGGCACTTCTAAGGTGTCCTCTAGGTGCATGTATTAATAAATCCATCACTGGAATCAGTGTGGGTTTGTTAATATGAGATGTTTGATACCAAACATCTCTATTTCAGTGAAGCCATCATGTAGCTGGGGAACTCGTAAATACCAGTGTCCAGCACATGTACTCAAAGTGGCTTCCCTGTTCACTTGTAATATCTAAAATCAACTTAGACATCACAGGGGCATATCTGCTCATGCAGATATGTCCACACATGTAGTATAGTACACTCTGCTTTAGGGCAGTAAGGCCTGCTGTAGGGGTGGCTTACCTATACTGCATGCAGTGTCTGCAGGCATGGCACACAGGAGGTGTGACATGTTGGGTCTTCACTTTTCTCTGCACCATGGCACACAACCTGCAATGGCAGTTTGCATGTTGGTGCTGAGGGGTCCCTTAGGGTGGCACAATACATGCTGCAGCCTTTAGGGATCTTCTTTAGCCTCCTTGCCCTAGGTACCAAGGGTATCATTTACTAGGGACTTACAGGGAGTGCTAAAGGTATTGCCAATTGGGGGAACGATTGTACAGTTTTAGTGAAAGAGACCTGGCACTGGGGAGCTGGATAGCAGGAACCCAGTGCACTTCTGTCAAAATTGCATCAGATACCAGGCAAAAAGTGGGGGTGACAATGTCAAAAAGGGGCACTTTCCTACACACTTCTCTTCCAGTACTCTCCTATTTCCCTCCATTTCTTCTATGTTTTCTCTCTTCCGTCCAACACCTATCACCTCTCTCCCTCCAATTTAAGCCATATCACCCCATCTTTCCACCACCACACTTCCCTATTTCTCAGCCCTCAAACCATCATTCTTTGTCCTGGGAAATGTTGTCATACCACCTCAACCCTCCTGAAAATTCCATTCTACTCCTTTCTCTCCTTTGTGCTCAAACCTCATCCTCCGCATCATTTCCTACAGATCGTCTTGCCTTTCTCCCTATTACCTCACATTTCCTCACCCACTCTCCTCTTACAACCCTCACATGCCTACCTTTTAATTCTACCCAGCTTCATTATAACCTTTGCACCCTCACCTTCTGCTTATTGCCTCATTCCCTATCACTTCACCTTCTATTCCTCCCACATGCCTTTTATCCTCGTATTAACCATCAAACCCACTTCCACCTTTATTTGCTTCTCCACATTCAACCCACATCTATATCTATCACTGACTATTCTCTCTGACCAGAAACACACTCTTGTCCCATCTATCACCATTTTCACTTACAATACACAATATCTTATTGACTCCCACTTCTCTTCTTATAACGCCCCCATCACTACACTCACCCATGACTTATGCTTCACTTTGTCACATTCATTTCCCATCACAAGTCTAGCCCCTCACCTTCAACACCGTACCTCTACACCAACACCCATCACTTTTTCGTTCACCGTATGCTGCATTGCACATTCTATAAGCCTTTTACCCTCAAGTCGATTTCTATCACCCCTCCTCTTGTCACCCCCCACTCTTCTCAAGTCTCTTTCCCACACAGCATTACCAATTACATAAGACATGACTATGACTGCAACTGCAACTGAAAACACATTCAGATGCCACCAACATCTACATCCACCCCATAGCCTCCTTTCCACCCATCACTTTCCCCCTTGCACCTCTCCCCATCTTCCCACTACTACCATTTCTCTTTCTCAAACCACATTTTCCTTCATAACCTATCTTATCTCATCTACTACTAACACAGTACCTTCACGTGCAATTCTGATCATTCTCAATAATGCAAAGACACTTTGTTCCTATATGTATCTCCAACCCCATGTACACATACCCACCTGCCAGTATCTGCAAATATAAATAGGCCCTTACTTTGAGAAGTGGGACTGGAGGCCTCTTCCCATAGGACTCTACAAATCCAAATTCACTTGGAATCCCTTTACCACAATCTCCTTATGCAACAGGATTTAGGAGAATCTTTCCAGGCATGTCAGAAAATATCCTATTCCTGGCCTGACCAGTTATGTAATGGCAATGGGCCAATGTCTAGCACTGATCGCATGTAGTGGCCAGTCCCCCTTCTTTCCTTTTGTCGCTGTCAATACTCTCTTTGTTGCCATCCAATTTTGGACCACAACTTTAAAGTAGTTGGGGCTGAAGTTCTGGTATTTTGAAGGGTGTTTTGTGTTAGGTGCATGCTGTTATTTTTTAGACAATTATTACGTTTTCTAGCGTGGATAGCTCTGACTGAACATTCACTTTGGTTGACTCTGGAAGTATTTTTGTTGCAATACCTATCTTGCCAACCTTCTTACCAACAATTACTATAGAGCAGTAGCTTTCAATGTTCATCCTCTCCAACCACCAATGAGCTGCAGATTCATTGTCTGGCCTTGGCTTCATGGTACCCAAGCATCATTCAGGCCTGGAGTCTGGACAATTTCTCATCTGCCAAATCGCAATCACTCTCTTCACTGCCTCCACTCACCACGTTCACTACAACACTAGTGAGAAGACAAGGGAATTAGCAGCTCCTGGAAAACATGCGGTGCACGATATCCTGCAACATGATTGAGCTAAAAAAAAGTTGTCAAGGAAGCAGATGACACCAACATGGACTCAACAATCCATCATTCCTTCCAGTTGCCAAAACATGCATATCATGACCCTTCATATTGTTTTGTGTTAATGGAAACCTGCAAACCAATGTGCTTATAAAGATGATTAAGATGAAGTGAGGCAAGAAGATATCACATGGAGGATGGGAGTAAGAATGGTCAGTCTCCAAGGAAACATAGATTAGGGGAGCAAAATAATACTTGCAAATTAACAAGCATAAAATTCTGCCAGTTTCTGCCAGCCCCGTGATACCAGTGAAAAAAATACATTGGCGCTTGTACCCCACAGGAGCATGTGCAGTAGGACAGCCTACCTCTAGGCTCTCCGAGAAGCTGAACATTGGTAAAACATGTTAATGACATATGTTGCAGGACAGAAAAACAATGTAGCATGATACAACAGGAGAAAAGAACATTATTTGATAAACCATGCCCAGCAGAAAATGCCTATTTGAAACCCTGTGTTTGTAGAAATAAGACCACATTTAAATAAGTTTAGGAGATATAATGCTTATCCAGAATTGCGATCGAAAAAAAATAAAAATTACAATGGCTGCCATTCTATGCCAGTGTGTGCCATCATATGTTAGAGTGTTACTCAAATAGTCCAGGGTACTAACAATAATATCAGTGTGATCCTCAAAGAGAAAGAGGGTTGCCATCTATGTCAGGATACTGCTTTAAATATTCATGAGTTTTGGGAAATTATCCAATGTGCCAGAGTGGTTTCTGTAATGTTAGATTTGACCCGCAGGTTGTAACACCAGGAATAAAAGACTGTGTGGCACGTGTATCTGGTTTCTGGTGTCTTTTGGCGATGGGGCATGACCCTATTCAGGTCCTGGACTGGACAATCCCTCGGGAAGCACTTTTTGTTTTATTGGTTGTAGAGAATAAAGTGCTCTTTGTGAGTGCTGCACCTCACACACCCTCGATCAGGACCACCAGCCCTACAGATCTGACAGCACAGGCAGTGCTAGTCCAGTTCTTGTCCATACTGGAGTGGGGGCTGAGCCCTGGCTTTTCCCATTCCTCTTACAGAGACCAGATGGTGCCATGGGTATCAAATGAACTGTTAACCCGGTCCTTAAACGTTTAGTAGGCCCTCTTGAGTACTCTGAGTGCTAAGTACTTCATTTAGTTGTATGTTTTCATGCTATTTAAATGCACTGTGCTGTGTGAAAGAGAGCTGAGCGTGTGCCTCGGGGGAACACCTCTCCACTTCATTCCAGCGCTCACATTATTACAATCGTCTGTATTTTGTGTGGTGAAGAAGATCCCACAAGGAACAAATAGAAAATTTAATTATTCAGGAAGTCGGAAAAGGAAAGAAAGACCAGCTTAACTAAATGGCTTCGGTAAATGGAGTAAGGAGTACAGGAGTATGTGATATATGTTTGTCTGGATGAGCATTTCGTAAGAGTTGTGCCCACGTGACGTAGTAAAATGATTGCTTCTGGGCACTTTAAGCATTCAAGTACATTGATGTTAATGTTTAGTGAAATGTAATGAACGGACAGGATCGCGATAATGAAAGAAGTTTTAACAGTGAGGAGGCTGGGCATCTGCCACGCTGTATTCTTGGATCCAATTGTACCATAAATCAGCTGAGGGTTTTGTTCTATTGGTGGGAGTAAAGAGTGAATGTAAGCGTTTAGGACGTGCAGAATTCAGAATTCAAGATGGTTACTATGGTAGAAGTGTAGCCCACGCATCATACACCGCGATGCAGATTTAGTTTAGTCATTAACATAAATGCTGTTTATATTTAGAAATGGTGACTGTCAATCTTATACGTTATTGGTGTGATTTTCAGAAGCTGTAGTATACATCTCGTTATCATATCCTTAGGAACTTCACACTATGTTTAACCAACATGTTATTTAAGTTTGCACACGCAGTCTTTTTGAAGTTCCAGATCCATTGCTTCCACCTCAGCCCTAGGGCCTGATTACGGGTTTTGGCGGTGTGGGCTGCCACCGCCCCGCTCCGCCAAACTCGACCAGCAACCCCGCATGCAAGATTAGGAGTTTTCTCCTGGTCTGGCGGGTGGTCCCACGGTGGTGCTGTACTAAGGCTCATATTTGTCCTAGGATGCTTGTTTCCGGTCCAGGGAAGACATGGCTTGGCAGTTCGGGCTGGACTGTTCCCATGAGGTACAGGGTCAGACTGATTTGCATATGGCCATGTCTGAACTGGGGTGGTGGAGTGAGCTAAAGAATGATGATGGATTAAACCCAGATCAGTTGACTGGGGGTGAGTGTTTGATTGGCTCAAACGTTCCGTCCATCATCCCCTTTTGTATCGCTTTGTTCGCCCTAAGTTGGCGGGGTATGCCCAGACGTGGGTCCCTTGCTCACTTTGCCACTGGATTCAAGCAAGCCTGGCTGATGACGGCTGGAATGCCAGAAACCGGTCCTAGGATGCTTGTTTCCGGTCCAGGGAAGACATGGCTTGGCAGTTCGGGCTGGACTGTTCCCATGAGGTACAGGGTCAGACTGATTTGCATATGGCCATGTCTGAACTGGGGTGGTGGAGTGAGCTAAAGAATGATGATGGATTAAACCCAGATCAGTTGACTGGGGGTGAGTGTTTGATTGGCTCAAGCGTTCCGTCCATCATCCCCTTTTGTATCGCTTTGTTCGCCCTAAGTTGGCGGGGTATGCCCAGACGTGGGTCCCTTGCTCACTTTGCCACTGGATTCAAGCAAGCCTGGCTGATGACGGCTGGAATGCCAGAAACCGGTCCTAGGATGCTTGTTTCCGGTCCAGGGAAGACATGGCTTGGCAGTTCGGGCTGGACTGTTCCCATGAGGTACAGGGTCAGACTGATTTGCATATGGCCATGTCTGAACTGGGGTGGTGGAGTGAGCTAAAGAATGATGATGGATTAAACCCAGATCAGTTGACTGGGGGTGAGTGTTTGATTGGCTCAAACGTTCCGTCCATCATCCCCTTTTGTATCGCTTTGTTCGCCCTAAGTTGGCGGGGTATGCCCAGACGTGGGTCCCTTGCTCACTTTGCCACTGGATTCAAGCAAGCCTGGCTGATGACGGCTGGAATGCCAGAAACCGGTCCTAGGATGCTTGTTTCCGGTCCAGGGAAGACATGGCTTGGCAGTTCGGGCTGGACTGTTCCCATGAGGTACAGGGTCAGACTGATTTGCATATGGCCATGTCTGAACTGGGGTGGTGGAGTGAGCTAAAGAATGATGATGGATTAAACCCAGATCAGTTGACTGGGGGTGAGTGTTTGATTGGCTCAAGCGTTCCGTCCATCATCCCCTTTTGTATCGCTTTGTTCGCCCTAAGTTGGCGGGGGTATGCCCAGACGTGGGTCCCTTGCTCACTTTGCCACTGGATTCAAGCAAGCCTGGCTGATGACGGCTGGAATGCCAGAAACCGGTCCTAGGATGCTTGTTTCCGGTCCAGGGAAGACATGGCTTGGCAGTTCGGGCTGGACTGTTCCCATGAGGTACAGGGTCAGACTGATTTGCATATGGCCATGTCTGAACTGGGGTGGTGGAGTGAGCTAAAGAATGATGATGGATTAAACCCAGATCAGTTGACTGGGGGTGAGTGTTTGATTGGCTCAAGCGTTCCGTCCATCATCCCCTTTTGTATCGCTTTGTTCGCCCTAAGTTGGCGGGGGTATGCCCAGACGTGGGTCCCTTGCTCACTTTGCCACTGGATTCAAGCAAGCCTGGCTGATGACGGCTGGAATGCCAGAAACCGGTCCTAGGATGCTTGTTTCCGGTCCAGGGAAGACATGGCTTGGCAGTTCGGGCTGGACTGTTCCCATGAGGTACAGGGTCAGACTGATTTGCATATGGCCATGTCTGAACTGGGGTGGTGGAGTGAGCTAAAGAATGATGATGGATTAAACCCAGATCAGTTGACTGGGGGTGAGTGTTTGATTGGCTCAAGCGTTCCGTCCATCATCCCCTTTTGTATCGCTTTGTTCGCCCTAAGTTGGCGGGGGTATGCCCAGACGTGGGTCCCTTGCTCACTTTGCCACTGGATTCAAGCAAGCCTGGCTGATGACGGCTGGAATGCCAGAAACCGGTCCTAGGATGCTTGTTTCCGGTCCAGGGAAGACATGGCTTGGCAGTTCGGGCTGGACTGTTCCCATGAGGTACAGGGTCAGACTGATTTGCATATGGCCATGTCTGAACTGGGGTGGTGGAGTGAGCTAAAGAATGATGATGGATTAAACCCAGATCAGTTGACTGGGGGTGAGTGTTTGATTGGCTCAAACGTTCCGTCCATCATCCCCTTTTGTATCGCTTTGTTCGCCCTAAGTTGGCGGGGGTATGCCCAGACGTGGGTCCCTTGCTCACTTTGCCACTGGATTCAAGCAAGCCTGGCTGATGACGGCTGGAATGCCAGAAACCGGTCCTAGGATGCTTGTTTCCGGTCCAGGGAAGACATGGCTTGGCAGTTCGGGCTGGACTGTTCCCATGAGGTACAGGGTCAGACTGATTTGCATATGGCCATGTCTGAACTGGGGTGGTGGAGTGAGCTAAAGAATGATGATGGATTAAACCCAGATCAGTTGACTGGGGGTGAGTGTTTGATTGGCTCAAACGTTCCGTCCATCATCCCCTTTTGTATCGCTTTGTTCGCCCTAAGTTGGCGGGGGTATGCCCAGACGTGGGTCCCTTGCTCACTTTGCCACTGGATTCAAGCAAGCCTGGCTGATGACGGCTGGAATGCCAGAAACCGGTCCTAGGATGCTTGTTTCCGGTCCAGGGAAGACATGGCTTGGCAGTTCGGGCTGGACTGTTCCCATGAGGTACAGGGTCAGACTGATTTGCATATGGCCATGTCTGAACTGGGGTGGTGGAGTGAGCTAAAGAATGATGATGGATTAAACCCAGATCAGTTGACTGGGGGTGAGTGTTTGATTGGCTCAAGCGTTCCGTCCATCATCCCCTTTTGTATCGCTTTGTTCGCCCTAAGTTGGCGGGGGTATGCCCAGACGTGGGTCCCTTGCTCACTTTGCCACTGGATTCAAGCAAGCCTGGCTGATGACGGCTGGAATGCCAGAAACCGGTCCTAGGATGCTTGTTTCCGGTCCAGGGAAGACATGGCTTGGCAGTTCGGGCTGGACTGTTCCCATGAGGTACAGGGTCAGACTGATTTGCATATGGCCATGTCTGAACTGGGGTGGTGGAGTGAGCTAAAGAATGATGATGGATTAAACCCAGATCAGTTGACTGGGGGTGAGTGTTTGATTGGCTCAAGCGTTCCGTCCATCATCCCCTTTTGTATCGCTTTGTTCGCCCCTAAGTTGGCGGGGTATGCCCAGACGTGGGTCCCTTGCTCACTTTGCCACTGGATTCAAGCAAGCCTGGCTGATGACGGCTGGAATGCCAGAAACCGGTCCTAGGATGCTTGTTTCCGGTCCGGGGAAGACATGGCTTGGCAGTTCGGGCTGGACTGTTCCCATGAGGTACAGGGTCAGACTGATTTGCATATGGCCATGTCTGAACTGGGGTGGTGGAGTGAGCTAAAGAATGATGATGGATTAAACCCAGATCAGTTGACTGGGGGTGAGTGTTTGATTGGCTCAAACGTTCCGTCCATCATCCCCTTTTGTATCGCTTTGTTCGCCCTAAGTTGGCGGGGGTATGCCCAGACGTGGGTCCCTTGCTCACTTTGCCACTGGATTCAAGCAAGCCTGGCTGATGACGGCTGGAATGCCAGAAACCGGTCCTAGGATGCTTGTTTCCGGTCCAGGGAAGACATGGCTTGGCAGTTCGGGCTGGACTGTTCCCATGAGGTACAGGGTCAGACTGATTTGCATATGGCCATGTCTGAACTGGGGTGGTGGAGTGAGCTAAAGAATGATGATGGATTAAACCCAGATCAGTTGACTGGGGGTGAGTGTTTGATTGGCTCAAGCGTTCCGTCCATCATCCCCTTTGTATCGCTTTGTTCGCCCTAAGTTGGCGGGGGTATGCCCAGACGTGGGTCCCTTGCTCACTTTGCCACTGGATTCAAGCAAGCCTGGCTGATGACGGCTGGAATGCCAGAAACCGGTCCTAGGATGCTTGTTTCCGGTCCAGGGAAGACATGGCTTGGCAGTTCGGGCTGGACTGTTCCCATGAGGTACAGGGTCAGACTGATTTGCATATGGCCATGTCTGAACTGGGGTGGTGGAGTGAGCTAAAGAATGATGATGGATTAAACCCAGATCAGTTGACTGGGGGTGAGTGTTTGATTGGCTCAAGCGTTCCGTCCATCATCCCCTTTTGTATCGCTTTGTTCGCCCTAAGTTGGCGGGGGTATGCCCAGACGTGGGTCCCTTGCTCACTTTGCCACTGGATTCAAGCAAGCCTGGCTGATGACGGCTGGAATGCCAGAAACCGGTCCTAGGATGCTTGTTTCCGGTCCAGGGAAGACATGGCTTGGCAGTTCGGGCTGGACTGTTCCCATGAGGTACAGGGTCAGACTGATTTGCATATGGCCATGTCTGAACTGGGGTGGTGGAGTGAGCTAAAGAATGATGATGGATTAAACCCAGATCAGTTGACTGGGGGTGAGTGTTTGATTGGCTCAAGCGTTCCGTCCATCATCCCCTTTTGTATCGCTTTGTTCGCCCTAAGTTGGCGGGGGTATGCCCAGACGTGGGTCCCTTGCTCACTTTGCCACTGGATTCAAGCAAGCCTGGCTGATGACGGCTGGAATGCCAGAAACCGGTCCTAGGATGCTTGTTTCCGGTCCAGGGAAGACATGGCTTGGCAGTTCGGGCTGGACTGTTCCCATGAGGTACAGGGTCAGACTGATTTGCATATGGCCATGTCTGAACTGGGGTGGTGGAGTGAGCTAAAGAATGATGATGGATTAAACCCAGATCAGTTGACTGGGGGTGAGTGTTTGATTGGCTCAAACGTTCCGTCCATCATCCCCTTTTGTATCGCTTTGTTCGCCCTAAGTTGGCGGGGGTATGCCCAGACGTGGGTCCCTTGCTCACTTTGCCACTGGATTCAAGCAAGCCTGGCTGATGACGGCTGGAATGCCAGAAACCGGTCCTAGGATGCTTGTTTCCGGTCCAGGGAAGACATGGCTTGGCAGTTCGGGCTGGACTGTTCCCATGAGGTACAGGGTCAGACTGATTTGCATATGGCCATGTCTGAACTGGGGTGGTGGAGTGAGCTAAAGAATGATGATGGATTAAACCCAGATCAGTTGACTGGGGGTGAGTGTTTGATTGGCTCAAACGTTCCGTCCATCATCCCCTTTTGTATCGCTTTGTTCGCCCTAAGTTGGCGGGGTATGCCCAGACGTGGGTCCCTTGCTCACTTTGCCACTGGATTCAAGCAAGCCTGGCTGATGACGGCTGGAATGCCAGAAACCGGTCCTAGGATGCTTGTTTCCGGTCCAGGGAAGACATGGCTTGGCAGTTCGGGCTGGACTGTTCCCATGAGGTACAGGGTCAGACTGATTTGCATATGGCCATGTCTGAACTGGGGTGGTGGAGTGAGCTAAAGAATGATGATGGATTAAACCCAGATCAGTTGACTGGGGGTGAGTGTTTGATTGGCTCAAGCGTTCCGTCCATCATCCCCTTTTGTATCGCTTTGTTCGCCCTAAGTTGGCGGGGTATGCCCAGACGTGGGTCCCTTGCTCACTTTGCCACTGGATTCAAGCAAGCCTGGCTGATGACGGCTGGAATGCCAGAAACCGGTCCTAGGATGCTTGTTTCCGGTCCAGGGAAGACATGGCTTGGCAGTTCGGGCTGGACTGTTCCCATGAGGTACAGGGTCAGACTGATTTGCATATGGCCATGTCTGAACTGGGGTGGTGGAGTGAGCTAAAGAATGATGATGGATTAAACCCAGATCAGTTGACTGGGGGTGAGTGTTTGATTGGCTCAAGCGTTCCGTCCATCATCCCCTTTTGTATCGCTTTGTTCGCCCTAAGTTGGCGGGGTATGCCCAGACGTGGGTCCCTTGCTCACTTTGCCACTGGATTCAAGCAAGCCTGGCTGATGACGGCTGGAATGCCAGAAACCGGTCCTAGGATGCTTGTTTCCGGTCCAGGGAAGACATGGCTTGGCAGTTCGGGCTGGACTGTTCCCATGAGGTACAGGGTCAGACTGATTTGCATATGGCCATGTCTGAACTGGGGTGGTGGAGTGAGCTAAAGAATGATGATGGATTAAACCCAGATCAGTTGACTGGGGGTGAGTGTTTGATTGGCTCAAGCGTTCCGTCCATCATCCCCTTTTGTATCGCTTTGTTCGCCCTAAGTTGGCGGGGTATGCCCAGACGTGGGTCCCTTGCTCACTTTGCCACTGGATTCAAGCAAGCCTGGCTGATGACGGCTGGAATGCCAGAAACCGGTCCTAGGATGCTTGTTTCCGGTCCAGGGAAGACATGGCTTGGCAGTTCGGGCTGGACTGTTCCCATGAGGTACAGGGTCAGACTGATTTGCATATGGCCATGTCTGAACTGGGGTGGTGGAGTGAGCTAAAGAATGATGATGGATTAAACCCAGATCAGTTGACTGGGGGTGAGTGTTTGATTGGCTCAAACGTTCCGTCCATCATCCCCTTTTGTATCGCTTTGTTCGCCCTAAGTTGGCGGGGTATGCCCAGACGTGGGTCCCTTGCTCACTTTGCCACTGGATTCAAGCAAGCCTGGCTGATGACGGCTGGAATGCCAGAAACCGGTCCTAGGATGCTTGTTTCCGGTCCAGGGAAGACATGGCTTGGCAGTTCGGGCTGGACTGTTCCCATGAGGTACAGGGTCAGACTGATTTGCATATGGCCATGTCTGAACTGGGGTGGTGGAGTGAGCTAAAGAATGATGATGGATTAAACCCAGATCAGTTGACTGGGGGTGAGTGTTTGATTGGCTCAAGCGTTCCGTCCATCATCCCCTTTGTATCGCTTTGTTCGCCCTAAGTTGGCGGGGGTATGCCCAGACGTGGGTCCCTTGCTCACTTTGCCACTGGATTCAAGCAAGCCTGGCTGATGACGGCTGGAATGCCAGAAACCGGTCCTAGGATGCTTGTTTCCGGTCCAGGGAAGACATGGCTTGGCAGTTCGGGCTGGACTGTTCCCATGAGGTACAGGGTCAGACTGATTTGCATATGGCCATGTCTGAACTGGGGTGGTGGAGTGAGCTAAAGAATGATGATGGATTAAACCCAGATCAGTTGACTGGGGGTGAGTGTTTGATTGGCTCAAACGCTCCGTCCATCATCCCCTTTTGTATCGCTTTGTTCGCCCTAAGTTGGCGGGGGTATGCCCAGACGTGGGTCCCTTGCTCACTTTGCCACTGGATTCAAGCAAGCCTGGCTGATGACGGCTGGAATGCCAGAAACCGGTCCTAGGATGCTTGTTTCCGGTCCAGGGAAGACATGGCTTGGCAGTTCGGGCTGGACTGTTCCCATGAGGTACAGGGTCAGACTGATTTGCATATGGCCATGTCTGAACTGGGGTGGTGGAGTGAGCTAAAGAATGATGATGGATTAAACCCAGATCAGTTGACTGGGGGTGAGTGTTTGATTGGCTCAAACGTTCCGTCCATCATCCCCTTTTGTATCGCTTTGTTCGCCCTAAGTTGGCGGGGGTATGCCCAGACGTGGGTCCCTTGCTCACTTTGCCACTGGATTCAAGAAAGCCTGGCTGATGACGGCTGGAATGCCAGAAACCGGTCCTAGGATGCTTGTTTCCGGTCCAGGAAGACATGGCTTGGCAGTTCGGGCTGGACTGTTCCCATGAGGTACAGGGTCAGACTGATTTGCATATGGCCATGTCTGAACTGGGGTGGTGGAGTGAGCTAAAGAATGATGATGGATTAAACCCAGATCAGTTGACTGGGGGTGAGTGTTTGATTGGCTCAAACGCTCCGTCCATCATCCCCTTTTGTATCGCTTTGTTCGCCCTAAGTTGGCGGGGGTATGCCCAGACGTGGGTCCCTTGCTCACTTTGCCACTGGATTCAAGCAAGCCTGGCTGATGACGGCTGGAATGCCAGAAACCGGTCCTAGGATGCTTGTTTCCGGTCCAGGGAAGACATGGCTTGGCAGTTCGGGCTGGACTGTTCCCATGAGGTACAGGGTCAGACTGATTTGCATATGGCCATGTCTGAACTGGGGTGGTGGAGTGAGCTAAAGAATGATGATGGATTAAACCCAGATCAGTTGACTGGGGGTGAGTGTTTGATTGGCTCAAACGTTCCGTCCATCATCCCCTTTTGTATATATTTGAGCCTTAGCAAGGCAGCACCGTGGGAGCGCCAAAGCCCGTTCCTGCAAGGCATGGACTGTGAAGTCCATGCCGTGCAGGAACAGGGGGTGTAAGCACACTGGGGGGCTCACCATGTGCCCCCTTGAATGCACCCCCAGGCTTATCGGCAACAAGGGGCCCTGTAAGGCCCCATTTATTTTCTCACCACCACACTTTTCATGGCGGGCTCACTGCCATGAAAACTTTGGCGGTGAGGAAACTCGTAATATGTTTGGCGGTGCCGCAGGGGCACCACCACATATTGCGAGCCTCTGACCGCCAAACTCATAATAAGGCATGGGACCGCCGGTGCCGCAGTTGCCGCGCCGCCACCGTGGGCTTGGTGCTACATCAGACCACCAAACTCATAATTAGGCCTTTAGTCTTCTGCTCCTAGTGTTTGAAGATGATCCTTTAGGTTGCAATTAATGTTTTCTATACGTAGCACCTTTAAGTCGTGCAGTTATAATATTTGTTTTTGGGAGCGATCTAGCACGAGTGAGGGGTTTGCACAGAGTGGACAGTGTATATATATTTCAGTTTGGATAGGTGTTTCAGAGCGAATAACTTGTTGTTCTGTTTTGTTGCGACATCGGTTGTTAATGTTCGACGTGGTATGAATGCTGCTCGTTGTTTTCTGTTGCACGCATTCTAGTACCAGCTGTAACAGAAGAAGTCTATGATGTCATCCTAGAATGTTGGGCTGTTGCCGTGGAGACACCAGTGTGTTTGCATATCAGTTGGCTCTGAGGAGAAGTAGAGCTATGAAGGGCGAAGTCTGGGAGCTGATTTTCTTTTCAGGTTTCCTGAAAAGCCTTCAGAAACTTAACCCACAGACTATCTCTTGTTTATAGCACTAACCGGTTCATCTCTCTTCAGAGAGAACCGAGCGACCCAAAAGAACATGCTCTGCTTGGGAGTGCCAAACCTTGCTTCAGTGCAGCACCAAAGGCGAGAGGAGGGCACTGCACTTTCAAGAGCTTGAGAGAACCATCGGGATCTCTCATGAGTGACACCCAGAGAAGGTTACCCTTCAGCGCTGGCAGGACGGCAGCAGGTAGGATAGACCGACTGCAAGATTGACTCAAAGTACATGACGGTTTGAAATCAGGGACTGCTCCACTGGAAACATGTTGAGGGGAAAGGAATTGTTTTATTTTTTTCCTCATGGATGGGATAGAGCAGCAATGTTGGGATTTAGACACACACCAACCATTTAGTTTAGGAAGAGGTTATGTTTATCACTTGGTAAGGTGAAATGATGGTTTTAATGAAGATAAGGTTTCCATAATTGTTTTGGTCTTAAGGAAATATATTGATGAGAGGCAGCATGTGCTGAGCTGCATGCTATATGTGCAGCTATAAGACTACACCATCTTCGCTGTGCCTGGGAGGCGGCAGATGGCAGCTCTGTGCACCAGGAGGTCATCAGTGGATGGTAGCGCCAGCCCACCTCTCTTAAGGCCTGTGCTTGGGTCCGCCTGCTACAGCTGCTCCCCTATTCAGTGATGAACCTGGTTCCAGAGCAGTGTGTGCAAACAGCGTGCAAACTGAGAGTAAACAAATATCAATAAACCCACAGCAACGCCACTGTGTTATTAATTTTTGATGGAGTAAAAAGGAAATATTTTGCGCTACCATGCTTTGTTATACTGGCTTTGCTTCATCTAGCATACACTGCATGACGCGCTGTTGCTATTTTTGTGGTGACCGTTGCTACAGTTGAATAAAGCTAGCAGTGCCCCGGCAGGGTTTTGATTGGGTTGCGAGGCAATGGGTGATAATAATGCCCCTCCATAGCATTTCATAGACACTGGACCATTCATAAACAGCAATAAAATAATTCATTGGTTGAACTACTACTACTATTGTCCAATAAAATGCTGTACATAAGATAATCAACTTGTGGGTGGAGCCAAACCCCTCTCTTGCTTCTGAAAGCTCTTTTTCTGTTGATCACATAAGGTATAGCGACAGCTGTACTGTCAAACCTGGCCATAAAGGGGAGGCAGGATGGAGAGAGTGCACTGCTGCACATAGCTGTAGTCTCTCATTAGAATGCTGTTTCATCTTCTTTCACTAGCCGGTTAGCAGGAGGACTTCTGTGATTAGTATCATTTAAGTTTGATTTGAGGGCTTGACAAGAATAGTGGTGGTGGTGGTGGTGTAAGGGATGAGCCTAGATACCTTAGAACACAATTACCACAGTTGGAATAAAAATCAAATTGCCAGCTCGAGTTGTTAATTTGTATACAAATAACAGCACTTTAATAAAATCTTATATATGTTTTGATATGAACAGTAAAAAAGATGAGGCACTCTATGTAAATCAGGCAAATCCATAAAGCAGAAAAATATCACACAAGAAATGCAGTTGCAACACCAGACACTTTTATTGTGAGCAATGTATATTGTTTGCACTTACTAACTGATCACAAATGTTGTGTTACTCAAAATTACTTTAAGAACATGGAGGATTGTGGTCCTCCGGCCAAGCAGTACTTTCTAATGTACTGTCTGTGATCACTATCTGATTACCATGACTGAAAATTAAACTAAACCCTTAGTATAAATGATACAACATGTAGGGAATGAAACAAGGTTATATCACAATAAGATTAAGCATGCATTGCCACAATCAGAAGGCACCATACCTTGGTCCATACGGGTATAAGGCCATGGAGATCTTCCAAGTGCTGAAGAGGGCTCCAGCTTACTTGTTTAGTCCTTGGCAGCAAGTCAACATCCTACTGCCAACGACTGCCAGTGCATTATATTATCCATGTTCAAAATATCCAGCCAGGGCATGCTGGGGCAGAGCTGTCCTCCTCACCCAGAATTATGTCGCGTCAGCCTTGCTCTGCTTCCAGAAAGTGCTATGGGGTTTGTCCCTGTGTTACATTAGGCAGGCACATTTATTAGGGCTTTGCTCAGGCTTGAAACTTTTTGTATATCTTTCAGCTACAACCCATGTACAAAAGAGCAGGAGGGAAAAAGAAAATCTGGGATGGACTCTCTTTGGGCAGCAGCTGTTCTCTAGCTTACATTCTTCGTAAAAGGATATTCATTATCATCAAAAGGTAACCTTAAGGGTAGGCGTAAGAAAGATGATTGCAACCAGTCTTTCATCTACACCTGTTCTGCACCTAATATCAAGATAATGTTTGTGAATATTTACAATCCACATATTACACGTGTGGACAAATTCCACTAAACTCAGATCCTTTCTTCTTGTAATTTCACCTATGGGTGCAATATTACCAACAATCTCTGCTTCCAGAAGTCGTAAGCACATCTTAATAGTGGAGTAACTTGATATATTGCAGTGCTCTCCAAAATTGTACAATAAATGGCAACTGTCCATCAGCTGAATAATTTAGAATTTTACTTTCCACTTGAATTCTTCTTTCGTATTATTTCATTTGTCACATTTGTACAAGAAGATCAATTAGGCTCCAATATATGTAGTAAATCTTTATTTCAGCTTAGAACAGAATACAGTCAACCTGTTTCATTCCTTAAACATTAGAACTTCTTCAGCGCTACATTAACCATCATACAAAAATACAACATGCATATAAAAAATTCCACAATAAAAACCATACCCAATTCTATACAATGAAAATATCTAATTTGACACACACATTCTTACACAACCTGCTACGGTCAAATGCATGCACATATGACTCAAAAGGTTTTTCGAGAAGGCCCCATGAAAACAAATACTCAATTTCTTAATCAGCGGGGTCTGGTGGCTTAGTGGACTAATGCGTCCACTGTAGAGGCCTGTGTTTGACCTCATGTCACAGGTTCAAATCTCAGCAGGTCCCACTGAGCCTTTCATTCTTCCGAGGTTGATAATATGAGTACAATTGAGTTGGGTAACAATGAACATCTTCTATTCAGTGCCAAGATACCCTTGGGTGAATGTGCATTTTACAAATACACATGTTATAACAAATGATAAGGCCGGATTCTACCGTACAAATTACTAGGAACCCTCGGTCGACTGGATCTTTATTACCTGCTGAGAAGTGTAAAGGGGAGAAACAATACATTCGTTCCAAACTGGCATGAATCAATTAAAAAAAATCTCGGAAAAGATCACTGACTCCGAATTCCAAGTTTAGGGGTTTATTACAAAACCAAAAATAACTGAACATACAGGCACCTCAGGACGAGGTTGTAAAAATACAAAGGCACTAATACAAAATACATCCTACGAACCAATCTAATCCGATATAGCATAAAGAGAATAAGCAATTCCAGGAATACTAAACAAGCAATAACTGCACCAACATCTATATTAGTCTTCATTAGTATCTGTAAAGGAAATCCATTAATCTATCCCTACACTATTCTAAAGTGACATCCGTACTTAACATTACCCAAGCAAGATCAAGAAAAGGTGTCAACTCGTGAAGACTTCCTCAGAAGTACACTCACGTTGTAAAAGCCAGTCTAAGTCTTCATTCTAAAATCAATCCCTTCCTTCTACCCTCTGGGCCCGATTCACAGAACTAACTTAAGACAAAATCCTAAACTTACTACCATTTTGGTATTCACAGAAGGCACTTACTCATTTTGGTATTCACAGAAGGCACTTACTTACTCATTTTGTGTAACTTACTCATTTTGTGTAACTTACTCATTTTGGTATTCACAGAAGGCACTTACTCATAAATGAGTAAGTGCCTTCTGTGAATACCAAAATGAGTAAGTTACACAAAATGAGTAAGTTATTCAAAATGAGTAAGTTACTCATTTTGGTATTCACAGAAGGCACTTACTCATTTATGAGTAAGTGCCTTCTGTGAATACCAAAATGAGTAAGTTACACAAAATGAGTAAGTTACACAAAATGAGTAAGTTACTCATTTTGGTATTCACAGAAGGCACAAAATGAGTAAGTTATTCAAAATGAGTAAGTTACTCATTTTGGTATTCACAGAAGGCACAAAATGAGTAAGTTATTCAAAATGAGTAAGTTACTCATTTTGGTATTAACAGAAGGCACTTACTCATTTATGAGTAAGTGCCTTCTGTGAATACCAAATGAGTAAGTTACACAAAATGAGTAAGTTACTCAAAATGAGTAAGTAAGTGCCTTCTGTGAATACCAAAATGAGTAAGTGCCTTCTGTGAATACCAAAATGGTAGTAAGTTTAGGATTTTGTCTTAAGTTAGTTCTGTGAATCGGGCCCTCTAACAGCTCTCTTCTCTCTCCTCCCTGCTCTCTGCTCTCTCATCCCTCGGGGCACTGTCCCTAATACAAAATAGACACTTAATAACCACGCCTCCTGAAACACCTCCTCTGGCCAGGCACCTCTCGTAGGTAACTTTCCACCAAAACTTGTACTCGATCCAGCGACGGTTGGTGTGTCCTTGGGTCTCAGGCCTCTTCAGCACAACTCCCAATTATCGGCATTCCTGAAGACTTTGTAACAGGTTTCTTCCATACTTAACTTCTAAAACAAAGCGTTATTCTAACTAACGAGGACGGTGTCCTTGCACCTGCAACAGAAGCATGAGAACAGAACGACCTTGCACGCACATGAATTTCGCTGACTGTCTCCAAATGAGAGCCTCATAAACCAGCTAACATAAGGAAATCGAATAGGCCTTTCTTAGCACGAAAGAGAAAATACTCCATCTGTAGGCCTTTAACATCAACTTAAACACATTTAAAATGTTACATCTGTAAGCACTACATTTCATCCCATTTAAACACAATTAGTCACATATGCGTGTGCAACTTCAACAGAATGCACGTTTAAATCTACTGCATTACATTACATATAACTACTTCATTATGCATTTGCAATGAACATCGAAAGTTACATAATTCCCTCTAAATGCCACTTTACGTTTCTTGAATGGCACAACTCATCTTAACATTTCATTTACCACTGATTATTACAACACGAGTTCTAACTAAGGTTAACACACACATATGAATATATGCGGGTACGGACTATTCATGAATATAGTGTACCCCTACAATTTTCAGAATATCACTGCGCTCTATCAGTTCCCCCCTCTGATGACAAGTGTCATCAACAAAATCACAACTCCCTGGAGAAAGAACCGACCTAAACAGAGCTTGTAGCCAATCTTCCTTGTCGGAACCTTTCCAGATTCTTGATATTCTCATAATGACTGTCCTGCAGTCTAGACTTCCTTACCTCCCTTTCCCTAAAGGATCTTTAGACTTGATTCGCCCTGTACCACTGATAAGCCCTCACAAAACCCCACAGGCAAATCACACAGACCACGATTATGATGATAGGTCTCAGAATGTAACCAAGAATACCTTTTCCCAGGCTCACAAACCAACTCCCCAATCTACCAAACCCTTTTCCAACTTTCTCCCAAGCACCCTCTTCAGTCAGATCCTGGATCTCATGATGAATCTCAGTGATGTTACTTATATACTTCTTCAGATCTTTACTATTATCTGGTATATAAGTACAGCACTCTTGCACCTTCAGCATTTACAGACTCCGCCCTCTTTTGCCAATAAGACATCCAAAGCAAGATGGTTCTGCATCACCATTGTCCTTATCGACAACATCTCTCCATCCACAAGCAATAGTGATTTAGCTGTATTCGTCGACAACTTGTCCACAACAGTCGCCAGCTTTCTAATCTTCACATCATTCAAAATCACTCCCAAACCTGGTATTACAGCTCCAAAAATATCTCCAATCACTCCTCCTGCACTTGCATCTCTCCTTACCCTAAAATGCATTCCTCCTTCCAGGAGTCCTAGCTCCTCTACATGGTAAATCTTGGGGAAAACAGCTGCCAGGTAACAAGTACCGTACCAATTGGCAGTTAATCTCACATAAGCGTTTTTCCCACATACAAAGTATACTGTTGGCACCACTTGTACCGGACCCTGCAAAAAGTTCTTCGCTGACTCTTCCATGGTGAAAACGTGATCACACGCACTCTGCCCCACATAAACCTTATCATAATAGGTCTGGACACGTTTCACACACAACTTCCCCTTTTGCTCTAGATCTAATGCTATAGGGCCATAGCTCCCTTTCGCTCTGTGAGCCAACTCCTCCTTTGTCCAATCTAATGGACTTTCTCCAGTGTTACGTGTTTGTGTTAGCTGTCTATATCTATCCTCTACTTGATCTACAAACTTCTTTTCTATCTCTGTTAGTGAACACGTTAAATTATGTCTATGTGTATAAGCGGTATCTAACGTTATAGTTGGTATGAAATACTTCCCAATCCTATCCTCCTGCTTATAATAATCGTACTTATTCAGGTGCTTATATGCTGGAACCTCTGAAAGCACCGCATCGTAATTGGAAAAGAAGTATTCATAATGACCTCTCCCATAAAACATGCTAAGCAACAAACTACATGAAATCCCATAAGTCAACGGAAGATGATGATATCTAATGCCCTCATCCACTGATGCAGGCAATTGCATACACACATAACAGTCGCTCACATCCATCGTCTCAACGTACTCATATAGCAGCTTGGCATACACATTAAGCTTAAAATCACCTCTAGACAAATCTACATGCAATCTACGACTATTTTGATCTAGCATAGCCTTTTCAGCTCCTATGGTATCCTCCTTTTTGCTAGAAGTACTGGGTGTAGGGGTCCCTTTCACCGCTACGACTTCTACCTCATGTGGAACAATAACTGACACTACAATAACTATGACTATTAACACTATCATTCCCACTATGGAAGCACCTATCATACACTTGGATCTACGGTTCGGATTTCCAGACTCCATCTTCTCTCCTCACAGCAGTTCAAATTAGAGGATACACAAAAGACTCTTCTTTCCGCCTCAATTTGCTGCTCAAAAGCTCAAACAAAGTTAATTGAAATCCTGGAAAATTCGTTCAAAGTTCAGTTCTTCTGGATTTATTTACACAGTCCAAAAAAGACTTCCCTAGCCCTCTTTCTTCTTCTACTGAAAAACCCTAATTTTATTCTTCTTCCACTCGGGCCTAGGTTATCTTCTTTGCAACACCTATTTACAACGCACAGTTCATTCGCAATCTACGATAAGTTCGGATCCGATTGCAGCTAAAACATGTTGCAATATCTCAAGACGAACATCTAGCAGTTCATGAGATGATGCTTCAAATCCAAACGTTGGGAAAACTAATTTATGCAATATCAGAATTCGCACCTTGCTCAAAACTGGAGGTTTTGGGACCGTGATTGTCAGCAATCCTTCAACTTCGAGTCCTGGAACTATTAGTCCCACATCAATTTTCAGTAGAGGATTCCTGCTGATCACTCGCACGGACCTCAGCCTCCCGGAACTCACTATTATCAGCATCAGTTACTACGTAAGTCCACTCCGGGGCAGCGTATCTCTGGAAAGGCACTCTTGTCCTTCTCGACCTTCTCAGGCCTCCTTGGGCTTGCTCTTCTTCACTCACTTCTGATTCAGATGTCTCAGACACAGGGGCAAGATCTCTTTCGGGGGCCAATCGTAGGTTCAGCCTTCTCTGTCTTTCAGGCCACGATTCTTTTGCTCGGTCAGCCGTTTTGCTTTCCTCTCGAACACTCTGCGCACCACTTCCTTCGGCTGAGTCTGACTCTATATCACTCGCAATGTTACCTTCTTCCTCAGAGTCAATACCTGGGTTGTGTGTAGCGTAACCCTCCTCAGCCTGGTCTGGTGAGCAACCAGCTTCGTCAGCAACCCTCACAGCTTGGCTTGTCCTCTCTCGTGGCCTTGCCGCCACAGCTGGATTTTCATTCCCGAGAGGAGCTGTTTCTTCCAAGGGTTCTGTAACTCGGCGGGTGTGGGAAGCATGTATCCAATTCGGCAACCCTCCGCACTTCACCGCTGTGTTCGTTACAAGTATCACCTGGTAGGGGCCTCGCCACCGAGCATCCAAACAGCTCTTCCTCACGTGCTTACGGACAAGCACCCAGTCACCCGGGCACAGGTCGTGGCAGAGATCTCTTGAAGCCGGAACAGCAGCAGCTTCCACCTGCTGAGACATAGAACGGACCACATCAGCTAGTCCTTTGCAGTAATCAAGGATTAAGTCATCAGTGATGTTTATCAAGGCTGAGAATGGTATTGCTGGCAATCGCATCGCCCTCCCCATAAGGATCTCATGCGGGGAAAGACCGGTCCTCCTATCTGGGACACTGCGAACACTCATCAACACCAGAGGCAACGCATCAGGCCAATTCAGAGATGTAGACGAACACACTTTTGCCATCCGTGCTTTCAAAGTTCCATTAATCTGCTCTACTATCCCAGAAGCCTCTGATCGATAGCTACAATGGAGTCTCTGATCAACATTTAAAGCAGCGCAAAGCAATTTCATGATCTAGTTGTGGAAGTTTTTTCCTCTATCCGATTCCAACGAAGTTGGAAAACCGAACCTGGGAATCAACTCTCTCAATAATAGCTTCGCTACTGTAAGGGTGTCACACCTTCGTGTTGGGTAAGCTTCCACCCATCGTGAAAAAACACATACCACCACTAGAATGTACCTCAGTCCGTTGCACCTAGGCATTTCGATAAAATCAAGCTGTATCCTATTGAAAGGTCCTCCCGACCTCCCAATGTGACTCAGTGCAACCACAGTTTTCTTTCCAGCATTCATTTGTTGACAGGTAACACACCTATGACACACTGCTTCAGCAAACGCACGAAACCGTGGATTGTACTACGTTTGTCTGAACACTCGCACCATCGCATCTCTTCCTAGATGCACAGCACCATGAATTTGCCTTGCCATCGGGCTCAATAGGTCATCTGGTAACACTGCTCGACCATCACTTGAAACCCAAATGCCAACATCCCCCTTCTCACACCCTGATCTGATCCATACATCTCTTTCCTGATCTGAAGCTCCTTCCTGCAGGCTCTTGAATTCCTCCCAAGTGTCTGCCATGGCTAACATCATGCTGAGCTCGGTTCTTTCTTGGCTCTCTCCAGTGTAATCTCCAGTAAATATACACCCTTGTTCAGCGCAGAAACGTGCAATTTCATCCACGTACTTATTTCCGATAGAAACAAAATCCGCCCCCCTCCCATGTGCAGCGCACTTTACCACTGCTATTTCCCTGGGATGTTGCAAAGCTTCTAACAGTTGTCTCACATATTCCCCATTTCTGATGGGAGATCCAGATGATGTCAGGAAACCCCTCTGAGACCATAGCTGTCTGAAGTCATGAACCACACCAAACCCATACTGGCTGTCAGTGTAGATGGTGATTCGGATCTGATCAGCTGCCAAACAGGCGCGAGTCAAAGTAATGATTTCGGCCACTTGTGCGGAGTATACTCCTTCTAGGCAAGCAGCTTCAACCACTCCATTAATGGTACATACAACAAACGCTGCTCTCAAGTGACCCACATTGTCTCTTAGACATGAACCATCGACAAAGAAAATTTCATCAGGGTCAGACAGAGGTTCATCAACAATGTCAGGTCTCGGTTTGGTGCAAAGTTCAGTCACATCAAGACAGTCATGGTCTTCACAATCTTCATCATCTGCATTTGACAATGGCATCAATGTAGCAGGATTTAAAACAGAACACCTTTTCAGAGTCACATTCTCCGCGGCAAGTATGACTTGCTCGTAGCGTGAGAGTCTATTGTTTGTCAGGTGCTGTGTTTTAGTCCTTGTCATCAAAAGCTCAACAGAATGTGGAACATATACCATGAGCGGGTGACCCATAACGATGCTTTCACACCTCTCAATGCTGACACCTGTTGCAGCAACGGATTTGAGACATCCGGGCAACTCTGAAGCTACTGGATCTAGAGTAGCTGAAAAGTAGGCAACTGGTCTACGGACACCTCCATGACTCTGAGTCAGGACTGACAATGCGCAACCTTCTTGATCATAACAGAACAATGAAAAGGACTTGTTGTAGGCAGGCATTCCCAGAGCCGGAGCACGACATAAGCCCTCTCTCAACTTCAAGAACGCAATCAGACAGTCATTGTCCCATGGTACCGGATCACTCACGTCCTTATGCGTCAGCCTCTGCAGAGGCTTCGCCTTCAATGAGAAGTTGGGAATCCATTGGCAACAGTAACCAACCATTCCCAAGAACATCCTGACTTCCTTCTGAGTGGTAGGCACAGTCATGTTCATGATCGCCTCAATTCAATCTGGTGATACCTTTCTCTTGCCTTTCTCAATTCGATGACCTAAGTACAGAACCTCACTCAGACAGTACTGCAACTTGTTTGGGGACACCTTGTGTCCATTCTCCCCTAAATGATTCAGTAAGGCAATCGTATCAATCCTACAAGCATCCTCCGTTTCTGACGCAATGAGGAGATCGTCAATGTACTGCACTAGAACAGAATTCTGCGGCAGTACAAGACTCTCGAGATTCTTCTTCAAGATCTGATTAAAGATTGATGGACTCTCTGTATACCCTTGAGGGATACAACACCACGTTAACACACGATCTTCCAGACGGAAAGCAAACAAAAATTGGCTCTCCTCGTGCAAAGGTATCGAAAAGAACGCTTGGCACAAGTCAATCACCGTGAACCACTCGGCTTCACATGGAATCTGGAATAGTATCACTGATGGATTCGGTACCACTGGACAACACGGAACCACAATCGCGTTGACCTTTCGCAGGTCTTGCACGATTCTGAATTTCCCACTTGGTTTCTGCAATCCCATAATGGGTGAGTTGCATGGACTGCCCATTATCTCCTTCAGAATTCCCTGCTGAATCATGGAATCGATTACAGGTTTAATCCCTGTGATCGTCTCGGGCGACAGATTATACTGGGGTGTTTTCGGAAACTCAACATTTTGCTTGACCTGGATCTTAACTGGCTCAACACCTCTGATCAGTTCAATCTCTTCTCCTGTAAAATCCCACACATCCAATGAAACAGAGTCTCTTAAGTCAAGTGGAAGCTCTTCCACTGTTAACATAGGGTACATCTCTATGCAGAAATGCTGATTTGCAACCTTGAAGGTAGCATCATCATCATTTGTCTGTAATTCCACTCCCTTGGGGGTGCAATAGATGGTACAATTCAGTTTGCACAAAAGATCACGTCCTAGCAAACAGACTGGACTTGAGTCGCACACCACAAATTGGTGTCGATCTTGGAAAGTTCCTATTCTCACAGGAATCGGCTCAGTCAATGGGTTAGTCATCTTCTTATTCGCCACTCCTACTACTTGGATTGATTGTCCCGAGAGGGGTAGGTTGGGAACTACTGCAGATCTCACAGTAGAACGGGTAGCACCAGTATCAACCAAAAAGGTGGTGGGATGACCGTCAACATTCGCCTCTACAAACGGTCCCCTCTGGTCTACCTCTAAGACTGCCCCAAGAGTGCAGTCTTCCTCCCCCTCAGGCACCGTCATTTCAACGGGTCCGAACTGTAATCATCGCAATCCTCGAAAAGGGGCATCTACGGGTACGTTCGATTTCCCTGTGGAATTCTCGGAGGTTGCGGAACTTGCACCTGCGGGCACAATGTCCCTCCTTGCATGGACCTGGGTTTCGTCACTGTATTTACGACCTCAGATACCTGCACCGTCTCTCCCTCTTGTTGCACTTGGTTCGCTGGATTCAATCTACACTCGCGCTTCCAATGCCCGATCTTGTGACAAAGGTGACACGCAGTTGTCTTTTTCAGTGTTGCCACGTCCATCCCTGTCTTAGGGTCTATCGGTTTCCCCCTTCCCGGACCCTGCCCATTCTGGGCCCCTCCTTGATTGTTTCCCTATCTTCTCCCTAGCGTCCCTCCACTTGGCTGTGTCTGAACTTCCCTGTCAGCGTTTTGCATTTGGACCAGCATTAGCTTATCCTTAAGCTTCCTGTGTTTCGAGTCCACTTCATCGCTGCAGTACCTGGCGTACCGCAGTATTTCGTCCACCGACTTGTTCTGCCAGCAGATCAGATGCTGCTGAATCATGAAGCTGATTTCTGGTCTCAGACCCAAGACGAACTTGGAAACGAATAGTCCCATGTCTTTGGGGTCTAACGTGTCTAGCCCACTGTACTGCTTAAAGGCTTGTAAGAGCCTCTCATAATATTCGTGTATGTACTCATTGGTTCCTGAATGGTTTGATCTATCTTAACCCAATCAAGGTCTTGTGGTGAGATTTTGGATTTCAGCCATGTGATCACTTGCTCAAACTTTTTCATAACAATTGGTGAAGGACCATTGGTAACAGAATCCCTGTCTGGTTCAGAAGTTGGCCAATCAACTGCAACTTTACAAGCTGCCCACAAATCACTTGGTACTACAATATCAAACAATGTGTTCAGGTCAACCCACAACACCTTCGAGATTTTAACAAATCGGTCGACCTGCTTGTACCACTCGACAGGCTTCTCCCTCAGCCGAGGAAATTCGTTTGTAAATGCTGCCAAATCACCTCTACTCCAAGGCACATGCACATACCCTCCGTTTTGTACCTCTCGCAAAGGAAAATTTCCCACTCCTATCATCCCCCCTCCTGGAGGCGGTGTCTCTCCTACGCTCTTTTTGGTGCTCTTCTTTTTGGACCATCTTTCCTCCCATTTGTCAAGCATGCTCCATGCACGTATCCCTACAATCAATTCTCGAATGTGAGTTTTCAGTCCTATCACTCTCTTCTCTTCCAGGTCCTGGTCACTGTATTGCAACCTGTAACTTCCCTGCAACATCTTAGTTTTGGACAGATCCACCTCGTGTCTCTTTCCCAAGTCTGTCAGTTTCTCATGCGCTAATCTCACCTTGCGAGTTACATCTTTTGCTACAAATAGCAACTCGTCTGGTTCGTAAAGCTCTACTCTTTCCAATGGCAGGTTCCCACTAATTATCTCATCTACCTCAGCTTTTAACCTCATCACATCCAACATCTTTGCTCTTATAGCAGCTTTAAGGGTCCCTCGACTTGATGCACCACTCGACTCTCCATTCTCACTGCCCTGATCCTCACATCGGTTCCCTTCCACTATATTCCCTAGGACTGGTCAGCTTCCTGTATTCCCGCAATCCCAGTCTCCTGTCATCTTATCATTAGAGCTTCTCACTGGTGGTTCCCACATCCTTATGTCAGATCTTGAATCGGCCAAAGTCCTTGGTCTCGCCGTTCTTACGTCTCCCTGTCCTCTAGAGGAGTCTGCCGTGGCTGGCAAAGGAGTACTTGATTCCATGGGTTTCGGAAGGTGACCTGTTCCACTCACTATGCCATTCCCTCCAGAGCCTGTCCCTTCTCCTGCTACCGATCATGCTAGACTCCCATTTCCTGCCTGATCTGGGTCATATACTGACACTATGGGGCCGATGGTAACCGGTACTGTAAGAGCATCCGGTAGCCTTGTAACTACTGTAACTCCATTAGCTTCGATGCTTGCTGGTGTGTGTGTTCCCATCCCTTCTGTTCCGGTTGATATTCTTCCGACTACTCTTGCACTAGGTTGAGTCTGCGATTCTCCAGTTCCCTCTGTTGATACTGCCTTTCCCTCTACGGAATCTGGATTATATGAAGGTGGTCTTTCTGATAGCAGTCTATCTAGCAAGCTGTCATCTGTGTCACTATCGTCTTCCTCACCCCACTTCTTCTGGGCCTCTCCTACTTTTATCATCAACGGGAAAAGCCTATCCCCTTCAATAGTTTCCACCCTCCATCTCTTCTCCAATGCGTCCCATCGCGCATCCTGAAACGCCCTAATTGACTTTTTCACCCTTTCCTGACTTCTGTCTCTTTTCCTATCATGTGCTGCTCTTATCCATGCATGTAGCGCCTCAAACTGTGTTGGTCTGGGCAAAGGTCGCAATGAGAACATCACCGTTTTCAATTGGTACAACACTTCCAACCTGAAAGTGCCATAACGCAGAAAAGTCAATTCTCCCTCATTTTCAGTCATTTTATGCCAATTTTCGAGCCAAATTATAGTATGCAACCCCACATTCGTAGCCATATAATGGGCTGGGGTATCCCCGGGTGGAGCTTCTTCTCCCCCCCGAGTAACCACTCGTCTGTCTCCTCTACACATATCTCGTAAAACTTTTAAAAATTTCATGATGAAATCAACGTTTTCTTCACTTGTTTTCACTCGACTTCCTGATGACAATCCACCAATACCAGCGCGGCTTCACACCAACCGACCTATCACAGCGCGACACTCTCTGACGTCACTCTTCCTCCTCATGCAGCAGTTCCCCTCCTTTACAATTCGTCTCTCGCACACTCACGCGTCTCACTCATACGCCGAAATAACTGTTTGTCCACCAAACCACCGAACAGTCACTTCTCTGACTGTCTGTCCACAAAACGACCGGACAGTCTCGCAATTGTCGACCTCAACTCCGGCAACCGTCTGTCCGCGAACGACCGGACAACTGCCTCAGACTATCTGCCCACGAACGGCCGGACAGTCGTGTACTTAATCGATAGGATCCAATCACTCGATGTTCCACATGCAGTAACCCACGACCTGCGTTGGTTACTCGCGCACTCACACACACGTTTCCCTATCACCGGTGGGTTAGTCAACGACGTCTCATGACTCCCACAATCTCTGGTCGGACAATTTCAACTCTGGGTGTCTTCTACACCACAATCTCTTATCCCGGGATATCAGTAAATCAAATCTCATGGACCGCACGCGTTCAGCCCGAAACCACAATCACTCAACTTTCATTTCAACTCCGCAAGACATCACACAATCAAAACAACACCGCAATCTAACAGACATACATCCCTGTTCATACTCACTCCACCACGAACTGCTGTTTCCGCCGCACCGTCACTCGCCGTCGGTTTCCATCAAACGCCGTCGTCCTCCGCTCACAATCCACTGGATAACCATCACTTGGGCTCTATGGGGACTCAATGACTACCCTTCTCTACTTCTCCCCTTACTACAGAGGTAACCATCCTCTCACTACCAACTGATAAGGCCGGATTCCACCGTACAAATTACTAGGAACCCTCGGTCGACTGGATCTTTATTACCTGCTGAGAAGTGTAAAGGGGAGAAACAATACATTCATTCCAAACTGGCATGAATCAATTTAAGAAAATCTCGGAAAAGATCACTGACTCCGAATTCCAAGTTTAGGGGTTTATTATAAAACCAAAAATAACTGAACATACAGGTACCTCAGGACGAGGTTGTAAAAATACAAAGGCATTAATACAAAATACATCCTACGAACCAATCTAATCCGATATAGCATAAAGAGAATAAGCAATTCCAGGAATACTAAACAAGCAATAACTGCACCAACATCTATATTAGTCTTCATTAGTATCTGTAAAGGAAATCCATTAATCTATCCCTACACTATTCTAAAGTGACATCCCTACTTAACATTACCCAAGCAAGATCAAGAAAAGGTGTCAACTCGTGAAGACTTTCTCAGAAGTACACTCACGTTGTAAAAGCCAGTCTAAGTCTTCATTCTAAAATCGATCCCTTCCTTCTACCCTCTAACAGCTCTCTTCTCTCTCCTCCCTGCTCTCTGCTCTCTCATCCCTCGGGGCACTGTCCCTAATACAAAATGGATACTTAATAACCACGCCTCCTGAAACACCTCCTCTGGCCAGGCACCTCTCGTAGGTAACTTTCCACCAAAACTTGTACTCGATCCAGCGACGGTTGGTGTGTCCTTGGGTCTCAGGCCTCTTCAGCACAACTCCCAATTATCGGCATTCCTGAAGACTTTGTAACAGGTTTCTTCCATACCTAACTCCTAAAACAAAGCGTTATTCTAGCTAACAAGGACGGTGTCCTTGCACCTGCAACAGAAGCATGAGAACAGAATGACCTTGCACACACATGAATTTCGCTGACTGTCTCCAAATGAGAGCCTCACCAGGGGAAAATACATTTCGGGCCTACATAAACCAGCTAACATAAGGAAAACGAATAGGCCTTTCTTAGCACGAAAGAGCAAATACTCCATTTAGGCCTTTAACATCAACTTAAACACATTTAAAATGTTACATCTGTAAGCACTACATTTCATCCCATTTAAACACAATTAGTCACCTATGCGTGTGCAACTTCAACAGAATGCACGTTTAAATCTACTGCATTACATTACATATAACTACTTCATTATGCATTTGCAATGAACATCGAAAGTTACATAATTCCCTCTAAATGCCACTTAACGTTTCTTGAATGGCACAACTCATCTTAACATTTCATTTACCACTGATTATTACAACACGAGTTCTAACTAAGGTTAACACACACATAAGAATATATGCGGGTACGGACTATTCATGAATATAATGTACCCCTACAATTTTCAGAATATCACTGCGCTCTATCACAAATATGCATGTTAGAGGACTTCAATTATTAGTACATTTGGGAAAATACATTTCAGTAAATATGGCAAACACATTGCAGTACTTAACTGAAAATGTTATGAACTCATGGTAATAAAATGGCATTGTATCCTTTATAGCTCAAGTACTTAATTCTAGTGCACTCAATCCCACAGGAGTTACCCAATGCAATATTTATAATATGTCATCTTGATATTTCATCATATTTCAAGACTATAAGTTCAGGAGTCTGTTTAACTGTCTTCTCGCTCCATGGGTTCACCAAGGATGCCGTTTGTTGTTTCTAGATTTGCTGTTTGGGTGTTGTGTTTGATTATTGGCCCCCCCAAAGGCAGACAAAAATGAAAATAACAGGAAGAAATAAATAGTGGTGGAGATGGGACAGTTACAGAGATAGTTGGCAGCTTTCATTCTTTCAAAGTGGTATGTAGCTCTGCCCTAATACCTCAACTTTAACTCTAATGCTACCCCGTGACACTAATCTGTACTCTAACTGGTAACAGAAGATAGTTTGCACAGGGCCCGACCCACCCCTCAGTACCAGTTGATACCTGCCACACTGGAACTGTGTATAACTGTGAATATCAGTTTTTGGATTGCTTTTAATTTTAACCCTAAGTGACAAATCTGCATGAAACATTCCAAAAACGTAATAAACCACCTAATAATCTTGGAAAGTTATTCTCAGATTGGTCAAGGGCAGAGGAAGTTGTATACGGACCCAAAATGTGCATTTTCAATGTACATTCTATAGAGACGTTATGTGGCTTGGCCAATTGCAGGAAATGCCACATGACAGTGGATAGTTCTTAGCATATACTGCTGTTGTGTCACAGACTCTAGCAATTTTTGAAAGCTTGGTCAGCAAGGATTCCCCTGGCAAAGGTGAAATTTTCATCTCTTTGCTTTGCATGAGCCTGGGGTTAGTTTGCGTTGTGACCTCTTATTGTCGCAGTTCTGAGGCTTTTTTCTTCCTTTAGTGACCATTACTTACTGGCTGGAGATATTCTACTGGGACATAGGTAATTTAATTCTTATGAGGAACACTCTAGTTATATTTTCCCCACATATAGGGTGTGCTCAGCACTACTTATTCTCTTGCTTTTCACCTTTGGTTGTGCTTATAGACTCACTTCTCATACCATCCTCTCATTATGCATGAGTTCTAACAGCACTGTATTTCTCCTTTCTCACCAGGAAATTTTAAGACTAGGCACTGGCATCTCTTTCTGCCTATTTTAAATCCCCACCGGATTGTTGGAACTGGTGGAGGAACTGTACTTTATTCTATCCTTCACTCATTCAAAGCATATAATATTATTAGAGACATGCACTTTTTTTATTATAAGTAGACTAGACCAAGGTCTTGTGTATTGGACACACATATTTGTGCTGGGTGTCTCATGACTTTTTAACTTAGCACAGTAATACTTCAATTTTCAATCCATAATAAAGTTTATGTTTTAATGCTTTCTTTATGTATCACATAAATCTGCCGTGAAAAAGTCCTATAAAGGACAAAACTTGGCTGAGATCATCCATGAGGAACTAACAGCAACACATCTACAAAGCGTCACTAAACATCTGCACCTGGAACAAAGGGAATTAACAGCAATGCATACACAAATTGTCATTGAACAACTGTATTTATAACTAAGTGACTGATATCTACTGAATTTGAATTGAAGATATGATGTGTAATCCTTTTGTGCTACTGATTTCAAGTGAAAAGGAAATATCACTTACCTGAATGTCTGAAGTTGATTTGTGGGATATTGTTTCTATACTATTTAAGTAATATAAATGTTATATATACTATGATGTATTCATGGACATTCAAACTGACTTGGATTATTATGACAGCAGGAATTTATACATGATGAGTGCTCCGCTATTTTGTATTTTCTGTGAATAAATGGCCTGGGAAGTTTCTAAGGTTCAGTTTTACACATCATGGCAACAGGTATGTTATAGTATTAGAGCACCATTGTTGGATTCACATCATAGTGCTCCAATTGAGAGGGATGTGCAACTAAGGTATCACTGTTGGCCTTCTGTTTTATGGAGGAGAAATTTAGCCCTGCAAGAACGTGGATTATTGTTTGCTGTGGGTGACTGCCCACACCTCAAGGAATAATAGCAAATCTTCTAAGGGTAAACCCTCAAAGTCACTAAGTTAACTTGAGCTCAATGGCCTGGTAGCTATGGCACAGAGCAGACAGGCTAAATTTAGGTCAATGTGGAAAGTGTTTGTGCAGTATCAGAAAAGTAATAAAGTCAAAATGCAAACCAAGCAATAAAAATCCCAACCCAAATTAGGAACCTAGAGTAAAATGTAATAAATTAAATTAAGCCAAAACAACAGAAATACAATAAGGGATACCAGAGATATGAGTTTTTAAAGTTTTAGGCGAAAATAGCACCAAAAAGTGCAAAGTGTCAGTGGTCGCAGTAGACTGGGATCTAGGCACGATTTGAGGTTGACCGAAATGGAACATGGGTCAGATACACCAGGTGGATTGGTCCTGGTAAAAACCTGGAAGTTGAAAAGTTTGAAAAGGTTTCTAAGTTCCACTTCATAAAGGGACTTTCTTGAAAAAAAACTTTGACACTTCTTTTAAATCCCAATGCAGAATGAGACTTTGTTACTTTTTGATAAGAAAAATCCTCTCCTCATGGGAAGCTGCAGAAACTGTAGCTTCTGCCATGGAACCAAAGGCCGGATACCTTTAATTTGTTGGTCTCGCTGGCACTCTGGAGCGCTGGCAATTTCTTGCCGAAAAGTACCAATGCACAATGGCATTCTGTCAATTTTTCAGAGGTGCAGATGTCTCCGTGTGGGACAAAGCTGAAATCCAATCCAATTCTGTGGAACTGCTGGTCGAATACTTTTCTGGACAGGTTCCGCTAAAGCTGTGAAGGAATAGCTTTCAAAAGTTTCTTCTGGTTCCACAACCACAGGAGAACATGTCTAAGTCCCCCAGAACCTAATGGGAAGGCACTTAGAGACTCAGAGCGTCAGGCACATGCCAACAGCAAAGACCAGTCCAGGTCCAGTTACCAGTGGTCAGCCGGGTACTTCAGGGAACAGACCCCTTGCAGCGTGTATGTCCCTGCAGCCACACAGGAGATCAGCAAACTGACTCTTGGAGTCTACTTCCTTGTCTTGGGTACAAGAGGGAGCAGGTCCAGTCTTTTAGGGCTCCTCTCAGGACACAGACAGCAGGTCCAGTCCTCTTCTGATCTTTTGCAGTTCCAGAAGGAGTTCTGAGGAGGGTGCCTTGCTGTGCCACAATTATGGCTGTCACTATTTAATGGGTGGGGGTGACTCCTGGTTGCTCCCTAACCACTGGGGTAAAATTTCCCAGGCCCTGGCTAACGTACATTTTTAGTTGTTCCTGTTTGCCTTACTACAAACAAGCCCAAAATACAAAGTGCAAGGCCAATTCGAAGATGGCCAAAGTCTTCAGCCACACTATATTTGGGCTTTGAGAACTAGGGGTATGTAGGGGAATGTACTATGGAACTTACTATTGTCCTCCCACGTCTAACAGAAAACTCCAGTTTCAAGCAAGCCCTAGGACCACTTGAAATCTAGGAAGACAAAGCGGGTTCCTGCAGCAACCAGACATGGGATATGCAAGATTTGTGTTCTGGTCCTGTTTGATACCGTACAAAGGTGCAAAAGTTTTACTTGTGCCTCAGACAGGTCTTTCTGGCAAGATGTGACACTGTTGCGTCAACAAGAGGGCCAGCAGCCCCAACCCTGAACGTTCAGCAGCACTCAGAGGAGTAGTCATTCCTGCCCATTCAGGTTGACCTGTCACTCAAAGTGGTCTGTTGTGTAGCTCTTGGAATGAATTTCACACTGCATTAAAGTCCAAATACTGGTTGGGCAGCTGCTGGAGAGCTAATGCACATCAGCCTACGGGAGCTTCAGGCAGGGTAAAAGTAAATCTCTAACATTTATTTTTCCTTTATATTGGTTAAAAATCCAACGTCACCATTGAAATGGATTTTTAATAAGTATTAAAAATAGTGGTTTCCTTATTTTTCTAGCTGGTCTTTAACCTGAGATAGCAATATTAATACCAGGCCTGCCACAGCGAAAACAGCTTTTAGAGCCCTGTCACTGTAGGAACAGAGCAACATTAATTTTCTATATGTCCCAGCTTTGAACAACATGCACCCTACCTTCTAGGCTACAAGGCCTACATGGGGTGACTTATTAATATTTAAAAGAGAGGCCTTTGCCTTTCAAAAAGGTTTATGTTGACTGGTCATGCTGCGGGTTCTACGCTGCAACAGCAAGACTACAGTAGTAGGCCTAGAGCCATGTTTTTCAGGCCAACCCTGTGCATGGCACCATAGGTACTGCCTGACCACAGGTGACATTTAACTTCCAGGCTCTGGGTGTATTTTCTACGGTAAACAGTCTAACTATCGAGTTTTTTATGTCGACTTGCACTAATATCGAGTGCAGAATATCGTGATACAAGAATATCGACTGTCAGAATATCGTGGTCAAGAATATCGAGTCTAAGGTAAGTAATATTGTTTTTAACAATATCGAAGTCATTAATATCGTTTCAAAAAATATCGAAGTCATTAATATCGTTTGCAAAAATATAGTTGTTAAAAATATCTTTTTTTTGGTTAGTGTTATGTATTTTAGTATGTATTTTAAATGTATGAGTTCTATTTTTTTGTCTAAGTATTGCATTTGTTTTTTAATATATGTGTTACATTTTTAGAAGTTATTAATTTTATTTTAATTAAATTTTGTGTTTTAGTTCCGTAGCGGGTTGTGGGTTTATAGGGGAATAGGGTGGGAAGTAATTTAATTATAATTAATTTATTAATAATTTTTAGAAGTTATTAATTTTATTTTAATTAAATTTTGCGTTTTAGTTCCGTAGCGAGTTGTGGGTTTATAGGGGAATAGGGTGGGAAGTAATTTAATTATAACTAATTTATTAATATTTTTTTTAAATTAATATTTATGTATTTAAGGGGCCCATTACGATAACCGGCGGTAAAAAATCCGCCATCAACTATAGCCTGAAAAAACCGCCCGCCTGCACCATGGGAATACCGACCGAGCAATTATGATGTCGCGAAGCAACCTCCGCCCGCGGCGGTAAAAACACACAAAATTCCGCCCGTCCATGTCCGAGTAGAAGATTAACCGTCCGCCACGGACGCAATCCCGCCCGAAAACCCAAATCCGCCCGCCCTGACGACCGAGACAACGACCGTGAAATTATGATCTTCCCGACATGAGCGCGGAAAATCCACATTTTCCCCGCCCGCCACGGTTAACAACAGCGATGAATAACTGACACGGCGGAAGGCCTGGCGGACACGTCCGTGCACGGAAACCATTGGCGGGCCAAAGAAATACACACAACATGGCCAACAAGTCCACACAGCAAACTACGCCAAAATACACAAACACAGAACACATCCCAATGACACATGCCCCCTGCCAAAAATAAAAAACTACAAATCCCAGGACAACAGACACAACACACCTGAAAACGACAGACCATCATGACACACCCACATAAGTTAGTAAAAAGCAGCCTCCTCACAGACCACAATCCCTTGCACGAGGACAAAGCGAAGACGCCATCAGACAACACAGAGAGACACAAAGGAAAGCAGCACACCACACGCACGCACACATCACACACATCACCACCACTACCACCATCACCACTGAAACAACGGCACCACGAACCCCCTGCACATCACACACCACACACCACACAACCACCACACCAGCTCAACAAATAGCAGACCACACACCATGGCAAGCCAAAGAATGCCAAAGTACACTGCCACTGAGTTGACGGTCATGGTCGATGAGATCATCAAGGTGCACCCACAAATCTATGGGAACCAGGTCCAACAGACACCAGTAGCCACCAGAAACAAAATGTGGAGAAGGATAGTGGACCAGGTGAATGCAGTTGGGAACGTGCCACGCAACCGGGGTGAAATCACAAAGAGGTGGCACGACCTGAAAAGCGTGGTCAGGAAGAAGGAGGCCAAGAACCGTGAGCTGGCTGCCACGACTGGCGGCGGAAATCCTGCGCTATTCAAGACCTTCAAGGCGTGGGAGGAGAAGGTGCGAGGCATTCTGCATCCAGAGAGTCTCACCGGAATACCAGGGGGAGTGGAGGCTGGTAAGTACAAACAAATGTATACCAGCACACCGCTATGTACTGTCATGCACTACCAGAATGCCATAGCACCGAGGGCCAAACACCCCCATGTCCAGTACACAATACACAAGACATCTCTCATACATGCAACAGACACTCCCACACACTCAGCCCAAAGGCACCAACAAACAAAACCATGGGGGCATGTGTACAGTCAGCCAGCACCACAACTCCCACCAGGTCCCTCTGTACCCCAGATGTGCCGGAAGGAGCACTCCCCACACCCACACTCATGTGTCAGCCATAGCTGCACTAACCAACAAGTAACAGGTAAGTAGCCTTACCACAAACTCCGAGTATCGGAGGGGGGACTGCAGAAGTACAACCACCACCAGGCCCCTAGTCCTACAGCGCAGCAAGATGGAGCACTCCCCACACCCATGTGACAGCCATTGCAGTGCACACCTTCATCCAACAGGTAGATATGTTTCCCTACATGGAGGGGTGTCTGTGGATGGTAAGCCTTCACCACAACTCACAACACCGCCCCCACTGCCACAGACCAGCAAGATGGAGCACCCCTCCCTCTCATGACCATGTGACAGCCATTGCATTGCTCCCTACAAAACAACAAGTAGGTAGACTACTGTACAGGGCGGGGTGTCTGTAGGCATGAGGACTGTACTACGACTAACATTTGGGACATGTCACGTAGCAGAGGAACAGGTAGCACTGCTCCCTGTCATAATCATGTGACTAATGTGCACACGGACATGAATTACAGAGTCATAGCCCACATGAGCCATCACAAATACACTAACACGGAAGGAGTCACGTCTGCATGCACAAGTCTCACTGGAGTACTGATCCACATGCCGTGCACTGTGCCAGTCATCACACACATCAGCAACACCATCGAAGTATTGCCATGTAGTCATGTCTGCTTGTTCCGTTGACATCGTACACCATCACCCATGTAAGTCTATCTTGTCTCAATGTAACTGAGTGGAACCACAGTAATGTCACATACACCACTGGACCCATGAACCACACAGCTACACAATGCACATTCAATGTCTCATCCATCACATCTTCACAGCCCCAGTGTCATGAAAGGTATATCATCTAATCAGTTGTCCCATATACAGTAGTACAGCAAAGATTCCTGCCGATGACCAATAATGTGTCTGTAGTGTCTGAAGCGCACGTCACACTGTGATTTACAACATACCTAATATAGTCAACACACCAAGAGCACTGCATTGCTGCACATGGCTGAGGGTAGCACGCACACAAAGGAATTGTCCCATCTGCAATACGTTGTGTGGCACACAACCATTACCCACCTACTACAATACTTGCAGTGTAATGTCCCTAAATGATAACAGTGAGCAGATATGCTTGGTACGTCAGACATACACACACCTTTGTCTCTGCAGTGTCGTGTGGCCAAAACACATGTCCCCTCCTGCACCCTTATGTCACAGTATGTACCCCAAAACCATATTGCACCTCAAAAGCGTTGAGGGGGCTGTACCCCGTGTCCACCAAAGGCACAAAATGTAGGGGTACTGCAACACACACCGATTGGCTATCCAAATCCGTCCCATGCCATGTGCACCCATCACACCATTACATTGCCTTGATCACGCACACACATTGTAGAGCCATACACACGCATCTGGGAAATCAGTGCACAACTGTGCACCAACTGTGAATGTCAGTCATCTAACACAAACCTTGCAAGGTGCAACACAATAACCTTTCGTCTCCGCCCCACAGGTGACGAACAGCATGATGCTGGAGAGGGAGACAGCAGTCATCACAGCCAGTCCACAAGCCCTCCACCCGGACTCACGGATGTGGAAGAACTGGACACCTCCTCGGACGAGGACTCCCGACCAGGCACATCTGGTGTGGCAGTGCCCAACCGCTCCCCAGGACCCCTCCTACCCACCAACCCATCTCCCAGGGCCGGTGACCAGTCCCAGGCCCCTGCTGCCACGGTCATTGCGGCCACCACCACTGCCGCAACCACCACCACCACCACCACCAGGGCCTCCCTGACCACTCAGCCTGCGCAAGGCGTTGTACGCACGTCAACACCGACCCTGGGAGCCACAACGAGGCCCCGGGTGACCACTGTGGCGAGTGGGCAGGTCGGTGGCAGCAGTTCAGGTGGGAGGAGCAGGATCAGGTCAATGCCATCAGAGCCTGGGAGCCAAGCCCTGCCGCAAATCGCAAGAGTCCTTGGGGCCTATGAAGAGGCCCAGGGACAATGGGCCCGGTCAGCTTCCGATACGCGGGAAGTCCTTGGGGTGTTGAGGTCCATGGACGCCCATATGGGCCAATTCGTGACCCGTATGGGCAAACTTGTCGACCTCATGGGCCAGCTAGTGGTGGCGGTGAGGGCCCAATCAAGGCCAACCACACCACCTCCGACACCACCTGCTGGGGCGCAGGTCCGTGCAACATCCAGTTCCCCTGCGTCCACAGCGAGTGGGCAATCCTCAGCCACCACCAGCAGCCCACAAACACAACCCCCCCCTCTCAAACGTGGAAGGGGCGTCCGAACAGGAAATAGGTGTCCAGAGATGACTTTGCACGCTCCAAACGCCAGTGAGACAGCCAGCCACGGTGGCCATCTACTGCATTCACTTGGACTACTATCCTACCCCACACTGCCATGTGAATGGCATGTGTCTGTCGGACTGTGGACCCAGAACAACATGGGTACACCTTGGCCATCACGCGGACATGTCCGTCAACTCTTTGTTCCAGCATGCACAACTTTTGTCATCACCTTGCCCACAATCACATGTCACTGTTCAAAATAAATACACCTGGATCACATTCTGTTGTATCTGCTCTGTGTTTAATCAAGGATGTGCAACCGTCACCATGATCAGTAATGCATCAGGAGTGTGTTATGTCGATAGGCCAGGAGAGGCTGGAGGGACCTAGGGGTGAAAAACAGAACAAGAGTCCATTGAATGTGTGTGTCACACACTCATCACACAGTACTTGTCATCAAGTTCAAGCAATGTACACACATCTCACAGAGCAACAGGGCACAATGCCACAGCCACTGTCAGTGGCATACTACCCTGGACATGGACCATTGCCACACAGCACTAAGTGAACAATAGGCCGCCGTGACAATGCACACATACACCTACACAACTACAGCAACATCGGCCGACGTACATGGTCACTCACCGTCAAGTGAAGTAGCGGGCGATGAGCTGCTGACGCTCATTCACTGCTTCCTCCTCTCCACTGTCCTCGTCACTGGACACGGCCTGGTCTACAGGCGGGGGTCCTGGCTGATCACCGTCATCCACTATCAGGGGGATCTGCCTGCGAATAGCGAGGTTGTGCAGCATGCAGCATGCCACAACTATCTGGCACACCTTCTGTGGGGAGTATGCCAGTGCACCCCCGGTGCGGTTCAGGCACCTGAATCTGGACTTCAGGAGTCCAAAAGTCCGCTCCACCACACGTCTGGTCCTCCCATGTGCCTCATTGTATCTGACATCAGCTGGTGTCCTGGGATTACGGAGTGGGCTCAGCAGCCAAGGCCCGTTAGGATATGCCGAGTCACCTGGGTGTGAGAAACACAGAGAATCCTTGCAATTCCAACAGGATACAAGACAGCATGTCACACCCAGCATGCTACACGAGTATGCATACTCACCAACAATCCAGGCACGGTCCGGTTGAAGATTGGACACCAGTCGTGGGAGGATGCTGTGGCGCATGATGTGCGAGTCATGGGTGGAACCGGGAAACTTCGCACACACGTGCGTGATGATCATGTCCGCCAGGCACACCACTTGCACATTCAGGGAGTGGAAATGTTTCCGGTTCCTAAAGATGTGCTTTATGGCCTGTGGTGCAACAAGGCCAACATGTGTGCAATTAATTGCACCAACAACGTGGGGGATGCGTCCAAGTGCATAGAAAGCACCCTTCACTGCCGCCAAATCACGAGCCCTGGGGAATCTGATGTACCGGTTCCTGTACAGCATCATAGCTGACAGGACATCCCGTAGCACCATGCTGAACATGGGTTGGGACATTCCACCTCCACTGCCTACCGTGTGTTGGAAAGATCCGGTAGTGAAAAAATGCAGTGCAGCCATCACCTTAGCCGTGGGGGTGAATGCTGTTGGATACACCCTGCGAGGACGAAGGTGGGGTTCCAACATGACACATAGGCGATGCAGGGTGGGTCGGTCCAGCCGGAATTTACGAATGACCTCCACATCCTCCATGTCTGACAGCAATTGGTAGGGGCGATGTATGTTTGGTCTCCTCCTAGGACAGATGGAAGTGGACACATGTCAATGCAACACACCACATGGCACATACACATACCAAAAATTACTGGCAAAGCTATAGAATCACAGAACAGCTGACAAGTAGGGACAGCACAGCCACAATACTCTTACACAGGTCCCCTTACCAATAGCAATGGCTACTGACACAAACCATTGACATGAGCATGCACATGGGGATTTAGGCCCTAATAGCTTGAAAGGCATCATGATGGTTTCAGACTGCATAGGCGGGAGGCGACAACACCACGGCAATATACCTAGCTGCTGTGCCAGACACAGCTTCCGAGGCCGGGTGAGTATGGCACACACCAACAACACAATGTACACAGGCTGAGCGGCCAAAACAAGTGGGTCCTGTTGCACAATGGGATATGAGACAGTCAATGATGTCCCTAGTCCACCCAATGTCCAGCACTGTACGTATCACACCTCCAACACACATTGACAGGTGTACACATTGACAACTCCATGACAACACAGCTGTGTGAATGCAAACACACATCACAAGTGACACGTAACGTTGCACGTGCCAAGTGGGAGATGTACATTGAGAAATATGGCATGTGTGTGCATATGCACATCCCATGCACCCATGCTAATGTGTACATGATGATGTGCCAACAGACATGTGGAGGCTGAGCACTGGCCGTCAATGCCAATGCACACAGCATGAAGTGGCCATGTCCAGTGTGGACATGCTCCCACACACAAATCATGGCCACACCTGCAAATGCATGGCACACCTTCAACTGTGGATTCCACATGGCACCAGCGGACTGTACCCGCCATGGACCAGGCCCTTGAGGCCAACTCCAATGGCCCTCGCGACTGCATCCTGCGTGTTCGACGATAGAGGTCAGCGTACCGGGACAGCTCGGTGCAGGACATTGTGTGCATTTGAAGCAGGCAGACATGGTACACCAATTGCAGCAGCTTGGACCCACTGGAACAGCCCCAGGGGGCTATATGAGTGTGGGAGGGACACAGGCATTACCACAGCTTACAGGGACTGCTGCCTGGCATCCCTCAACAACACCTGCCGCTGCTGCCACATGTCCACCTACATGTCGACGACTCTGAAGATATGTCCAGGTCCACTCACCAGCGAGGAGCCGGAGATCATGGATTCCGAGCTCCACGCACACTGCCCAAGGCTATTCATAGCAAAACTTGTGTGTGTAAGACAACTACAGTGTGTGTGGGAGTGCATGTGGGGGACACACACGTCATTGATCCGCAGCACTATGATTCTGAGCCTGTGGGGTTCCAACATGCACTGCTTACCATGCTAACTACAGGTGTAAGGGGTATGTAGGCTCCATGGCGCTTTCCCATGCATGTCCCTCACGAGTGGTGGTACATGGCATTTCCATGTCAGGCATCCAGTCACGCAGCCACTTGGCAATGCAGGACTCAGGGCAGTCATTGCTTGTGTGAATGGCTGGCTGGGTCCCTGCTGGCCTTCTCAGTGGCAGCAGACCTGGGCTGCACATTGACCGCACAATCCTAGAAGGAGACAACACTGACTGTACAGTGGGTTACATGTGTCTTTTGTTCAGGTCTCTCCTGAAATGCACAAACTCAGCCCTGTCGATTGGACACACCATGCCTTGTGATAGGGATGTGTGTGAGAGATAGTGGCACTGAATGTGACCTCCATTGCGTGGTGAGCCATTCACAGGGCGAGTACGTTGAGGGCTGCGCAGTGTTGGACACAGTGAGTCCACCCACAAAGATGTGTTGCCTTGTGATCTATTTGTTGGTCCACCTGACAATGGACAGTAGATGTGGGCAGACTACACATTGCTCAATGTGCTGGCAACCTGCATGTGAATGGGATGGACAGGTACTGTGTACACACTCCCAGCAGCATGCATTCACGTGTGGTGTACACATGCTGTTGGGCCATGTCCGATTACTTCCTGGCTCTGTTGCACGTCTCTGAGTATTTGGGATGGGTCAGCAGCATGCCACTGTGATTGGTGGATGTGGGTGATGTTGAGAAGTGCATGAGTGACATTCCAAGGCTCTTGTGTACCATCCCTGCAGTTTGAAGTCCTCCAGCCCAAGGGCTTGTGATGAGGCATTGCATCCAAGTTGATGCCTCTGTGTATGTGTGACAGACAGTGCAGCCAATTCCACAAAGGGTGTGACGTCATCTGCCGGATGAGCTACTACGTGGCGAGAACGGATCGGGGGATGCCCCCTCGTATTGTCAGGTCAGCACGGCGCTGCATTTCACCAGTAATGGTCTGCATCTTGACAGTCACACAGCCTGTGCCGGATGCATGTTTGTAGGGGCATCAGCAGCAAGCAAGTGTACAGTAATGTGGGATGGTGTCTTCTGCGGTGAGAGGCAGCATGTGTCCACAGCCTAACCATAATCTGGGTGATGCGATGTATGTTGTGTATGCAGTGGGTTGTAAGTGTACTCTGTGCTGTGTGCACCTGACATGCATATGCGATTCCTGAGGGTCAAGATGTAATTTGAGCGCTCTGCATTCTCAATGCACTCAGAGTCGTAGCCCTCAGGAACAACCTGTAGTGGCCTGGATTGGCAATTCACATGTATGTTTGAGGCACTGTGCCTACTCTGATTTCGTTCGGTCATATGTTTGCGATGCCTCAGCTCATATCTCTGGTGCTTACACATCCGGCACACTGTGCAACAGCAGTTATGCTCGTGTGAACGACAGGTGGATGGCATGGGCTCTTGGCCATTGTGGCCCGTCATGTTGCAGTCTGTGTGAGTGGTTTCCCATTCTGCTCCATGCAGGTATGTCTTTGGCCTAATTACGTAGTGGTCATCCTTGCCCCATCAGGACAGTGGGTGTGCACACCGCGATTTGGGACTATGGTCGCAGGGTGACACAGGCCGGGTGTAGTGCTATGTGCACAACACATGTGCCACTTATTAGCGGCTTCAGTTACTGTACGCCACCCATTACGTGTTGATTGTGGTGGCTGTATGCAATTGCACAGGTATCGTGCAACATGTGGATTGGTGGATGTTCTGTGCTGCTTCCCTTGCACATGTCTGTTTAATTGATGCCAGATGAGTGAGGCCACCTCGCTCTCTCTCATGTGGCATCTCCCGTGGGTGCTGAGGGACAGGGGACGGTCAACAGTGGTGTGGCATCGGATGTAGCAGCTGCACAGGTGCTGAGTGTGTCAGATGTGACCAGCGCCTCGGAGGGGCCAGACGTGTGCTGGATGAATTACAGGCCGAGACGGCAATTTGTGAGTCATCTGAGGACCGAGGTGATGCATCCATGTTTGCTAACACAGGGGACGTGGACTCTGGCTCCTCTTCAGCCACGCGGAGGCCAATGCCCGCCCTCCCATCTACTTCCACAGGTGCAACACGTGTCGGCACAGGGATGAAGGGTAGAGTTTCCTTCACACCAGGCACAGCTGCCCCTGCACATGTGACCCCTGCTGCCCTCAGTGCTGGGTCTGTTGAGCTCATGCGCCATCTCTGCATGGGGCAGACAGCTCTCCTCAATAACGTCATTGCCCATGACATCACTTTGCCGCAGGTGACACAGTACATGGAGGGCACACATGTACGCGTGGGTGGGCTACGCCAGACTGTCCAATGGTTGTCCCCCCCAGTCAAGGTGGTCCTTCAACTGGGCCAATATCAGGCTGACATTCCTGACCCTTTCTCCACCCCCTGGGCAGTGGCACATCTGACAACAGCAGGGCACGAGTCCTAAAATAAGGGGTGGGGGGACGCTGACGTCACGACAGGAAGTGACATCACGGAAGGTGGCTTGCACCGTCTGACTCATTGCCTCCCCTCGCTCACCCCTTATATGCGATTGCATCGTAGAAGCCAGCGCGTGCACAAGCAGCTCCGATCTCGCCACAGAGAGGCCAAAGAGTGAATGTGTGGGTCCATTTGCCCCAATTATCTGTCTCGCGGTAATATGAGTGGTCGGACGCCGTCCACCCGCGTGGTACCCCGACTCGATACCTGGACAACAGTGACAATGCATGACAGCCTCCGGAGTCCGGATACACCACATGCAACACACAGAGGCTGTGTCTGCCCTAGCGGGCCAAGCCGCAAACACAATCCCACACGTAAGGTTGACCCACCCCTGCGCGCATAGTCATTACAACCGCTGCCACTGACAAGGGACCCATGTGGTGGGACATGGGCCTCAGGGTGACGGGCCTCTGAGCCATCCCCCGCCAACGAGTGTCATGCATCTCACACATATCGCAAAGCCAATAGGACACTTTGCCTGCACACCAGGTCTCGAGTCAGGGTACCATGCGGGTGGACGGCGTCCCACCACTGATTTTACCGCGAGCCAGGGAACTGGTGCAAATGGACACACACATTCACTCTTTGGCCCCTCTGGGGCGAGCTCGGTGCTGCTTGTGCACGCGCTGGCTTCTCTGTTGCAATCGCATGTAAGTGGTGGGCGAAGGGAGGCAAAAGTCTGATGGTGCAAGCCACCTTTCGTGACGTCACTTCCTGTCGTGACGTCTGCGTCCCCCCACTACATATTTAGGACTTGTGCCCTGCTGCTCACTGAGAATGTGTTGCCTGCGAGATGTGACCAGGAGAAGGGCGCCATGAGCTCCCACCCACCAAGCTCCACTGCCATCCCGTGCCCTGGGTAGCCTGTGCAGGCGGACAATGTAGGGGGTACACCTGGTGGACAGGGGATGTGAGTGCCTTGGCAAGGGCCTGGCAGACGCACAGCAGTATCCAGCATGTCCCCAGAGGGAGGGCTAACGTCTACGCCTGATGCAGCATTGATCGTGTGCCCGCCTGTTGTGCCCACACGAGTTCACATTCATCTCCAGACAGGTGTGCTTACCAAATACCCAACACAGTGGAAATATAGCCCTCCGGAATCCTCCCCACACAGTCTGTTTCAACAATGCATGTGTGCACCTACCCGTGCCACCCACCCACCTGGCCCAAGCGGAACTCCCGCTTCACATGACACATGTGTGTCTTCCACAGTTGTGCTTCTCTCTCAGGGGCGGACCTCCAACTGTCCCGTAGCACATAGACAGCACCGAGTTGAACGGGCCATCCTGTTTGAATGGTAGGGACACACACACATCTACCTGTGACACAGTGGTGGCTGTGATGGCTATTGTGCCTGCCATGGCAGTGTTGGTGGCCATGTCAGGGTACACTCACACACATTGCATACGCAGCTTTTCGTGTCACTACTCTGCACATCGGACTGGCCACAGTCCCTGGTGTTTAACAATTTTGCCGCCTGTCTATGTAATCTGTGACTGGATGCTGTTGTTCCTGTAGTCGGTTGTGTCTGTGTAGTTGCTGATTGCAGTTGTTACTGTGTGTGCATAGTTAAGTGAGGCACATGCCTTGTATGGTACATCAACAATTGCAATGTCTGGTGTCACATTCCAATGTGTTTTACACGTGGCTGGGACTTCACTTCTTTCAGACTCTGCCACTTGTGTGTGTGATGAAGAAGTTTTTTAGTGACACGGATTGTCTGCATGTATTTGCTTGAATTCCATGGTAAATGTCTACGTGTCATGTTTGCGTGCAAGCAAAGCACGGGGTGTGAGTCTGGCCACAGGATGACAGGTAGCATGTGCATAGTGTGCGGGTATGTGTGAGCTTACTTTTAGGCTGGCCAGCAGTGTAGGTGTATGTTAATCTTGTGATGGACATTGAGCCTGGACACATGGGTTACTTTCAAAGTGTGCATTTGGGAAGTGTAGGTGTGTGTGGTGTGAAGTGTGTGACTTTGGGGTGGTGTTGGTGTGTGTGTGTGCACTCTGGCAATGTCGATTACACACATGTGTTACCCAGGGGCATGGTGGGTGTTTGTATCCGTGTTCAGGTCTGTGAATGTGAGCGCATGTGTGTATTGTATGTTGCACAGTGTGCAGTGTGTGGGTGTGTCCTTGCAGTTCAGGATGGCTCCTACTTAATATGTTTTGGCCATTGTGGGTCTGCAGGGTGTGTGACTGTCAAGATTGTGCCTGGTTTAATTAAGCATGTATGTGAATTTCTGCAGTTCGTACTCACTGTGCGGACCTGCCCACCCACACTGATTTCCTGTGTGTGTTTTGACATGCATTGCTGTAGCATGCTTGTTGCGTGGGTCCTAATTTTGCTTGATGAGTGTGATGTCCGACTGTGAAGGTAATTATACACATATGTAGGACTGTGCTTTGAAGTGACCAGCCCGTCAGTGTTAATGTGATGATCTGTTGGGCCACGTCAGAGTCTGACAATCAAAGGCCCACGACCTGTAGTATTTCACTAGGTCCACTGTGGCGGCAACTCATATGCATTGACATCCAATGTCACTGGACTACATGGTCATCTCACGGCTCTCGTGTACTTCACACACTCTCATCCTCTCTCATTCGTACTTGTCTTCTGGAAATAATTCTACAGAGTCACATATTTGCTTCGAGGCATGTATTTGGACTTACTTCCTCTGTGATGCAGAATAGTGGACACTACTGGCAGCAAAATGCATGTGGAGGATATACTTAGCATGATTACACATACGAAAGGGGGTACAGGTAGATATAATTAGTTGTTGACTGTGGAATGGAGGCTTCAGGGTTACAGCTGCCTTGCCCTTTCTATGCTACAGTACATTTGCTGATTACTGATGGTCTCTGGGCTTTGACACAGACAGTATTCATTCAGCCTACCAGACAGCTTGACATCATAGGGACAGTTCATCTCAGTTCCATGGTACCGGTTTAATACAATAGTGACTCCGACACACCTGCGTCAGAGGTGACATCAGGGCATGTGCCCACCTGCATGCAGCAGCGTCTCACCAGTTGTTGCAATGTGGTGACTACTGAACATGACACTGTTACTAGGGCCATGTTGTAGGGGGTTGCATTAGTTGTCCATGCAAAAGTCCTGGCACGGAAGTACAGACAAAGGTGATGTGACAGTTCGCACGTACTACAGCAGACAGATAAGTGTGCACTGACAGGTGCATGTGTCCAGGTGCGCAGAATACATATTATGGCATAGTTGTTCGTGCTGTATTGCCCATGTGGTTACTGTACACAAGTCCCATACCTCTGCCTCCCCCTGTTCATTCAGAGACACAGGATATGGTGGGGAACAGGGTGCATGTCCCGGAAATGTCAGTTGTCATGGCAGTGGAGTTGATGGTAAGGTGTTAGTTGCAGATTATATGGTATAGTTCTTGTACAGCTACCTGCCCACTCCGTGCGAAAGCCAAGCATGGGTACGGTGTTGTACATCTATGTTCAATTGGGGCTATTGAGTCGGGGACCCATGAATTGACAAGTTGACGTGTATGCGATACCTTCCAGCAGGGTATCCATCCCATTGATGGTGAACATGGATGTCATCCAATGAAGCGGGTGGTGGGTGGCAACGTGTTCGTCGGAAGTTGTCCCTTGTAGAATCCTGATGGGACATGTTGGATGACATTCGATGAAACTGTGATCCAGAAGACGTTCTGTGGAGGCACACTGGTCCCATTGCAGTGTGTCCCCGATTGCAGCCACAAACGCCATGCCCCCATACACTGAACAGATCCTGTCGTGGTCGTCCAGGGGTGCAAACAAGTGTACCAAGTCCGCCTTTGGACATGCCGGGTTGGAGAGACATAAATCCACAGGCCAGTGGAACGGACACCTCCGACAGTAGAATACGGGGATGACGCAGCTGAACATTGCAATCCGGTAAGTTACTCGGTAACTTACATTCAGCATTGCCAGATTTGAGCAGCCCACTATGTGTAGCATGCTGTCACTGTACAGCTTGATCTGTCCGGCGTAGTTGAGGGTCAGTGGTGCAACAGCCATTTTGCTACAGGGTGATGTGATGGCGTGCTCCGTCTGCCTGAGCAGTCAGCAGAGTGCAGCCTCCGACGATGCTGGGAATTCTGGAATGGATGTACGGTGGATGGACTTGGGGTATAGCTTGGGCGGAGGACACAGTCCCTCATCCCACATGCTTCTATGAATAGTCAAGGCCAGTGGTGTGTGACTCTTTCCACATTACTTTCATTTGGTCCACATGGAGGAGTGGTATTATTGCATTTTGTGGTGTTATCTTTCTTTCATGTTGTGCGCTATCTGCCAGTGGACGTTTTACTCTGCATGGCTATGTTTTGCTTCTTGTTGGTACAATGGCTCCATTCTCCAGCATAATTTGTTGCAATGTTATTTCGGAGCAGGAATGGAAGGCCATTCAGTGCTATCTGCTCTCCCGTGTGTGGGCGGGACACTCCGTTGCCGCTGTACATTGCGGCTTCTCTGTGGGTGTAGTGATTGGGCACACCTGTTCTCAGGCAGCAGGGTTTTTCTATTTTGTACATTGCATGTGTTGTTATTGCGAGCAGGATGGTTTTGGTATTTCTTGTTGAGACTGGCGTGCCTTTTCCGGACATTGTCGATATTCTGCGCTGTTATGTGGTAGCCGCCGTGTGATTATCCATGTTTTCCATACAAGGGTGTGTCCTATTTTGCATTCACATTACTCCCCTGTTCGGGACACTTGTGTGACGTCAAGTTGACAAGTGTGAGTTGTCGGTTGGGGACATGACTGATGCAGGAAGGCTACGTGACATGTGCCTTCAGGGTGGGGCTGGTGTTTGGGGTGTGTAGTTGTGGCCCTGTGGTGTTTGTGTGCAGCCCAATTATGGCGCAGTCGTTGGCCACTGTGTTGTGCGCATGTGTACCTGCGTCATCGCCGCTTCGGTGCCGTGACAGGGACGTCACTTCCTGGGCCCGGGTCGTGGGTGCCCAGGATGTTGCGAGTTGTTTATTTTTTTACAGGTGGGACATGTGTGGGTACAGTGGGGGATGTGTCCTGTCCACACAGGGGTGTCTGGGGGGGCCATGTACAGTTTTCCCGCCCTTGCACTGTGTGCATTGTTTTCGTACCCTTGTTGTGTGTCTGCCTACCTGCGTCGTCGTGGTGCGTTCACTCCTAGGTGGTGCATCAGGTAGAGCAAGGGGATGGCCTGGAGTGCAGGATTCATCTCTGGGTGGTCCGCCTTTTTAGTCTCCGTCCAGAACAGTCGAGTTTCCGCCTTGGTATCTCGTGCGGTGTCTCTTAGCCTGTGGGGCTGTTTGGTTGTGGCATCGTAATTTGTACGCCGAGCGGTACGTCATTTCGTCGGACGGTGTGTCTCCATTGGCTCGCGCCGCTACGTAGACTGGCGCACTTTGATGGCGGGCGGCGCCGCAGGCTTGCGGGCGGTGTTTGCCTGACTAATCACATCCTAATTTGGCGGGCGTGTGGCCCGTTGCTGGCGGACGGTAATTAGCGGTTTTTGGCTCCGTCAGCACGGCGGTCGTGCTTCCGCCCGACATCGTAATGGACCCCTAAGATTTTATATTGTTAATTGAGGGAATTAATTTATTATTAATTATTTATTAATTGGTTGTTAATTAATTGGTAATTATCTTAATTGTGTCATTTTTTTAGGAGTGGGTTGTGGGTAGATAGGGGAGTAGGGTGGGAAGTAATTTAATTATAATTAATTAATTAATTATTTTTACAAATTAATATTTATGTATTTTATATTGTTAATTGTGGGAATTAATTTATTATTAATGATTTATTAATTGGTTGTTAATTATTAATAATTAATTGGTAATTATGTTAATTGTGTCATTTTTTTAGGAGCGGGTTGTGGGTTGATAGGGGAGTAGAGTGGGAAGTAATTTAATTATAATTAATTAAAAAAAAAAAAGTTAATTTATATTTATGTATTTAATATTTTATATTGTTAATTGTGGTAATTACTTTATTATTAATTATTTATTAATTTGTTGTTAATTATTAATTAATTGGTAATTATGTTAATTGTGTCATTTTTTTAGGAGTGCGTTGTGGGTTGATAGGGGAGTAGGGTGGGAAGTAATTTATTTTAATACATTTTTTAATATTTATAATATAATATTTATTAAATGTTATTTTAAAGTGTTAATTGTGTGAATTAATTTATTATTAATTGTTTTTATTTTGCTGGTTAGTTGTTATTAAATAATTTATTAATTGTTAATAAATTATGTTAATTGTGTCATGTTTTACGACATTGGTGGTGTCATTTATAGGGGAATATGGTGGGAGTTAAAATATTTATAATTAATTAATTATTTGTTAATTAATGCTAATTAATTAATTAGATATTAAATATGCTAATTGTGAAATAATTTTGATGTGTGAGTTGTGGCGTTTATAGTTGTAAATGTTGGGAAGATTTTTTTTTAATTAATTAATTATTTGTTGTTAATTGTTATTAATTTATTAATGTAAAATTAGTTATGGAAATTGTGTAAATATTTTTAGGTGTGTGTTTTTGTGTTTATTGGGGTCGAAGGTTGAAAGTAATATACTTTAAATAAATTAATCATTAGTTGATCAGTAATATTAATTTATTAATTGATAAATATTGTTAGTAGCGGAGTAGCAGCCATCATCCTCCTGGATCTTAGCGTGGCCTTTGATACGGTCAATTTCAATGTTCTCATTGAAAGGCTAAGAAGAGCCGAGGTAGCAGGAGGAATCATCTCTTGGATTCAATCTTTCCTTAATGGCAGGACTTTTCAGGTCTTCGCGGGGGATTCCACCTCCGAGCTTCTACCTCCTAACTACGGAGTGCCCCAGGGATCCTCTTTAAGTCCCACGCTTTTCAACGTATATATGAGGCCACTGGCCGAGGTCATCCAGCCGTTTGGGATTAAAGTAGTCACCTACGCGGATGACATTCAGCTGGTGGTATCTCTAAACCATCTGCGGACTGATCCTTCAAACCTGGAACTCTGCCTGGAAAAGGTTGCCACGTGGATGCAACATTCATGTCTCAAACTCAACGGAGACAAAACTGAAATCATGTACCTAGGCAATACGGCCAAGTTAGTCCCCACACTGTCCTGGCCCCCTTGCCTGGCCGCCCCCCTAGTCCCGAAGGCCAAAATAAAGAGCCTTGGTGTGTGGCTGGATAAATCTCTCAAACTTGACCAGCAAGCAGTGGCAGTGTCAGGGGTGTGTCACGGCATCCTCAGAATGCTGCGGAAAGTCCTTCCCCTACTGCCCCTAGAGGCAAGGAGAGTCGTGGTCCTGGCCCTGATTCTTTCGCGCCTGGACTACTGTAACTCACTGTATTTGGGAGCTCCAAAATCTACTCTAAGGAAGCTTCAGATGGCACAGAATTGTGCTGCGCGACTCTTGACTGGCTGTTGTAGAACGCAGTCGGCCAGGCCCAGTCTGAAAACCCTACACTGGTTGCCGATCGAGGAGAGGATTTCCTTCAAGGCCTTATGTACTGCTCACAAGACTCTTATGGGCACACACCCTCGCATCAACCAGTCTCTGATCACCGCGTACCTTCCTAAGAAGTCTCTCCGCTCGGCGAATTTAAACTTAGCCAGCGTCCCTAAAATTAATAGGATGAGTAGCGGAGGTCGCTCCTTTTCATACAACATAGCCAGATTGTGGAATACCCTCCCTCTCAATCTGCAGCTAGAAATTTCCCACCTTACCTTCTGGAAGTGTCTTAAAACGTGGCTATTCCAGAAGAGTAATTGCTAGCCACCTATTTTGACCTGTTCTGCCGCTAGCGCTGGGATGCCTTAGGGTAGCCATGCGCTCAACAAATGCTAACTAATAATAATAGTAATTGTTTTGTTTTTATTTTGTTTGGGGATTTAGGTTGAATAGCTGTAATGTTTTGTTTTATCCTCTCCGCTATCCAACACTTTCCCTACTGTTGCTCTCATTGGAGTGGGAATAGTAATTTATTCCCCTCCGCTATCCAACACTTTCCCTACTGTTGCACTCCCTGGAGTGGGAATAGTAATTTTTACCCCTACGCTGTCTAACACTTTCTCTAACGTTGTATTCGTTGGAGTGGGAATAGTAATTTTTACCACTCCGCTATCCAACACTTTCCCTACTGTTGCACTCCCTGCAGTGGAAATAGTAATTTTATCCACTACACTATCCAACACTTTCCCTACTGTTGCACTCATTGGAGTGGGAATAGTAAATTATTCCCCTCCGCTATCCAACATTTTCCCTACTGTTGCACTCGCTCGAGTGGGAATAGTAATTTTTACCCCTACGCTATTCAACACTTTCCCTACTGTTGCACTCACTGGAGTGGGAATAGTAATTTTTACCCCTCCGCTATCCAACACTTTCCCTACTGTTGCACTCGCTGGAGTGGGAATAGTAATTTTTACCCCTACGCTATCCAACACTTTCCCTACTGTTGCACTCGCTGGATTGGGAATAGTAATTTTTATGTCTCCGCTATCCAACACTTTCCCTACTGTTGCACAAGCTGTAGTGGGAATAGTAATTTTTTCCCCTTCGCTATCCAACACTTTCCCTACTGTTGCACTCATTGGAGTGGGAATAGTAAATTATTCCCCTCCGCTATCCAACACTTCCCCTACTGTTGCACAAGCTGTAGTGGGAATAGTAATTTTACCCCTACGCTATCCAACACTTTCCCTACTGTTGCACTTGCTGGAGTGGGAATAATAATTTTTCTCCTTCGCTATCCAACACTTTCCCTACTGTTGCACTCATTGGAGTGGGAATAGTTAATTATTCCCCTCCACTATCCAACACTTTCCCTACTGTTGCATTCATTGGAGTGGGAATAGTAAATTATTCCCCTACGCTTTCCAACACTTTCCCTATTGTTGCACTCGCTGGAGTGGGAAAAGTAATTTTTACCACTACGCTATCCAACACTTTCGCTACTGTTGCACTCGCTGGAGTGGGAATAGTAATTTTTACCCCTCTGCTATCCAACACTTTCCCTACTGGTGCACTCCCTGGAGTGGAAATAGTAATTTTATCCCCTACGCTATCCAACACTTTTCCTACTGTTGCACTCATTGGAGTGGGAATAGTAATTTTTACCCCTACGCTATCCAACACTTTCCCTACTGTTGCACTCGCTGGAGTGGGAATAGTAATTTTTTCCCCTTCGCTATCCAACTCTTTCCCTACTGTTGCACTCATTGGAGTGGGAATAGTAAATTATTCCCCTCCGCTATCCAACACTTTCTCTACTGTTGCATTCATTGGAGTGGGAATAGTAAATTATTCCCCTCCGCTATCCAACACTTTCCCTACTGTTGCACTCGCTGGAGTGGGAATAGTAATTTTTACCCCTCCGTTATCCAACACTTTCCCTACTGTTGCGCTCGCTGGAGTGGGAATAGTAAATTATTCCCCTCCGCTATCCAACACTTTCCCTACTGTTGCACAAGCTGGAGTGGGAATAGTAATTTATTCACCTTCGCTATCAAACACTTTCTCTACTGTTGTACACAATGTAGTGTAAAATGTAGTTTTAAAAAATAATAAATATTTTAATATTTTAATTTATAATATATATATATTTTATTTTCATGTTACAGGTGTATGTATATATATATATATATATATATATATGTATATATAATTTTTAATATATTTCTAACATTTTATAATTTATTAAAATATTATTTTGTAATTATTAAGTAAATATATATATTACATTTTATATATGTATGTTTAATTTATTTTTACATTACATTTATTACTTATAATTGTTAACATTTTCTAATAATTCTAAATATTTTTTTTAAGTTATATGTATTATTTAATTTATTTTACATTATTTTTTATACATTTAAAAAAACTATATTTTGTACTTCGATATTTTTAACAACGATATTTTTTTCCAATATTTTAGTACTTACCATTATGAAGATAGGGTGTCGATATTTTTGACATCGATATTTATGTCCCGATATTTTGGGAACACGATATTCTGTCACTCGATATTTTGTCAGTGATCCATTTTCTACACCATATACTAGGGACCGATAGGTAAGTTAAATATATCAATCAGCGGTAAGTCAATTTAAACATGTTTAAAGGAGGAGCACAGACACTTTACTTCTGGTTAGCAGGGGTAGAGTGCACAGAATTCTAAAACCATCAAAATTAGGGTCCAGAACAAGGTGAAAAATCTGAGGTAACCACACAGGAAAGGCAGATTTCCTACAAGCCCCGAGAATTGTTATTTAAGAAGGTCTCAGGATAGGGGTATATGAGAACTACACACATGTATAAGTTCTAAAGCACTCAAGCAGTGATTAATAGGTTATTCATTAGAAAAGAAAGGGTTACATTACAGTGAAGGATTACTTAACTCACTAATTGGCATCAATAGAAAGGGTTACCTTTCCAAGTAGAAATAGAGTTGACTTTTCCTATGACGTGTGGTGAAAATAGTTTAATTCCTATGACTGTTTTGCAAGATGTAATGCTGTACGAGTGGGCCTCTATAAAGATAAAGTGTAAGAAGAGGTGTGTAAATGTAGTGGATCATATGTGGCTGTAAATTCACTTACCTCTACGTTAAATGTATCATAGAGTTAATTAAGCTTATTTTGATATGAAGAAATGTTTTGATTGTTCAATTTGAATTAATATTAATGAAAGACAAGGCAAAACATGTTGCCCCATCGCCATATACAGCTAATACTGGGGGTGTAGGTTGCCGGTAGGGCAATGGCTTAACAAAACTTGAGGGGTCCCCCTGCAAAGTATATGGAGGGGGCTCAGTCAGGAGCTCTCAGGCCAGGGGCCCGCCACCTGTGCAGAGTGCCGGAGGGGGCCCCATGGAGCTCGGGCTCCCCGCACCACTGGGGCTGCAGGGGCTATTGTTACGCCACTGCTGTAGGGTGTTGATCAAGGCTATGCCATTTGATACTGGGATAGGCCGGTCTGATGTAGAGCAAGGTCATGGACCATTCTCTTCGCTCTTTGTCTGTGCAGTGCGGCTGATGGACTGGGTCTAGTGTCTGATGTGCGCATCAAAAGCCAGTGTCCAGTGAGGGCTAGGAGCAGGGAGACTGCAAGAAGGTTTGGCCAAAAACCATAACTTACCTCCTACTGCGACCTTACTCCCAATGGGCATGATATTGTGTGCAGAGCATTGCTGACGACAATACCCCTGTGTCCAGTACATACTGAGCACTACTGAAAGGTACTGGGCTAGGGGTTACTAGGTTTCATGTTTTTGTCACTGAAAAAACTTGCTTTAAGCAATGTTGTTGAATATTTAGGGGTCGATTCCGATCTCGGCCGGAAGCGCACCTAACACTATTCGTCCGGAAAAAAACCAAGCCGAACGCGTGTTTCCCGACCGATCCGAACATTCGTACGAACAAGCAAGTACGATGCGCATAACTGCCCAGATCCCGACCCAGCCGTACGTACCCATTCCAGCTCCTGTTCCCCGCCCGAGCCGGATCCGTAAACGCAGAATCGAGTCGCACGGAAGCAAAAATACAGCACCTTCCGGCCGGACTAGTACGATGCGCCTTCCGTACGCGCCGAACCCGTCGCTACGTCCGGCACGTCAGAGCATCCGGGAGAGACGCACATAAGCTCCGATTCGCGCCACAAGACGATCCACGGCTACGAGACGAACAAGCCAGCGATGAGTACGAGTCGAAGCAACGAGATACACGAACGAGACGAACCAACCCTGAATCCCATCGCGCAGGTCCTACCAATACTCTACATCTATTACCGGAACAGGTACGGACGCGTACGGCGCAGACGGTAAGTAAACACCCACTACACAAACAAACGACACGTACCCGACATATGTCACACACATAGGGATGCAGAAATGACGTACACAAGCAACAGCAGAACCATAGGGGCGGGATGGCAATCACCAATGCCACACACACCCATAGGGGCCTGGATGCCTACCACTACCACCACCCCTACTCATGGGGGGCTGGATGCCTACCACTACCACCACCCCTACTCAGGGGGGCTGGATGCCTACCACAACCACCACCCCTACTCAGGGGGTGCTGGATGCCCACCACTACCACCACCCCTACTCATGGGGGGCTGGATGCCTGTCACTACCACCACCCCTACTCAGGGGGTGCTGGATGCCTACCACAACCACCACCCCTACTCAGGGGGGGCTGGATGCCTGTCACTACCACCACCCCTACTCAGGGGGGGCTGGATGCCTGTCTCTACCACCACCCCTACTCAGGGGGGGGCTGGATGCCTGTCACTACTACCATCCCCACACATAGGGGGATGGATGCCTACCACCAACACCACCCCTACTCATGGGGGGCTGGATGCCTGTCACTACCACCACCCCTACTCAGGGGGGCTGGATGCCTGTCACTACCACCACCCCTACTCAGGGGGGGCTGGATGCCTGTCACTACTACCATCCCCACACATAGGGGGATGGATGCCTACCACCAACACCACCCCTACTCATGGGGGCTGGATGCCTGTCACTACCACCACCCCTACTCAGGGGGACTGGATGCCTGTCACTACCACCACCCCTACTCATGGGGGCTGGATGCCTGTCACTACCACCACCCCTACTCAGGGGTGCTGGATGCCTACCACAACCACCACCCCTACTCAGGGGGGGCTGGATGCCTGTCACTACCACCACCCCTACTCAGGGGGGGCTGGATGCCTGTCACTACTACCATCTCCACACATAGGGGGATGGATGCCTACCACTACCACCGCCCCTACTCAGGGGAGGCTGGATGCCTACCACTACCACCACCCCTACTCAGGGGGGCCTGGATGCCTACCACTACCACCACCCCTACTCAGGTGGGGCTGGATGCCTACCACTACCACCACCCCTACTCATGGGGGGCTGGATGCCCACCACTACCACCACCCCTACTCATGGGGGGCTGGATGCCTGTCACTACCACCATCCCTACTCAGGGGGTGCTGGATGCCTACCACAACCACCACCCCTACTCGGGGGGGGGGCTGGATGCCTGTCACTACCACCACCCCTACTCAGGGGGGACTGGATGCCTGTCACTACTACCATCCCCACACATAGGGGGATGGATGCCTACCACTACCACCACCCCTACTCAGGGGGGGCTGGATGCCTACCACTACCACCACCCCTACTCAGGGGGGGCTGGATGCCTACCACTACCACCACCCCTACTCAGGGGGGGCTGGATGCCTACCACTACCAACACCCCTACTCATGGGGGGCTGGATGCCCACCACTACCACCACCCCTACTCATGTGGAGCTGGATGCCTGTCACTACCACCACCCCTACTCAGGGGGTGCTGGATGCCTACCACAACCACCACCCCTACTCAGGGGGGCTGGATGCCTGTCACTACCACCACCCCTACTCAGGGGGGGCTGGATGCCTGTCACTACTACCATCCCCACACATAGGGGGATGGATGCCTACCACCAACACCACCCCTACTCATGGGGGGCTGGATGCCTACCACTACCACCACCCCTACACAGGGGGGGGCTCGATGCCTACCACTACCACCACCCCTACTCATGGGGGGCTGGATGCCCACCACTACCACCACCCCTACTCACGGGGGGCTGGATGCCTGTCACTACTACCATCCCCACACATAGGGGGATGGATGCCTACCACTACCACCGCCCCTACTCAGGGGGGGCTGGATGCCTACCACCACCCCTACTCAGGGGGGCTGGATGCCTACCACTACCACCACCCTTACTCAGGGGGGGCTGGATGCCTACCACTACCACCACCCCTACTCATGGGGGGCTGGATGCCCACCACTACCACCACCCCTACTCATGGGGGCTGGATGCCTGTCACTACCACCACCCCTACTCAGGGGGTGCTGGATGCCTACCACAACCACCACCCCTACTCGGGGGGGCTGGATGCCTGTCACTACCACCACCCCTACTCAGGGGGGACTTGATGCCTGTCACTACTACCATCCCCACACATAGGGGAATGGATGTCTACCACCAACACCACCCCTACTCATGGGGGGCTGGATGCCTGTCACTACCACCACCCCTACTCAGGGGGGGCTGGATGCCTACCACTACCACCACCCCTACTCAGGGGGGGCTGGATGCCTACCACTACCACCACCCCTACTCATGGGGGGCTGGATGCCCACCACTACCACCACCCCTACTCATGGGGAGCTGGATGCCTGTCACTACCACCACCCATACTCAGGGGGTGCTGGATGCCTACCACCACCCCTACTCAGGGGGGGCTGGATGCCTGTCACTACCACCACCCCTACTCAGGGGGGGCTGGATGCCTGTCACTACTACCATCCCCACACATAGGGGGGTGGATGCCTACCACCAACACCACCCCGACTCATGGGTGGCTGGATGCCTACCGCTACCACCACCCCTACACAGGGGGGGCTGGATGCCTACCACTACCACCACCCCTACTCATGGGGGGCTGGATGCCCACCACAACCACCACCCCTACCCAGGGGGGGCTGGATGCCTGTCACTACTACCATCCCCACACATAGGGGGATGGATGGCTACCACCAACACCACCCCTACTCATGGGGGGCTGGATGCCTACCACTACCACCACCCCTACACAGGGGGGGCTGGATGCCTACCACTACCACCACCCCTACTCAGGGGGGGCTGGATGCCTACCACTACCACCACCCCTACTCATATGACGGGCAATGCATGACACAACCAGCATACTCCAACATAAGGAATGTCAGAAAAACACATCCCCCCAACACCATGACAAGCGTGTGTAGTCTGTGTCAAATGCCTACAACACTGAACATGACATTGAACATACAATGTGAACCCCTATCACATGTGTCACACATAAATGTGTGTGGCCTCCACAATGCAAGCAGACCATGACCACTGTGGCAATGGGGTCTAACCCCCCATCATCACAGTGACCAAAAGGTAAATGTGGGGTCCATAGCTGAAGCACATTTTGAACATTGTGGCAATGGGGTCCAAACCCCCATCATCACAGTGACCAAAATGTAAGTGTGGGGTTCATAGCTGAAGCACATTTTGAACATTGTGGCAATGGGGTCCAAACCCCCATCATCACAGTGACCAAAATGTAAGTGTGGGGTCCATAGCTGAAGCACATTTTGAACATTGTGGCAATGGGGTCCAAACCACCATCATCACAGTGACCAAAATGTAAGTGTGGGGTCCATAGCTGAAGCACATTTTGAACATTGTGGCAATGGGGACTAAACCCCCATCATCACAGTGACCAAAATGTAAGTGTTGTCATGGAAAAAGCTGCAAATGCCAAACAGCATGGATGATTCCTGGTCACAGAACAACAAACACATCAGTGGCAAAGTAGTGCTTGTGTCCCATAGCAACATAGATTGGGTGAGGCAAACAGTGCAGTGCAAATAAGACATACCTTTGGCCATGTGCAGACAAACATCACCCATGGGGGCTGACATTGTCAACATTCATCAATAACACAATGACAGAAGTGACCATCATAATGCAGACCCACATATCTGCACCAATGGACACACAAATGTAGATATCCTGTGGAGACTGTATATGTGAGGTGAACAAATACCATACCATGGCAGCAATGGGACATACAAACCATGATCATTGTGCTGACTGATGACCTAGGAGTCCCAGGGACAGCAGGGGAAACCCACCAAACAACATACAGCCAATGGCACACTAAAGATATGCCAATGCAGTGGTGCAGATGCACAAACAGGCAGCCTCACACTGCATATCAAACACAACAGGTGATGGGGGGGTGTGCCAGTGTCCCCAGGCAACCACACAACACATGAGGAGGCCTGAATCACAATTACACAGATGTGTATACAGTGCCACACAAAAGTAACTCATGGATCGGATTCCCCTATGTGGGCAATCAGGCATTGTTAGATGAGAGGGAGCCCAAATTACACATGTCACACAAGTTTGTAGGAACAGCAACTAACACAGCAAGAGACAGACTCACCACAGCACTGCCCCCAGGGACCCCACATTGTGGTGACACTGGCCTGCATGATAATCCCAATGTGATGACAAAGCTAGATGTCGTTCACACTGTGAACCACAGTCATGTGTCCTGAGCAACAAACTAGCATCACACCTACACAAGCACAAATCAATCAGCACGGCCTGTCAGCCAAGGCCAATATGGAGGTAGGGGTCTAGCCGTGCAACAACTCTCATTTGCACACACTCAACACCACACACCTTGATCTCCACCAATGTGCAGCAGTGAAGCTCACATGGACTGGTGACATTGCACATGCACCCATGATAATCCCAGGGGTGGTGGTGGGAACTAAGGTGCAGAAACCCATCACACATGGCCAGTCAACAAGACTCGTGAATGTCTGACACACTGCACAGTACGCCGTACATGGGCATGACGTCAAATCCACTCCAACCAATGGGATCCCGGCCACAGTCACACACCAATGAAGAAGCCAAGGTCACCCACAAAGAACACACATAGACAACTTCCAACATTGCAGCTCTGACCCTGAGGAGTGGCAGCAGTCACACACACAACGTGTCACAATCACTGAAAGCTACCACAAACTGTAAATTACATGACTTGTGTAACCAACAAGTGCCAAGGGGAATCCTGACTGTGTCTCATCTGCGTTTGCCCACAAACTCAGCCCTGACAGCAAACACACCTATGGATGACACCCTGATGACCAGTAATGTGCCATGCACCCACATCCCAGAGAACCCAGGGCGAAGAGTTTGGGGGAACATAGGTCAACTCAGCAAGCATCACAAACAGGAACATCACTAGGGATCCCAGCCTGCGTAGCGAAATGGAAGTGAACACACACAGACATGCTCACACAACACACACCTTGGGCTCAGGCAATGTCACAGAATTACACACTGCCATGAGGGGACTCCACTCCTGTGTAAGGAAAGCTGTGCCATACGTTGTCTCTGCAGGGCTCTATCATGTCAGCAGAACACTTGGTCACTAAGTCAACAATTAGCACAAAATGAAGGCTCTCGTCACATCAGCCTGGTCATGGGAGTGTCACCGAAATCATCTGCACAGATCCAACACACATGTATAGCAAGTTGCACTGATAACACAGATGAGTCCTTCCCCATTGATGCCCAAACTTGCATGTCCAGTGGAGATGGTCACACGGTCAGGGAAATAGACAAATTGAACAATGGCAAGCACAACAGATGTGCAGGGGTGTAAGCCACAGATGTGATATTGCAAATAAAAGTAGGAAATCCCATTGGCAAATATTGAAAACAAGTCACCCTCATATTGCTGCAAAGGATGACATGGATACACACCAGGATAGGACACATTCCCCCTGGACCACATGGGGTCCTGCACAGTAACACTTCATTTTCCTGATATCAAAAATCACCATCACTGCAGCAAGGGCATGGTTAGCATCATCAACATCATGTACATCTGAAGCAAAACCACTAGAGAACAGAAAGTAGCTTTATTCAGCATATGTGTGTTTAAAAGTGAAAGTCCTGAAAAAACACAAAGGCCAATGGCCAGTCCATCAGTAAAGTCCGAACAGGGTGACAGTGGCAGATGTCACCCTTTGCTTGCCTGCACTGCTACGGACCAGGGACATTCCCCTCGGAGGGGCATACGGGGGGCAGGCCAGGCACCGCAGGGACAGGATCAGGGCTCACCAGAAGGAGGCAGGGAAGGGGTGGTGGGTGCTGGAGAGTCACTGACAACTGCAGTGGAGGTGTCTGACATGGTGTGTGCCGGCACAACTGGGGGGCATGAGTCAGATGGTGTGGGTGCCAGCACGACTGCAGTGGGCTGGCCAGATGGAGTGGACAGGTTCCCCACTGCAGTGCCCAAGTCAGACGGGGTGGTAGTGGACTCCACTGCAGTGCCTATCTCCAGGGGAGTAGAATGGGGTTCAGGTAAGGTGGGCAGGACAGAGGGGGAGGACACGGTCTCCACACCAGTGGCACAAACATGCGCAGCGGGGGGGGTGGGGCTGGAAGAGCAAGTGGTAGGGGGAGAAGGCCGGATCATTTTGGGGATGGTGTATCTGTGGGTGGGGGAACCTGGGGCAGGGTGTGGTGGGGGAACCTGTGTTGTGGGTGCCTGAGGGATGGAGGAAGGAGACTGTGTGGTTGAGCTGCAGGGCGGTGGCGGGGTCTTGCTCTTCTGGGTCCGGGTGGACTTGCGGTTGGGGGCCACAGTTTGTCTGTGCCTGGGGGAGGGTGTCCGGGGGTGAGGGCACTCCCCTCTGTGTGGGTGGACTTCCTCTTCCCCTGTATGCTGGATCAGCTGGATCGGAGGGGAAGAGGCCGAGGTCACAGAGGAAGAGCTGCTTTGTAGGTGGGGTTGCAGGTGAGGCAAGGGAAGGGGTCTTGGAGGGAGAGGTATCGGAGGACTGCGGAGTGACTGTGGATGCCTGTGTGTGTGTCTGTTCCCCATCCCCTGTGGGTGTGGTATCAGTCCCCTGAGGATGCTTGCGTGCACGTTGTGACTTTGTTTTGGGTGTTTCTGTGCTGCTCGTGTCTGTGTGTTTGGGTGATTGTGCAGGTGTGCATGTGCTTGGGACAGGTAGGGTGCCAGGAAGTGTGGATGGGGCAGAGGTAGGAGGGGTGAGGGACTGTTGGAGGAGGAACACTGCTGCCGTCAGGGAAGAGGCCATGGACTTATTGCTCCTCTGTAGGGCACACATGCCCGATGAGATGCCCTCCATGAACGACACCAGCTGTGTCAACAGATTGGTGTGTGCATGGAGGACACTCAGCAGTGCTGTCTGCCCTACATGGAGCTGGCGAAGTAAGTACACAGACTCCTCACTCAGGGCAGCAGAGGACACAGGGGCAGGGGGTGCGGTGCCTGGCACGAAGGAGACACGCTCCAGAACACGGGAGCCTCCACGGACCTCTGGAATGGGAGCCGATGGGAGGGCGGTGGTGGTGGCGGGGCCAGCCATACTAGCTGGGGTGTGGTGGCTGCTGACACCCGCCTCCACAAGGGAGTCATCCTCCGAGCTGCTGTGGTCCTCAGCTGAGGTGGATGGTGCTGAGGACTCCTCGGTGTGGCTCCCCTCGCCCTCCGTGCCACTGGGTCCCTCCGACCACTCATCGGCTGCTGACCCAGTCTGGCTCTGCAGCTCCTCCTGGTCCGTGGAGCTGTCCCCTCCTGTGGCCGTGGATGTATCTGCAAACAATTAGGGAAACAGACAAACATCAGTCACCTGCACTGACCGCACACACCACCGTAAGTACAGCACATTACAGAGCAAGCCCTGGCATCCTTAGTTGAACATTGCCAAAAGTGCTCACACAGATTAGGAGAAGCCAATTGTCAGTCTGATGGTCAACCATGGCACTCACATCCCTCCTGGCCTTGCACCCATCTGTCTGGTGCCTGTCGGATGGTAATACCCCAGTGTGGACACATGCACCACCTACACAGTTGTTGGACATTGCAGAGAACACAGTGAAGCACGTGAACATGCACACATCACATCTCTTGCCACTGAGTCAGTACAGGTGTCCGGATAAAGGGATGGCCAGAGTTGAATTTGAAATGCATGTGATGCATACCAGCACCAGACACGATGATGCACCCATGTCCTGATAGTCAATGCCACAATGGGGTGCATGTAGCACATGTCACTCCCCTGCAGGATCACTCCTAGGAAGTTTAATGCCATGGCACAGGCATGCCTGCAAAGTCATACATCACTGTCTCCAGTCACATGGGCAGGGCAGCCAGCCAACAACAGTCTGCACTGTGTCACAATCCTAGGTCATGGGGAATGCAAGTTCTGTAGCTGACAAGTGCACATGTCCATCCCCCACAAACCACATCATCTGAACTCTTATTTGTCCACGTCATACCAATTGGACATATGGGAGACATGAAACACAACTCTCTGAACCTGAGCACCTCACAGTCTGCTGTGAATGAGAAACAGCTGCCTGAACTTCACAGTCGCATACCCCAGTCTGCACAGTCAAGTGATCAAACACCTATATGTCACACAAGTATCGTCTCCTATGGTCACATCTCAGGTGGCATGCTGAGCCCTAACCGATAAACACCCCAGTAGTCCTGACAACGAAGCCACAGCACAATGACACAGAGGCAGACACCTGAGGGAACATTTCACTGAGCACAACGTGTCAGCTGATACACGGGAGTGGGAGTACAGAGTGTATTGTATGCCCTGGAGTAGGCATGACTGTCCTGCTCCATGTGAAAGAGGGATGAGCCCTGGACAGTAGGCAGGTGGCTAAGCATGTGTGACACACTTGATATACATACTCCTGAGGCCCAAACATTGTTCCCACCTGCAGCATGGGTGTGTGCCAAATACCCCAGGCACATGTGGTGAGTCAGATCAGCAATTGGACCACATATCAAAGTTACATGCAGATTACATGTCAGAACTCAGGCATTGTGTAAGCAATTGACCCACCCATGAAGCCCACCACAAAGTTACGAGAACAAATGCTGTCCCCCCACCTTCAGCTAAGCAAAATGCAAGGACACAGTACCCAAGTGACACAATTTCCTGACTGTAAGGGCCACACCTGGGTATCAGATGAGGAGTGGGCATGTCACAATTGAGTGACATGGGTCCTGGACCACAATACTGATGTGCTGTGGAAGTTTAACGAGGCCAGAGGAGGGCACATAGCATGTCAGACAAAGTTCACAGTGCAGTCATGGACTCACCCCCTCCTTGCTGCTGTCTGGCCTTCAGCTGCCCATCCAGGTCAGGGAAGACCACCGCCAGGATCCTGAGCATGTGGGGGTCAGGGTCCGGTGTCCGCCCCTCCTGCGAGGAGGCGACAGCTTCAGCTGGACCCTTGCGATCCTCCGGGTCCAGCCCCGAAGGTCCTGCCACCTCTTCTGGCAGTTGCGGATCCGGCGCTTGTAGACCCCCACGGATCTTACTGCCCGGGCGATGGTCAGCCAGATTTCCTGCTTCTGGTGGGCATCAACCTGTGAGGATGACAAAGTGAAAAGGCCATTACTACACATGCAACATATCCGTGCATCACACATTTGGATATACATGTCTCAATCACAGGGGCACATGATGTACACAGGCAGTGCAACGATGGCTATGAACAGTTTGCCAGCAGTTACTACATGGTATCATTGCCTGGGAAGTAAAACCTTGTTGGAATGCACTGTTACTGCACTATACCTGTTCAGTGCATGTAACTACACACTTTGGGGGTGACAACTACTCAGTGAGCATGCTAGCCAGTGGCGTGCACACTGTAAGTCTTGCTAGTCAGACAACATGCACATTTAGTAAGGCAGTGGACAGCACACTCACCTGCTCCCCTGGTTTCCCATACAGCTTGCTGTACTGTGGAAGGAGGCTGTCCAGCAGGGCCTGGTTCTCCTCAGTGCTGAAGGCTGGGGCTCTCTCCACAGTACGTGCCATTGCAGTAGCCAGAGGATGCAGAGACAGCAGCAGTGTTGGTGGCAGATGTCGTCCTGGAGCATGTAGTGCAGGCAAGTGAGCTCTCAGGGGAACAGCCAGCATTATATGTGTGCTGCAGAGGCAGATACTGTCCCATGTGTCCAAAGTGATAGGTCCAAGTCGTTTGCATCTTCTGAATCTGGCCAATCCATGGAATTGCACCACTTATACACGCCCACAGCATCCTTCAAAAGTTCAACTTCATGACACCCATGAATTTGCAACATTGTTGTGGGTGGCCAACTGAATTCACTGCATCAGACTCGTTAAAGCTTCAAAAACGCGTCCGTTGCCATGCCAGGCCATAGCCAATGCGTGCGCACCGATCGGTCCATTGCTGTACAACACGTACCCGTTCACATCATATGCAATGGCCAATGCGTGCACACCGATCGGTCCATTGCTGTACAACGCGTACCCGTTCACATCATATGCAATGGCCAATGCGTGCACACCGATCGGTCCATTGCTGTACAACGCGTATTTCTGTCCACATCATATGCAATGGCCAATGCGTGCACACCGATCGGTCCATTGCTGTACAACGCGTACCCATTCACATCATATGCAATGGCTAATGCGTGCGCACCGATCGGTCCATTGCTGTACAACGCGTACCCGTTCACATCATATGCAATGGCCAATGCGTGCGCACCGATTGGTCCATTGCTGTACAACGCGTATTTCGCAAAACTACGCGTACCCGTTCACATCATATGCAATGGCCAATGCGTGCGCACCGATCGGTCCATTGCTGTACAACGCGTATTTCTGTCCACATCATATGCAATGGCCAATGCGTGCACACCGATCGGTCCATTGCTGTACAACGCGTACCCGTTCACATCATATGCAATGGCCAATGCGTGCGCACCGATCGGTCCATTGCTGTACAACGCGTCCCTGTACAGATCACTCGCATATGTCACCATGGTTGTCACTGGTGGACGTACGCCAGCCACAATTACTTGCCAGGGACTCAGGGGCACACCTACAACACCACAGCCTGTCCACACTGTATCCTCAGGCATGTAAGGCTGCATTACCTGTGTGTGTATGGGGGTCAACATGTGGTTTATTTGGTGGCACTTGGGGGCAGCCACTCCCAGGCTGTGCACGTGTTCATGGGGACAGAATCCTTTGTGTGTTGTGTGCATGACCACTGTGATGTGCAACTGTTCAGTTCAGGGCATGTGGCATGGTCACATTTCCAGGTTGTGTATGTGTATGTCATGTCACATACACCCTGAGTCCCATGTGGGAAGGTATGTACGTCACAGGGTGACCCATTGCCACAATAGTGATGGCCCTCCACAGTCTGTGTGCATGTTGTGTTTCAGATGTCTCTGATTCAATGTGCACAATGGGAGACAGTCTCCACATCCACGTTGTTTGTGCATCGACTTTGATGTTGTGCGTGTGTGTGTCACAGACGTCCATGTCTGTCCTGCAGAGGCAACAGGGGCCACTACCTGTGGGAGTCATGGTTGTTTTGCTGACGTGTACATGATACGCCATGTCATGCCACTGTCCATGTGGCAATACAGGGTCCCTGGGAATCTACCTGTCAATGAGCTGTGATGCCTGTGGCACATCTGTCCTCACTTGTCACTGTGGTGTGTGTTTGGAACGTGACAGCAGTACATGGGTACTGTGACACAGCCTAATGATTTCCCATAGCACGACCTGGAACTTGTTGTCAACACATGTTGAACTGTGATGTTAGATGTTGGCCATGTAGGTGCCATATATGTCCATACAGAACGGCACACACATCAAGTACATGTGTCTTGTAATGATGTATCATGTGATATTGAGTATGGTCAATGCCACATATGTGGGGTGACTGACAATCTTTCTTTGTTCACCTATGCACTGCAGGGCACCAGCTGTCCATAGACCATTCCCTGACCTTGCAACCATGGTGGAACGTGACTGCATCCGACGGTACCGCTTCAACAGGCCGCTGATTGAGGAATTGACGGTGCGGTTGGCCCCACATTTGCAACCTGGCCGGACATACCCTACAGCGCTGACCCCCAAGGTGAAGGTGATGGCAGCCCTACACTTCTTTGCCACCGGTACCTTTCAACACACTGTGGCGTCTGCTGGTGGGATGTCACAGACCATGTTCAGCCGTGTGCTACGCGATGTTTTGGAGGCAATGTTGAGATACCTGAACCAGTACATCTATTTCCCTAAACGTCAACAATTCACTGACGTCAAGAGTGACTTCTATGCCCTGGGGAGGATGCCACATGTCATTGGCTCCATTGATGGGACACATGTGGCTTTGGTACCACCACAGGCACATGAGCAGGCATACAGGAACAGAAAACATTACCATTCTATCAATGCTCTGGTGGTATGTCTTGCAGATATGAGCATCTCACATGTGTGTGCACGTTTCCCCGGTTCTGCACACGATGCCTACGTGATGAGGAGTAGTCGCATCCCGAGGATGATGTCACAGATGCAGAACCAGCGTGCCTGGCTTGTCGGTGTGTACTGACTTTTTACCATTGTTTGTGTTCTGCAATATTGTATTCCACCCTCTTTACCCAACTCAGCTAATGTGCAATTGTCTGTATGTAGGTGACTCCGGATACCCCAACATGCCGTGGTTGCTGACACCCCTCAGGAACCCTGTGACACCAGCCCAGATGCGCTACAATGAGGCACATGGTCGGACCAGGAGAGTGATCGAGCGGACATTTGGTCTCCTGAAGAGCCGCTTTCGCTGCCTGGACAAGACAGGAGGGGCCCTCCCATATGCCCCAGCAAAGGTGTGCAAGATTGTCATCGTCTGCTGCATGCTACACAACCTGGCAGTGCGGAAGGAGTTGCCTCTCATCCTGGATGACGATGACCAACATCCGCCACCTGTGGAGGATCCTGGCCTGGGCCACGATGCCAGTGATGATGATGATGATGATGATGGTGATGTCCGCACACAGCTCATCACCAACTTCTTCAGCTGAATGTGAGTATCCAGAGATGTCATGTCAATGATTTGAGTTTGCATGATATGTGTTGGTGGTGCTCTGTTGCTGTTTGAGTGTGGCCATGTGCTACTTGACTGGATGCGTGCAGAGATTTGTCCTTACAGGTAGTCTGTACTCCCCAACAGTGTTGACATGCTAACTTGGTTTTGTGTAGGTATCTTGTGACATGTATTGGGCATGAGTATTGCAGTTCTGTCCTGTTCTTCAGTGCTTTTGACTGTGTGTCATGTCTGTCCTTCACAGGGTGCTTTCAGAGTTGTTTGGTCAACTGTGATCCCCCGACACCATGATTCAACTTCCAGGGTGGAAGCAGTCGTTTCCCTACAGGTGATGTGCCCCACACCCCTGGACTTTATTTCTTCTACAATTGTTGACTGTGTGGCCACTGCCACGTGGGATTACCTTGCATCTGTAGTGGAAACAACATGTTGCAAATGTGTAATAAACCTGTGCTTCACTTTGGGATGTGCGTTGTCTGTGGTCACACATCTGACTGACATTTGCTTACTGCACCTGTGGGCTAGTTAACACAGACTGTGAATAGGTGTGGTGTCTGTGCATTCCACTGTATTTCCTGGCAACATCAGTGTAGGCGATGAGTCAGATGGCCCTGGTGTGTATGTGTTGTGTTGCCCTAGTGGTGTGTCTCCCTCATATGTGTCACGTCTCCATGACTCACATGACGGTGTTGAACTTGCTGTAGCAGTTAGCATGCACAGTGTCATTTAGCAGATCATCATCTCCATGACAAAAACCACGTTGGAATGACAACAGAGGCAAGTATGGTGTATTAGTGAGTTTATTTACATACATGTGTGAGGATAGTGCACAGGATGGTGGGTGCTGTACATTGGGATTGGAATCCAAAGTTCCCAGATGAGTTGGAAGTGTTGGTAGCAGAAATGTCCTGAGTAAAGTCCACAGTCATATGATACATTGGTCCAACTTAAACTCCCCATGTCATGTGGGAGAGCTGTGTTGCATTCGACAGGGTGAACAGTTTGCACACAAAGGAGAATTTCCAGTACAGGTGTTGGGTTCCTGGGGGATGTACATGGCCATCGGCCTCTCAGTTTTCCTTCCTCGGACGACCCCTCTTCTTTCGGGGGACCCTCACGTGCAGGCTGCTGCGGTGCAGAGGACTCTCCGCCAGAGTCATCCTCCCTCCCTGTGGCAGTTGCAGTTGTTGCAGCACCAGATGTTGTGGGCACACAGGGAGGTGTGGCCATGTTGGTGCTAATCTGGCGGAGGCATGTCAATATGTCCCTATGCACCGCTGTCAGTTCTTGCAATGTGTCCCACTTGGACTCCATGCCAGACATGTGTGTCTCCACACGGGACATGTGTGTCTCCACACGGGACATGTGTGAGTCCAAGCGGGCATGATGGGCAGCCTGCTGCTGTTGAATGTCCTTGAGGATCCCCACTACCTGGCTGACCTCTCCGGTGCTATTCTGGTACGCATCAGCAATGCGTACCAGTTGTGGGTCATCATGCAGTCCAGACCCCTCTGCAAACAGCGACCTCTGCCTACCACCCCTCCCACCACCCCTGGCCACACGTGCGGGACCTGCGGTGGCACGCACAGGTGACCCTAGGCCCCCTTGGGGGTTGGTACTGGGGTTGTTGTCCGTTGCTCCACGGTGGGCCGGGGTCCCTGTGCTGTTGTCATTGGTGGTCCTTGGTCTGTCCGTGTCGGTGGGGGTGGTCTGTGTGTTGGCAGTTGTTGGAGGAGTGGGTGCAGGGGGTGCAGATGTTGGTCCTGCTGGTGCTGCATGATGACTCACACCGGAGGTGCCAGGTAGGTCTTCGCCATCCGAGGAGGGCAGAGGCTGTTCCACACCAGTGAGCTCAGTGTCCCCCGGAGCCTGGGACAGGGACTCCTCATCGTCTGCTGCTGTGTCCCCATCATCACCTGTTTTTGGAAGAGACACACAATGTATGTTATGTTTCTACAGGCATCAATGGTTCATACACCTGACAGTTGTGACTGTACCTCTGGATGCGGGCCTGTACATTGCATTGTCCTAAGTTGTCACAGTCAGAGGTTGATATTGGTGTAGCACATTGTCCTGCCAACCTGAAGCATTTCAATGTGAATGTTGATGTGTGTGCATGGCCAGCATTGGTGGTATTTGGTGGACATCCGGCCCTCCTTCTCCCCCAGCCCAGTTATCCCACCATGAAGCATGCCACCCTTGCAGTGGGTGCAGGTTAACTCCCAGGATGTCAGTTAGTGGTGTCCTGCTGTTGGTTGGTGCCCAGTTCCCAGCAGGGCCTTGTGCTCCCCACAACAGAGCACCATTGTCAGACATCTTTGAAGTGGCTTTTCACTCGCTGTGAGGTGTGCATGCTTCAGTGTGAGCTTGCTGGGCCATGTGGGTGGGGGATGTTGAGCTGTGACTACCACTCCCATCATGCTATTGCCTACACCCCCTTCCCAGCATGCCCATACTTCCTTCCTTTTGACTCTGCTTCCCTGTGGGGTAGTGTGCCTGTGCTGACAGGATGGCTGACAGTGTTGTCCTGGCGTTTGTTTGGCTACAAGTCCCAAAAGTGTCCCTGTGCTTCACACAGCATAACCCAGTGTGGTTGTTCTTTGTGGGATATTTAATTAGAGTGTGAGGCATTGCATTCTCCCAGGTGAGTTGTGTGGAGTTTGTGTTAAGGGGGTGTGTGAGAAAAGCTGCTGGTGACTATGGTCAGAGCTGTCAGTCCTCCTTCCCACCCAGCCAGATATCCCACCATGGAACGTGCTTCCATTGCAGGGAGTGCAAGTTGGCTTTCAGGATGTCAGGCAGTGGTGTCCTGCTGTTGGTTGGTGCACAGTTCCCAGCAGGGCCTTGTGCTCCCCACAGCAGTACCCAGTGTCAGCCATCTTGTCAGTTGTTTTCCACTCCCTGTGATGTGAGCATGGTTCAGAGTGGTGTTGATGGGCCAATTGTGAGGGTGACCAATATCTGTGACTACCACTCCCATCATGCTATTGCCTACACCCCCTTCCCAGCATGCCCATACTTCCTTCCTTTTGAGTGGACTTCACTGTGTGTGAGTGTGACAGCAATGGCAAGATGGCTGACAGTGTGGTCCTGTTGTTTGTTGGTGCCCAGTTCCCAGCAGGGCCTTGTGCTCCCCACAGCAGTAGCACCAGTGTCAGACATCTTGTGCAGTGGCTTTCCACTCCCTGTGATGTGAGCATGGTTCAGAGTGGTGTTGATGGGCCAATTGTGAGGGTGACCAATATCTGTGACTACCAGCTCCCATCATGCTATTGGCTACACTGACTTCACCAGCATACACAGAATTCCTTCCTTTCAGTGAGCTTCCCTGTGAGGTGGTGTTCTGGTGGTGGCAAAATATCTGACTGTGTTTGTTGGTTAGATTTGTGCCACTGCCTAGCTCTATTTGTTGTTCGGTTTGTACATGTCATGACACAGTTACATATCACTATGAGATGGCATGTATTGTGTTTATCTGACTAACATACACATCTTGGGATGATTATCTTTTGGTTGCTGTGAATTTGCTAAGGGTGCATGGTTTGACTATCCCCTTGACAGTGATGTGTGTGTATTGTCACACAATATTGTGTATATTTGTTGTGTACTCACCAGGCTCTGGGATGTTTGAAAGTCCATATACGCTCACTGGTGGTAGGATGGCCCGCACCTTCTCCTCCCAGGGCCTGAGGTATACTGGTTTGGCAGGAGGGCCACTGCTGGTGCGATGACTCAAGGCGTAATCCTTCTTTAGTAGGTCCTTGACCCTCCTGCGCACATCATACCACCTGTTCTGGATGTCTTCCTTTGTGCGCAAACATGGTGATTGTGCGTTCACCCTGTCGACGATCCTCTCCCACATCTTGGTTTTCTGCGACATGGGGGTCTGTTGGACCAATGTGCCAAACAACTGTGGCTCTACCCTGAGGATCTCATCTACCAGGACTTCCAATTCACTGTCTAGGAACTTTGGATTCTTCTTTGGGGGCATTGTGATGGGTGGTGGTGGGGATTGATGTGTGTGTGAGTGTGCAAGTGAGGGTGGGTGAGTGTAGGTTTTGCTGGGTGTATGTGAGGGTGCTATTTGTGAGGTGCTAATGGTGTGTGGCTTGTGTGATGGATGAGTTGTGAGTGTGTCTGTGGTTGCTGTCTGATGGTGTTCTGTGCTGGCAGGTCAGTTGAATTTGCAAAGGATCATGGTAGGGATTTGTGGCCTTTATATGGGTGGAGTTGGGGGCGTGTCTTTGTTCCATGTTTTTCCCCACAGTATTTATTGGCTTTGTCATTGCTTGTTTGGCCCTTTTTTGTATTTTTCCTTTGTATTTTTGGGCATGTAGGAGACGTTCTTCTGACTGAGTGGGGACGCTGCAGTTGTCTCGTGCGAGCTTCTCCGAGTCGTTCACGCTGTGTTTCTGCTAGGTTTCATGTGCGGCGTGCGCGTCGGTCGCATAGCATTGGGTTGCTTCGGCGGGATTTTGTATGCATGTCGGTCGTACGGCTTGGGCCCCGTGCGACTCGGTCTGGTTTTCCACGCATTGCATCGTACTGCGCGGGTCGGAGTTTGCGGGTACGTTTCGTTCGGGTTCATTCCGGGTGCGTGTCGGTCGGTTCGATTCGCGTAGTTTCCCGGCCGGATAGCTTGTTTCCGTGCGGTTCGGTCATTCGGCTTGTGTTCCGTACGAGTCGGTCGTGAACCACATGCATTTCATCGTACTACGCAGGTCGGGCAGCGCAGGTACGTGTCGGTCGGAATATATTCCCGTACCGAGTCGGTCGGTATGTTTTCCGATCGGAATCGGCCCCTTAGTTTCTTAACTTCATGCTATTAAAAAAGGAAATTTCAAAGAAAAAAATAATTTGAAAGGACATTACAATTACGATCCAAAATCTAAAATACACCGAGGTTCACCTGTTATGGTGAGCTGCAGAGTTTTAACTCCTCCCACCCAGGTATTGCTCATGACCTTGTGCATCAGATAACAACATCAATTACATCATTAGTGACAGATATACTACGAGAATATGACGTACGAAATATCGCCAAACAAAAGAAATATGGACAAAATATTGAGTTTTAAAATATCTTAGGTATGTTGAAGGCAAGTATATGCAGGTAAGTACAGGTTTACTGTACTTAATTCCACATATTTGTACTTTGACGAAATACAAAAGCCCTGATGTGGCTCTTTCTGGGGCCTAGCAAGGGAGTGCGAGGATCCCTGGGTACTACTGCTCCACTCTGGACGACTGGCTGCCTTGCCTGGTAGTTGGACTAGCCATGGTGACTTAAGTAGCAGGAGCCAGACACATATGAGGCAGTTCTACATTCCTACAAAATAAGTGTTAGAAAAGCTACTGGTTTTTCAATATTATTATATACTGTAGCAATTATTACAAAGATACTTCTAATACGAATTGACATTAAACATTATTTAGCATTTATTTGCAGGAACTTTATCACTGGCACACTTACAAAAATAGTTTTAATAAGATGAGTCGCTTGTGAGGATGCCAAAACAAATAATACATACATGTGGGTAATGCATGATTCAAAGCGAAATTACAAGCTCATTCCAAAGCAGGTGCAAAAAAATTAGTGCGCGAAAAATTAGTCCCGATACTGTGAAATAATCAGTGTCTGGATTGCCCTTGGACTCTGAGTGACTCTTAGGAGCCTCTGGGTGGAGAATGCACTTGTATTTGTTTGAGATTAATATGAGATTTGGAGGCTGCCTCTTTGCTGAGGATATTAAATGTGCAGATTTGATAGTAAATGAGCTAGTACAAGGCTGAAATCAACAGCACCTTGGACTGGCCGTAATGAATGGTAATGTCTAGTCCCCCAGTAGTTGAAGATGGAGGCCCTTGGAAGGTGAGCTGCTATGAGAGTCAGGAGGGTGATAAAGGTTGAACCAAATGGATGTTTTTTGTTTTGTTTTTAACTCTGACAGCTTGATGGTGAGAGCTAGGTAATGGGTTCCTCTCCAATTGCTCCTTCTTAGAAATGGGGGTCTCCAGTAGGCAGAGGTAGGTACCTTTGTCCAAGTAGGGACCCTTCTTCCTAGTCAGGGTAAGGGGGATACACTTCTAAAATAACCCCTGCTCACCCCCTTGGCAGCATGGCACGAGCAGACAGGCTTATCTCAGAGGGAGTTTGTAAAGCATTTGTGAACACATACAGCAATACAGTGAACACACTACAAATGGACACCACACTAGTTTAGATAAATAGGTAATCTTTATCTAGACCGAAACAAGACCAAAACGACAAAAATCTACAATACAGTAATAAAAATATGACTTTCAAATGATAGAAATAGTTCCGTTCAAAGCAAATTGCTGATGCAACACTTTTCACACAAAGTACCTTGGATGCGTCGTGCGCACAAACAAAAAGGGTCACAGGGAAGGTGATGCGTCGGTTCCTTACACTCAGGGAAGGTGATGCTTCGGTTCCTTGCTCCGGGGAGGTGATGTGTCGGTTCCTAACTTCTGCACACGGGAGGTGATGCGTCGGTTCCTTACTGGAGAGGAGGTGATGCGTCGGTTTCGTACTGCTTGGGGAGGTGATGTGTCGGTTTCTTAGTGTGTCCCCCAACGATGCAACAGACCTGGCGCCTCGATGCGATGCGATGATCTGGGACGATGCGTGGATTCTTGCAGCCGCACTGCAGGGCTTGCTTCGGAATTGGTGTGGTGATCTCGGACTTCGGAGACCAGTACACTCGATGCGGGGTGCAGTGATTTCTCGAGCCGCAGGCACGCGCTGCGGCGGTTTCTTCGGTGATGCGTCGGAAACCAGTACGGATGCGTCGTGCTTCTCGTCGTTGCGTTGCTTTTCTAGCTCCCAACAGCCAGAACAACCTTCAGAGGCCCAGAACAGCTACAGGCACTTCTTGGCAGGTCAGAACTCCCAGCAAGGAAGTTCAGGGGAGCAGGGGGTGAAGTCTTTGTGTCCCTGAGACTTCAGAACAGGAGGCAAGCTCTTCTTCAAGCCCTTGGAGATCTTCCTCAAGCAGGGGACACAGCAAACAGCAAAGTCCTTTTCCCTTTCCTTGGCAGAAAGTAGCCACTGCAGCCAACCCCAGACAGCAAACAGCACAGGGGCAGTATTCCTCCTCAGTTTCTCCAGCTCTTCTCCTTGGAAAAGGTTCCTCTTGATTTCCCAGAAGCGATCTAAAAGTCTGGGGTCTGGGCCCCTCTTTTTATACTACAAAATCCTTTGTTCTCTGTGGCAGAGAAGCTCTTTGCCCAGCCAAAACCAGTTCTGTCCTCTCTGGTGAAGCTTCCTGGCAGGAGGTCGAGACAGCAAGGTCTAAGACAGACTAGGCCCATTCTGGTGTGTAAGAAATCTCCTCTCCCTATTCTGAATGCAGCCCAGGTCTATTCATCCCAGCCCTGATTCACCCTGGAAAAGGCAGGACACACCTCAACCCCCCAAGTGGCTGTCTGAACAGAATGCACATCCCCAGCCCCTGTCACTCCAAAGCCAGACAGTCAATACACAATCTAGCAGAGGCACACTGGATGGTTAGGCAAGAAAATACCTACTTTCTAAAAGTGGTATTTTCAAACCCAGAATGTAAAAACCACCCTCACTAAAAGATGCATCTTAACATTCTGAGTTCAGGCATATCAAACTTTATTTTCCTATCTTGTTCCCATGGGCAGTAATACTCATAAGATGTTATGAGCAAACTCCCCATTCTATCCTATGGGAACAAATAGCCTTACAATAGTGAAAAAATGAAATTGGCAGCATTTCACTATCAGGACATGCCACACACATCAGGGCATGTCCTACCTTTCACATACACTGCACCCTGCCCACAGGGGTACCTTGGGACTACCTTAAGGGTGACTCACACGTAAGAAAAGGGAAGGTTAGGGCCTGGCAAGTGGGTGCACTTGCCAGGTTGACATGGCAGTACCAAACTGCACGCAGACTCTGCAGTGGCAGATCTGAGTTACATTTACAGGCTTCTTATGTGGGTGCAGGGCCGGACTGGTAACAGAAACTGGCCCTGGCAAACTGCTCGGCTGGCCCCCGGGGAGGGGGCGATGGTGCGGCCGAGCTGTTTGCTAAGGCTGATTTTTGCCGATTTTGTTACAGGGGGCCGATATTGCCGCCCCCCGGTAACAAAAACAGCTCCCCAGGGAGCCCAAAACCGGTCCCCACCCTGGCGGCTCACTGGGGAAACGCCCAGTGCCCGCTGCGGCCAGTCTGGCCCTGTGTGGGTGGCACAATCAGTGCTGCAGGCCCACTAGCATAAATTTGATTTACAGGCCCTGGGCACACACAGTGCACCGTACTAGGGACTGACTTGTAAATCAAATATGCCAATCATGGAATCACCAATCCTTAACAACAATTGACAAAGGGAGCACTTGCACTTTGGCACTGAACAGCAGTGGCAAAGTGCCCAAAGCATCTAGACCAGCAAAACGAAGTCTAACACACAGCAAAAACACAGGAGGTAAAGGAAAAAATACAGGGGAAACCCACACCAATGATGCCAGGTCTAACACTCCTCTTTCTTCCCAAATATACATTTCCTTCTAATTACTAATATCCTTCTACTGTCAGATCCCTGAGTGTGAGAGCTATTCTCTTGGCAGTCAGTTTTGCAAAACCTGATTAAAGCATTGCTGTGAGGTGGCCTGGACGTGGCTTCTTGAATACCACGTTCTGGCTTTTATTGAAAGTTGAAATATTATTTAAATCCTTTGGCGCTCCAGTGTTTGTGTGCTACCCTTTTGACTCTATAGGGATTACTTAGATAATGGTGCTGCATGAAGGCTGTGCTACCTGTTCTGCCTTGCTGCCCACACAGTGGCAGGGCCTGATGGAAGCGGCTGTGGGAGTGCAGATTATCTGTCTTGCACCCACACTATCTGAATGTGAAATTGTTGTACCTGTGCTGTGTGCCTGTTTGTGATGTTGAAACCCCTAAAACTGCTGATCGTGAACTTGGGCTGTGTGTGAGGGGAATTTGCACTGCTAGTACCTCCGCAGTGCTTGTGCGGTGTCAGTGCTGTGTGTAAGGCAGCCTATAGCTTTACTGTCTCTACATCCCTTGTGAAGGTGACCTTCACAAGTCTCTGCAGTGACTGTTCTCTATGTGAGGGCAGATTGCACAGCTGCTGTCCATGTTGTACCAGTCGGTTTGCCAGAGAATAGTGTGTTGCACCAGTGCTGTGTGTGAAGGAAGCTTGCATTAACTGCAGCCTGTTCTGCACCAAAGCTGTGGGTACGAAGGAGGAGTGTGCTACGATGCCTGAAGGGAGCTTGCCAAGTTGGCGTTCTCTGTGTTAAGGAAGCTTTGGGCGACTTCTATCTGCGTTTTACATCTTCTATGTGAAGGAAGCTTACATTGTTGCTGCGACGACTATATTGTTGCACGTGTGAGGGGAAAAATTGTACTGCTGCTACTGTGCCTGCCTGTTCTGTGGGTGAGTGTTAGAAAAGCGTTCACTGCTGCAGACTGGGCTTTATCTGCTGTGTGTGAGGGGAGTTGTACAGCTGCTGTCTCTGGTATACCTGCGATGCGTGCTTAAATTTATGTTTGAGTGTGGGTGTAAGAGGGTGGTAAACCTGTTGTGCGTGAAGGAAATCTTGCAAAAAACTGCTCGTGATGTATCTGGTATACATGAAGGACACTTGCACTGCTTCTTCCATGCTGTACCAGGGCTGTGTACGTGAGGGGTGCTTGACAGTTGTTGCCTATGCCGTAGCGGTACCATGTGAGGGAAGCTTGTACTGCTGCTTTACCTCATTTGTGTGATGTAATTGGGAAGCGTCACACATGCGCATACAAACTCACGGGTGCATACTGTCTCTCTCTCACTCTTTACTCTAAACATATTCTCTGTCTTGCTCTTAACCAGTAGACTACCTTTCAACCAAGAAAAGGACATGCATTTTGATAATCGGCATACTGCGTCGCTGGATTTCATTTTTGCAGGTCTTAGTAATTGGGCCTCTTCATTATTGTGATTCGAATAATTAATTTCACGTAATCGTAGATGTGCTAAATATATATCGTTTTTTCTTTTTTGCGGAATATGTAAAACCAATGTTTTGTATTTCCCCCTACCCAAAAAATTCCCCTGAAAATAAATATGATGCATTTGTGATGCACGGTCAAGAAATACTCTTGCAGCTACGCTACTGTCGGTTGCACCCGCTCTCAGAAGGATGTCAAGATGGCCTCCTCTTTCCACTCAGCCTAATCTCGGGGTTGCGGCAGGGCGCCCTTTCATGTGTGCTGTCATGTTATTTGCTCTCGCTCTCTGCCAGGCGCATTACTGTTGCCTAGAATTGAATTGTTTCGGGTCGGTGGAAAAGGAAATGAAAAGCGCGCGCAGGGGCCGACCCCACTTGGTTTGTGGTCGTGCTGAAGCTTTGCATAGGCCACGTGCCATCAGCTTAGGTAAGGAAACCCAGGACCCGATGACAGGGAAACTCCTGGAGCGTTTCAACACAGCGGCAGACGCAAAGGACTGCTCCTAATACACAGAACCAGCACACGTGAACAAGAGCCCCTCAGCCCTCAGCGGGCTGCTCTTTGTGACTGGATTGGTTCTCTGTGGCCAGATTAAAAAAAATGATGCGTGTGATTGTGCCTTGAAGTGCTATTATGTGGCTGGCGCTGGCAAAACTCACAATCCATTCGATCTCTGTGCTGGTGGTGCTCAGTGTGATACAGTTAGTTGTCCCAGAAGATGAATTCTCCCGACATTTCTGCAAGATAAAGCAATCATTGTATTTTATAAACTGTAGCTCCTGTGGTTTATTCCCTTTTTTGAGTTTTGTCTGGCAGGAAATAGGCCATGTGTGCAGGTCTCCTCAGGCTTTCTTGAGGGGTTTCTCACAGGTGTTTACAGCTGGTTGGGCTGGTGGCAGCGGGAGCTTCACATTCCTGTTATTATCCATTGCTTCCAAGGTTGATTGTTAGTCCTTTCGTGTCTGCTCATCTACAAGGTTATTATGTTTTGTGTGTGGGCCAGCGGTGGCCGGCACAGGTAAGCGTGGTGTGGCGGGCCAGGGTGGAAGGGGGGGAAGTCGACAGACGACGGAATAGGTATATTTAAATAAATAAATAACACCTATTCCGTTGTCTGTCGGCAGCCCCCCCTGCCGCGCCCTGCCCCGTCCTACCGCCCACCGCTCTTACCTGTGCCAGCCGCCGCTGGTGTGGGCCATGATTCCTAGGTTAGGCTCATCCCCAGTAAGGAGAGGTCTCACGGTTGCCTTCCACCTACTAGTTCCTCCTGTTAGGTGGATTCAACCGGAGCCAGAAGGATTGCGTCACTGCTACTGAAACCCCTTTGCCTTTTTTTTTTTCAAGTTCTTTATTCTGGTCATGCTGGGGGATGGGAACTGAACTGTACTGTACATGGGTCGCACCTTTTTGATAGTGGTCCCTGTTCCATCTCTACCTTCCCAGTCTCTGTGGTCCCTGTTCCAACTCTACCTTCCCAGTCCCACATTTCCTGGTCCAGTGAAGGCCATTTTCGATTGGACCTTGAAAAGTGTTGGGAGCACCCAATCCCAAATCCTCGTTTTCCTAGGAAGTCAATGGCTGTGAAGACAAACCAACCTTACTGGCAGGTTTTCCGTCAGGGCAGCTCAGCAGAAAATTTTACTAAGGCAAGGGACCTCTTGTAGACCTCTGATGGTTTTCCTTAATGAAATGGATTCACAGCTGACCAGGCGCTATATGGATTATGTACATCTAGCGCTGGTGAACATAACTCTTTTATCCATAACATTGCTGTATTGTGACTATCAGTAGAAGGGCGGCTCACTCTCTCAGCAATAAGGCTGAGGCTAAGTTGATCTAACTCTTCGGAAATTCCAAAAGAATGCATATGAATGTAAGGGAGAAAACAGAACATCTAACCCAAGAAAATCTCTACTTAGTTATGTAAAACAACACGCTCATATTTGGTAAGGCAGGCAAAGACATCTTTGCTGAAGGCAAATTGCACATTAAGGGCCTGAAGAAATAGGACATAAATCACATCTACCTTTATGGAACTCCACTGGCTCCGCTTGTTGGCTGACACCATCTTCAAAACAAACTACATCATCTACAAAACCATGTCGACTGGCACCCCTGCCTTCCTGGCCGACAAACTCACCATCTCAGGTGGCGCTCAGCACCCTTGCAACCAGGAGATCATCAAACTGGAGACAAACCGTGCAAAAAAGGAAAAAAAAATATACCATCAGGTCTTCTCCAAGTGTGCATCTGGAATCTGGATTCATTATCTTCTTATGTATCAACAATCCTTCAATGTAGGAAAGAGCTTAAGACTCACCTCTTTAAAGAGTGACACTTAGGATTCAGTGACAGTCCACAAACCAGCTACCCCTCCTATAGCATGTTCACTCTGTCGTTACCTTTGATGCTGTACAGCGCACTGCCTATTTTCATCTAGGATTGCACTATTTAAACACCTCATACATACATTCAAAGTGTAGTGCAATAAACAATTGTCTCTCCATTATCTTAGATGAATAACATTATTTTTTTTAAATTACATTTTAACAGGCAAAGCAAGAAACATATAGGTCGCAGTTTCAGCTGGACCTAAGCTTTTTCACAAAATATCCAGACTACTCCTATGTGCAAATGAGATCTTAAAATCTAAATAAAATTAAGTCAAGGCAGAAACAATGATGCTGATGGGTGGCACATGCCGTGTCAGAAATCTTTTACAAAGTAACAAGGGCCTGCAATCACAACAATCTATAAAAAAATACAACGTGGGTTACCAATACTTCTCTTTACTTTCAATTAATAATAAACAATTTGTGGAATTCCATTGAGTGCCTTTGTTTATAACTTATACACATCAAAAAGAGCATCGAGGGGGCGTGGCCTGGACTCGGATGGAGTAGGACGCACGCTGCTGGTGCTCGGTCTCCCGGGGTCGGCCTAAAGCGCTTTGGGGGCGATCTACAGCACGGGGGACACAGGCGGTGTCCCCCGATATCATTAGCAGTGCTCCGGCGGCGGTCCTGGGCCGGCGGTGGGAGCCCTCTGCCCGAGTGACGCCCACCGGGGACGGCGTCGGGGAGCTCACGGCCGCCATTTTGAGGACACCGGGCGCTGGAGGCCCGGTGGCCGAAGGGATACAGGCGGACGGACCCGCGGGGCGGCCACGGCGCCGGGAGAAGTGTGACGCGCTGGGAGCGCTGGCACCACTACAGCGGGGGCTCCAGACAGAGGCGGCAGAGCGGGAGCCTGGAGAGAGGGCAGACGGACGAGGCTGAGGTCCGGCCCGCCATTTTGTGGGAAGAGTGCGGCGGAGCTCCGGGACCCGGAGAGATTGAGACGGGCTGCCCCCGAGTTCCAGAATCAGGTACGGCGAGCGCCTGGACTGGGGTGGCCCCGTGTTGGTAGGGGGTGCCCGCTGTGATCCGGGGGCTTGAGGCCTGGTGATAGTCCCCCCCATTGACGGAGATCCAGGGGCCGGGGCGGGCCCTGCACCCGGGTGTGAGCCAGCTGCTATCCCGGTGGAGCCCTGAAAAACCTGGAGGTGGGGACCGAGGAGAGCGGGTTCCGGAGGAGCCCTTGAGCCCCCACGGATCGGTGAGGGGGGGGCGAGGACCCTGATGCAGCGGGCTGGACACGGGAGAGGATCGGAGAGAAATTAGGCCGCCTCCAGGGCTACCTGATGGCCCTCCTCGTCCGTGCTTGGGGGCCCCCCGCTTCCCGGCCGGTGTAGCAGCCTCCACTCATTAGCGGCACACTACCTCGGAGAGGCTGGCTGGGAGAGCGCGGTTAGGGGGGCAGGGGCCCCGGTGGTAGCAGTGGCCCATTGAGCAGTGGCCGATCAACTTGGACTGCGCAGGAGCTAAGCACTGGGGGACCCGGCAGTGAGACACAACAGTGGACGTCCTCTATGGTGAACGGACCCAGGTGGCCCTGCCCTGCCCTGATCACCCGCAAACCTTAAGCACTCCGGGGGGCCGGTTCGGGCGCTGGGGGGGAGCCCGGTGCTGGCCGGAGACCGCCCAGGCTGCACCAGGATCTGCGCTAGCAACATGACCAAACCTAGAGGGACGAAGCCCGCGGCGCATACCACCACCAAAGACACCTCGGTTAAAGAGCTGTGGAGCAAAGGCGCCTCGTCGTCTCGGCCGGAGTCCCCTACGATGGCATCTAACCTGACAGACCCTGAACAGGGCAGCATCACGCAGGCAGTATTGGCTACCTTCCTACAGGAGATAAAATCTGAGATCTCATCCCTAAAGACGGAGGTTAAGACCTACATGACGGATGTGCGCCGGGACGTCACTGAACTGGGTAACCGCGTTGATGATATCGAGCGCACGGTGGACTCCCGCACGGAAGACCTTGAAGATCTCCGGCGAAGGGTCATGTCGCTTGAAGAACAGAACGTGGAGCTCCAGGCTAAACAGGAGGATTTAGAAAACCGGAGTCGCCGGAACAACCTCCGCATACGAGGGGTGCCGCGGGGGCGGAGGGAGCGGACATACTTACCTACGTTGCAGACCTCCTCCACGCTGTCCGGGGGATGAGGTTATTTCCCCCCGACGCTAGACCGGGCCCACCGAGTCGCTCCCCGCGAGGCAACCCCAACCTGGTCCCTGACATCCTGACCAGAGTGCATTTTTATGCGGAGAAGGAGGCGATTCTCGGGGCCTCCAGGGCGGCTGGAAAACTGGACTACGCGGGCCACAGTATCCAGATCTACCAGGATCTTTCGCCTCTCACCCTTCGCCGCCGTCGGGACTTCCGACCAGTGACGGCCAAACTGAAGGCAGCCAACGTCAGGTACCAATGGGGACACCCCTTCGCGATAATCTTTCACTGGGAGGGAAGACGGAGGTATCTACGTTCACTGAGGGAGGCACTCCAACTGCTCCACATCTCGCAGGATTCCCGACCCGCCTCTCCCACCCCTGCAGATTCGGCCTCACAGATATCACTGCGCCCTGAGTGGTCCAGGGTGAAGTGCCAGGGCTCTGGATCCTCGGTGGCCAACTCGAACTCCAGTCAGGCTAAACAAGACATAATCCGCCACTTGAGAGCACTAGAGGAGCCCCAGAAGCCGTCGGAGAAGACCCATACGCCAGGGCACGCAGTGACCTCGGACCCCGGGGCCGGGAAATAACTCTTGACCAGTGGCCAGGTGTCTCATTTTGTCCGGAAGAATGTCTGCATGTATTAGTATCCTTCTGATGGAGAACTGCAGCTGTTGTGTTCCGGAAGCCGCTCAGACACATTGTAGGTCCGGGAGGTGGATGGCCCGCCTATGCCCGAGGCGCAGAACTACCTGCAGGAAAGTACTTGCCGCTATGGCCTCTTGCCTTTTATGGGTGAGTCCACTCTTGCCTCTCCCCATGAAGATTGCCATTGGCGCCTGGGTTAGTCCTCGGTTAACGGGGGTGAACTGGACGATTTCGGACACGCCTGCACCTGGATTACCGTGGTTCTCCGGGCGCTGCCCCCGCGCCTGGGGCGGCCCACTGGGAGACGCCTTGCTTGGCCTCCTGCGAGTGGGCCTACTGAAGACCCTATGAACTTTCGGGGACGCCCGGACGGGCCTCTCCTGATGACCCAGCTCTTGGACGACAGCTAAGTGCCAAAACGATGTTGCTAAGTTTTATGTTATATGCACTGTTTGTTTTCAGGTGTCCTTGATGGCTACGAGGCTGCATACTCGTTGTTTGAGTGTTATTGTTTGTTCTTTTAGCATTTCCCCCCTTGACCCCGCCTTGCCGAAGGGAGACACCACGGGGCGACCGCTGAATGCCATGGGCCTGCGCTACTTCCCCTCCTATCCCCTTTTGGATCCTGTACAGGTGCCTGGTCTTCTCCTGACCTCTCTCCCGGGCCGCGGAGCCCCGAACACATTGGCATGGGCTGAGTACACACGCCTGATCCGCTCTCCCCCGGCCCCTGGGCCTCTGGACTCTCCTACCGCTATTGAACTTGGGTGGGGAGGCAGTCTTCATATTGGGCCCCGGTGGTGCTGGACCTTGCTCCCCATGCCGATCCTTGCTCTTGCGATTGGCTGGGTCTCTGCGGAGCCCCTGTCGGGGGCTCGGGCCGTGCTCGGCCCAGGATGCCCGCTGTGGTCGCCCTTTCAGGTGCGGGCCCCGGACTGGGTTTCTGGTGGGCTCCCGCGCCCTCTCCATGATGAGGTGAATGGGTCGATCCCCGGGGGAGGGCTGCGAACCCTCCTTCTTGAACTCCACGGTCCCCCCTCACCATGTCCTTAGTCCCCAAGAGGAGTGACTTCCTCAGAGCCGCCCTGGTTCTCACCAATGGGCCGCTCCAGGACTGGACTGGATTCTTTGGGCCCTGTTGGCCAATTGGTTGCTGGTTATTCTTTACACTTCCAGCCTCCTTTTCTTGCTTTCCTCACTCTTTCTTTTTCTTAACTCTCTGGCCCTGGGGGGGGGCTCTGTTTGCGGGGAGCTGGTCTGGCCTTCTGGCATGAGTCCCTGGGAATGATGGATACAACGCATGCCCGCGTGGGGGAGGTTGGGGCTGGATACGTCCCGCAACGCCTAGCCACATACCCATCCACAGGGAGCTACAAATCTACAGTATGGAAGGGGGAGGGGCGTGACTGTACTCGAGCGTGCTCCATCCTACCTGATCAATGACACATCTTAAATGTTTGTCCCTTAATGTTCGGGGCTTAAACTCACCGAACAAGAGGCGACAAATCTGGAGGTATCTCCTCTTAAATGATCCCGATGTTATCTTCTTGCAGGAGACCCATCTTCTCCGCGGGGACTCTCCCCGCATGCAACACCCTAAGTACCCCCTGCAGGCATGGGCCTGCGCGCAGACAAAGACTGCGGGAGTGGCTATTATGGTTAAGGCTGGTCTTCCGGTGCAGATAGTCCGCACCAAGCGCGATGGAGAGGGGAGATACCTTAAACTGGCGGTCACAATGCAGGGCAAACCCCTTATCCTATTCAACGTCTACGCCCCTAATCACGCACAGGACACCTTCCTTAGGGATCTTCTCCGGCTTCACCTCTCCCAGGAGGCAGACCCCGTCATTCTTGGGGGCGATTTTAACTTGGTGTGGGACCCGGGACTAGACCGCACTACTTCTCTGTATCAGGGTACGGGGGCCATGTCGGCATCACTTAAGCATGATATCACTGCCCTGGGGCTAGTGGACGCTTGGCGTTACCGGGAGCCCGATGCACGGGACTACTCCTTTTACTCCCATGTACACCGGTCTTACTCCCGTATTGACTTCTTTTTTATCTCTCAATCGCTTGCTCGTTCTTTAGAAGATGCGGCGATCTCGGACATCTCGGTTTCGGATCACGCGCACCTAGAAATTAACTTGTCTGGAATAGGCAGACCTCCGGGGTCTACCCCCGATGGCGTTTTCCCCCAGGTTCTGCGTGACCCAGTAGACGTGGCGGAATTGAAACAAGCCATCCAAACCTACTTTACTCACAATGACCTCCCGGAAACCCCGGCCCCCCTTTTATGGGATGCTTTTAAGGCTACGATCCGGGGCACTATCACCTCTATTTCTATAGCCCGTAGGCGGGAGGCCCGATTAGTGGAGGACAACCTTGGACGAGACATTAAAGCACTAGAGAGACAAACGCACTCAGCGCCTTCCCTGTCTGCAACAAAGAAGCTCGCATCTCTCCGGGGCCAACTCAAAGCCATCAGGGTGAATAAGGCGGAAGGCTCACTCCTTGCGCTGAAACAGAGGTTCTATGGAGGGGGTAATAAGGTGGGCTCCATGTTGGCGCGTCGGCTCCGCCTGTCAGATCTCCCGTAACCACATTGCCCGAATTGCCAGACCAGGGGAGGGTGGGCTATCTCAGAGCGAGATAAACAGATGGAATTTAGGGCGTTCTTCTCTACTTTATACGGCGAGGGCGATGCCTGCCCCGATCGCGTGACACCTTTCCTGGATTCGTGCGACTGGAGGCCGTTAACCCCCCACCATAGGGATCAATTGGAAGAACGCATCACAGCGGACGAGCTTCGAAAGCTTTGAAGAGTATGCCGACTGGGAAAACCCCGGGTCCGGATGGGATCACGCTGGCATTCTACCGTCTCTTTCTTCCGGAGCTTCAGGGCCCCCTGCTACGCCTTTTAACTCATTTGCTGAGGCGGGATCCGTTACCCCAACCATGGCTGAAGCAGAGATTGTGCTGATCCCGAAGCCCGGGAAGGATCCCTCCGCCTGCGCATCATTTCGCCCCATATCCCTACTTAATGTAGATGCCAAACTCTACACTAAGATACTGGCACAACGTCTGGCGCCCTTGCTGCCGGACTTGATAGACCCCGACCAGGTGGGCTTTATTCACGAGCGGCAGGGGCGGATAACCTGCGCCGGGTGGCTCACCTGGTACAGAAGGTCCGCCACCAGGGAATCCCCGCCTTCCTTCTCTCCCTGGACGCGGAGAAAGCCTTCGACCGGGTCGACTGGTCTTTTCTTCGGGCGGTTCTTCTCCGCATAGGCCTAGGGCCTCTTATGGTTGCCCGCATAATGGCACCATATGCAGCCCCTCAGCGCGCATCCGCGTCAATGGCGCCTTGACTCCGTCGTTCCTCATCCGCAGGGGCACCCGCCAGGGATGCCCACTCTCACCGCTGCTCTTCGCTTTGACGGTGGAACCCTTGGCGATTGCTATCAGACAATCGGCAGATATCCGGGGTATCTGCATGGGGGTGGACCACAAGATAGCCCTTTTGCGGATGACCTTCTGTTGACGCTCACGGAGCCCGCGACCTCTCTCCCGACACTCCTGGATCTTCTCTCTCAGTTCGAGCTGACGTCGGGTCTACGAGTCAACCTTTCTAAATCAAGTGCGCTTAATCTCACGCTTCCCCCACGGGTGTTGGAGGACCTGCGGACCATTAATCCCTTTAGGTGGGCCCCCACTTTCATACGCTATCTGGGCATCAACATCACAGCCGACCTTTCCACCTGGACGCAGGCTAACTGGCCGGACTGTAGAACTTCCAAACGAACGGACCTACGCCGGTGGAAGCTACTACCCCTGTCCTGGCTAGGACGCCTCAATGCGATCAAGATGACCCTTCTGCCAAAGGTCCTCTACCTCTTTCAGGCACTCCCCACACCAATCCCACACAAGGATATTCTGGGCCTCCAGAGAGAAATGGTTACCTTCATCTGGGGCGGGGGAAGACCACGACTGTCGACCAGGGTTCTGATGCTGCCGAGAGACCGGGGGGGTTTAGCATGCCCAGACCTTATGACCTATTATTGGGCCTCCCATCTGAGGTATGTCTCGGAGTGGTCGGTGCGAGCTAGTGAAAAGCACTGGTTCCACATGGACCGGGCCGCGGCGGGCCGTCCACTCTGGGACTTGGCCTGGCTGGGTAGATCTGCTAGACACCCAAGTGCTTATATCGCTATCCCCACGCGCACTGTGTTGGAGATCTGGGACAGAGTCGCGGTCCCCCGAGGCCTTACTACCTTTCCCTCCCCCCTCACGCCGGTGCTGCTTAACGCAGGTTTCCAGCCAGCTTCTCGCCCACCAGACTTTCCGACCTGGGCAAAAGGCGAATGTTGCATCATAGAACAACTCTTTGAAGATGGATCCTTCAAATCTTTTGAACAATGTCGAGAAGACTTTAATCTCCCCACGACGGCGCGGCTTGAGTACTTCCAAATCCGCCACTGGTTGCGGGCCCCATCGTATATGGAGGGCGCCACGCGTCAGCTCACGCCTTTTGAACTCCTGGTTCGGTCGTTCGATGGATCCAGGGGACTGATCTCCCGGACCTACAAGGCCCTTCAAACCTCACAGACGATATCACCCCACACGTACCAAACCCAGTGGCAAAGAGATCTTGAGACGGATATTCCTCCCGACCGGTGGAGGCAGCTCTGGCGGGACATACAGCGTAATTTTAAATCGTTAACACAGCAGGAGTCCGCGTACAAAATTATGACGCGCTGGTACTATACACCTCTTCGACTCTAACGAATGTTCCCTGGATATGCTCCTGCTTGTTGGCGATGCTTAAAATCTCTGGGTTCATTCCTCCACGTTTGGTGGGCCTGCCCGCTAATTGTGCCGTACTGGGCAGAAATTCTCGATCATGTTAAAGCAGTAGTGGGTTACCCCCTGCCTAATGAACCAGGAGTTGTTATCCTGGGCCTCTGTCCTACCTCTCTTAAAGCCATGAAACCTGCGGACTGGCGCCTGATTTTCCACATGCTCACTGCTGCAAAGCATTGCATTGGAAAAAGGCCTGTACTCCTCCGGTCCCGGTATGGATCACGCGCCTATGGCAGGTCATGGCAATGGAACTCTTAACCCACAGACTGGCACATACGGACGCCAAATTTCAGCGTACCTGGCAACCTCTGATCCAATACCTAACACGGCTGGAGCACGCTCGCTATGTACCTCCTCGCCTACGCGCCCTGCAACTTTTTGCGGACCCACTACTGCCTAGAGGGGGCACACCCGACATTGACCACGACTGATAAGACCTGCTCCTGACCCTCTCCGACTGTGCCGCTAATCAAGGTCAGGGCTGACTGCTCCGTGGTGAGCCTTTCGCTCCCCCCGAGCCCTCTTTTCCCTTCCCACCAGCTGGCCAGAGAACTGTTCTTTCTCTTCTTCCTTCTCCCTTTCTTTCTTTCTCTCTTTCTCTTCTTGGTCACGCCACTTTACAAGTTCCCCGCAGATCAGCGCTCACGCCAACTCCCAGGGTACTTCTCGACCGGCGTCGGGGGCTCTGGCCGACCGAGGTGGTCCAGGGTGGTCGGCTCCCAACCAGCCAGTGCCTATTTAAAGCGCGCAGCGCATGGCCCTCAATGTCGATAGGGTACGGCCCTCCCACTCCTATCCACCACTCACTTGAAGCGGGAAGAATGAGTGGGACTTGCCACATGACCCTCCCAGCACTTACCTATTGCACCTCCGGCCATGTCAGCTCCAGACCATCGGGGCCTACTACCCTTCCCAATCGTTAGCGATCAGCCATATACCGCATAACATAGGACACCGCTTCGCCTGAACTCCCCCGCAAAGATACAGCACTCCACTAGCGGGCTCAGTGCCGCTTTCCAGGCCAGAACAACGGTTTCCTTACACTGACAAGATGATACATATTAAACAGCCACAGGGTGCTATGTTTTGTTAGCAGATGCGCTGTTGCCCTATCGCTGATGAGTTCCCCCAACGCGGCCGGCCCGAAGTGGTTGTAGGCGGCATGCTGTGTGCTTCTTCACCCGGTCTAGCCCTTGGCTGGCATTGACAACCGCGCTGCCGGCCCGACTGGGATGTAGGCAGAACGCTGTGGATGTGACCTTTCTATCTCTCAATAAAGGTTTTTGAAACTTAAAAAAAAAAAAAAAAAGAGCATCGAAGAAACTTTACATAAAGCCTAGCAGATAGAGTGCATTTAATGTACTAAGCGTCTAAAATGTCAGATAGATTATCACTTTATTCAAACCTGTTATTTTGGGCTTATACAATGACCTCTGCTACAGGTGCTTTATCTCCCCAGCTATATTTTCAGCCTTATATTGGGATTATAATGGATACAAGTGACTGCAAGCGCAGGTTAGAGCTCGCATTCCAATATTAATCTCATGTCACATAGCTAAAAGTGGGTGGATCTGTTGAAAACCATGTCATACTCATACCCATCACAAAATTGCTTTAGTACCCGACAGTGTCTTCTTAAATGTTTATCTGCATGAAACATTCCTGATGTACTTTTGGAGTGGTGAAAAAAACTCAATATACAGCCAGAGTAGTGGTGCAGCAGGGATCTCTTGTTTTACTCTGACAAAGATGCATATGCATTATTTACACATGGGCCTGTGTAATCTTAACTAGACAAAAGTAAATAATTTGTTTTATTCTCATTTCTGGCATTTAAGAAAAGCTCGGCTCTGCGCTTCCTCTTCTTGTCGCAGTCTTTCTCATGTTACAGTTCAGGATATGGTTGTCCTACCTCAGTGATCAATTATGTATGCATTATTGTCTGCTACCCTCGTTCCCTCGTCTCCTGACACCATGACAGCTCGGAAATGCCAACAGACATGGCTTGGATTACAGTATTTTATTACTATGTACAATTACTAGGAAACTTAAGCTGAAAAAATGCTGTCGGTGGGATTGGAAGGCCTGCCGCAGGAACTGACTGAGAACAGATTATGCATAGTCTGCACTCAAATCAAAAGGGTAGCCCACATCACCTCATCCTGCAAGGCCCGGGCAGGCTCTCAGACCAAGCTGGAATCAGCTATGAACTGCTAATCATCCCACAAAGCCAGCTAAGAATAGAACCAGCGAGGCACCAGAAACTGGTGGTACCCCAAAGAGGTCACCTACCTGGATCCCAATAATTGAGACTACACTTGTTTATTTTGCTAGAGCAAAGTCAGCAGGTTTATTTCATGGTTTCACACATAAGTGATCCATGCTTAGGTTTACATTTCGCTCCCCATTCTATGTGGTGCGTATCACCCTTCCTACCTGATGGACGTTTGCTGTTGACTACCTTATTTATCGCTTTACTAGGTGAGCGAACACTTCCAGTGAATTCTGTCAATCCTTTATACTGTGATACATTTCCAATAACTTCCCTAATTCATTAGTACTGGGTGGATGTACACTTCTGACAAGCTCTAAATCATTCTGTACACATTTAATCTGTACTAAAACTGGACCAGCCACTTTCTTTAACTTTTGAGCACTTAAACATATGTAGTAGCCATACATTTCGATTAGCCATGCCGATTCACTGTCCCACGTGGCCTTTCATTTCCGGTCTGCTCAATCCATTCCATTTTCTTTTGGGAGGACTTTCACTTTTAGATGTCCATAACCACACTGGCTGTTCTAGGTAGCGGTGTCCTTCATGGTGGCAAGGGCTTCAATAGTGAGTAACCAGACCTTCTGACACCGAGGTCTCTGGTTTGTGTGCCATTCAGAAGGTGAAGGCATCCATCCCTCCCATGGTAAATTGCTCCCTTCTCTTCCCTGCATGTCCCTTGATCTCCCCCAAGGACACTTTGCTGTGGTGAGAAGGAGGCCTGGGGGGCATTCAACCTCTACAGCTCACAAGGAGCCTGTGTCTAGCACCACAAGCTGTAAATGACACCTGGCCACTCAATGGCAGAGATAGCTCTCGAGAGCCTTTTGCTTTGTCATCTGCATGGATACAAGGCAACCTTTAGATTGTTGGATGAATTTGTGTACCATGGAACACAGGAAAAGAAGTGCAATTAGTACATGATCTTCCATCCTTAGGTCTGAAATTAGACATGGTGTAGTAATTGCAAACCCAGTAAAAGCCACTTTTCAGTATAGTTACACAGTTGTAATGTGGCCCATAATATCAAAGATCACAAATTTAGGATCCTGGACACACACATTCTCCCAAATGTTAGTGATGGATCAGACACAAAACAAAAACAAATATTAATGATTACTGACCCCTAGATCTTTTATAATGGACTGCCTCGCGTAGGCATTATTGGCTTTGCCTGGTGGCTAAGCTGCCTACTGTGGAGCACCGTTCTGAACCTGGCATTGACCATTTCATCTCACCCTGATTTAGTTACCTTGTCTGTCAAACTTGTAAGTCCTTTAGAAAAGAGACAACACCTCTGTGAAGTGCCACCTAAATCGGACGTTTACATGTATATTTAAAAACCCTACACGTCCCAAAATTTTCCTTAGGTGGCCGCACATTTGTGCATCTACAGAACCCGAGCCACAGGTTACCTAAAGAGCTTTACAAACTGGTCAATGCCTCCTTCCTTAGGAAGGAACTCTACAACCATATGCATCCCCTCCAACTAGACTTGTCCCAAACGTTTTCAAATCTCTGAAGCACTCAACAGTGTTTAGGGCTGCCTAGGGACTCCTCAGAAATGGGTCACTGTAGCGACATAACTTGGGAAAGTACTCCAACATACGATACAAACAAATGAGTCTAGATTGAGGTAAGCATACAATGAGTTCTAGGTTCATGCGAAAGCATACACACATCTCCAGCCATGTCTAACCCGCATTCTGTCTTGTGAAAGGGCAGACACAAGGGTAGAATGAGAAGTCACCAGTGAAACTGCAATCCATTTTTTTTGCTGCTTCTCCATCAGAGTCTTCACTGCTTCTTTCACTGAAAGATCAGATGTTTCTCAAGATGAAGTATCCTGAGGTTCACGCAAGACAGTGGTAATCACTAGGCCTGCCACCCCATGATGCCGACATGTGCGTGTTTTGGAATCCCCCACTCACTGCCTTTAGTATACTTGGCTCGCATCTTCTGTGTTGTCTGAGGCGTATGTTAGGAATGCTGGACAAGCACCAATTTATAAAAATAATACCTTCCGTAGTCTGAAGTGAAAGAGCTCTTGACCCATTCTGGTTCGACAATGAGTATTATTTGGTTTTTAACCCAAAGGAAACCAATCATGGGTTGTGTAGTGAAGTATTTTCCTTTCACTGCACAGCAAAAAAGGTTAAAGTACCACACACTCCTCATCAGTGTGTGAAAAATAAAACCTTTAGGGCTTAGTTGGAGAAAAATAGCAAAGCAGCAATTTTGACAGAAACCTTCGAAGAATGAAGTTGGTATTGCTTTGTGGTATTTATATAATAATAATCATAATAATAATAACATTTTATGCAGCGCTTCTAATCGCATTTCTAAAAGCTGTAATTGACAAATGTCCCCATTATCCAATTTATGTACAGGGTTGCCCTGCGGAGGCCTTATATAGAACCAGGAATATGCTGTAGTAGGGACGCTCTGATAGGCAAAATTGATGCTGAGAACATAAGTGTCGTAGATGGTTCTGGCGCCACCAGACAGGCAGGCGCTACTCGGCTCTAAAGGTGTGAGCTGAAGTCGTTTGTCTCTTCCATCTTGTGACCTGACCTACTATTGAACAGATAACTGATTAACAAGAGTACCCGTTTAGCACTAGACTCTTAAGGGTGGGTAAGCAGAGCAAAGGCCCCGAAATCAGCAGAACGTAAACAAAGTTTAATAAACCAATGTCCAACTAGTGCTTTGTCAAATAGAAAAAGTACTTTATGCAACTTCACAATGAAATAGTACACATATATTTCATAATCAGATTTAGCTACCTGCACAGTTTATGCGGATTTCTAAAGTCTGTTGCTAAAGTTTGTGGCACAGCATTAATAGTGTGAGGGATCCCTTGTCTCTATGTAAGCAGGTCCCACTTCCACAGTCATTTCTTACTAATGTTAAGCACTATGGGTTTTGTAGACCACTAACAGTAGTCCCCCTGGATCGGGTCCCCACCCACCATAGGTAAACACCCCATTGAATATACTATCCAGCTGCCTAGCCACTTAGGGAGTCTCAATCTCTATTAAATATGTGCAGTTTGTCTGTAAATCTCTTCCTTGTTTGGCAGATGCCACACCTCAGCTGTGGCAGCCACAGACAAGCAGCTGGCTCTGACACTCAGGTGAGCATGCACGCAGGCCACTTGGGGTATTATCCAGCCTCTAGTGGCAGGAATGGGGGGGGGGTGGCCCCAGTATTGTTGGTGATATGTGCGCCTTGGCTCTTTTGCCCTTCAGAGCCTTAGCTGGGAAGTCTTCTGCGAGCGGCTTCCAGAAAGGTCATACAGGTCCAACAATACCTGTCACCCAAAAAGTACAGAAGAGCCCATCCTAAATTCAGGTTTCACGTGTCAGGATGAGACAGGAAGTCCCTGGAAGTCAGATGCGATGGTAGGGTTGGCATCTGGTGCCTGCACACCAAGATCTCTGTGTCACTGTTGTGCTCGCACTCATATACGAGGAGGCTGTTAATCAGACTGTGCCTATTCACTTAAATGACTTTGTTGCAGTTTCATAGTTGTGCAGAAGGATGAAAGTTATTTCTCGGTGGGCCTCTCACATCAAGGTTTCTCTGCACAGGGCGCCACACCCTGATGCAGGCCACAGGCTGACAGGAGAATTAGGTCAGTAGCTCTCCAGTGGGACAGACTAGCAGCCGGCTCCCCACAGCTCCAGGCAGTTCACCCTCTCCCTTAAGATGCTCACACTGCTTCACTCGTGTTAATGTGGGCCAGACGTACAAAGCAGTTTGTCGGTTGCAAACTCTCTAATTCAAAGTTTGAGACTGGAAAACTGCTTTTAGCGTATGCATAAAACCCATTTTAGTGACTATTTAAAATGCGTTTTGAAATCGTTAAGAAATTGCTTTTGGAATGGTCGTATTGTAGGCGTCTCTTCCAAATGGCAATTCCTATGCACACGTATCAATGGTTAAGGCCGAAACAGTTCTCGTAAATCATGAAAAATATACCAACCCTCAGTTCAGGTGGTAAACATTCACAGAATAATTCCCCTTTGTGACGTTTAAAAAGAAGTTTGTTTGGGAGTAGGCGGTGGCCCACAGGACTATTGAAGACTCTCCAACTTAAACAAGCATTGGCATAGCCAATAGGTCTCGCCTTTGGGACCTTATAAGTGTTTAGCCAGAGCTATTGGCTTCGCCAATGTCTTTAAGCTATGTTGTAGAGCATTGTGGCTGCTGTGCAGCATGTTGAAAAGGTATTATAAAAAAGTGTTCTAAGCATTTTTGTTATCTTATATATAACCAGGAAGACATTATGTACAACTGAATGACCCTATTAAAATAAAATTACCATTAAAAATGTCTTCTAGTTATTTGGTCCTTGCAATGCTGGCAACTTCATCCTGCCTGTTCTAATTGTAAATCTTACTGGGAGAAACCATAGAGCTATCAAGAAAAATGTAAAAGGACAGGATGGCACAACCTTCCAAAGCCAGGCAGAAGACTTCCGTTTCAATAAGTGCCCTTTCAAAATCTATGACTTTCTGTAAAAAGTGTGCAGAAAATGCACCCTAGTGCACATATTTTCAAACTTTTCTTCAGGAAAGCACCCTGTAGACCTACCTGAAAACTGCAGGGTTCCTAACGCGCTGTTTCTAATATGATGCAGACATTTACGCCCACCAGTTTCAAAGTTCACTAACCACCACTATTGGCAAAACTGCTGCTATGAAACCTGATAAGAGAGCGAGGTTTCTTTATTGTTAATGGCAGATGTTACTGTAAAACCTATCAGAAGGGGGCAGGGTTGGCTTCTTAAATAAGACACTGCTAAGTGACACTGAATTATTTCTCTTTCAAGCTGCAGATGTCACCACCGATCCTCCATGTTCAGAGGGGAGTGGCTGCCTTAAACTCTCTTCACTAGGCAATAAATCTCCCACAGTCTGTAAATCTCTCTCTAACTGCTGCAGATAAGCCCATGTTATGTACTTTAAGCAGGGCCACTGGAGTTATGTGATTTTGGGGCTGCAGTGTTCTGTGCTTAATTATGGATTTATCACACTCACTCCATAATCTACCATTTGCTCCCTAATTTGGAGATTTCATATAAAAATAGTTTGCTTCTACATCAAATGGTTCATAAATTACATGACTGCTGCCATACAATGGTTGACTCATTGAACAGGTTAACTATTCAAGTCTTTTGTTTCAAATGCTAAACTGGAACTAATGAAGTGACGTTTTGCCCAGACAGTATTAATAAGACAAATGCAGAGATTTACATACACACCTCTGGTCAGTTGTTCAACATGAAACTTAGTAGAAGGGCAGTATGAGAATTAGCACCGAATGACCAAGACTTCACAAATTTTACAGAGCTTCCCTGAATACAATATTGAAAGTTGGGAAAAATGAGTAACTAATGTCTCAAGTGTACATTTACAAAGCCGTGCACTTTGTCATGCCAAGTCAGTCAGGAGTGTTATTCGGTTCAATCTGTGCGCGCTTCAAAGCCAATTGCTGCATAGTGCCTAGGGCCAAGCCAGGTCACTTCCCGAAAAGTGAAAGTAATTTGTTGGGGCAACCGACAAGCATACTAACAACAAGTCACGTTTTTTTGTTTTTTTTGCTAAGACGAGCACCTGAGACCACCTGCGACAATCCGATCTGCTTAATAAAATTTTAACAAATCGAACTGCATTTATTGGCAAACAAAAACAGTACAACAGTAACCGGACTCACGTGCAGGACTCACGTGCAGCCCCTCTGTTTTAGAAGTACTGGTGGCTGACGCAGCAGTTCAATGGAACGACTGCCCCTTCATTTTATTAGACACAAAGGGATTAACCTACACTTAACATGGCTGAGCTTATACTTGATAGTGAAAGTGCAGTCCAGCCTTTTAGAGGAGGCTCGGTGTAAAATAATGATGCAGCAATGGAGTGTGATTAAAAACGAAACTGCACCAAAGTGTAATAAAAACACAGGTGAGGCAGGAGAGCTAATTTACTTTGTATTAAAAATTAGCAGACTGCTTTCAGAGTTCCCTTGGGTCTAACTCACTTCTCAAACTAGTGCCCACACGTTAACACCGGCAGCGTCTGAAAGCAAACGCATGGACTAGCCTGTTAGAAGAGGCTCGGTGTAACAAGTTAAGTGCATTGTTGTGGGACAACCCCAAATTTAAAAAAATGCCACAAGATAAGCCAGAAAACTAGATAAGCAGGGTATTGTTGTGCGACAAAAATTAGAAACTTAAAGCCACAAAACGAGATGTGTCCATTGTGCTCGAGGAAGTGCGTTGTTCTCGTGGCTCATTAAGGAGCTGCGGAAAGTTACCAAAAAAAAGAGTGCTCACTAATTATCCTAAATAAGATGAAGAGTAAGAGCACATGTAACAGGGCAGTCCATTTGGGAGGTTACAAAAGTCCGAAACGAGGGATTAGTAAACATATTCACCACACAGAAGCAAGAATTTACAATGGACAGTATGAGGAACCAATCAAAAAGATGGGCTGTGCTCGAAGCCCATATTGTAGATACAGCATGTCTCAAAGAGACAGCACACATGCACTGCCTAGGCGAGACCTAAAAATAAGTACGCTTTTCTTTTTCAACACAGCCTAGTTTATTTTAGGAAGAAAGGCTGCATTTTAAAAATACAGTCCCACACAAGGGTGACTGCTTAACTCAGCAGGCCCCCGTACATTTGATGACATCTAATCGTAGTGAGTCGCAATTTTCTACCTACTTTATTAATATTCATAAGGTCTGAAGGATTCCGACCCACTACAATTCAGATTTTTAAGATCCAACCTAGTAAAATGTAGGTTATTTCTTAAAAATCTTTACTGGTCGCAGTTTGCAACCAGTATTTTGTGACCAGATATTCATACATCTGTCTCTTAGTCTTTTCCTGTACAGCTCCTTATTCCTCCAGGCAACTAGGTTGTGGGTCATTCTTTTATGCAATTCCTTGTTGTAAGGATACCTCCATTACTACTTTCTCCTCAGATATTGCTTTTTCCTTCTTCCTTCAAGCCTCCTTCCAAGCAGTTATTGTAGCAAAACTGTTGTAAAACTTCACAACTGCTCCTGACCAGAGAAGACACGCTGCCAAAGGCACCTATACTGCAACTCAGAAATCTTCCCCAGGCCACTACTCTGAGCAGTCTGGACCATGGGCAATAAGACATCTCTGGAACATTAACCTAGTGATTCTGCCGTATATTATTTATACTTGGCTAGCAGAGTAAGATGTAGATTTTTGAGCTCTGCTCTTCGGTTTCTCAGATTCAGGGGGTGGCATCCTTTCCCAGGAAATGCTCTGTTCTAAAACATTTGGGGGTCTGCCAAGGAAGAATGATGGACCAGGGTGAGCCTGGATTTGGAAATAAAGAACAAAGTTATAAAAGAAGAGAGGCTCTTCCCTCATGGCCACTACCCATTTCTGCCTGCACCAAACTTTTAGGGAAAGGTGGGAGCAGGATGTGGGCTATTTTTCACATCAAAACACCATTTGATCCCGACCTGACATTCAGTAGAGCCTGGTCCACTTCAAACAGATAGGTATGAAATGGGGGCTCTCTCCAATTCAAATCCCTCTCTGACCTCCAACTGTTGGCCACTTTCACACAGGAGTTTCAAAATGGATCCATGTCCCAATACTGCCAAGCACCCATACATATTACATGTTCATCTTACCCCACATATGCGGAGTACGCACACACTCGCAATCAATGTCCCACATGAATATAAATAAGGAGTTGGTTGAAAAGTAAGACCAATTTAAGCAGGAGAGGATTCACCCTCAGATGAAGGGAAAGGTAGTTCCAGAAGTTGGGATGTAAAAGGCTTGGCTTATTTTTCTTTCCTTGCCTCGGGGGATATCAAGTTTCAACAGATTTGATCTGCTGTGATGTAGGAGCATCTACAGAGTGTTTTTCATCCCACCAATCAACCTGGAATCTGAAATAATATGTATCTGAACATCAGTTTTGAATCTTTCTCTTCTTGCAATTCAGGAAGTAACTAAATACACATCTTATCCAGGATCAGCTTCTCCATCATCAATAAGGAGCCTCCAAGCTTGCATCGCCCATCGAGATCCAACACACAAGAGATTCTACCACCCCTTTCCCATTCCTGCTTGAAGTACACTATCTGAATCCTCCCCCAGCACTTCTTCATGTGCAACAATCCCAAACCCTCAACTATGCTTCTGTTGTATACAAACCTATCACATACATAGCTGCTGACATGTTTGGTGCGAGTGGACCTATAAATTATGCAGAGTTATCTGAACTTGAAATGTGCTGGGAAGGGCAGCTAGCAAAGGTCGTCCAGAGTGTCGAAAATGTGATTAGAAATGCACTGCCTTGAAGCATGTAGCACCATGAAGGTCGGCCTTCTGGTAGGTTACCAAAGACTGAGGGAGCCCTCTGAGGAGGATGTCACCCCTCAATTTTTGAGAGCATGCATGCTTGCACTGTGGAGCAGATGGTGTATTTGGAGGGGAACAGTTTGCCCCAGTGTAGAAAATGTAGCTGAGAGTAGGTCGAATAGGATTTCATCTTCACATGCTCTCAGAATTAGATCTAGGGGCTAATTGAGGGTCCCCCGATTCCAATAATGATTCAGTGGGGATTCCAAGATTCCAGTGATTCCCTTTTCCAAACAAAAAAGTATGCCCCCTGTGTAGACTCGTGCTTTCACTGAGTCTGTGGCTGCCCCCTTCAACAAAAACAATCAATTCACCCTAATGTACATATGCAATTAGAATCTCTGATGTTAAACACTACACTCAGTAGTGTGACCTTTAGTTACTTACTCCCACACAGGTTGTGCCCATAGTAAACTAATCATTAAATACCCTCAGATGAAAGCAATTTAAAACATAAACATCCCACGTGATTACTATGACCGGTTATGGACATTAGGGTGAGTTGATCATTTTTGTTGAAGGGGGCAGCCACAGACTCAGTGAAAGTACAAGTCTACACAGGGGGCAAACATTTTTGTTTGGAAAAGGGAATCACACAAGATAGTTATGTTTTGCATGGGAGTCACAAAATGGGTTTATTTAGAGAAAGGATATGTTTGAAGCACGGAGTACTCTACATTTTATATTTTAGGCCATAAGCATACGTTGGTGTATATTATTTATATTTTTTGTATATTTGTATTTTTATATTTATGTTGATATCTGGTGATTGATGGGTTCATTTATATTTCAGACCCCTGACGAAGGTCTTCAGAGCCCAAAATGCATTGAGTATACATATGTCCGATTTCCAAGGATTCAATGAGAATTCTAATGGACTATAGAATAAGGCCTGGATTGGCATTTCTGCAGCATCTAAATTGTGGAATTACGTTGTTTTCGAAAAAGTATTGAAGTAATCTTGAATTCAATTTGGATTAAAATGGATAAAATGATGCAAAACAATTTCGGTTTCTGGATATTCAAATATTGAAATTTGACACTTGATTAGCTAGAGTGGCTGAAGTCTGAGTCTGGTAGGGTGACGACTCACCAGCTTGGTATGTTAATTCTACGTTGTGCGACCAGGACAGAGCACATGTCGAGCCAGCATGCTAAAACTTTGCCGTTGAGCAGTTGACAAAAAGTAAATCGATAAACAAAGAAAAAGAAAAAACGGAGTGCATTCCATCACCATTTGAGAACAACATAGAATTTCCCCATTATAATGGTTGTAACCTAAGCAGGGACTGTCATAAAGGATGACAGTCTGATACTATCACAGTAGAGCATTACCATGTTATAATCGTAGCCTATGCAGGTCCTGTTCCAAACGATGACATTCTGATAAGGCACAACAGGGAATTGCCATGTTATAGTCGTAACCTTTGACTCTATGACTGTGTGGCAAAGGGACTGTCCCAAAGGATTACATTCTGATGCCTGTTTAGAAATCCATCAAAAATTTAAGGCCAACATTGTCTATACTACAAAATCAATAATTCAATAAAACAGTAGAACCTGTACACAAGGATCCACTGTGCCAACTAAATAGTTTGAAGGCCTCCTTCCAAGGCAAAATCTAATTCGTTTTGGAAAGGATAATGTTGTATGTCCTAAAGATGAATTTGATTTCCTTGTGAAATGGGAAGCGAGCCTTAGGTTTAGGACTTATGTGAGATGTAAGTCTTTTTCTGTCTACAGTGATCCTATGAACCTGGGCTGTAGCTCACTTTGAGTTCTCTCCTGGGAAACTAGACCATAACTTTCAATGTAGCCTCAATTGAAATGTCCTCCTCTGATACTAGTGGAAGGCTGGCGTTTTGGGTACACTGTGAATTTTCCTACCTCACTGGGGCCACTTAAGGGCCATCAGGAATTGGTTACAAGCGGTTACATTTCAGGTACACATGACGTGACAGTCCTTGCAAGGGCCGACTGTTATCCAGATGCGAGAAACAATGTCAACTCTCCCCAAAAATGTTTCAAGCTGCTGTACTATCTTCCTGTTCATCATGCCTTAGCAGAGGAATTACTGTAACACCCACATTCGTGACTGCCATATCGTTTTGAGGTGATGGTGGTAGCACAGTGCACCCCTTGTACTGGTGCCATAGAAACATGTCACAGTGCTTTGCAGGAAATCTTATCTTAGACCCTGCCGTAACCCTCCTCTTTGGGAACCCCTGAAGGCACACTCATATGCCTGTGATGGGGAGCTGTATTTTTGAGCTGCACCTTGCTTAGTTTCCATGGTGAGATGTTATGCTTGACTTAAGCTCTGGTGGACAATGTCTCTTTGTCCTAGTGTACTAGATAAGATAAAAGAACGTACTTGCTTATTTGTAAATGTGGGTGAAGAGTAGTATTTTGGAGGCAGGGAAAGGGGCATATATCTGTCTGCACTGTTGTGTGTTTACAGATGCCCATCGTGCCCAAATTACATACAAATGTGTCAAAGATTCTACTGTTTACTGAGAACACCACATGTCACTATTTTAATCTGCTCTGGTTGGAAAGTGATACAGTCTCATCTAGACTTTGAATTCGTAGTTGGCATCATAAAATAGTTTCAGTTTGAAAACCAATGACAATAAAATGAATTGCAGTGCTAACAGTGCTTTAGAACCAATCTATTATATATTAATATAATTTTTTTAAACTAATCATTGGAAAGAGAGCACATTCACTTTCCAATTAGTCAATCCATTATTGTTAAATCTATAAAACAGCAAAAAGAAACTTGAAAAAATATGTAGAAAGAAAATACACCTAAATTGAAAGGAAGTAGGAAAAAAAGAAGTGGGAAAAAAGTAGCAGGAAAGTAGGATTAAAAATACTTCAATATGTGGTGCGAGAATGGGATGTCTCTTCTGATTCGATGCAATTGAAAATAACTATGATCAGCAAACAGAAAGAAAAACACAAAACTTCAAATGTTGCCCATTTTGTAGTTAATAATTCCATTTGCATTATGCTTTGAACTTCCACCAACAAGCAGATTTCCCCCTTTTTGTTTCTAATAACGTATTTTCTTCTTGGGTGCAGTGTCTGGGCAGCAAGCATATGTAGCCAAAGCACTGGACTGTAGTCAAATAAAACATGACATTTGTGACTTTGACGCACTTAATCCTGCTAAGCTGTGAGAAGATCATTTTTCTAAGCGGTTTTTGACTGATGAGCCTACAGTGCAGAACTCGCATCTTTCGGGAAGCCCCAGCCTTGGAATTGAATCAGTCCATCTGAAATGTGATCACCAGAGTCCAAGCTCTCAGATTCAAGGGCTCTGGGCCCAGATGGCCTGAATTCTGCTATTTATAGGATAATGCCAGAATGGCGGCTGTGATCTCATCTTCTCTTTATTAAACAGTGGGATACTTTAGGATGGTATACGGTAGGGCGATATTAGATATCCTGTTTTAAGAAATAAAACAAGGTTTCCCCTGCTTCTTACAGACTTTAATGTGCTCTGGACATCTGCTATGAAGAGATTCTATTAGAAGAAATACATGGATTTACGGGTGTGAGAGCATGGTATGGTCATGAGATGTAGGAGGACGCTATTGTGACCAATATTTTCTCCATAAAGATTTTTGATTCTACATTTATCTGCATTTAACCTGGTGATTATCACTGGACCTCGGAGCAAGTTTTCAGTGGTGGGACTGAATATATGCCTTCTCGATAAAGTCCTGGTTTCAAATGATGGATTTTGGGCTAAGGTCATATATGGAAGGAATGATGAGGTTTTTAGCAAATGGTGAAGGTTTTTAACCCCTTCTTATTTAACTGTCAATTTTCGGTAATTGAGATAGACTTGCTTGTCTATTTTATTGCCATGCAGAGCATGCAAATTATTGCAAATAGTGCAAAGCAATTGGTTAAACAAGCAATGCACTGTGACACTGCTTGTCCGCTGCGCAAGCATACCTATGATGCCTAAGGATAATTCACTTACTCGAAACATCTCCAAATTAAATGCGAAACTGGAAATAAGAGGACGTGCTATTCTTTGCTTAGAAAGTAGAAGATGTGGTGTAAGTTTTATTTTTAATTTGGTTTTGTTATTTACGGTGATATAATTTCTAGGCTTCTGTGCAATTTGTAGGCTGTCATCATTCATGACATTTAGAGAGGTCAAAGCTACTTTTGTGGTATCTACGCTACTCAAGGCATTTTGTGGTAACTTCTCCACTCAAAGCACTGCAAAAGAGCCTTTGCTTATTGTGCCTTTCTAAGGGGGGCATACACCGATACAGCATATCTATTAACTCCAGTGGAATTTTGTTTCCAAAATTAAAATAAGGGACTATGGAAGCATCTGCACCTAAAATGAGACACTTACCCAAATGTTCTATGTGACGACTTGTAAACGTATGTTGAGACATATAGCTTCACCAAACATTTTTGAAGGACTGGACACAGTGAAGAGCTCTATAATTTGCTTCTCGTTCCTGAGAAAAGGGTAAATCCTTCCATTAGACACGGCGCTACCCTGCTCAGTAATTTAAACGTGGAAGGTGCCAAGTGTCTTGTTTAGAGGAGCCCAGTTAGGAAGAGAAAGCCACAAATGGCAGAAAAAAACCCCCTTGGCAATAATGGTAATGCCTCATTGTAGTTGGTAGTGGATGTAGAAATTGAAAAGCAAGGCACCACAACCACACTGAAATCAGGGGTGACAAAGAGCAGAATGCAAGTCTTCCAGAAGAAATAAACCCAAAGAAATCCTGCTGCAGAAAAGGAGGCGCAAAATCAAGGACAAAAATGTACTGAGTGGCTGATGAATGTGATTAAAAATCAGGGAAAACAATGCATTGCAATGCATCCTACTCAACCCAAAGTGTCCTTATATATGATCTAGGCTGAAAATTATATTATAGGAAAAAGGCCTACACTATAGTGGATTAGGAGCTTCCGGCATCAAACAATTGCGCGGGGACCATCTTAGGTAGGATAGATATAAGGCTAGTCATGCCTATTCTTCCAGGACAATGGTGTTTTCCTTTAATGGCATATGAAGGAAGATGAACGCCCATCTTTGACATCCTTAGTACCTTTGCGCTCTGCCAACCACCTCTTTCACCCAGCTCTCCATAAACCCTGTAGAAAACATAATTGAGCAGCTGCAATTGTCAAGATGTTGACACCTGCCAGATGGTGGGTGGGAAAGCCTCCTACCACACACTGGGCGAAAGAATAAAAGTCAAGCTACTTTCTTGCCTGACGCAACTCTAGGGGAACACACCACCACCTGTGAGTCTTGTTCAGTTCTGAAATGCAACAGTGTGATTTGGGATTAAGTGTACATCATTCACACATGCCAGGAACTTTTTTGATAGCAATATTTTTGACTTAAATAGGTAGAGTTATAAAATGTGACTTGAAGTTTCGAATAGAAATAGACTACTTGCCTAATGATGCTTTTTGCCATAGCAGATCTAGAGATAGTTACTTTGTGAATCTTCATTCTAAAGATGCACTCAAATCAATAGGGTTGTGCACAGCATTTAAGTTGAGTCTGGCCTTCTCTGGAGTCTGGAGTTCAGAGGAGAACTTTGGAGCATGTTAAGATCATAACTCTTAAAAGGGTGGTGGTGGTGGGGGGACTATGGCTCTGATGAAGAACAAAATGCGTGCATCATCAAACTCTCCAGAAATGCCACAGTAAAATGCATGATGTTGGAATTGGTTGGCAGTTCGGTATGCCATATTTGCTGAATGGCAGACGTGCAGCTATTTTTTAAGCTCTGTAATCCAGCATGTCTCATTTTTCAGATTTCATGCCCGTATTGGCCACTTCATTAATAAGATCTCTTGATCAGCAAATTATGAACCAATTTTATAGTTAAATTATATTTAACCTCCTACATTATTTTTTAAGTCTCCAAACATGAATATTTTGTGTAACCAGCTTTGCAACGAAAAGCCTTGAATTGCCTGAAAGAGAAAAAATATTGAATGCTATTGCTTAAAGATGTGACAACATCTAACATTTAAAATGGTAGTCAATATTTGTTTTCATTACACCCCGTATAATGCATTTCTCAGACGATTTACGACTATGATGTAGTTGGATACTTTTCAATGCATTATGAAAAGTAATGTTGATTCTCCTGTGGTGAATTTTATCTGATGTTTGCCCATTCTAATAATTAGAAGGAGGACTATCCTTTACCTGACCCCCCCTGTGAAATCATATTGTGTTACTATATATTGATATACAAGGGAATTTAGCTAATAGCTATTTAATTTCATAATTTCACTTCCAAGCTGCATTTAGTAGGTTATTAAGCAAAGGCTGAATTTAACAAATCATGGTTTTTATATGTTTTAAAAAAAAAAAAGTTTTACTTCTACACATTCATGGGCAGAACAAGAAACAACAAATTGAAAGGACATAAACAAAACCACCTCAAAACTCTTGGAATATTATACATTTAATTGACTATTCTATAGCCATTGGGAAAAAGGAGGACCACAATTCGGAAACAGGATGCTCCATCTTCACGTATTCTGATACCAGTTATATATTTTTGAACCCTTTTGCTGCTTGGAAGAAGTGTTGCCTCAGTGCATAAAAGGGACAAAATAGATCAGCTGTCCGTGGCCAAACCAGCTTCTATGTTAGCCTGAGACATTTTATTGGAATACACAAATCACTTAAACCATAAAAAAACACAATAAAAAGCTTCAGCTTTTTAAAAAAAAATCCCTAAACCATTGGAGGATCTTTCTGAATTTAATATGTATGAAACAACTAATAAGATACATTGAATGATTTAAAAAAAATTAAATCATAACTTATGCAGAGACCAATAAACAGAGTGAAAATATTTAAAGTCGATACATAAAATATAATCTTCTCTTACTAAAATGAATGTTGAATTTATTGCATAATTATCTATTTGCCTGTTGTTAACTAATAACTGTTTCTTTTTTTTTTTATCTTTCAGGTATGTTATATCTGAGATGTCTATCAATATCAATGTCACCTAGTATTCTCTTTATGGCCGTAGTCAATGGAGACGGTAGGAGTTTTTCCGCTGTTGACTTTTAACACTTGGTTGTCTAATGCTGCATGTGTTCTGGTGCCACATTAGGAGTACTTTTTGCTTTGTTACCATTTTCTGGGTGTTGGCTTTATCACAATATTGATATATTATAAAATGCTGTATTCTGTTTTTTCAATTTTCTTATTATGTTTTTGTTGATCATTATAGTGATAAGTTATGTCCCTTATTTTTGTTGTAATGTATTTTGAATATTAGATTTGTGAGCCAGTGTCCAGGGTTTAGGAAATCCTATTAAAAGTGTTTTATTTCATTGGCAAAAATAAAATATAGTGCAGCACTTTTGTGTAAGTTACAGTTTTCGAAGATGAAAGCAATAAACTTAACCAGTGGGTGAAACAGTTTTTCTTCGGTGTTTAATAAGAAAAATAGGGTAACTGTTTTATGTAGTATTTAAATGCTAATGTTACATCACAGAATACATATTCATAGGAGAGCTAACTTTGCTAGAAGATAGGATTAATAATTTTAAGTTATGTATTTCAAATATTTGTGGTCCAATAAACTCTAATGTTGCCTTTTGAGAAAATATTGGTAATTAATTGAATTAATATCCTAGTGATAATTTGCTAGTTTGTGAGCATGTGGGTATTGCAACCAAAATCAGATCTGTTCATGGACAGAAAACCATCATCTAAATATGCTCCAAAAAAGACCAAATGTTTCTCAAATTAATTATGGTAGAAAGAGCTTTCTCTGGCTCTTGAAAGAGTTGTACTCTTGATGTTTATGTACTTTCATTCTTTCCACTGGTGCATGGTTCTTAGGATTTATTTATTACATTTGTTGCAAGTACAATTTAAGATGAATTTGCTTGTATTTTGAGACTGAGATGATTTGGTTTCAGATCATGTTATTTCATTTCTTGAACAAAGGGTATCAATAGATGGCAGTTCAACTCATAATTGTTTAAGGCTGCTCTATTTCTTTCAAAGTTTAATAATTGTTTAAGGGATTTTTTTAGCTTTAATATTATGGTAGATACATCTATAAATAATTTTTAGGACACATCCTCTTCTGGAGATATCATAATCAACTATGTATAAAATATATAGAAGGCTTCCAAACATGTGATAAATGGAATGCAACTAAAGGAACATATTATTTTTCCGCAAAGGCACAAAAATCCGTAGCTGATTACTTAAAGGTTAAGTTGGAGATTACCAACTAATCTATTAAGTATAGGTGTGGATTTCTTAGTACGGCTAGAGCAATCTGGCTATTTTAAAAAAAAAAATAGAAAAGCAAAGTTCATTTGTCAAAGCAATGCTTGTTGGAAAAGGCAAGAACCGAGTTGCTAATTCTAAGAAAAGATTATACGGTCCTAAAGATTTAATCTTTGATGATGATCAGGGAACTACTTTACTTATATTTAATGGAATGTTCTGAATCCTTGAAAGTTATCTATTTTGAAGAATGATTGAAATAACTGCTGTAGAAATTACTAAGGCTCTTGGATTGATTACAAAAATAAAACCCGAGGTCTTCAAGCATTTCCAATGGAAATGTAATTGCAATGCTAAAGAATTACACTCTAGGTATGAATACATTTCAGTTTCCATTGAGGTAAAAGCATTTGTAGGCTCAAGCAATCAATACAGAAGTCCTGCCTTACTGCACCTTTTCAAAAATGGCGGGAATAGCTCTGTCTCTCGGAAAACATGTTAGGTGAGCGAGCGACATACATTTTCAAGAGGACGATTTATACCAACAATTAGGGAGTCCGCACATCTGGCGGAAGTTGAGCAAATACCAGTCTTAAAACTTGAAAAAGTGTTCCTTTTTATCCTTTTCCCCTGTTGCTGCTGCTGTAACCATTAAGAAGTACTAGCTGCACTATGCAGTAGGCATGTTTGTGGGAGCCAGCGCCATCAATCATGTGTGTGTGTGTCACAATTACGTTCTAATCTCCTTACAGGATCTCTGAGCCCAGAAAACCCAGCACAATTCAATATTAATCAGTGTTTCTTCTGGAGCCTCCCAATCATCCACCCTTCATCAAGTGTAAACTTCCATTAGATCCCTGCACGAGGTATTATAATGCGTCTGTCTTTAATACCAGCGCCTTTGAGGCAAAGAGCCATACTCTGCTTTTCATTTGATGGGTGGACGGAAATGAAGCTGACGAGTTGGCTCAATGAGTAAAACGCTTTCCCCTGTCGTGATATGCACTTCGAATCCTGGCACAGCCAAATGAAGTCAGCAGATTGAGGGCTCTTATGTTGGATAACAAAATCACCTGTAATTTAGAGTGAGTCGAAATGGCAGAAGTTGATATGAAGTTTAAATTATTATTGTATGTTACTCTTATTCAGTACAGAGGAATATTGTTGAACTTCTGATTTTAAAACACCTGCCTTGTGCACTGCCCCACTCTATGCTCGAGGGACAGCTCTGTGGTTCTTAGCTTCAAGCAGTTCTCTTTCACACCCTAAAGTAGCTCTCCAAGGAGAAAAACTATTCCTCCTCCCCACCCGACATGCTGTGGGTTTTGTACATTTTTCCGAGGGCCTGAAAGGAGAAATGAACCTACCAGCTGCATTTATGTGTTGCTTCTGACGAGGTGCTGAAGTGCATTTGCAGATGGGTGGCGCGTTACACTGTGGGAGGAGAGTGTGTCTTTCATTTGACCTGTATAGGAAGTGATTAATGCTGAGGACCAGAGTTGCGCTCTTATCGTGCTTTGGTGATATGAATGTGTGTGAGTTCGAAGCAAAAACGAAAAACCATTCTGCCACAAGAAATTTGGAGCAAGGATTATTTTTATGGACCTCTCTTCCAATGCATCTAAGACCGAAAAGTAGCTTTTTTAAGTTCAGAAGGTTGCTAAAACCCCACTTATTCGAGCAGAGACATATGGGTTACTGCTGCGACACATGCCTGTTGGTCTGATGCCTAAAATTTGCTTTCCACCCACTGAGGTCAATTCTCAGACCCTACAGATTCCTCTCCAATGATTCACCACCTTGTTATCAACATACAGGCTTAATATTTTGGCTCTTGGCAACTTTATATTTTCTTAACTTATTTCTGTACTGATGTAAATGGTCCTAACTACTTATATGTTCAGTGCTTAATTTGTAAAATAGTGAGTGCTGGTGTCCAAAGCTCTGCTCAGAAGCCCGGTCGGTGCAGTTAAATGTCAGTGCGCCGAATACCAAGGCTGTGTAGTCCTGAATTCACTTCAGGCCTCTACAATCCATTACCAGACACCGCCTGCCCCACTATTTCACTTTGCATGTTCCTGCTTTCTCTTCTCCCTTGGTGACATTTTTTCCGTCTTTCTCTTCCTCCTTCTTTTCAGTTTGAGCATTTTTCTCTCTCTTGCTCTCAGGAAAAGTCTGATGAGGAAGAATAAGTGCCTGTGACGCCCACCGGCGACCACTGGCTCAGATTGAGCACTGTATGTTACCAATAGTGTTTAGCTGAAACTTACAAACACCTTAAATACAAAAATAGGATGCTTCAGTATTTGATGTTTTTTGCATGGATGAATAGAAAGGTCTTGAGTGTATTGGGTCAAAGCACACACATCATTTCCCTCACCTGCAACATATCACCTCTTTCTTTAGTATCCATCAGTAGTGGATTCATGGCTCTCTATAAACATATCCCAACTCCCAAGACCCTGGATCATAAAGCAAGAGCTCTCTGGCTAAATGAACTTGCCATAACAACTTGTTTCCTAGTCACCTTAGTGAAGAAAGAGTCAGGGGATAATTTCAGTCAACCAACCCTCGTGAGCCACCAGCTGCCCCACATGTTCCCCATATTTTTCATGTGATCACACATCACTTAGGGGGCACATGACCCTCCAGCTGGAAAATGTGCCCATTTATTCATGGGGTGGTGGAGAGGGGAGCCCCAGATGCCGTTCTACTAACCACCTGCAAATCATCAGCTGTAATTGGGCTTACCATCAGGAGCTCCTAGTCACTGGATCCACATTGTTCAATGTCTATGCTGGAGTCATTATCATCCTTAGTGGAGACCGAAGCATTGAGCGGTGGTGTTCCCTCAAGGGGACTCTTGTCTGGCTTCTTGAAGAGCGCCATGTTTTGGAAACCGGAATGTTTCTTACTTGAACACGTCAGAGTTTGGAACTGCCCTTTACGACAGTGTCTTTGCCTGTTTCACATAAGTCTAGCCAGTCCCATGCATCTAGGTTTGGTGAAAAATTAAGTTTATAGATGACCACCACCTTTAGTTTGGCAGGGAGCAGCAGTGTTTTTTGACTTCCAAGAAGGATGCCATTTTATACTGACCCCCCCACTTGTAATCAGGGAAAATGAAGACTGCACTGGTGTCTACCCTCATCTTTGTGTCTCTGTCTCGATAATGGAATAGTCCCACAGCTGCTGGATTATCTGCTTCAGTAGCCGTGTGGCCGTTAACCGGTGGGCCTTTGCCGTAGTGAAGAAGGCATAGTCGTTGGAGTGCCACTCTTATTTTGAGTCATGTTTCTAGGCAGGGTGAGGTGTTCTCCTCAGGATAAATAGCAGGCAGGAGACCAAAAGTAGTTGAAGAAACAGCATAAGTTTATTGTACATCTCATGCAAGGGACCTCAGCCACCAACAGTCCAAGCCAACTGACAAAAGCTTTCCAATAATGACATTCTCTCTCAAGGGGGAGAGTTCCACAATAGAACACAACCTAGCAACCTCAGAAAAGGAGATTGCGCAATACAAGGCACAGAAAGGAGAGACATAAAAGCAGAATACCACATATCTTCCCCTTATAGCATAAACATGAAGCAATACAGAGAAAGAAAAACAAACAAACAAAAAAAATAATGAAATACTTAGCGAACACAATCTTGTAAGCGACGAGGAGTGGTCCTCAAACGAGAAGAACACCTCCTGGGTGCTTGGGAAGTAGAGCAAGCAGCAGGAAACCCAGTACCAAAGGAAACACAAGGAGGACACTTGGCAACCCTACCCAGGTTCCAGATCCTTTGGTCACTGGTCTTGACAGCATTGTTGAATAATTTAATAATTTGCAAGGGATTACCAAACTTTGAGGCAGCAGCACCTTTTCTTGGTAACTTCACTCTGACCCAGTCACCAACAACTACAGAAGTTTTCTTAGCAGCCTTCCTCACATCAAACAAATCCTTGGTCCTCTGCATACACCCCAACTCCTTTTCCCTCCAGCCAGCAGTATCTTCAGACCCACAGTTAGACATTTTCCTGCAGGAGGCCACCCAAGATGGAATTATATTAGTAATGGCTGACCTACCCTTAAATAATCTAAAGGGAGCCACTCCCGTGGATGAATGAGGTGTAAACCTATATTCACGAACCTTTCTTTTGATGGCCAACTCCCAATTATCACCAGAAACAACTGCTAGCTGCATGGCATCTTTCAACACTTTGACAAACCTTTCCACGGCGCCATTACACTCTGGGTGATATAAGGCAGCCTTTTTATGTTTTATACCCATCTCCTCCAAAAATTCCTCAAAGAAATGCGAAGTAAACTGAACTCCGTTGTCAGACAATAAAGACATTGGAAACCCTTCACGCTCAAAGAGCTCTTCCAAAAATTCCACAACAACCTGAGATTCAACAGAATTGACCATTTTAATTTCAGGCCACCTAGAATATAAGTCCATACAAACCAAAACAAATCAATCCTGAGACTTTAACTTCACAGGTCCCAAAATATCAATTGCAAGATCAACCCAAGGACCAGAAGACTGTTCCCGGACGATCATTGGTTGCGTCCTGCACTTCAGCACCTTGTCACTCCCAGCACACTGGGGGCAATTGCGAACAACCCTTTCTATGAAAACATCCATCGCTGGCCACCAGTAAGCCTCTCTAAACCTTTCTTTGGTTTTTGCTTTTCCCATGTGACTCACATGGGCATTGTCCACCAGCTTATCTTTCAAAGCGTCAGGAACTACCAATTTACTACCTCGCATCAAGATACCACTCACCAAGGTTGACTCATCTTTGACATTCCAAAAGCCTTTAAGATTTTCATCACAGTCATGCTTGTTGCCCCAGCCATCACGAACTTTCGCCAACACAAGTTTCAAGACATTATCCTGATCAACATTTTCTATTTACACTTCCTCTGAAAAAAAACCTCAGTGATAACACAAACATTCACCTCTTCTTCAAACTCCTCGCCAAAAAAGAACTCAGACTCCTCTGGCACATCAGCAATATCATTTTGACTACAAAGCCTGGAGAGACAGTCTGCCAAAATGTTTTTAGAGCCGGGAAGATAAGAAACATCAAATCGAAACTCTTGCAAGGCAACAACCCACTTCCTAATCCTGTGCGAGACAAAGTCAACCCCTTTCTTTCAGAAAACACCTCTAAGAGGTTTGTGATCAGAAACAACATGAAACGATTTTCCCCACAAAAACTTCTTTAGCTTGCGAATGGCCCAGTAGACTCCCAGAGCTTCTTTCTCTACGACAGAATAATTACACTCGGTACCTCTCAAGGGTCTGGAAATGAAAAGAATGGTCTTTTCAGAACCACCAGCTTTCTGTACTAAAACAGCACCCAAACCTTTCGAACTAGCATCCGTCATGAGATATGACTCTGACAAGGGATGAAAGCTAGATAAGGAAGGGGCATCATTCAAACACTGTTTGATGACATCAAACTCTTCACTACAGGCATGACTCCACACAAACTCACAACCCTTTTTTAGCAAGCTACGCAAAACTTCATTTTTTTGTGAAAAATTGGGAACAAACTTATTATAAAATTCCGCCATACCCAGGAACTTTACTAATTCCTCTTTGTCCTTAGGGTATTCCAAGTTCGATATGGCTTGTACCAAAGAGGGTTTGGGTTTAATACCAGAACCAGAAATTAAATGACCCAGGTACTCAATTCCCGATACATTTAATTTGCATTTTTCAGACTTCAGAGTGAGACCAGCAGAAAAGAGCCTTTCTAAAACCAGAGTTAACCTTTTATCATGTTCTTCAAGGTTAACACCATGGATAAGGATGTCGTCTGGGTATACTTTGATCCCAGCAATACCACTGAGCACTCTCTCCATCACCCTCTGAAAAACAGAGGCCGCTGAGATAAGTCCAAAAGGCATCCTGAGACACTTGAAGGTACCAAAAGGCATGATGAAGGTGGTAAGATCTTGTGAAGTTTAATGAAGCTTGACCTGATGGTACGCTGATGAAAGGTCCAATGTGGAAAAGTGTTTGGCTCCAGCCAAAGAGGACAACATTTCAGTGATATTGGGGAGAGGATAATGGTCCACGATGACTACTTTATTCAACTCCCTCAAATCTATGCATAATCTAGCCTCCCCATTGGCCTTGCGAGCCATAACGACTGGAGAAATCCACTCAGTCGCCTCTACCTCTTGAATGATTCCATTTTTGATAAGCTTATCTAATTCATTTTTCATGCTATCTTTCACTAGTAAAGGAACACCCCTGACTTTGCTACTTGGTTTGATCTTTATGTGGTGAACATAGTTCTTGAGGCAGCCTAATTCCTTGCTAAAGACTTCTGGATATTTCGCAATCCAGACATCAGCCCCATCTTTTACAGCTTTAACCGCTGGCATATCCCTTAAACACACCGAGGGCGTTTGATTTGGATCTAGGTACACGTAAAGATCCCGCTGGTGGAACCAACTAATCAAAGAATCCCCTCTCATAGAGATATACATTTTCCCAGGAACAATCCTGCCTTTGAATTCAATAGTGCCCCAGAAATACTCCAAAAGATCAATAACTTCTCCTCCATGACCTCTGGGTTTGACATATCTGTTGATCATAAAAACTCTTAGGAATAAGCGTGATTTTGGCACCAGAGTCAAATAGCATTTTTACAGACTGATCATTTATCAATACATTCTCAAAAAGACCCTCATTCCTTGAATCAACAACTTGACAAATCTCAATAACCTCACCATCTTGCTCGTAAACATCAACTTCCCTAACTTTCTTCTGCTCCCTCTTGGATGTACAGCAACGCGAAAAATGGCCTTTCTTGCCACAATTGGAACAGGAAACCTTCCACCCAGGACAGTCTTTAAAGTTGTCCATATGCCCAGGATTGCCACACCTAAAACATTTACCTTGAAACAAAGTGTTACTAGAAGGTGAAAACTTTTAGAAGGTTTGGCTGACACCGAAGGCCTATCAGATCTACTCTTAGAGGGAGGTTTGATACTAACCTCTTTAACATCTTTTTCGTCTTTCTCAACAGCACCGTTTTTGAGCACTCCTTTCTAATGGTGTCAACACAAGCTTTAGAATGCTCATGTAACTTCAAAATAGTAATAACTTCTTGTAAGGAGGGATTATCTTTTGCCATAAACTGTCCTTGGCTTTATCAATAGAACAACCAAGCATAAGTTGATCTCTCAATCTCTCCTCCAAGGTTGCACCAAAACAACAAGTAGAAGCTAGTTTTCTTAAAATGGTAATATATTGCTCTACAGTTTCCGCTTGTCTTTGCATTCACTTCCCAAAATGATAACGCTCAAGAACCATACTTACTCTGGGAAGATAATGTATGTCCATCTTTCTAACACATATTTCATATTCATTTAAAATGGCAGCTTCACTGTCCGGAAGATCAGGGAGATGTTCAAAGACTTCCTGACCCTCCGAACCCAGACAATGCATAAACAAAGAGGCTTTCCTTTTCGCACTTAAGGATGTGCCACAGACCCTAGCATAATTGGCAAAGACTTTTTTCCATTTGATGCACGGAATTAAAGAATCATCAGGTGCAGCTAGAAAAAATGGAGCAGCAGTGACATTCTGCATGTTTAAGAATTAAGGAGAGAGTTTCACACAGACGGAAAGCACTTGTGAATATTTTAAGAAAGACAAGAAAATAAATGAGATTAAGGTTAAGCAAACAGCTGTATGTGGAAGTAAACAAAGAGAACTACAGCTGTGCATGTGAATACCTACAATAGATCGCAGCTGTGCACATAAGGTAACAATAATAAAGTCAATATTAAGAATTGCAGATGTGCACATCAGCGTTGGGATAATAGTAAGCTGTGCACATCAGCGCTGGTGTAGAAATATTAAATAACAGCTGTGTGCAAACGCAGCTGTGCACATCAGCGCAGAAGTAGCAATGATAAACTTTACAGAAAGGATTACAGCTGTGCGCATCAGCACAGGTGCAGGAGTATTAAATGGCACTGACAATGAAGCAATGAGCTTGTTCCAACAAGCCTCCAGGCAAGGTCAGGCAACAGACCTCAAGCCAACATTAAGAGGAGAACATTATGCGAGCCTGACGTACTTTGCGAGAAACAGAATTAAACAAGTAAAGAAAATAATAAAGCTGTGCGCATCAGCGCAGATGTAAAAATATGAAATAAAAGAAGTGCATGTAAGCGCCGAGAATCAACAAATGGGCCTGCTCCGACAGGCCTCCAGGCAAAACAGGCAAGCGTAGGCCTCCAGGCAAGGTCAGGCAAATGTAGGCCTCTGGGCAGAGACAGGCAAGCGTAGGCCTCCAGACAAGGCCAGGCAAATGTAGGCCTGCTCCGACAGGCCTCCAGGCAAAACAGGCAAGCGTAGGCCTCCAGGCAAGGTCAGGCAAATGTAGGCCTGCTCCGACAGGCCTCCAGGCAAAACAGGCAAGCGTAGGCCTCCAGGCAAGGTCAGGCAAATGTAGGCCTCCGGGCAGAGACAGGCAAGCGTAGGCCATCTTCCGGAACCATTTTCCTTCCTGAACAACACTTCTCCCAGTTTCCTGTACTCCGGCGCATCCGCCGTTGTCGTCCTGGACTACTGACCTGGCACGCCTAATTCTATATTCCCCCCTGTGCTACTTAGCACTTGGTTAATCTCGTCGCCACAGACTGCATCGACTTTTCTGAAGGTCAATAGTCCTCATTGGCTTATCCGCCGCCCGGCGATATCCGTCTTCCTTTCCTTACATTTGGCAGTAGTCCACCTACCGTGGTTCGTACTGCTCCTCATTGCCGTTTTGGATTCTTGAACGGTCACTTGAATCCACCTTGTTGGCACCGCCTTTCAGCCCTGAAGAGTCACGGGTTACTACCCTTTGTGACGAAACACGTGTCGGCTGGTTGCTTTTGTTTTGGCTGGTTGCTTATGCTCTGTTACTATATTAAACACCTATGATTATCATTCTGGTGTAGACCCTCTACATTTCTGCAGTATGAGACATTTCTCCTGATATTATATCCTCGTTACGTGTGCCCGGGACTGTACCTACTTCATTTGTGTGGATTTCTATCCATACCATCACGGGGGTTTTAGGGCATATCCCCTGACCTGGTTTGCACCGTTCACACTCCTAGTATAACATAAACTCAGCGCGAATTAGCTTGAGCGCCATTATTCCTGTCAATACTAAAAACCCCACACTGATACATACTTTAAGGTCAGGCAAATGTAGGCCTCTGGGCAGAGACAGGCAAGCGTAGGCCTCCAGACAAGGCCAGGCAAATGTAGGCCTGCTCCGACAGGCCTCCAGGCAAAACAGGCAAGCGTAGGCCTCCAGGCAAGGTCAGGCAAATGTAGGCCTGCTCCGACAGGCCTCCAGGCAAAACAGGCAAGCGTAGGCCTCCAGGCAAGGTCAGGCAAATGTAGGCCTCCGGGCAGAGACAGGCAAGCGTAGGCCTCCAGGCAAGGTCAGGCAAATGTAGGCCTGCTCCGACAGGCCTCCAGGCAAAACAGGCAAGCGTAGGCCTCCAGGTAAGGTCAGGCAGATGTAGTCCTCCGGGCAGAGACAGGCAAGCGTAGGCCTCCAGGCAAGGTCAGGCAAACGTAGGCCTTCAGGCAAAGTTAGACAAACGTAGGCCTTCAGGCGAGGCCAGGCAGATGCGAGGAGGCCCAAAGGCGGTGCACGGCAGCGCGTTGTGAAGCCAGCGGAGCAGATGCCAGCAACAGGAAAACCAAACCCTACCTTGAGACTCCAGGGTACAGTACACCAGCGCGCTCCTCAGGAAGACAGGAGCAGGGAGCCTGAAAAGTCTTCTATGAAGAGTCCTCCCGTTGAATGAAGCAATTAAGACGTTAGTCGAGGGCAGCACACCTGATGAGCCTCACGAAGGATTTAAGGTAAAAGCAACCTTATATCTTCAAGCATGGAATAAATCTTCAGAAGTGGCTGAGTTGGATAGTTAAGCTGAGTTGTGTTGAGGTCCCTGTTTGATGAAAGTAGGTTCACTCGTCGCCAAAATGAGGTGTTCTCCTCAGGATAAATAGCAGGCAGGAGACCAAAAGTAGTTGAAGAAACAGCATAAGTTTATTGTATATCTCATGCAAGGGACCTCAGCCACCAACAGTCCAAGCCAACTGACAAAAGCTTTCCAATAATGACATTCTCTCTCAAGGGGGAGAGTTCCACAATAGAACACAACCTAGCAACCTCAGAAAAGGAGACTGCGCAATACAAGGCACAGAAAGGAGAGACATAAAACAGAATACCACAAAGGGGAACATGCTCTTTCCTTCATCTCCTTCAGGAAGTTCTGCCACTCTGATGTTGTTGCACTTTATGCACCCTATGGCATCTTCCACCCTATATTCAAGCAATCGTACTCTATTGGTCATGTCAAGCACCTATTTCTGTAGGACATCCATGGTGGGTCATAGTTCAGTAAGCGATCCTCTATCCATTTGACTCGGCCAAGCAACTTCTGTTGGTCATCACATTGCACCCTAGGTAATTTAAAGCAGAGTCTATCTTAGCTTCTAACATGGCATTATAGGATCTATAATTTTATCCAGCTTATCTCGGGGCATGATGCTTTGTTTACCAATGACATACCCTTGAAATGATTTTTTCCTTTTCATCTCAGGTTTCCATCTATTACACTTGTGATCCCAGTATTCCACTTGCGTTCTTGGTGATGCGGTGTCTTCCCATATCAATCTCTGTATCTGATGTTGTGGTGCATTTCCAATAATTATCACTCTCTGGCAAACTGTTGGTATCAGTCCTCGCTTAGGCAACCATTCGTCCCCAGGGGTGCCAGTGATAAGTCTGAAGTTCTTCATATGTCACTAGCAGGAAGGGACATCCACTCAAGGCCTGAGCGCATCAAATTAATCTCCCATAACTAGAGGGCGGCCCAGAGAGCATGTCATGTCATTGGCAGAGTGCCTTCATCCCATGGCAGTCACAGGGCCCAATGAGTTGGTGTAGGTCCAACAGCAGTCACCCGTGAACCACAAGGAACAGGGTCAAGACTGATTTGCATATGGCTGGGTCCAAACTGGGGTGGTGTGGTGAGCAAAAGAATGATGGATTTAACCCAGATCCTTGTGACTGGGGGTGAATGTTTGCATTGTCCAGCATTCCGTCCATCAATTGTTTCTTTTGCATTTGTCGCCCTAAGTGGGAAGGGTATGCCCATATCTGGGTCCCTTGCTCACTACACCACTGGATTCAAGCTACTCTGGCTGAGGAAGGGTGATGCCCTGAAACCGGTCCCAGGATGCTTGTTTCCGGTCCAGGGAGGACCTGGCTTGGCAGTTCGGGCTGGACTGTTCCCACAAGGAACAGGGTCAAGACTGATTTGCATATGGCTGGGTCCAAACTGGGGTGGTGTGGTGAGCAAAAGAATGATGGATTTAACCCAGATCCTTGTGACTGGGGGTGAATGTTTGCATTGTCCAGCATTCCGTCCATCAATTGTTTCTTTTGCATTTGTCGCCCTAAGTGGGAAGGGTATGCCCAGATGTGGATCCCTTGCTCACTACACCACTGGATTCAAGCTAGCCTGGCTGAGGAAGGGTGATGCCCTGAAACCGGTCCCAGGATGCTTGTTTCCGGTCCAGGGAGGACCTGGCTTGGCAGTTCGGGCTGGACTGTTCCCACAAGGAACAGGGTCAAGACTGATTTGCATATGGCTGGGTCCAAACTGGGGTGGTGTGGTGAGCAAAAGAATGATGGATTTAACCCAGATCCTTGTGACTGGGGGTGAATGTTTGCATTGTCCAGCATTCCGTCCATCAATTGTTTCTTTTGCATTTGTCGCCCTAAGTGGGAAGGGTATGCCCAGATGTGGGTCCCTTACTCACTACACCACTGGATTCAAGCTAGCCTGGCTGAGGAAGGGTGATGCCCTGAAACCGGTCCCAGGATGCTTGTTTCCGGTCCAGGGAGGACCTGGCTTGGCAGTTCGGGCTGGACTGTTCCCACAAGGAACAGGGTCAAGACTGATTTGCATATGGCTGGGTCCAAACTGGGGTGGTGTGGTGAGCAAAAGAATGATGGATTTAACCCAGATCCTTGTGACTGGGGGTGAATGTTTGCATTGTCCAGCATTCCGTCCATCAATTGTTTCTTTTGCATTTGTCGCCCTAAGTGGGAAGGGTATGCCCAGATGTGGGTCCCTTGCTCACTACACCACTGGATTCAAGCTAGCCTGGCTGAGGAAGGGTGATGCCCTGAAACCAGTCCCAGGATGCTTGTTTCCGGTCCAGGGAGGACCTGGCTTGGCAGTTCGGGCTGGACTGTTCCCACAAGGAACAGGGTCAAGACTGATTTGCATATGGCTGGGTCCAAACTGGGGTGGTGTGGTGAGCAAAAGAATGATGGATTTAACCCAGATCCTTGTGACTGGGGGTGAATGTTTGCATTGTCCAGCATTCCGTCCATCAATTGTTTTTTTTCCATCAGGCATCCACCATCTCAGTGCCAGTCCCCAAATTTCTGTCCGGGTCCTGATAGAAAGTTTGGGGTGTCCATAATATCCAAGCTCGCTTGTATCCGCCCCCTCTTTTCCATGTTCAGTGGTGTCCCAACACAGTGCTCCGACACAGTTTGTAGGCATGAAGGATGTTATCTTATGTTATGTAGATTTGTTGAGCGTACTTATCACCTGTGAGGGTATCCCCTACCTCTTCGTTCCACGAAGGGGAAGAGGCCCAGCAGTGTTGAACATAGCATCTGAAAATGTAAAGCTCCCAGGGCTTGGTAGTGTCCTGCAGATGCTGAGATGCTGTCTTCCCCTGGAGCTCACTTCAGTCTTGAGCACATACCTTGAGTCCTTAGTGGATGCTCTGGAAAGGGCATCAACAGCAGTTCAGTAAGTGGCAAATGAGCATATGCGGTGTTGGCCCTCTTTCTGCCATGATGAGGGACCCACAGGTTCTCCAGCAGTCCCTTATATTGGTGTATTGGATCTTGACACACCGCTCTTTAGGACTGAGCAGTGCTCCCATAATTCGCTGGGCCCTGCATCCTATTCAAGACTTTCAGAGTCTACAAAGAGGGGAATGGTCACCTCCTCAGCCGCCTCGCACCACTGCCTCTTCCATTGCTCTGTATCACACTTCTCCAGGTGCCACTGCTGAGCCACTTCTATCTGTGCCGCAGTCTGGAGCAATCAGCGGCTCCAGATGACAGGGGCCCCGGCAGATCCACTGTTACACTCTCTGGTCCCCACTCCTCCAACTCAAGGGCTGCTCCACAGATACATCTTCAGGTGGCCAGGTGATTCCTCCCCGCAGTCACTGGCTGTGGCAGAACTCTCCACAGGCCTGGGGAGGGTTAGGAGCAGGGCCAGGCTACAGGCTAGGCCCTTTGGACATTCCCCTGTCACGCAAGGCCAAAGGCCGTGTGCAGCAGGGGCTTGACCGCACATGTATCATAATGAGATATTACTTTTTGTAAAAAAAAAATAGCAATTCACACAAAAAAACAACGGTTACAGTGAAGTTATATGTAAATAAGTTAATAAGATTTTAACTTATGTAAAAAAATACTTAGAAATTCACTGGAAAAAAAGGTTAAAATGGAATTATAGGTAGGTCTTCTAATAATATAAACCTACCATTTTAAAACCAAAAAAACAATTAAATTCACTATACGTAACAAACATATGTTTAACCTGCACTGCTACGATGCACTGCTTATGACTGCTCATATTATACATCACTGATGACATCTGAAATTTATGGCGGTGCAAGTTGTACTTCTATTATAGTCAGAACCCCTTTCATTAGGCCTCCGGGCACGCAGGAGTTACATGGCCCATGAGGGTTGAGGCCTTTTACTCCTGATGTCCTGACTCCCGACGTACTATGGATCCTGAGCAACTGGGCCAAGCACCCTATCTGCACTCGACTCTCAATGGTAGCTATTATCGAGCAGTCCAAGGCACCCTTGGGAGGAAGTGTAAATACAGGCTAATGAACACAACTCATGAGTCAAAGACCGCACAGCATCGTCAATAAATCAATGTCTAGTTAAATCCTATTTTTATAATAAAAAGAAGTATTTATTTCTAACGCTACATATTCAAAGCAGTATTATGATATATCTAAACAATAACATATTTTCCTTTGAGGTCAGGGCTCTAGTGTTTTGCTAGTGAATCACTGTCCCACCCTCTCTTCGTAATGTTGTAGTGGTTATTCTCCATTCACTGGTGGCCGTACACGACGAATGCTCACTAGTAGACCTTAACTCAAGAGTCCACTATGACTCTTAGCAAAATAGTCAAAAGTGTCTTGGAGCCTTAGCGACCTTAGCAGCGATAGGCTAATAGGCCCATAACCAATCATAACCACACCAGCAGGGAGGAAGCTTGCAGTGACTCAGCGAGTACCCACACCGCAGGCACTCATAATGCCTGAGTCCTGCTCGTAGAGTCTTCTGCACTCGGGAGATGTGACAGCACCCTGTAGGCGGGCTCTCTTCTGAGCGTATTTGGCCGCTACAACAGTGATCGGAGGTGGTCCTCCTGCATGGTAAGTACAGCGCTCCTCAACTGGGGGGGATTGGATTCCAGTGCTCCTGGCTGGGGTCCTGGTGATGTGGCACTGCACCCACAGTGTCCTCCCTCATTAATGGAGGGAACTCAGATACAATCCTCAATGCATCATGGTGACCTGCGGGTCACGTGGCTCACACTTCTTGGGCGATGACATGATCCTCGCATTTGTTTTTGGCAGCCCCTCCTGGCATATGGGGTTGCTGTAATACTACCGACCAAGGGGTAGGCCCGCAACACACGATAGTCTTAATCATGGCGGCCCCTGACATACAAGGGTCGCTGCTAGGCTCTGCACTAGCTCTGCCCTTAGTATCCGCCAATAACTTTCACAGTGGCCTTTCCTGCCATACGGGGTCACCCCAACTGGCGCAGCACAGGCTTCACTAACCCCAGACAGCACTCCACTCACAGCTATCTTCACAATGGCCCTCTCTAAGGCATACTTGGGTCACCAACTGGAATATACAATCAGTCAATGACCCGATCAGTGCAGCAGGGTCTCCTCGCACAGGGAGTCCACTCGCCGATCACTGCAGCAGCATCTCCTCACACCTCGCACCGGGAGTACACTCGGCTGGGCTCCGAACTGGACCTCACTCTCTCCAATACTCTCCTGTGCCTCACAGGGCACACTGGTCTTGGCAAACAGCCAGGTGCTGGTGCTCCAGTCTCCAGAGGAGGTGGCCTGGTTTCCCTGGCTGATGTCACCTCATCCAGCAGGGAGACTAGCAGGACTTGGCCCCCAGTCTTGGTCACAGGCAGATGTCTTGCAGAGCTTCCCCTCCTCATACAGCCCGTCTGGCTGCTTGGCAGATGACACATTTTTGGGGTCTCAACCTCCTGTTATAGTCCATTTCTAGACACCAAATGTGATTTAGTGGCTGGATGTTTGAAGTTTTATGTTGAGGTTCTGCTTCTTTTGAAGTCCACCCTTCTCCTTTTCCTCTTCAAAGGCTGTCTCTCACAGCAGGAGAGACTCTGAAGCTGATAGGTCACTCCCATGGCCTGTATTGTGGGGCTAAGTTCACACTTGGATGTCAGCCATAGTAAAATGTGCATCAAAAGGTTAATCCTGGGCTCCCAGCCCTACTGTTTATGATTCCCATATTAGGCCAATCTCCTTCCTGAGATGTGTCCAGGCCCCTTCCGTGTGATCTCTCCCTGAATCGGAGAGCAACCTTTGAGGTGCACAAGGAGAGTCCCTTTCTCCCTCCTCCAGTTTGTCCCACCCAGCTCACAGGAATGCAGCAATACACACATCTGTCTGGGGGAATCCATCTAGTATGCACACAGCACGCACACTAACTAGTACTGTTACCCCATGCATTGTGCCACCCTAGGCACACATACATTCAGCACACACATTCACTCTGCACGCCTTTCTATATTATGTCATTGTGTTTCAGTTGCAGGATTACACTCTGCTAGTGTTATATCCCGCATAGATGCCCTAATGTAGATCCGTTCGTACATGCCCTAAAATGGACGTATTCATATTTACCCTAATATGGTCATATTCGTACTTGCCCAATTATGGTCATGGTCGCATATGCCCAATTATGGTCACAACTGTACATGTCCTATTATAATATGATTCCTTATATAGGCATGATCTTTCACCTACATTGGTCCAAGCTAGTACACAACGAGCTCTGAGGGCTGAACGTTATCTATCCTGCGGTTTTGAATGCAGCAGGGTTCTTCCAAACACAGACCCACACTGTACTCATTAATTATGCATGGCTTTCTAAGAATACACCACCAGCATAATGTATGTACAAAGTTCACCCCTGACATCTTCCTCATGTCCAATACAAACCATACTGAGGACCGAGTCTTTTTAGGGTATAAATACACCACATCTTGCCCCGGTAAACCAGAGGGAACCGAGACTTCCATGCTGACACACTGACCAGAGACGCTGAGGCTCCTGCATGCAGTCGCTCAAGCTGACAGTGTTCTGACACAACCCGGACGGGTTGTCCAACTCGAGACCAGGACGGGATCCCACACTCTCTCTATTCAGGTATGGGGGTAAGACTAAATCCTAGGAGGATTCTTGGCACTTAGCTTCTATGACCTACACACATATGCTAGATACACACAGGTACATCTAGGTAGGCATCGTAGGAGTACGCGCACTTGCATAATGCTTTTATATTCATGTATGTACTCATGATTATCGCAATATGGTAGAACTGTTCTATCCCTTTGCTTTTATCGTACTGCTGATAATATATCTCTGCTATTGTCTGCTGGTTACCGCAGCACATATATTTTACACTAGAATAACAACTGTTCAATAAATACTTATTGAAACGCCCGACTGTTTATTCTGTGTACCTCTCTGAGACAAACCAAATAAGTGAGCACGAGTGACTGAGCAAAAGGTAGTACATTGTTTCCACGATTCTGAGGGAATCAGGGTTGTCATGTTCTAAGGTTGCCAGAAACTAATCTCTCCCCGATAAGAGGAGGCACTAGTGGCACTGCGAGCTAGCTAATGCAAAACTAAGCTAACATATACGGTGGGGGTGCTCAGAGTTAGTCTGCCACCAAGCCCGCAGTATATGTTATCCAAACGCGCAGGTCCTGCAGGGGTACTATAGGAGCTACACGACATGGCGCCACCAACGTTGGTTGGGCTCTTATTTAGCAGTAGAATCTGAGTAGTTCAGTCGTGCTATTCTCAGAGAACCTACTCACAAAACGCCAGAGACGTCTGGAGTGGGTGGGCACAAACTCCGCCGCAGCTGAGTAGTACGAGAATACTATTTATTGGCTGTTGGTTATTCAAGCTTGAAGGACATTTAGTTCCTACAATTGTGCATTTACACCTTATCTTGAAATTCTTTAACATCCCTTCTTCCAATTAAAAATGGTGGAAGAAACAGACGAAGCAAGGAGAGTTGACACAGCCCTCTTCGGAACAGAAGACCCTGAAGATGCAATAAAAATTGCACCAAATTTCAGAAGGGCAGTCACCATAAAACTTCTAGAACATGGCTTAAGAGCCAGGGGTGGTACAGTAATTTTCGTGATTGAGGCACACGAATCTAATAAAACAGAGGTGTTCTATTCCTGGGTTACATTCCAGGCAACAAATGCAATTACAAATGTGTTTCACTACTACCTAGAAGGTGAAACACCGGCAGACTATACTCTCTTTTAGGAAGTAGAGGTCCCGCTCACTTACCAGGAGTATAATTACTGGTTTAAAGGCGCCCTACCCCACGTACGAGGAAGAGCAAGATTAGGCCCGCTTGGAGGAGCAGGAGCCACATGGCCCATATTAGCGGCATACACACCGCATCCTGACATTGACACAATGCCACAGCCAGACTTACTCATACAACACAGAGATTTAATTAAAATCTACAGAAACCTCACACAATTTGTGATGAGAACTTTAACAGTTCAACCTGCACCTGCTGGAGCACAAAATACTCCAGTCCAGAGTACAGTTAATAAAATAACTCCACAAACATTACACGCGGTAATGGGCAAAACGCCAGCAAAACGCGAACAAATCCCATTCTGGATAGCTCAGAAAATAACTCAGCTTGAAGCAGTATTCCCAAATACTACAACCAGTGATAAACACAGAATTCTAACAATCTGCTTGCCCATGGGGATCACACCACAACTAGAGGATTGCACCTCTTGGGGTTCAGTCTTTGCTGCCATATATACCAAAACACATGGTATCCCGTCAATAGCAGGAGTACCTGACGTATTGAGACAGATACAAAATGAGTACGGAGCAGAACCTGCCCTTAACTTAGGGATGAAGTTGCTAAACAACTTTGAACAGGTCTCAGCCATAATACTAGCTAACATTAAGGGGGAAGCAGCTTCAGTGGCGATCCGCCAACGCCTAAGGGAGTTCGGTCCAGATGATCAACAACACGAACTACCCAAAATAATTGAAACTTCGTATGCAGAACTAGGCAAAGACAGTCTAGGTGGGAAAGCATTAAAACCACAACTGGTGGGCAGTCCTGAAAAGGACACTACAAAGCAGACACCTACTTCTTCTAAAAAGAAGTGGGATAATAAAAAACAACAAAAGTCTAAAGACACCAGATCTCAGTCCAGAGGTAGGTCTCCTCAACAGGAGCCCTCTGAAAAGAGGTATAACCTCAGGAATAGGGATAATATTAAAAACCTGACAGGTATCAGGATACTGATACTCGTTCCTCTCGTTCCTTTCAGGGTTCATCACGAAACTCCGAGAGGGAAGGACGGTCAAAGGAGCGTACAAAGTCCAGAGACACACAACACGCTGCGGACTACGCACCTAAAAAAGAGGATAAACAAAAATCAAAACCTCAGTTCAAAAAGAAGAAGGTAGCAGGTCTCAAGATCAGACATGCCCAGAATTCTGAGGACACAGCTTCTGAACGGGGAATGGGCTCTGACGATGCTAGACAGTGTGGCAGAAGTAACAATAGCTCGCCAGAACCTGAAGGAATTTCTGGTGACAGCGGAATTGAGTGAGTATATCACGGTGGAAACACCTGATACTCGGGTAAGTGTCCCACATAAGTTACATGAGATAACACTCCGGATGGAGGGGGAAAAGCCCAGAAAAGTTAAGGGTCTCTTTTGGAAGAATTTGTCATCTGGGTATGACATTCTATTAGCAGAACAAGACCGGCCGCCAGCATTCGTCATGGAGTGCCCTAGGGGAGAAACTGTAATTTTTCCAGCCTTTTCCGACCTCGTTCCCATTCACCTAAAACATGCATATGCGCAGGAGTGGGCGGTTGCCCTAGCTTCAGCATTGTATAAAAATCATGCTGGTTGGGATGAGGATTCAACCCACCACGTGATCCCGTTAAAAGTTTCCCCAAATGCTCAAAGGCCATACCCTATAAAGCAGGAAGCTAAAAGACAAGTCAGGGAGATTCTAGATCAACTAGAATACCAGGGGGTGATAGAAAATTGCACTTCACCTATGAACAATCCTTTGTTCCCCGTAGCCAAACCTGACAATACATATCGTCTAGTTTTAGATTACAGACATTTAAACACTTGCACAAAGACATTTGCAGTTCAAAATGCACACAGTGCCGCATTAATGAATAACATTGTGCGACAAAAATACAAAACAACACTTGATATCTCAAATGGATTTTTCTGCCAAAATATAGCGCCTGAAAGCAGGTATCTGACCGCATTCAGTGCGTTAGGGTCACAGCGGCAATTCTGTCGACTCCCCCAAGGGTATAAGAATAGCCCGGGCTTGTTTTCAGCAAGGGTAACAGAGTTACTCCAAAATTTGGATGAAGAAGCATTATCCTACGTAGATGATATTTATCTGACGAACGATGACTTAAAGAGGCACTTGACCAGGGTGAGCACCATTATTATGGGATTCGCCTCTGAGGGCTATAAATTTAATTTCAAAAATCAAAAATTGCCCACCTCACTGTCCTGTTTTTAGGATACGAGCTGTCAAATGAGGGAAAAAGCCTGGCAGCTAACTTTTTAGAAAAGTGTGCGCTGCTCCAACCTCCAAAATCATTAAAGAATTTACAATCAATTCTGGGATTCCTAAATTTTGGTCGAACATACATTTTGGATTACGCGGAAAGAGTAAAACCTTTCTACGACTTAATAAAACCTGATTTTTCAGTCAGACAATGGACACAGGAACATACAAATATCCTGCGTTCCCTACAGGAAGATATGATAGCTTCTAAACATTTACAGACACGCGTAAATGCACATAATTTGGGGATCCGAGTCATAGCGGGTCAATGCGGGTACACTTATTTAACTTTTAATGAAGGCGAAATAGTACCAATCGCATACAAATCACACCTGTACACAAACGCAGAGATGCGTTTCACTTCAACAGAAAACATTCTGACAGCAGTACAGACCGCTGAAGCAAGAGAAAGAGCTATGGCTCAGGGAAAACGCATAATTGTCGTGACCCCAGTACCAGCTTTAGAAGCTGTAACAAAAGCTAGCATTCCAAATGCGAAAGCCTTACATCCAAGATGGATACAATGGGCTAATTCTCTTACTGCAACGGATGTTGAATACAGATTTGATCCAAGTTTAAAAACTCAAGCATTCCTGCAATACAAACACGAATATCCTCTACCAAATAAAATTTTGCCTCTCGATCAGTATGAATATATTATTTACACTGACGGATCTGCTCAACCAGCCATAGGAAGCAAGCAAGCTTACAGCGCAGCGTGTGCAATCGTTAAAGGTCGCATGCGTGATGGCAAGTTCCATCCAAGCTGTACTAAGACGCAATCTCTAAGAGACTGCATGGCTCAGTTGGCAGAACTCAAAGCACTGATACTGGCACTTATAAATGCGGATCACGAATTCCCCACACTAATTGTGTGTGATTCCTTTTACTGTGTACAGTCGTACAATGAATATCTACATCATTGGGAACAAAACGGGTTCAAAGATGCAAAAGGTGGCACAATTAAGCATAAAATGCTATGGGAACAGGTAGTGGAGTTGAGAAACGAACTACCAAAGGCTCACGTGATACATACACTGAGTCATCAGCGTGATGGCGTTCATGTTGATGGGAATTCATTGGCTGATGAAGCCGCAAAGGGGGCTGTTCGCACAGCCGCCGTAGCTGCAGTTACTCATTCAAAAACAAGGATAGACGGCGAGATAATGGTAGCTGTCAATGCTTCGCGCAAAGGCAGCACGGCAGTACCAAAGAAATTTCCACTCAAGTACTCCTACAAGTTAGATGCACAAAACATTCCATATGCTCAGATTCCTGGAGTGGGGGATAGAGTAATACCAAATATGGATCGTAGGCAAAGTTTAATTGTGGCAGCACACAAAGGGACAGGTTCTGTACATAACGGACTTAGGGAGACTGTTGCTTTGTTGAAAGAACGCTACTGGTGGCCCGTGATGAGAAGGCTGATTAGAGACTATGTCTGGAACTGCGACATCTGCAAGCAGATGAATGGGTCCAACACAACACGTCCAGTATAGATACCATTGTTAGACAGCATTAGGTTGTCCATTCGTGCTCGTCCAGCTCAAGTTTCCTCAAGGTTTGGCCTCAGCGCTCGGCTGACGCTCGAACTGTTATAAAAGATTTGCGAGTCTTTATCGGCACATACGCAGTTGGCACGTTACATTCTGACCGTGGTCCGGTGTTTAGCTCTCGGGCTTACAAAGAGGCCATGGAAGGAATGGGCGTAGTATTGCGGTACTCCTCTCCGTACCATCCCGAGGGAAATTCTGTTGTGGAGAGGAAAAACCGAGACTTAAAGCAATCTTTAACAGCTAGGGTATTAGGCAAGGGCGGTAGATGGGTCGATCACCTTTATTGGGTACAGCGCGCGCTCAATAATCAGCCAAGAAGCTCTCTAGGAGGTGTCACTCCTTACGAGGTCCTATTTGGGACAAGAATGTGGGTACCTGATCTTGATTGTGAAGGCACAGTGGCGGATGAAAAACCATTTGATATCTATGATCGTTTGGCTGTTTTACAGGATCTAAATGAATCCAGGACACAACAGAGTAACGTGTTCCAGAAACAGACCGCCACTGAGGAAGTCAAGGCAGTAACGGCAATACCGATCTGGATCCCTAAGATCGGGGATCTGGTCAGAGAGAAGATTGCTGACAAGAAAGAATTTGGGCCATCTTACAGAAAGCCTGTACCGGTGCTTGCAATCCACGGAACAAGAACAGTACTTCTGCCGCCTCTTGCCGGAAAAAAGGAGAAAAGATTTGTCTTAATTGACTTAATCAAACCACACTATGTGGCCGATACTAAACAGTAGGCCTCGTGGACTCCACAGTAGCAGACGCCCTCCTCTTGCTACAATCCAAGAAGTTCAAACAGAAAGACTCATCACGTTTGAAGAGCCACCTGTACGGAATGAAGGACTAAGCAACAATGCTATGGAACTCGCTCCACTTCGACAAGAAGTACATCAACAAGAAGAAAATCAACTTAACAACCAAGTTGCAATCAGACCTAATACAGACATCTACGTCAATATGCCTCGTCAAGAGCAAAATCCGATTTCAACAAATCCCGATGCAATTCCAACAAATGATCGAACTGCTTCTGGCTATTTCATGAGCTTTGATACGTTTTCACTGGACCCAAGCGAGCCGGAAACAACGCCAGCCAAAAAATCACTCCAACAGAAACTCATTGACTTTTTGAACTTTTTTAGGAAGACTTACCTGGTGTCACCTTGGATAGAATTATGGTATATCATTGGGATTTTATTTTTCATTTTCTGGCTAGGTTTAATAATAACTTTTAGTATGCTTATTAATGGACGATACCTCCAACCAAGCTTTACAGCCCAAAGAGTCAATTTGATTTTAAAACCACACCAGTCTTCACATCGAGAACCAAGAGACTTGTCTTCAGTGAACATTATAGCAGTTCCTATACCGGACGGTATAGTATGGGACAAAATTGATTATGATATATTCGGTCCGACTGAACTTTTAAAGCTAAAACATGTATTTAAAATTTCTTTAAGTGATCTCATTACCTCCAGTACATTTTCTGATGATTGGGACACTGAAACTGTAAATGCTATGATGACTGATTTAGAAAAAACTGCTGCATTTCCAAACAATGAAATGTTAGAAGGTACTTCAGACTATGATACATTGTACTGTTACCAACAATTTGGTGATCATTTCTTACACAAATCTATAACACCCAGAAATGTATTTGAGTACCACCAGTGGGAACACTGCCCAACACCACCAAAAGGTAGTTCACAAGTGTTTGCACAGAAATTCGCATATTTCTCAGGGTACAACACATCTGACCCAACGTCATTCTATTACAAAGTGACGAAAACACCAGCTCAGAAACTTATGTTAACTAACACCAAACATATTTACTCTGCATCCTTCATGAACAAACTGTCTACACAGGGTTTCAACCTATGGAAAGACACGATTGATTCAAAATCGATCTGGGGTTCTAGGGACTGGCAAGTCCAGGGAATAGAAGCACTTTTTAGAGCATGCATCATTCCGCAGCAGATGTTATTTCTGAACGAAACTGTGCAACAAACAACATGTCTTGGATTAGCCAAAGGCAAGGAGATGAACGCACCAGGGTTTCCAACACCATCACAGATGGGTGGGGGGCAGAATGCAACTACACATGGGGTGAAATTAGATGACATCTTCCAGTACAACAGATCAGATCCTGATTGGACAGAATGGCTGGTTTGGCCCATTGACACAAACATCTGTCAACAGAGATTTATGAATACAACCGAAGGGTTTAGTATCCATAGGCCTGATCCACGCTATGTACAGAGACATCACCCGGGGGTAGTGACATCCTATAGTGTTGGGAAGTTGTGCCTTGATTGGCTAGAGACCTCAACACTCACAGAAGTGAAACACCACTTGACCTTACTGACACCTGACATGGATCTTAGAGATTCTCTACTAGGACCCAGGAAACAACGTCAGAAACGTTTCATATATGCAGGCCTTTATGCCTATTATAATGAGAACTGGAAAATATCCCAACAAGAGGCCACAGAGAGGATACGGGAAATAGACCGTATTAACTTAGAGAAGGCATTAGCTGTAGTGGATAATGGGTTAACAACTTTGACCTCCAGGATTTACTCCTTAGGCAACATTGTGTCTTCGGCGATCGACATACTAGAACAAGATTTAGCCTTGTTACAGCACGGGCAATCTCAGCTACGTTCTATTATGATGTTAAGCTGGACGCTGCAATCTTTGCGTGCAGGCTATGTGCCCTGGCGTTTTATAAACAGCACGTCTCTGTTTTCAGAATACAATCTAACTGATAATCAGACAGAAATGGCACAAAGGGGAGCCAAATACACAATGCTGCGTATTGAGAAACTGGAAAGGTTACCATTCACTGTAGCCGAATCACCATCAGCAGAATGGCTCGTTCATGGCCAAATAACTCTGCCGGTCACTACGTTTCAGTTTCAATATTGCCTTGAGCAAAGGCAGGCAGGCAAATATGTAAAAATGGGTAAGGGATACATCAAGGAAACTTGGGAGTTACCATATAGATACCGATGCCGGAATGGGGATCGAGAAGTGTATCTGAGTGTTACTAACTGCAAGAACGCTTTGAGCGGTTCTCTCATGTGTCAGGATATTTCTCTACACGGAGCCTGCAGTGGTTCAGTGGCGAACTTATCTTGTCACATGTCAGGGACCCCCAGCTGCCATGATCACGCCGGTTTTCCAGGTGCTCTCGAATGGTAGTTACTTAATGCTAAATGATCAAGGTTGTTGTGGGATGCTTCCAGGCGTCGCATATCTAGTAACTCTTAACTCCAGGGTTACTTGCTGTATGCAAGTATTGTTTCCGCCACTGAACACAGTCAGGGAGGCGCCGTTATGGCCTTCGCTGAATGTTTCTTTTATACAGTTTCATACTCTGAGCAGATTGAAAGCCATGCTTTTACAGCAACCAGTGCCCTTAACCTCCGCTCGAGAAACCTATGAACTTCAATTTGCAAGGACCTCGACCGAGATACAGGCACTCATACGTACAAACTGCCCCATTCATTTCGCAGAAATGGTGGGACGTATCTTCAATATGTCTGATACGAGCGGAATTGTACATCTATTTAAGACCATAGGGTCCGGACTGTTAAGCACCTTTCAGACAGTCCTCGGAGTAATCCCAAATTTTATACACTCCGTATTGGGAAGCGTATTTGGAGGATTCCCGCTCATCCTGTTCCTAATCGCAGGAATCCTGATTGTAATATTGCTGCTGCGCAATGGACGGCCCACTTCCCGAGGGAATGGTGAACACGCTCCTGGAGCGGAAATACCGTGAACGCATGGTACAACTTCTGGGCATTTCTTGCCTGCGAGAACTCAGTGCCTCCTGGTTTCTATCATTTAGAGCAGTCTGGATAGACTGCATCTTACCTGTGCTTCGATGCCTGTTCTGCGGAGAAGAATGCACGTTGGATCTTTGTCTAACTTTTCCATCAGATGTGCCTCCGGACACAGATGCAATGCTGGACCCCATAAAGGCCCATGCTCTGCGTTGTCCCCAGCGGCTTCCAATTCTGATGAATGCATTCCTGGAGAATCCACAGGTGCCGTTCGCTCCTGCTGGGTTAGGTGACTCCTCCACAGGCACCCAGGTAACAACTGCCGCACAAGCTGCCGCAGCACCGACTGTTGGCAGTACTACATTCCATCTATGTGCGATTGACGTTCTCTGTGAGGCATTGGATTTGTCATCTACAGTAGCGGACACTGATAATATTGAGCTTCCCAGCCAGGACGCGTAATCTTGAATTGGCTCATCGTGTCCTGGGAAAGAATTCGGCTTCTTCACTCGTTTCAAAATAAAACGATCTAAATTTGGAACATTTTCTTACATTGACACTTTCACTTGAGAAAAGTATGGCCTTCTCCTGCTTATGGTAATACAACTTCTATAGAGAGACGATATTGACTTTTAAGTGGCAACTAGAAAAAGCTGAATTTAAAGATTTATTTAAAGCACCAACATTTTTAATGATTTTTTAGAACCATGTTTTTACTTGCTTTTAAAAATGTTTTTAAATTGCCCAGATTTTAAGTATGGTCATTTATTATCCAGTTCGGAAGTGGAGTGGGTGTTATATCCCGCATAGATGCCCTAATGTAGATCTGTTCGTACATGCCCTAAAATGGACGTATTCATATTAACCCTAATATGGTCATATTCGTACTTGCCCAATTATGGTCATGGCCGCATATGCCCAATTATGGTCACAACTGTACATGTCCTATTATAGTATGATTCCTTATATAGGCATGATCTTTCACCTACATTGGTCCCAGCTAGTACACAACGAGCTCTGAGGGCTGAACGTTATCTATCCTGTGGTTTTGAATGCAGCAGGGTTCTTCCAAACACAGGCCCACACTGTACTCATTAATTATGCATGGCTTTCTAAGAATACACCACCAGCATAATGTATGTACAAAGTTCACCCCTGACGTCTTCCTCATGTCCAATACAAACCATACTGAGGACCGAGACTCTTTAGGGTATAAATACACCACATCTTGCCCCGGTAAACCAGAGGGAACCGAGACTTCCATGCTGACACACTGACCAGAGACGCTGAGGCTCCTGCATGCAGTTGCTCAAGCTGACAGTGGTCTGACACAACCCGGACGGGGTGTCCAACTCGAGACCAGGACGGGGTCCCACACTCTCTCTATTCAGGTATGGGGGTTCGACTAAATCCTAGGAGGATTCTAGGCTCTTAGCTTCTAAGACCTACACACATATGCTAGGTACACACAGGTACATCTAGGTAGGCATCGTAGGAGTACGCGCACTTGCATAATGCTTTTATATTCATGTATGTACTCATGATTATCGCAATATGGTAGAACTGTTCTATCCCTTTGCTTTTATCGTACTGCTGATAATATATCTCTGCTATTGTCTGCTGGTTACCCCAGCACATATATTTTACACTAGAATAACAACTGTTCAATAAATACTTATTGAAACGCCCAACTGTTTATTCTGTGTACCTCTCTGAGACAATCCGAATAAGTGAGCACGAGTGACTGAGCGAAAGGTAGTACATTGTTTCCACGATTCTGAGAGAATCAGTGTTGTCATGTTCTAAGGTTGCCAGAAACTAATCTCTCCCCGATAAGAGGAGGCACTAGTGGCACTGCGAGCTAGCTAATGCAAAACTAAGCTAACATATACGGTGGGGGTGCTCAGAGTTAGTCTGCCACCAAGCCCGCAGTATATGTTATCCAAACGCGCAGGTCCTGCAGGGGTACTATAGGAGCTACACGACACTAGCACACACATTCACCATGCGTGCTCTGCTCAACACTTCACCCTTCATGTACTGTATTTCTCGCAAGTACACATACGCCCAGTACATGCATTTAATGCGCACGCACTGCACAGCACTACATCCCTCGTATAATGTACTCCTTGCAGGTATACATACATCCAACACATACACTCACCATGCATGCACTGCACAGCATTGCTCTATACCTGTACTGTACCATCCCCAGGCACACATACATCCAGCTCAGAGTCACCACTCCTGCGCTGCGCAGCAGTTTACATCTAACCGATGTAAGCCAAGGGTGATTAAAGCACACAGCAGCGGAAATATAAAAGGGTGAATGAGAAGCTGACCTCACTCCAGTGACCCGTTTACTCCTACTGATCACTACACGGAATGCTGCCACCACTGCACTCGTGCTGCTTAACTCCCGGTGAAGGCGGTAGCCTTCCACCACAATGAGGGCAGCGCTTTGGGCTCCACTCCCAGTCCAACAAGACCGGAATCCGTGAGAGAGGCCTATGTCATGGCACACACTCATTATCCCTGTTTGCGTTTGACAACAAAAATCATCCAGTTGGGCCCTCAGGGCAGGGGTACACGTACATTACTATGCAAAGGGCTTTTAGTCCCAACAGTCAGGGATGTATAACTGGTGAATTTCAGTGTTTTTTTTGGTTTTAAAACTGTACGTGTTTTATTAGAAGATCAATGTATAATTCCACTATCAATGTCTCCGCTCCTATGTGGCCCCACAATGTTGCACTTTCTGGATGAACGGACAGCTTAGAGCTGCCCCATCACTCTGCTTGGAATTAGAAACATGGTGCAAGTGAAGCTGTCAACTTGTAGGAAGTTATTGCGTGTACAGAGTCCAGTGGGTCCCCAGAGGTACAGCTCTATTTGTGCTATTGTGGTCGAGCATCATGGCTTATTAAGCGGGTGTGTTAAGCATGTATTGTATTCACTCAATCAAGGCTGATTTCACACACTCAGAGACAGAATCCAGACCAATTAGGTAAGTGTTTGACTTACGAGGTTGAGGTTTCGGGGTTTGGACCAAGGTTTCCCAAGGTCCAGGTGGACACTCTAGTTGCACCACCAGTGGCACTGGGGGGCCGGTGAAGCGGCCCAATGTTAGCCAACGGGCTAAAGGGGCCTTTGGTTGGTGTCTGCTGGCAAGCAGGACACTTGGGTGTGGGAGGAAAGTTCCTAGGGTGGCGGTCGGCACTGCAAGGCCAACGACCGACACAAGAACTGCACCGCCAGCAGCACAGAGGCGGCCAGGTGCAAGAGGTAACGTGGACGTCGGGACCCTGGGCTTCTCAGTGGAGTCCGTCTGTTTCGGAAAGCTGCAGGCTCAGTCGGGGGGACTTCTTGGAGGCGACCCATGACTGGGAAGGCAACTGGGGATCTGGGAGGATGCTTGGACACCGTCGGTTGGGCCACCCAAGGCCATGAAGGCTTCGAGGGCTGGGGTGTCTTAGGCACCGGTTTCCTTAGGCTGCAATCTGTCACGGTCGGCGTCAGTCAGACGGACACAGTCGGTCTTCCTGAACTGCTTAGTTCAAGGGAACAGTTGTCTTACCTCCTTTGGTCATGGTCGGGGGGACCCTCAAAGTAAAGGCTGCAGGCTTAGTTTCGAAGCTTGTGGGAGGTCAGGGGTCACCGGATCCAAACTTAGGATTGCCGGGGGATCTCTTTGGCGTATGGGGCCACTGGGCCTCGGCCTGTGGTGGATGGGTGCAGAGTGGTGCAGAATTGTGGGGGCCGGACTCTGAAGGGTAGTCTTTGGTTTGAGCAAATCCGGTGCTCACGGGAGACAGAGTCTTTTTGAGTCAGAGTTGAGTGCAGGGCAGGTCCTCTGGGCTCTGGGGGTCTGTTGCTGCTGGACACGCTGGTTTCTTCGCTGTAGGCAGGTCATGGTTGGGGCAGGCAGGTAGGGATGGGGCCAAGTCAGTTGGTGTCCTCGGTTTATTCCTGGATCAGCACGGCTCTTCGGTCCTTCATCTTTGTTCCTTAAATCTGAGGAGGCCAGGGTCAGGGTCGCCCCTAAACACTAAATTTAGGGGCGGTCAAGGGGTTTGTAGGTTGGGACCAATGGGTCCCGTCCTTGGGGTGGGTAAACCCCCTATTATGCTAATCTCCAGTGGGAGGGGGCATGAGCCTCTTCCTAATTGGCTGAGTCCCCTCATCTTCAAGATAGAGGGATTGAGAGGTGTGCTTCACCTCGCTTATCTCACCTGTGGGGTGGGGTTGGCAACGGTGGGCACACCTCTTCCTTGCTTGGATTTCCCGCCGATTCTCCCACCCGAGTAGGGGTCAAAACCGGTGGGAGCCAGTTGCTGGGGGCACGTACAACAAGTGGTCCAGCTGACCAATAAACTCCTCAAGGGGAAAACAAAAGTTAATGAGAAACACCCCACAATTATAGAATAGAACAATGACCAGGAAAACTTGGTTATCCAAAAGTTAATATTACAAATTAATCAAAGGTTTGCAAATTCAACAGTTGTCCAAAGTGAAAAGGTGAATAAAGTGCTCCAGGTAGTGCTCGTGAAGGAATGGGGATGTGACAGTAAAAATAATTACAATATTTACAAAGATGAGGACAACCTATCTAACAATGTATCAAAAGACTAACTCAACAACCCAAGTAATGAGATGCCATGAATGCATAAAGAGTTCTCCGCTTCTGGGTTGAATAGGTTAGTACAGGTCAGAATATAAGTAAAGTCGACGATTCGACCCCTGAAACTGGAGGAAGGCAATTCATTCTATTCAACTGGGCCTTCATCAGGACCATTGGAGGTGCAACCTACAAAGTGGGTAAGGATACCATCAATAATTGTGCAAGGTACATGGAGGGTGTGTGACTTCAAGGACATGGCAACGAGGCACAACTCAGTTTAGCACTGCCAAGTCGACAGTGGAGAAAATTATGCGATGGGGCTTTCGCTCCAAGTACAGGAAAATGTAGGCCACTGCGCATACAGAGTAAAACTGAAAAATAAGGGGAGGCACATCAGTGCTCTGTGAAATACCAAGTGATGAGGCTAGGAATTAATCCAGTCAATACTCACAGGTTGAGAAGCTTCACAGCAATTAGTTGAACATAAGCCTTGAATTAACTCAGGCATTGAGGATAGAATCCAATACGAGTGAATGTGCACTCAAAAATTCAACGTAGTGCTGAATGAATCAGTGTTTGTCTAGGAACAAAAATGTGGGCCATTAGATGGTGAAGGGTCTACTACATATGCGCGTAATCACATATAACGTAAAGTAATTATGACGTTAAACTAAGGCTCAGAATAAATTGCATTACAATTGCAGGGTTGAAGCAAGGTGACCCAGTTGTTGGGGGCAGCAAAAGGCAGGGACAGCGTACAAAGGCCGCAGGCCTTTGAAGCTTCCCCTTTCTTGGGCGCAGCCCATCCTACGGGAGGAGGCATTACACCTCTGCCCAGGATGGGCTTTGTTTCTGGACCCAGAGAGTGGAGGCCCTCCACTCAGGGGTCCAGAAACCTGTCTGGTGGTGGCAATGGTGGGCAGTCATTCAGGAACCACACCAGGGCTGGTCGATTTTCAGGGGCATCTCTAAGATGCCCTCTGAGTGCATTTTACATTAAATCCCACCTTGGCATCAGTGTGGGTTTAATGTGTGGAGAAGTTTGCTACCAAACTACGCAGTTTTTAGTAAAGCCATTATGGAGCTGTGGAGTTTGTAGTGACCAACTACCAGACCATATATTCTTTTATTCTTTATGTCTTTACTACACTTACAATGTCTATGAATGGGCTTAGACACTGTAGGGGTATGCCATGGTTCTCTGCAGTTGGGACCAGGGAACAAGAACAGCTGCTCGCTCCTCCATGGTACACAGCTTGTTGCAGACAACAGAGGTGTGGGCTCACAGCTGTCCCTATGCTTAGTTCACAGTTGCAAAGCTGGCAACAGTTTTGTGTCATTGTGACCACGCCATTTTGCAAGCCTGAGAGAGAAGTAGGGCAGCTCACAGTTGCAGAGGAGAACTGTTCGGAAATAGAATCATTGCGGTGGGACATGTGGTATCAACCTGATAAAAAATAACCCCTTGCCCTGGGGCAAGGCAAAATGGGAATTGGAAATATTCACCTCCCCCGGCCAGAGATTGCTAAAAAAGTATGATCACCTGCCTTTGGCCAAATCAAGGGAAGAGGAAAATATCCTCTGATACAACACTCAAATCTACATTAGTTATGTTAGCTAAAAACTCTTGTTCCAAAATGCTGTCTATGCCCATACCTTGATCACATGCATCAACAACTTTTATTCTGAGTAAGGTATTTACTAAAATTTTTTCCTCCCACAAACTCCACTGCAATGTTGAATTCGTCTATATTTGCCAACCATCTTGCAATGCTTAGTGAGGCCAAACCATACTCGCTAGTAGTCAACAGATGTATTAAAGGTTTATGATCTGAGCATGTCTGAAAGGGAAATACAGCAAGTGTTTCCCTTTCAATCACTAAATATCACTTTTCTGCATCATTTAGTGTACATGATGCATAAGTAATAACACATTCCACATTGTCCTTAATTTGGCTTAATGCAGCCTCAAGAGCATGGGTGCTTGCATCAGTTGTCAATATAGTTTTATTATTAATGTCAAACATCCCAGAGCTGGTGCTTCCTTGATTTCTCACTTAATATTTTCAAATTCATTCTGGCACTCCTGACATCATACAAATGTGTTGCCCTTCCTTAATAGCTCACACATATGTTTAGTTTTATCAGCAAACATCCTTAAAAATTTGGAATAAAATTCAACCACTCCTAGGAAAGACCTCAAATCAACCTTACTATTAAGTACATCAGCATTCTGAATACTACTAATTAGTTTGCCATGGGGGCTAATGGCTATAGCATTAAGTATGTGACCCAAATAAGTAAAACTGTCTATCATGAGTTTGCATTTTTCCACTTTAACCGTTAACCCATTTGACTTTTTCCAATTCATCATGTTCCACACCAGATTTTGAAACTATTAAGATGTCATCTTGAAAGTAACACATTCCAGATAAACTATGAAACAATTGTTTCATTACTATTTGGAAGACAGAGCTAGCTGAAGCGAGGCCCAAAGGCATATGTTTGATTTGAAACACAAATGGTGTAACAAAGGAATTTAAGTGACATGGTGATGGATGTAATGCAATCTGGTGGTATGCGGAGGATAGATGTATAGTGGAAAACAAGCAAGCTTGTCAAGTTGTAGGCAACATCTCATTTATATTCAGTAGAGGATATCTGTCGATCCACATGGTGTTGTTAAGGTCACAAAGGTCAACACTCATCCTCACAAAGAGGCCCGGTTTGAATACCACCGCAATTGCAAAACCCAGTCTGAAGATTCTTCTACAATATTGTTGTCATACAGCTTTTGTATTTCGCATTTGACTTCATCTTTAATGGCTAGTGGGAGATTGTTTCCTTTATGGACTTTGTTGTGCATTTCTTTTTCATACAATCTTGTGCTTAAAACCCGGCAATTTTCCCAAATTCTCATTAAATACTTTGGGATGTCTCTTGACGCAACATTCAGGTTCTTTGAACTTTTCAGCCAGCATAATTTGTTTCCTTGCTCCTGGTTAGAGTTGCATTCCTAGGGCAGCTTGGTGTATCCAGCCTCTTGGCAATTTAAATTCTGCATCTTCATATTTCGGAAAGCAAAATCTGCTAAAAGTATCCAATCATCTCAGTATTTTTTCCACAATAACCTCTTAGATTTAAACTGGTTTTGTGCACTTCTCTATGATCCACATTTAACATTTCACAACTATTTTTCTGGGACACGATGCTATATGGTGCGTGCCCCTGAACCCACCAATACATCAAACTCAACATCATCAATGGCTGTGACACATTCTGAGTCTGATATACTTTCTGTCTGTAGGTATCCTGGGCCAATCCTTCCCTACCATAATTAGTATCACTAGTGTTGTTCACCATTTCCATGGTTACAATGTAATTTTCACTATCGTCATTATCTTGAACAACATCATCCAGTGAATTTACATTTGTGTTACCAGATGTTCCACATATACTCTGGGGCATAGCTTCAGGGGTGGTGTTTGGGGTGCTACAACCCCCAAATAAATGAATTCTTAGCTTTGAAGTTAGACCTGGGGGCCCTGAGTCGGGTCTGCTGTGTCTGTGTTGGATTTTCTCGTTGTGCACAAAGAATAAAAGACAAAACAATGACTTTTGATGTAAAACAGGAGAGAGACAGAGATATACATCTGGTGATTGAATTACAAAATGTGAAACCAGATAACCTGGAATCAATACCGGCTTACCAGCTTGTCCAAATTGTTTGATCCTAGGGAAACATTCAGGGGCACATTTATTAAAGGTTCACCCAAGCAAAGTTGCAGAGCTGCATTGTGTGAATGGGAAAAAGCTAAAGAGCGTCATATCTACTAAGATATGGCACTTTTCAGCTGTCTCCCTGCGCTGGCACACTTGAGGCTGCCTAGCACCAATGCAGGCATCCTTGCACTATGGCGCAAGGGTGCCTGTGTTATGAGCAGACTTGTTTTTTGCGCAGGAAGATATACCTCATGCAGAAAAGCAATCCTCAGAGTTATATTTCTCCTTCTATGTGTGCTGCAGAATGCAGCACTCCTGGAAAGAGGAAGTAACAAGGAGAAATAAATATATTTCTCCTCGTTACATCTCTTATGGGCAGGCACACCATTTTGGCGCAAAGCTAAGCTTACAGGTCTTTATATGGGTTTGCGTCGAAATACATTGGAGGATGCATGGGAATGCCCATACTCCACCAATGTAACTCCTACCTAACACAAAGAAATGCAAGGCAGTGGCTTTGCCTGGCTTAGTAAATACCAAAAATGGTTTTAGGCCGGGGCTGTGCTACAAATGTGACACAATCGCGACAAAAAAATCATAGTAAATCTGGGGCTTAATTTCACAGAGCCTCCTTTTTCTTTATCACATATGAGAGCACTTTTATATATTGAGTTCAGGATATGCACTGTACAAGCATCTCTTATGTTTGAATTAATAAACTGTAATGTTTCTCCATCTATTAATAATAATCTAGGCCATGTTTATGGTTTATATAACTATTGACTTGCCTCTTAGTTCCCTAATGGCATTGTGGTTGGGGGCGAGCCAATAATGTTGGCATTATCAATTGAACCTCGTCCTCTCCTGGCCTCGCGGAGGAGCACTCTCATATCCCGCCCATTTAAGGAGACCTTCTCTCTATTTAACTGGGTTGGGGCCCCTAGAGGGCTTCCAATTTATAGTGATTTCGTGTTTTGCTAGGACCAAGGCAAAATCTATAAATCTAGAGGTAATTTTCTGATTATGTGGACGCGGAAAGCCCCCTAGAAGGCAGGCCAATGGTGATTGGGGAATAGTGACTGGTCAAGTAACAATACAAAATATTTCAGTTACCTATCAGAAAATAGTATATCTGTCTATTTTTCAGAAAAAATCTGTTAGCCCTGGACTGCTTTCTCCCGCAGAGCCTCACTCATTCCTTTGAATCTGTCCAGAACTGGGTGCAGCACTGACTAAGTTCACAAAATGTCTGTCAAGCTTGCCCAGTCCAAGATGGAGGCTGAGTATTAGTCCATTTCCTTCCATATAAGACATAAAATATGTTTTTTATGACAAAATGTTTTTTTAATGTGAAAACGGAAAAATAGATTTCGTTATTACAAAATTTAATGTGATCAACCCCCTGAAATATCTGCATGATACATCTGTATAGCAATTCAAAGTGTTATATAGTGGTGATAAAAAAGACTGGGCATATAAAAACATGGTTTTCATTTTAGTAACTGTAAGAAAATGTTAACAAATAATACATTTTCATTACTGTAAAATGCACCGTTATACATTTATGACTTATTGGTTCACAGTGTGACAATGGCACAATCCAAAAAAACCTCAGCGCTTTGAAGAACTCACCTCTTGGCACCCAACCACTCCAGTATACCTTTAGGTACCATCCTACAATGTACCTTGAAACATTACTTAAAACTAAAACGAGGGGATTGGTTGGTATTACTGTTAAACTGATACCTTAAAAGCCTGTTATACAATGTACAAAGTCGCAGTCCTAGTTAATTTAATTTTTCTCTCAATGGGGGTCCACTTTCAGATGGCTCGTATCTATTTCTTCTAGAAAGGAACTGGTCTCTGGGATTCAGCAGCCAGTTGCTTTAGAATTGCCAAACTTTGTTGCAGTTACCATATCCATTTGAGAAACTGCAGTTGAACCTATCAAAGTTGATGCCTGCTTCAAACATCCAGCACACTCCTCATGACCCTACCTTTAGGTTAGTTAGAATGAATGAATGAATGAATGAAGAGGATTTGTGGAGCACCCTGCTACTTCTAGGAGCCCCCCAGCGCTATTACCAATTACTTTTATTGTCTGGTATTTATTGTTTTTGAAGACTGGTAGGGCAACCAATTAATGTTTTGAAAGCTGGTTGAGCGAGGGAGATGTAGAGGAAACAACAGACTTGGTGGCCATAGTCATTACATTCCAATTGATTGGTGGACGAGTGAGCTTTCAGGCGATTTCAACATTTTCTGAAGTTTAGCTCGTGGTATACCGGCAAAGAAAGGACATTCCAGGCTGAAGAGCGCCGAGACCTTCCTCAAATCCAGTTTTATTATGACAAGAGGAACGTGAGATGACATGGTGGATAGTGAGGAGGTATGAGGTATAAGGCTTAGAAAGGTGTCCTGGAAAAGCTGCATACAAGATCTTCTGGACCAGGCAAAGGGTGTTTAACACTTTAATTGTTACTTAATAGAGAGATTGCAAGGTTAAAGTGATGCAACAGGCTTTTCACGCTGAAGATAAGTTGAACTGTGATATTGTGTGCTTTTTGTGTTTGGTCAGCGTTTTTGTAGGTTTTGTAGGTTGTCAATTCTGTTGCAGTAGTAGTACTCAATAGCTAGGATGAGGTCAATTGAGCTGTGAGTCTGAGCAAAGGTGACAATTCCAGAGAGCTGATGAAGCTTCTTGATCATGTATTTCACTTTAACGGTAAACAATAAGAGAGAGAAAGAGGAACTTGTGATTTCTAACCGAGCTTGAAAGTGTGGGAGTGGCCTAAGTTACATTTCAATACAAAGAAAGATGGGAGTGCTGGTGGGAAAGTGCTGTTATTGAGCTATCTTGATATCTACCTGAAGGTTGAATACATTTTGCATGACACCACTTGTCCTTTCTACTTTAAAAACCCTTACCACTCTTATGCATGTTTTAAGAAATTGGATTTTTAATTAGGGTGGGTGACTGACTATCCACGTCAAGGAATAATCACAACATTTGCTTTAAGGCATTTTCCTCTTTGCATGGGTGCTGCAGAATGCAGCACCCATGCAAAGAGGGAAAAACGAGGAGAAATTAAAATATTTCTCCTTGTTATGCCTGCCACAAGGAGGTGCAGGAGTTTGGCACAAATCCCTGTTTACAGATTTTTGTAGACGGGGATTTGAGTCAAAACCCATGGGTGGTTGCATAGGAATGCCAATGCACCACCCATGGAACGCTTCCTTGACACAAAGTAACATGTTTCTTTACTTTGTGGTACACTTCAATGCAAATTGTGATCTACTTTAGATTATAAATACCAACACATCACTTGTAGCGCCTGCGTTAAAAAAGTAATGCAAACCCATGTAAAGTCTTTGATAATCTAGGCCTCTGTGTTTTAAGTCCCAATCCACCTCAAGAGTACACTTCTCAAGTCCCCCCCGCCCCCAGCATCTCTCTGCAGGGCTCTCAAAGAGTCAGAGTGTCAGGCAGAGGCCACAGCAGGGTCCAGTTGCTACTGGTCAGTTGGTGCTTCCAGGAAGAGGCCTCTTGCAGCTTGTATCCCTGTAGGCACAAAATAGGTCAGCCAACTGACTCTTGAAGTCCAGTTATTTGCTCTGGGTGCATGAGAGAGCAGGTCTAGTCCCTTAGGGCTACTCTTAGGTCACAGGCAGCAGGCCAAGTTCTCTTTTGACCCTCCACAGGTCAAGAAAGTGCACTTAAGTGGGTGACTGGAGGTGATACCTGACACAAGCTACTGGCTGGGGATACTCCTAGATCCTCCCTATCCAATAGGGTAAAAGTTCCTTTGGCCAAGCCTACCCACTTTTTCAGTAGCTCTTGTTTGCCTTACTGCAAAAAGGCCCAAGAAAGTCTTCGGTCACACAATACTTGGGCTCTGAAGGCTGGGTGTGTGGGGAGTGTAATAGGATAACCCTGTGTCTTCCCACATCAAATACTGAAACTCAGCTCTGAGAAGGTACTGAATCCACAACAAACCCAGAGACAGAAGTCTGGTGAGATAAACGCATGATCCTTATGCAACCAGACAGTGGATATACAAGAATTGTCTTGGCATCCTATTCTGTCCCTTTCAAGTGCACCACAAGAAGTGTTATATGTGAACCCAGCAGATCTGTCAAGCAGGATTTAACACTCAAGCAAGGTTTGACAATGTAAGTGTCAAAAAGGATGCCCACAACAATACTCTGCATATTCTGTGCAATTCAGAGGAGCCATTTCTGTCTGTTCAGGTCAGCGTATTGTATGCTCCTGGGAGGCCTTTCACACCTCATTCTTTCCTATTCAAGACTAGTCACTGGCTGGGAGAAGCTGGAGAGACAATGCAAGTTAGTCTCAATGTACTTCAGGTAGGAAAAGGGTAATTTTCTGAAGGTTAATTTTCCTTAATATTTATTAAAAATTTGAATTCACCATTGAATTGGATTTCTAATAACTAATAAATATATTTGTTTAATTATTTTTCTAGCTGGTTCCAATTCCCGAGATACAGTATTGTTATTTTAATCTGTACCCTGATTTTCTACATAGGACAGCTAAGCCTACCACAGTGGAAATAGCTCTTAGGTCCTTGTCAATATCGGGACACAGTAATATTATTTTTTTCTAAGTGTCCTACTTTTAAATATCTTTCATTCTACTTTGTGGGCTAAAAGGCTCACATGGGGTGACTTACTGCTATTTAAAAGGGAGGTTTTTATCTATTGAGAGTTTATTTTGACAGGTTACAGTGCATGTTTTGCACTGTCACAGTCAGGCTACAGTGGTAGTCCTAAAGCCATGTTTGCACTGCCACTAAAGTGGCTGACACAACCGGTGCTGCAGTCTACTATTGGCATTTAACTTCCAGGCCCTGGGTACATTTTGTACCAAATACTAGGGACTTATAGAAAACTTAAATATACTAAGTAGAAATATGCCAGTTCGACCATGTATAAAGAGGGAGCACATGCACTTTACTACTGGTTATCAGCGGTGAAGTGCACAGATTTCTAAAGCCAGCAAAAATATGGGATCCAGTAAAAGGTGACTTCACAGAAAAGGCGGATGTTCAATGCCTGTCATGTAGCTGCTTGCATTTAACAAGTAAGCAATCATCTTGTCAAGCAAGTAAAACTATTCCACACCTTTAAGTCAAATGGATAAAAGTAGACCAGCCTTACGCCCAGAGCATACCAGGAAGGAAAAGCATTTTGAGTAGCTGGAATGATAACATGAAGTTACAATAACCTCTGAGAACCCTACAAGATGGTGAATGTTTCCCAAAACGTTTGAGGATCCATTAATTATTTGGATATATTTTTAGCTGTGCTTTGACTTTCCATATCTGTTTGCTTCTGTCTCCTGATCCTCACGGCTGTTACTACATTATATGAGTCACTAAATCAGTCCAGTGTGTCCGGTCGGAGGTAAAGGTGATGAGTAGAGATTGGGAAGGCGGGCAAAGACATGGAGGGGTAGGAAGCAGCATAGATACGGAGCACAAGCAGCCTATTGCACTGGTTTTTCGCAGAATGGACCTGGAACATTGCGTTCTGTTCATGGCATGGCTTTTGAAAAGTTTCATCGATGTTAAATGAAAAAGAAAGCACGTTGTGCTGTCTCTGACCAATAACTGTACATCCCACACGACACTATGTACGCCATACAACTTATTTGCAGCCTCAACGCGGGCCAGGGGTCAGGGGTATAATTTATGGACTCATTCCAATAAGGTATTTCGACAAATACATAGCCTAGAAAATTAGCTCCTCAATCGGCTTTCCTCCTTTCGTCTCATTGTTCAATCAAGATGGAAATCTCTTTGAATAATCAAACTACGCAGTTTAATCAGTCCCCATTCTTCAATTATCATTGTCACCATGAAAAGTAAACAAATCGTAATCATTTCTGCTCAATCAGTGGCGCATTATTACATACATATTTCAAGGAGTAGCTGCAAAATCTCTCACCCACTACAGACAAATTATGTTTTCAAAGCAACACACGTTTCTTTTTAAACCCCCCACTTTTAACTCCCCATAGCATACATTAACATTTGTAGTGATGTTTCAAGACTATATAGACAACTAAATAGTGCATTATTGCACTAGGAACAGTGTACACTATAAATTCACTATTTTCACCAGTAATGTGCCTGTTTGAAAGAAACATTTTTTTCAAGCAATCTAAATCAAATGAAATTACGTAATACAAAAATAAACAATGGGCTACTTGTATTATGATCCACCATCACCTCCCACAGTTATCCACTATCAATCTATTCATGAATCTACACAATGCACATTGTGATAGTGACACTGCAGTTATGACAAAGTTGAGACTTTCTTAGGAAGTTGATTTTTTTCAATTGCCAATAACATTGGCACTTTTTGGAAAATCATGAAATATGACAGATGTTTGACAAGTCCAGCTCAAATACTTCATTTTAAATTTCTTTCAGACCATTAAAAAAAGAAACAAGCATTGGCATAGCAATAGGTCTCGCCTTTGGGACCATATAAGTGTTTAGCCATGCAGCACACAAGCTGCTAGTTCACAAACATAAGAAAGTAGACAAAGCAACTGGTCACATTTTGTGTAACATCGGTAGTTGTGCTGGACAATATTTTAAGTGTGTGTGCTTGAAGCTTTGTGCTTATAAATTGATTTAAAAAATAAATATGAAATATTCAGCCTGTTCTAAGGCTAAGGTCATTTGTCTCCATGAAGACATTGGTAGCTTCCAAAGATGGCGCATGTAAAAGTCAGTGGTGCACTATATTTCTGTCCTTCATGCAAAAGTATATCTCTTGGAAGCGGGTCGCCCTGTTAACTATTCTTCAAACATGTGAAGTAGAACAGCCAAATAGTTAATACAAGGCCATCTAAGTTCCTGCTTAGCCCACACATGCCTTGCTTTGAAAAGACTGAGAGCTCCACTAGACCACAGAGTTTTGACACGAATCAGTGGCCCGCAACGTAAACACAGGTTTTAACAGCAGGTATTATTCATGTATGTTATGTGGTTTTAAAAAGACAAATACATGATCAAAATAGTGAAACCTGTACCTTTTAAATTCAGGCTGATAAGCATGCTGACGCAGAGGTGTGTACATGCCGTAGATAGTGCAACTCTTGTGATGTACTATGAGAGGAGCCTGCCTCAATAACACTTATCCAGCACCAGTAGTCTGTGATGTTTCAAGTTGATAGGAGTGAAAAGAATATTCAGTTATCATGTCAGGTCTCACAGGCACGATGCCCCTGCATCTTGGAGGGCGGTATACTAGTACAGAATCCTCGACCTTAAGAGTGGTGCCCAGCTCCCTTGGCACATGCCCGTGGGCACGGAGTCCTGCAGTCTCCAGGCAGTGGGAATCCTGGGCGGAATATGAGGGAGGAGATTCGCTGCCCACAGAGTCCTGTGATCTTAAAGGGGTGCGAGCCCTGTGGTGTCACGGCGGTGGGAGCCCTGGAGAGTCCCATGGTAATATAGGCTTTTCTGGTGTCTCAAAGGGGTAGGAGCCCTGGGCACGTCATAGGTCCTCTTGCAGGGGGGGAGGGAGGGGGAGAAGCGACGACACAGAACTTCAACTTTGTGCAAAATCATGAAACCAGTACTCTTCTCTCGAGCACTCCCATCGCGGGCCGAAGAACACATCTCATGGCTGTGTGCCCATTTTTTCAGTGGCCTCGGAGCTGAGTTAGTGTAGTTGCCTATGGCCTTGTTTTTATGCTGTGAGCACAGGAAGCCCATAGTGAAGTTTGCCAAGTAGACGAATGCTGCTAACAGGGCTGCAGCCTGGTGTGTACTAGCAGCTGTGCAGGGGGCGGTAGCGTGCACTGATGAATCAAGGTCTCCAGGGATGGGCACACAAGGCACCTGGGGAGGGCCTAGAGTGGTTTGCCTGAAGCGATGAGATGGTCATGCAACCAGCTTTCTATTAACCAGCACTCTGGAGGCATTTTCGTTTGAGCAGGCATCAGAGTATGAAATTATAGGGCTGTTCCTAAGAAACAAGTGAAGTTTACGGAAGCCTTCTGTATAAACCGCGCGTTTGCGTGACACTGCGATAGGTTCTGCTGTCATGCTGTGGCCTTTTTTTAAGCTATCACTGTTCCATGTATTTTAGAAGTTCAATCTTTTAAGGAAAGTAGCGGTGTCTAATCTATGCACCTTATGAGATGCACTTATGAGTGTTCAAGTGCTGCATGTGAAATGTTATATTATTTGGAAACAGAGTTAAATAAGCCACGTAACCATTGCTAGCACGTGTTGCATTTGGCAGGAGAGTGAGGGCCATAGATATGGTGCGATCCATGGAAAAACATGTCAAAATTATGTGAAATCAATTGTGGATCAGTGTTGAATGTGTTTATTGGTGATAGCAAGTAAGATTAAAAATGAGAATAAACTGTGTTTGACAAATGAGTATGCACACAGAGTAGATTTTGAGGGGGTTCAGAACCGTAAGCATGTTTTAGACAAAAAGCGAGAAATACAGGTCAAGTGGGATTCTGTATTTTGCTTGTCTGTGTTTTCTCTTCCTTGTCCCAGACCTAACATTATAGAAATAGGGTGTACCTTTCTTCTCGGGTAGATTCAAAAATGGCTCCAAATACCCATTATATCAGTGATGAGCACATCCCATCAATACCTCTTCATACAGTCATGAATCCTCCCTTTCATTCTTGCCCTTAACATTTCTACATAATACTGAAAAGTAAAATGAACAACTGACTTGACTGTGCCATCCCTCTACCTCTGCTTGCCAAAACATTACATTTCTGCCCTTCCAATGATCTTGAATGCCACAGTAAGTCTGGTGTCTGCAAAGATGCCTTGTGGCTCCACTTTTGCAACTATGAATGAACTAATCTTTCTGTCTAACATATGCGTCACTATTGAGACATTGCCTCACCCACAAACACATCCACAGAAATGCCTCAAATTATCTCAACAACAAACTACTGAACAACACCCCTGGACGGTTTCTGGCCCAACACAACAAAATATGATTACAGAGCCTCCAAACAGAGTGCATGAAAAACTATGGTAGACCACTCACTCGTATACCAATGATTGCGGCTATGAAACACACGCTACTCTTGATCATCCCCATGAAAGCCACTCATCTCACCTTGAAAAAAAACAACTTATCTTTTCCCACCTCACTGAGCACCCACTCTTCCTAACCAGGAAACACCTTGAGGCAATTTAAATAGAAGAGCTGTATTTTTTTTTACAAACAATGTAAGTTGCTCATTCAATGCCTCATCAGGGGTAGTAAGCGCTATATAAATAAATGCAGATCCACTTGGGCCACAAAGACGCATCAGCAGTCAGGTGGGCATGGTGCTCAAAAGGATTCAATTTAGGAGTAACATTTGCTATGCATCGATGATTGTAAGTGTCTGCCTACAAGGCAGCCCCTGAAGGCTAGCAGAGCTGCGGATGCTAGCACATGAGACTGGCCCTGTGCTTTCCAAGTAACTAACAGGACTCGTGCCACAGCCAGTGACGTTTACTACAAGGAAAAATATAGACGAGGGTTAAACAGATGTGTGCTTTGTAGACACATTTCATTGATTTACTGGGCTTACAGTGAAACATGGCTTCCCTCTCCGGAATTAGAAGGCGGTGTAGCTTAAAACCAAGCAGACAAGGCCAGGGTCATCACTACCATCCCCACAGCCTCAGGGCCTCACATGCACATAACCTTGTTGACTGAACGCCCAGAAGGCGGCTTGAATTACCGGCTCTGGGCTCATCTGTTATCCGCCCAGAGCCGAGATGTCTGCACTGAAAGCACAGGATGGCGGTGCCCGGAGGCCCCGGGATAAAGCGCCCATATAGCGACGGTCGTGATGCTTTCGGTGCCCATAGTGTAAAAGTGTCCAGACAAGCAGAGCGATGGCTCGTGAAAGCACAGGACGACAGCGCCTTCATGGCTAGAGCAGCCTGTGCTCGGTTCCGTGGTGAAATGGCACTTGGACATGCAGAGGTTAGGGCGCAGGATGCTGCCACAAGCCATTGTCCGGGAAAGGACTAGAGAAGAGCTTGCCTCCTTTCAACACGAGCCCACATGAATGGCAAAACGCACTATGATCTAATCTCGCCCAGTAGTCCGGGAAAGCGGTAAATATTCTGTGCTAGAGACCCTGACAGGCAAGAAGCCCACGCTCTGTCTTTCAGTCTAGCTGTTGTAAGCTTTAGCTCTCTAATACATAGCAGGACCTCTGTTAATATAATAATATGCGCAAAGGGAAGGACCTTGGCATCTGCATATTGTCGGGTAGATATGGCATTCTTTCATTTATGTGGGGAATGCCAATGCCAGACAAGTGTGCAAAATAACGCGCGGGCTTTGACAGCATTCATTATGTACAAGAAAGAGAACAGACACTGAAAGATAAATATTAAATAAATAACAGACACAGCAACAGTCATGAGCAGCGTGAATTCAAAATGGTCACATCACTTTTACAACAGTTTGGCTGCAAACGCAGCCCAAGAACCAACTTGTTCTGTTGCCAGCACTAGGAAGTCACTTAAACACGCACGGCACTAAAGTGAAAGAGCCCCCGAGACAGGCAAATGTCAACAAGCGCAGCCACGCTAATTGCAAACAGATGGCCCCTGCGTGCCGCTGCTCGCTCCCGCAAGGTGGATGCCAGCACAAGCACGAGTGCTTGAAAAGGGCAGACCAATTCCAAAAGGTCATTTCCTAGAGCACCGCATGCGCGCTGCCTAGGCGAGACCTAAAAATGAACAAAGCTATATGGGGTGATCTACAAAGAGTGTTTAGTGTCCCTTTTTAAATCCATATATATGTATTTTGGCCTGCACTGAAGCAAAACACCGAATTGCACAAAAATTGGCATCGACATAGACTTTTTCTCATTGCTGTGAGTAATTCCTAATTGTGATATGTTGTAAATTCTATTCAATAGGTTTTGAGACATTTGCATTAACAAGCTTTGGCAATACCAATAAGTCTGACTTATCACTGTGGGTGCCTCTTCAGTTACTGGTGAATTTAGGCACTCACTACATACATAATATGTAAGATAAATAAAAAAATAAAAGTAGAACAAGAAACAATGTTGTGCATAATTTCGGCGGACACATGCTTGCAATAAAAAATAAGTATAAAAAACAATCCAGTGTCCTTCTATTTTGGAACAGTGTTTTGCATAGTGTATTGTTTCTTTACCAATGCAAGATTGTCAAAGCATGTTGCTTTTGAACACGATGGCTACCATGGAACTGTAAAATAAAGATGCACTATGGAAAATACCATTCCAAGATGGCTCCACGTTTACAAGTAGGGTTTGTATGAGATGCAATACACTGTAGATTAAATGAGCGCAGCCCTGCCAAGTAACATGCATCACGTGTTAGACTAACGCATTTCAGTGCGGTGGTCCGCATCACCGCACTGAAATGCAAAGTCACGCAGAAATTATAGGGCCTCCTCAGCTCAGCTGTGAAGCCTCAGCCGAGCACTACTAGTATTCGTGCACCATACTGAAACTAAGCTGGAGTGGCAGCATAGTGTGCGCGCTGCTCCCAGTATGCTTTGGGCCTGGTTCAGAGTCCGTAACTCTAGCTGCTACTCTGGTACAGTGTAGAATGTAGAACAGCACCACGTGGCGTTGATACATTTGTGAGCCGGACATGACTCACACACTGAAATAGCCAAGGCGGGACTTCCTACTGCTGGCCCCGGCGGCGTGCTTCAGTTCATGATAACAAAGTTACAGGCTGCATTGCAAGGGCAGCGCTGCTCCTGCGTGTGCCATGGTAAATTAAATGCGTATCCCACGACCAGACCCGACGACCCACCGGCTGCTGAGTGAACTGCACTGACCGCGCTGGTCGCTGGAATGGTTTCTCAGCAGCCCAGAGAACATACCACCATTTTACTTCACTTCTGTGCAGAACTGTACTGAGCCTCCAAAGCATGCCCGGCCTTGGTGTTTGCCGCGGGAGTCATTGCAGTCTTGAGCCGCCCGTTACTGAATTGCTTGCTGGCCTCGCTAAGTAAGTGAGTTCCTGGTGATATCTCTCTGCTTAATGTTTCCGTTTAAATTAATAGCGCGATCATGATCATCATCAGCTGCCTGCTGCCCCGTTTCAAGCAGGAAGGTGCCAGGCAGTGACGTGTGATATTAATCCATGCAGGCATGCGCGAAGTTGTAGAGGGATTTTTTAAAGCCTTTGTGTAGGTTTGTTAAAAACCTTACATCTTGGCAAGAATTGCAAATATTTCCACTTTCCTATTTCTGTTAGAAAGTTATGACTTTTATGACAATGTAAATGGCACATTTCCTCATTTACCATTAGCAAATCGATCTGTCTAAGAAAGCAATGCAGGAAAGAGGTTGGGCCTGATGTACAATGTTTGAATGATGTGTGAACTGAAGTAAGTGTGCCTGATGTTGGTAACTTGCTATGGCTGCTAAAATTTGTTTCATTCCTAGCTGCCTGCTGTGCCCCTATATGTTTCCCTTGTCTTCATTGCTTTTTTTTTGCTCGTAACAGTGTCACTCATAGTCTTTAAAATGTCACTCATGATTTCACTGAAATTATGAAAATGTCACACATGGCAATCCGAAACCTTGGGAGCTATCAGCGGCGGCCGGCACAGGTAAGCGCGGTAGAGTGGTGGGGCAGGGCATGGCATGGCGTGGGGGGGAGTCGACCGACGATAGAATAGGTATTACCTATTCCGTCGTCTGTCGACTCCCCCCACCCCCTCTCCCAACCTGCCCCGCCCCTGCCCCACCGCCACACTGAGCTTACCTGTGCCGGCCGCCGCTGGAAGCTATGTGAGCGGCAAGGCAGCAACCCAGTAGTACTGTCTGGGGAGATATCAGACGTTCCAACAAATAAATAAACAAAATAAAATAAGAGGAAAGTGAAGATAAAAGTGGACCTATAAAAGAAGAAATAGAAATTCAAAAGGACTGGTGCATAATCCCATACACTGAAACACACTCAATTTCAGAAAAATGGGCATATATGATCCGGGAACATGCAGTTATTCAGAAGCCTACAGAGCCAGTGACAGACGTGGGCTCACTCACAGAATAATGGGTAAAGAAGACTCAAAGCCTTTCTACATATGTACATTGATATATACATACAATACAATACAATGGTCAACACAGTGATACAACAAAGACTGTGTTATAGGAATCCCAATAGGAATTTAAATACTTTTATTTACATCATGAATAAAAAGAACAAGGAAAGTGGGACAGTATTCAAGAATTATGATTCGAAGAACTCTGGCATAGTAATGCATGGCCAAAATACAGTCAACAGTTAGGCCACAAGTATAGGGAAAGCACCATTGCACATGTGTACAGTAATTATTTGAACAAATCAGTGTCAAGGTGCTAAAGTTGACGGCGTTTCGATCCCTAACATAATAATGGGATCATCGTCACAACAAAGGAAATATGTCCTGAGAAGGATGGCTGCCAAATGGGAATATCGAACCACGCATCAGAAACAACCAACATAGTGAAGGAGATGGTGGAATAGACCGCGTTGGTCCACAGAGGGATCTGGAAATGTGCAACACGCAGCGAAGGACCAACTGCGAGTGAAAATTGAAATTAAAATGGCCAGACGTCAGAGACGTAGCAGGTGTCCAATGGCGGGTAATTAAGGTGAAGGACAGACCTGTAGGTGTGGGGGGATGCTCCGCGTGAGTCCACAAGGCTTGTAGATAAGGAACGGCCCAGCTTGGAGGCGGACAGGACACGTTGTGTATCAAGATGAGCCCAAGCAACGGTGGTCACAAGTGATGAAAGAGCCTGGCAGACAGCTAAAGCTGTCAGGCCTAACCTATTAGTATGTTAATTAACACACAGTTAATTGCTAACTATACAATTATAAATATGTACAAAATTACAATTGATAAAGCAATATACAGCCACTCCTAAGAGGGTCTTGGAAAGGTTTTGCAGAGTAAATCTTTTACCCCCATGGTTTGTCAGAGGGGCTAACCAACAATGCCATCTACAGTACTCTGTGCAATTTCACATACCAAAATATAGATCTCCAGGCTTTAACAAAGTGTAAAGCTTTAATACAGTGTTATAACAGCAAACATTTTTCACTATAAATAAGACAGTGCCACAGCCTTAATTAGAGAAGGGAGCATATTCTTTTCATCAGCCATTTCGCTATCCTTAGATTTTAGACATTATCTAGCAATCTGCTTAACTGGAAAGTTTTAGTGCAACGGCTTTTACACAAGGGTTTCAAGCAGTGGCGACCACCACAAAAAACTCATGTAGTGGGGTGGGGGCCAAGGGTGGGACGGGGGATTAGGGAAATAATAAAAAACGTACCAGTCCTATCGCCGATGCTGCCGGCCACCTCAGTGCTCCTTTTCTCTCCTGCTCCCGATGGTGTCCCAGCAGCACCTGGGGGCACCAGCACTGGCTTCTCACCCAATCCCGGCGCTGCTCAGAGCAGTGCCAGGATTGGTCTGAGTGGCCTGGTTTGCTGCTCATACAGTGCCTGGGAGTCTATGCTGTTTCTCCAACCCGGCTGTGCAACACAGCTGAGTTGGAGAAACCTAAGTGCGCACTTTACAGTGCACTTACCACTCCTTCTTCCTGCCTTGGGCCGGCCCGGCCCGGCCCCGCTCAAGACTCCCTGTCTCAGGCAGTCAGCAGAAAATATTGCTTTATTATCAAATTTTATTTTTCGCTTACTGACTCAGTGGGGCGATGCTCCTCCGCCATTACGGAGGAGCCGCCCCTGGTTTCAAGGGATATGCTACTATTCTCAGATCCTGAGTTGCAGAAAATGTGTAGGGAGCATCAAGGGGAGCGTTCCCCAATGGGGAAATCATAAAACAGTAGATCCTTCCCACATAGTTTAGAAAAATAGAATTTTTGTTGCATGGTCCTTTGGCTCTGCCCAGTACCTTCTGGACACTGGGCCTAGTTTTAGGCCAGACCATTCACTGAATAACCCAGCCACCACCAGTGCAGCTTCATTAATGTTATCAATGATGTAAATTGTGTTACCATCTGTGAGATCACGAGCAGTGCATTTGGGGTAGTTTTGGTTCTTCTGCTGCCCATAATGAGCAAATGTTAATATTTATGTGTAAAGGCTTATTTGTGCTACTTACCATAAATGGGAATGCTCAATTATTTTATGTGTTGCATTGTAACAATAATGTACTTTGCAAATTGAATATTTTAGAATAGATATATATGTTTCTTTTAATAACAAACTTTATTTTCGCTTTGAGTAAATTACTATAATTTCTCTTTCACAAAGCACATATATTATGTATTTAAATAGACTACATTTGGACTGCAGTTGAGGTGCATAGTCTACATTTATCGACCATGAAGGAGGTCATAGTACAGCCGATGGAAAAGGGTCTCAACGTCGAAAGACATACACTATGTACCTGAAAAGTGCAGTTCATATTCTCTATAATAAACCACAAAATATACATTTTTCCTTGACAAAATGCTTACTTTTTATGTACTGTAATGGAGTAAAGAATAGTAAATATCAAGCAACTTAGAGTGTGGTGTAGATGGGTGTGTGGGGTCTGTTATAGTGTATTTATGTTGTGCTGTGGGGTTGTAGTACTGTTGTGGGATTATGTTCTTGTTTGCTGTGTTGTTTTGCTGTCTTGTGTTGTGGAGTTGTATTTTCAGTTGCATTGCTTGTGTTATGTAGTGGTGTTAGTGTGTTGTTGATTTGTTTATATTGTTCTGTTACAGCGGGGGCTGCCATAAACAAAGGGTGGTGGGGGTCACACGGGAGGCTTCGTGGGGGGGGGGAAACAAAATATTTTTTTAAACGTACCTTTTACCGCCTCCAGCGTCGCGTCTCGTCCCGCCGCCTCTCCTCTTCTTCCTGGGTCCCAGCAGCCCCTGGGACAGACTCCCTGTCCAATCCCCGTGCTGCACGCCCTGCTCAGAGCATTGAGTTTGTGGGGTTTCTCCAGCCCGGCTGCTAAATGCAGCTGGGCTGGAGAAAACCTAAGTGTATGGGAAAATAACAGGAGAGCGAGGAAAAAAGGGTAAATGAGGGTGCGTCCTTTTCCCAAAAGTAATAATCAAAACAACTTGGACGGACCCGCAGAGAGCGGTGCCACTTGAGTTGACTCACCTAGCTAGTAGCAGAGAGCAAACATCCAATGGATTTTTAAGTAGACCTCTCACCCACCAACCTAGTTGGTGGCATGCTTCATCATTGGGGTCCCAGCTGAGTTGCCGAATGCAACCCAGCTGTGCTACGACACCTGGTTACAGCGGAGCGGGTTTGATGGAGTGAAGTGAGTGCTCTGAGGGTAGGGTGCTCAGAGAGTGGTGAGTTTAAAAATGTCTCTAAGCTATGCCCTGGTGAAAAACTTTATTATAAGGGTCTTAGGACATGATTAAAAATAATATTGGGATATATTGAAGAATAGATTGTGCTTCAATATCCCTTAAAAACTGGTCAACATGTTTTAGCCTCTTACGTTAGTCGTAAGGCTTTCATCAGGACCAAAGTGTTGAAAAAACCAGTGAAGTGGTTACAAATGTGGAGGTAACCACGTGTGTGAAATATCAGCACACACCCTAAAGTGTGCTGTGAGTGTTGTGGGAAAACCGTACTTACGGACCCACTGCTTGGTTTTGGTATCTGTAAAAAGAAAACACACAACATAAAAGACATACAAAACATTTACAAATAAATGCAGTTGGCATCAATTTTACCATGCTGCGCGTTGTGCAGTGCTCTGATGCTCGGGGTGAATCAGGTCTAGTGGTGACAACTGCTGTTGAACAGTGTTGCCTGCGCCGAACAGCGGTAAATATGCAGCATCGTGCGTGGTGGTAATTGCAACATGCATAATTTATGCGTAGGTAGATTACCATGCGTGGTCACAAGTATGCACAAATAACCGGCCACCAGTGCAAGTTCAACTGGGCTGGTGTGAAGTGAAACCTGTGAGTCTATATTAATTTTTTTAAAACGCATGGGATTCATCGCGCTGGTGCTGGCAACCTGCTGACACATACTCCGAAACAGTTAAGGGCGTGGAGTACTGTGTGTCAAAGAAGGGGCGCAATTATATTTGAAGTGCTTGAGCCAGCGTTTAAAAATTATATCAAGCGTATGTTCAAAGAATGGGGCCAGGAAAAACACAATGAAGAAGGTGAATAAAATGAAAAACCGGTCTTACATTAACCAAGAGTAAAGCGATCTATTTGATCCTGCGGGGAGGGGGCCTCCTGTAGTCAAACACTGCAAGCGGTAAACAAGTGGTTAACAATTCGGGCCGGGTGTAGAACCGGCAATGATCTCGCTCACTGCATGTAAGTATTACCACTTACTTCGTCCAGGATGGACCCCCATATTCAAACCTGTAACATCCTTCACAGGATCCCGCCGGTAACTAAACCGACCTCGGATATGGTTTACATACAGTTCCGGGAGAGTGCGTAGCTACGTAAGGAGCCGTTAGCCCTGCAAACCGAAACTAGATCGCTAACTTGTCAAACCTAAGTGCCCATGTGTGTTTTGGTCGGCCTGAGACGGCCGGCCAAACACACATGAGCACTTCAGGAGTGGAGTGCACTAGCGCTCCTCCTCCCCTCTCCCATTCCTTGGCCCTGCCTCTCCCAACATCGCTGGCTAAGAAACGGCAAAAGTAAAATAAAACGATGCAAGAACATCGTTTTATTTGACATTTGCTGCCTCTTAGCCAGGCAGTGGAGCGACGCTCCTCTGCCATTGCGGAGGAGCCGCCACTGTTCTGTTATTGTTGTGTTATTGTGCCATTGTATTGCGATCTATTTTTGTGTTGTATTGCATTGTCATGTTGAGGTGTTGTATTGTGTTATAGTGGTGGGTAATGTGTTTGCGGTGTGGTAATATTTTGTTGAGATGTGCTGCTGTGCTGTATTGAGATGTTTACATTTTGTTTCTTTTTGGTTAGCTTTTGTCATTTTTTGTGTTTGTTTTTGGGTGTTAGCATGTTGTGGTGGATGTGTTTGTGTTTTGATATTTATGGTGCGCTATTTTGCTATGTTGTTGTTTTGTGTTGTTGTCTCCTGCTTCGTTTTTGTGACGCTTTGTTTTGTTGTGTGGTGTCATCTTGTTTGGCCTTGGACTGTTGTGGTGTTTTCTTGTTTGGATTTAATGGAGACACTACTAGGGACATTGTGCAGATTATTAACTGCCATGCAACCTTGAAATGGCCAAAATTGGGAGCATAGAATTTTCAAAGGGTTTCATTCATGGACCTTTAAATAAGCCCCTGATGTTCCTTGGTGCAGTTGCAGCTTATTTGAATTGGATTGGCTAGGAATGGCCTTGTGCCCAGAGTCTGCTTTGCACTGCACAGACCATGTGCAGCTGCTTTGGGTGGCATGATTTGGACACAGCCTCGTCCCTGGAGCCTGCTGCTTTGGATTTGGTGGTGCATGGCTGGGTGCAGTCCTGGAGCCCACCGTGCACAGCCGTAGGACGGGGTCAGCTGGTTTCAGTGGGATGGTTTGTTAAGGAGACGACTGTTAAGTAGTCAGAGGACTAAAGAACTATTGTTTAAAAAAAAAGAAATTCCTTTAAAAACTCAGTGAAGCGATGTTTCGGTTATAATCTTTAATCAGAGGACTAATTAAATTCACTATTTATGACTAGCAGCGCAATGACAGCCCACTATCAGTGCTCTGTACCTACACTGGATCCAGGAGTAGCAAACTAGGCTTGTGTGTGTTCACTAAAAAATAAATTTAAAAAACCAATCTTCAGTGCATGAAGCAACTAAAAGCATTAACCCATGCGGGAGAGTGTGCAGCGGACAAACTTGGAACAATGAGGCACAGACTGAATCCTCGCTTGTGACGGCCTTCACAACCACACTAAGGGACTAATGTGCATGGTGTGTATGAGCAGATGCTGAAGCACTTGTGGTGGCATCTCTGCACTCGTGGCGGCATCTCCGAGCTGCAGCTTCCCATTGCGGAGATCCTGCCGTGAGTGCGGAGATCCTGCCATGAGTGCGGAGATCCTGCCATGAGTGTGGAGATCCTGCCATGAGTGTGGAGATCCCGCCACGAGTATGGAGATCCCGCCACGAGTGTAGAGATCCCCCCATGAGTGTGGAGATCCTGCAACGAATGTGGAGATCCTCCACGAGTGTGGCGATCCCACAACGAATGCGGAGATCCCACCACGAGTGCGATGATCCCACCACGAGTGCAGAGATCTCACTACGAGTGCGGAGATCCTGCCACGAGTGTGGAGATCCCACCACGAGTGTGGAGATCCCACCACGAGTGCAGAGGCTTTTTGTGAATCAGGGCCTGTGCTTTCAATCAAGCCCAACTGTCAGTGTCTGCTCAGGCGCGACCCTAGCGTGCGTTTTTGGCTAAACTAGCATGGTGAGCATATGATGTTAAATCATCAGTTACTCCACCCACCTTTTTAAAACGTCATGGAATAAATGTTTTTTCTTCTTGGGTCCTGGCACCGCAAGGTGCTTGTTTTTTTTACACTGTAACAGTAATATGAAAAATATTCAAGTAGCTCTTTAGCATGACCTGAACAGTTTAAGACTCAGGCCTCGATTACGAGTGCCATAGTTACATTTGAAACACGAGGTAACTTCTGCTACTGCGCATTTCAGAATTTCAAGGTTTGTGGCAAACATATCACCCTTATTTTTTCCCAGATAAACCTACTGATATTTCCTGGGGGAAAATACCCGGTAAATACCGCATTTTGGTGTGGTAAGCACCAGATTCTGCATGTTAGGCCACATTTGCAGGCAACACTTAGAATAGGTGATAATGATCACATCTAATCAATTCTGAGTACGTCAAGGGCAGAGTTAATCGGGTGCAATAATTAGCGCTTCTGACACAAGACTCTTCGTAATTTAGTATTAATGGCCATTGAAAGCAAATTTTACATGGAAAGTCACCAGCAACTATTAGAGGTGGCAGAGGATGAGGGAGAAGTGCTCAAACTGAGCATCTCCTGTCAGGCTTCATGCTGCTGCTTCCTTCACTGGTTGGTTCATAGTTGGCTCATTGGAGGCTTTGCTCGAAAGTCCATTCCTATAGTCAAGGCTAGTCAACCCAAGGGTGAAGAGCCCAAGGGAATTCAGGTAGAAAAATGCAATCCTAAATACATAGCGTACAAAGTGAGACTTTGGTCACCATGGACCCCAGACTAGCAGCCAGAATTCTCAGCTCACACCTCACCTGATCCTGACTCAGGTAGCTTCGGGAACCCTTGATCACATCTTCTGCTTATAAAGTTTAGGCTAGCGCCATGTAGCATTGCAGTGTGTGCCTCAGCCAGGCTGGTTTTCAGGGAATCAAAGGCTGTCCCTAAGGTGCCTCAGATACAGACATGGATATACATTAGGCATGAATCTGGGCGATTGTACTCATGTATCTCAGTGACACTAAAAGCGACTCCTCCAGGTGACAACAGTACAGATACCGAACTCCCCACACTGGTTAGGGAAATGCATTGTCACCCATGACTACTTGGTCAAACAAGTCATCTTGGGTCAAGGTCATATAGCAAGCCTGCTAGGGTCTTATGTTTAGCTGTAGCGGAATCCTGCATCAAGGCCCCGTACAGCGCAGCCTTATGCAGCACCTACATTGTCTTGTGGGAATTCACTGAGCCCTCATTGTCTGACGGGTAAGAGGGGATATGGTTGCGGAGGGGATCTTTCTGTTCAGGCAGCCTGTAGGCAAAGGCCTTCACGCGCCAGCGAGCTAGATGTGGGGGCAAGAGACCCAGTTCTATGTCTGATCGGCCCATCTTGTTGTCTGTGACTCTCACCTCCACAATGTTGCAGTCAGAGACAAAAGGGAGATGAGGCGCCCTGAAGAAGGAAAAAAGTCAAAGGCAACCAGTTGAAGAGATAATGGGTCAAAAAGTCTTCATTTGCTAATGACTTTGGCACTGTGAGATGAGTCTGCATAACATGTGGCAGATTGGCACATATATATGTATACCTGCACGCCCAGATAAATATACCCACCTCCTCTATTCCCCGATTATTAAAATGATTTAAGTCCTTGCATCTCCCTCTTCATAGATCTCCATGGAGACCTTGCTATCCCTCCCCTGAATTCTCCCTAGTGTTCTCTGTCCCCTGGGCTGCGCCTCTGACAGCCCTGTACCTTGAGGGCTTGCTCAGTGAGGCTTCCTGCACCGTTCCTTCGGCATTGCAAGAATGCTGACACAGCCCAGAACACTCCTTTATATATAAAGAAGCAGCAAGATGGGTAAACCATAATATTTATTCGTGGCGAGCCTCACGCTGTGTTGATGAACCATAATGTCTGCCACTCTGCTTACAGTAAATGTCCAACTCGAGCACAGTTTGACAGCTCCTCTCCTGGCTGTGAGATTTAATTGCTCTCCGGCTCGTAAGCAGAGTCAAACATGTGAATCGATGCTCATTCCTCGCTCATTCCAATGCACGCAGTCATCGAGCACGCGCGCCGCAGAACATATGTCACAGGGCCCGGTTTAGACTTTACAGCTTACCCTTGTGTATGTTTCTTAACGCTCATGAATTCCTGCAGTATTTTATATATATATTTTTTTGCAACATTTGTTTATTAGAAGTTAACACGGTTACATCATCATCATCACAGTGAACAGCTGCTGAACTGGGAAGAAGGCATTGCGCCTGTAAACCATAGAATACCAACCCACAGAGCGATGCCGTGGGGAACAAGCTAATATGGAGGACACCTGAGGGTGGGAGGGAGGCTGCACACGGGCCTGTCCCTATTCAGGCATAGGAGGGCTTGAAGGCTACATAACAGCCGTTTAGAGGGTAACCGAATAATAAAAAGAAAGGGGGGGTGGGGGTAGGGTTCGGGAGAAAAAAAGGGGAATAATGGAGAGGAGGGAAATAGGGGGATGGGAGAGCCAGGGTAAGGGGGAGGGGAGAGGCAGGGTAAGGGGGAATGGACGGGGGAGGAGGGTGCGACAAAGTGCTCAATGGTGACAGTAAGGGCATTTCCCTTCCCCTAAATCTGCTGCTGTAATGGGTAAGACTAAAGGGTACAGCAAGGATAGAACTAGACCCGATGTAGGATCAGGAGTCTGTGCGAGTGTCAGCGTCCCATGGGACTACTTAGACTATTCGCAATGCGAGGTTAGGCCGGCGTCCTCTCCCTCTATTCCCAGTAGGCGTCACAGAGAGTACGCTGCTGATCCAGAGAAACATGGTGGAGGGGATTGAGGTGAGGCTGGGTGGGTGGGGTCCCTGACATGTCTGGGGTAGGTCTTGACAGTGTACAAGAATAATAATAAGACTGACCGGTGTGGGAGGGGCCTCTATGCAAGGGGGGGCAACGTGCACTGGGTGGGTTGATGCTCAATGGGGCAAGAAGTCATAAGTAGAGGACAGAGAGCGAAGATCTGCGTTAAGGAGCTGGCATTTAAGTAACGAGGACAGGCTATACAGACTGCGCTAACCCTACAGCTTCACCCAGGAAGGCACCCTATGTCTTCCCATAAACCTCCATCTTGTTGTTGAGTTTATTTGTAGTTGGCTCATGCAGAGCCACCCAAGGAGTCATACAAGCCATTCAGTAGAGGTGGGGCTCTCAGGTTTTCTCCAGTGATGCAGGATACAAACCTTTGCTACACGACCGTAACGAAATTTAAGGGGGCCCTCTGCAAACTACATGGAGGCCCCCCTCTCCGGACTCAGTCAGGAGCTGTCACGCCAGGGTACTGTGCTGAGGGGGCTCCCTGCACAGCGGGGGCTGCGGTGGCCTTTGTTAGTCCACTGCCTTGCTACCTCTAGGAATGTTTCCAGCCACTGGTGTGTATGGATATCTTGGCCGGGAGTATCAGACGTATTGTGCAGGCGTACCAAGTGGGGGACTGGTGAATATAGCAAGTATGGAAGCTTTTTAAGTGGGACCACACTGCCTCCCAATAGGGCTGCATTACTAAGCAAGAATATAGAGGTCTTGCCTGGTTTACACCTCCCGCCAGAGCGAGAGATTAAGATGCTGCTACTTGAGGAAGTCTTGTTTTGAGCACTCTATTAGAGGGAGGATACGTCTAGATATGCCCAACCTTCATCCATGAGTGAAGGGAGGTGTGACGGAATGGGGAAATCCTCAATTTGAGCTGATGTAGCATGGGACTCTGTCCTAAAAAGAGAGGAGTACAAGTCTGTATAGCGACCTCTGATGTCCTGGGGATGTGTCAATAGAGATCCAGACGCCTCTCAGATGGCGAGTATAGCCATTTGGGACTCACATTGATGTAGTTAGACTGCTAGAAATCTGCCCGCCTTATTGCCTGATCATATCCACTTCAGTGTGACGAGTGCTTTTCAGTGGCGGATGTGAAGTATGTATTTAGATGTTGCTTAGACAGCTCTAGGTCTTTCCGCTGGGCCACAGTAGGAGAGGTGGTATACCGGTGCTGGAGCTCCCAATGCTCACACTCAATTTGTTTCAAGTTTGTTAGGGTCTTGTTTAGTTATAGCGGAATCCTGCATCCAAGCCCCGTACAGCGTGGCCTTACTCGCCACCTGCAGTGTCCTGTGGAAATTCACAAAGCTCTCATTGTCTAACAGGTAAGAGCAGATATGGCCTAGAGGTAAAGGCCTTCACGTGCCAGCGAGCTGGAGGTGGGGGGAAGCAACCCAGTTCAATGTCCAATCGGACTATCCTGTGGTCTGTGACACCCGCTTCCACAATGTTGCAGTCAGTGACAAAGGGAAGATGGGGCCCCTGAAGAAGAAAAAAATCTAGGCGAGACTGAGTGTTATGTGAGCAGGAGAGGAAGGTGTATGCCCTGTCTGCTGGGTGGCGAATGTGCCACACATTGACCAGGGCATAGTTTGACATCACATCCTGCAGGATCACCCTGTCTGGCCCATTTTGAGGATCAGATTTGCCTGACCTGACTAGGATCGGGTCCAGAGTCCGATTTAGGAGTGTGCATATCTGACATAAATCTCTCTAGCATAATTACTCATAATTATAGCAGAATTACTCGTACTTACATGAGAAGCATAATCCAGCATTTAGCACTTTTTTCTTAGTGCAAGATGCACCCTTGCATCCAACATGGACCCAAGGATGCATTTTGCACTAAGAAAAGAGCACTTAATGCCACAGGACATGAACAGCAGTAGCCAGCAGCCACTTGCTTTCTCTTAATTCATTGGTCCTGTGCTCCTGCAGTAGGATTTTTTCCCCAAATTACTCTTAATTACTCACAAGAGTAATGCATAATTGCTCCGATTACTCTGGTGTAATTACAAATTTCAAGCAGGCCTAGTTAGATTCCTATCACTCCCCAGGAGCACAATAATGGGTCATATTTAGGTGAGGATTTGGGGCAACCGTGCCAGAAAGTGTGTCTTGTCTGCATTGGATGCATAGATTGAGCTAAGTACTATGGTCTGTCAAGGGAGGTTGCGCCTTATGAGGATGGCCACCCCTCACTTTTTGTAGGAGTTACAGGGAGGAGGTGAGGAGTCGTCTGTCCCTGCTTGTCTTCTGCTGCTAATGATAGTTCCCACCCAATCATACTTGAGCTTTTGTAATTCCTCGGGAAATAGGTGGGTTTCTTAAATGAGCCCAACGTTGGTATGCTTAGTATGTACACAGTGGAGCACTTTATTGTGCTTTAAATAGTGCAATAAACCAATGACATTCAGGGTGACGAGGGTGAGAAGTACAGTCATTCCCCCATGGAGAACTGCTAAGGAAGGTTTCCCAGATGAAGGGGGTCCTTTCACTAGAACCCTGGTAAAAGAGAGTATGGGAGGGGGTAGGTGGGAGAGAGGAGAGTTACTGGAGAGGATGGCTAAGGGGTGTGAGGAGGTGAGTGAGCAGCGGGGGGTGTAGGGCAGCCCCACTGTAGGGAGAAAAGGGCTGAGAAAACGTAAAAACCTTTGAGATACGAGCTAACATCTGTGCCTGATGGCAGCGAATACCCCCAGTGCCCTGGGAAAGCATAACAAGGAAGCCAAGGGTAGGGGGCCAGATCCATCCCAGCTGCTGTCACAAGACGGAGGAGGAGACAACCATGTGGTTGTCATAAGAGGGTAGTAATTACTGATGGAGCGGGCAAGGAAGCCTGATGTATCCGAGAGACATAGGGCTCTGAGAGATCCCTGGTGGATAAGATGGCTCCTGAAACACAATTCCTTCAGGAGAGTGCCATTGCTGCAGCTGTGGGTCCAGTTCCTCGGTCTGGGTGAGAGGGTTAGGAGCAGAGACCGGGTTGGGGTGCGCCACTGTCTCCGAGAAGAGTAATAGTTGAGCCTCTGGTTTGCGAGATGGCATGTGAAGGAGGAGGCAGTAGAGGGGTGGTATGTGCACCTTTAGGAGCAGTGAGTCCGCATATGGTCTTGTAGGACCTGGAGGAGCCACCAAAGGGCTGGTTGAGGTAAACTGAAGGCCCTGCAGTCGGTGCGTCCACCACTGAGGGCAACTGTCTAGAGAATCTCTGGTTGACTTGCCTACGTGGAGAGGTGAGACAAGCCCTCAGCGGATTCCGGATGACTTGTTGGTTTGGTCCTCCACCTGCGGTACATCAGAGGCTTCTTGAGGTGGATATGAAAGTGAGGGAGGACTGCATGACTGTCCCCAGCTTCATCGGGGGCCGGCCCTGTCATGATGCGAGTCGGGAGCAACCGGCCCCCATCCCTGTGGTCCTCTGTGGAGCTGGCTGCCAGCCCTGTGTAAGTCTGGTGGGAGGAAAGGCATCTGTGAGCAAGTAGTTGCTCGGGCCGTCCGGTCTCTCCCGTTAAAAAAAAATACTCCGAAGGCTTGTATAGGGGTTATTAAGTTTGTTTGGTATCTTTATTTTTACACAGTCAGGTTCGTATATCCCATTGAGTCTTGGGTAGATACACCTGGTCCCAAGTTTAGGGTTGCCAAAAGTGAAAGTCAGAAAACTGGGAAAACAAAAGGTAAACAAGGAAACACAGTCCGCATCCACCCGTGGTTGTTCTCTCCCTCTCTTGCTGGTCTTGCCTCAGCCTTGCTTCTCGTCCTCTTGAAGGAGGAGGGGGAAAGGGGTGCCGGCAATGGAGATCATGGGAACCAAATAAAGAAAAGAAAGAAAAGGACACAATCAGGTCTCAAACTCAGACCGGTACTAATAACAGGGAAGAGTGCTCCCGTCACCTGTGCTCCCTAACGTGCGGTGCCTAGGTGCCAGGGGAAATTCAGTGCTTTGGGGTGGTGCGGCCCTTAAACCCCGCCCACCAGCCCCTAACAGAAAAGAACTCTGTTTGGGGCACTTGCCTGGACCCTCGACCCTCCTGGGCCGTGGGGGTGGAAGTCACAGCCTCCACTTCCACTGGTGGAGTACTGGACTCGATCGCGTTGCTCCTAGAACGGTCGTCTGTCTGCTTCTCCTTCTCGCCGGCTGGAATCGTTTCTTCGGTCACCTCCCTCTCGTCAGCTTCATCTCTCTCCTTCTCCTTGGGTGTGTTTCGCAGCGTCTTCTTGTCCTCCAAGGTCCCGCCTGGCCGTCCTCTGATTGGTGGGAGGCTGTCGGTATCTGGTTGGACCGCTAGACCGTCGACTCTGTTTCCTGTTTGCCACATGGCGGCCGCCATGTTGGAAAGGTCGGGTGATTCCGGTGTTGCAGGAGGGGCACCCTCACAGCCTCCTATGAGGTGTTGAGACAAGGGAAGTGTGTTCAGCCCTGGGTGCCTAGTCCCCAAGCTGTGCGTCCCAGGTCGAGGAAGCATGCAGGAGGTGTGTACTCACTCCGACCGGCAGATGCACCATCCCACACCGCGGCCAACCACAGGCCTTTGGGAGGGTCCGTGTAACCTAATCCCTGGGCTCCGTCGAGGGGATTAGGGGGAGAAGATTGCAGGTCCGTGTGGTTCTGATGGTGTGGCGTGTCTCCAGTGGGCAGGAAACCATACTTGTCACATGGGGGTGTGGAGGTAGTCCCACAAAACCTCTTGCGGGGGCCCTTGGGAGCATCCCTGCGAGTGTCCCTGCCATCAGAGCTCCTAACGATCGGGGGCAGGGTCGAGTGGGGCAACCTATGTGGGCAAGTGAATACGCACTCCATTCTCCAATTGGCAGCTGGAGAAGAACGAGGAAGTCAGGGGCATGTGGGAGCTGTAGAAGGGAGTGCCCATCCCAATCAGCTCCTAGCTCTACCCCACCTGCAGTATTTTAAATGGCAGCCACTGTTTTCTTGGGGTCCACAGTGTAACAAGGCGGTAACCCTGTTTCTTGTGTGGAAACGTGATTACAATTTGGGCTCTTAATTGCTCCATTAGGGCTGTTTATCTGCTCGATTTTTACCAGGTAAAATCCGGCACAAATCATTTTTTGTAAATAACTTTGTCATGAAATGGCCCTGTCGGAGGAGGATATGGTCTTGCATGGGTTCAGCTTCGTTTTACTCCAGCTGAAATGGCCCTTCCATCTTGGGGCAGGACTTTCTAGAGTACTTGTAAACCCACGACCAAAGAATCCCTCCTTGACTGCTGTAGACAATCATGAGGATTGCCACTGAATAATAGACTGGCCTAGTAGGTCTAGAATGTGTCTCTTTATTGTATCCTCCAACCATATCAGTCCAATCCTCACTCCTCAATCAACCTGTGGTTACTCTTATGCTGTGCTCATGTCTGGAGCAATCTCCAGTCAACTTACATCGATTCTAGCACCCGTAAACTCCGATCAAATATATTCCAGCATCAGAGGTACAAAAACTGGACGAGCTCTTGGCATGGAACCAAGGATGGGAACAGGAACGAAGAAGCACTTGGCTGGAGCCAAGACCCCAGATTTTCAGGAAGGTGAACTGGTCATGAGTAAGTGGCAACACAAAGAGGCAAAATACAGATTGCACTTCAAAATCAATCAGCTAAAAAAACAAGAATTGGCAAAGCCAATATGTCTTGTCTTTTAGACCACTTGTCTTTGCCAATCCTGTTTGCCAATGATTTGTAGCATCGACAAAAAGCATTTTTTGCTAATGCTGTGAAGCCTCATCTAATAAAAAAAAGGCACAATGATGCATGCTATGGCCATGTCATTTCGCAAAGTGTAACCACAATGGGGTGACCCTGTGTCCCTCAGAACCTGGGTATGTATACGAAAAGCTACAATGGTTCTGTCGGGGAGATCACAATTGCTTTGCAAAAAATGAAGTGAAACAAAGATAGTTGCTTAATACCTAATCAATAAGTTCGAAAACGATAGCATTTGCATTGGTTAATGGCACGCATATTCAACAATGTTGGAACACAAAGATATAAAACACTGACTAGTATATGCTTGCAAAAAATTATTATTTTATATAGATTGAAGCTTATATCAATATTTACAAGTAATCAAAGGGCTGCCAATACAAAATATACTGATAAAGTGACGTGTGGTAAAGTGACATTGAGTGCTCAGTGCTGGTGGTGCAGTGCATATATACAAAGTGACATTATATACAAATATGTAAACAGAGAACTGGTATGTGGTCAGGACGACAAAATAGACAATATCTCTGGTAGATGGCACATTTGCTTATTGATTTAGACCCAGAGACTTGATGGCGCTGAACCATGTGTAATCGTCGACGTTTCGACCCTGACTGGGCGTTATTAGGGTGTCATGGCGGGTCTTCTTCAGGACAGAAAAGGGGATTGACAGCCTGAAAGCATGGGGGAAATAAAATTCAAACTGTGTTCCAACTATCAAGGGCAAGACGATTGGGTAGTGTAGGAGTATCTATTACTCACCCAACAAGTGGGAGGTCTCCCTTTGGCGTCCCTCGTTGAGTGGAGGCCATCAATATATCAAAAATTAGATCAAACAATTTTAGCCCCTGAGCGAGGCCACGCGAGTGGGGGGAATTAAGACACAAATTGTGTGCAAATTATGAGCCTTACCTGCACGTGTCAGAAAGGCTCAGGGAATAGGTGTGCTTCGTGGATTGGGAAATCTGAGGATGAATATATGCAATGGATAAGGCAGAGAATTCACGTGGAAATATTCAACACTAATGCGGCCACAGGTAGTCACTTATAAACGCCACATAGAAAGGCTTACCTAAGTAGAGGAGGTCGGAGGCTGTTAAGTGTTAATCAGTCAGTCAAGGACACAAATTGAATAGGGTCCAACAGGGAGGCCAGGCGGCAATCCTGTAAGTAAAGCGCAAGGGAATTAAATGCTCTATGTGCTTTCTGAGTGGAGGATTAGAATTCAAAAGCAGGAGCTAGAGAAGCCCGCTTACTGGGTCCGTACGCACGCTCGGTCGCAGTCTTGAATGAGGCTGCCTGCCTCGCGGTAAAAAACTGCACCGAGAGCAGTTTATGTGGCAGCTTGCACGTAGGAAGCGTGCGCGGCCCGTGACAGTAGCTGGATGCTGCTCAAAGTGTCGCCGGTTATTTCGCAATAACCGGGAGGGTCAAAAGTCAAACAAATGACACTGACGATTTACTACTTGGATTGAAAGACCCGATGGCTCAATTGTAAATAGGAAAGTGAGCCGTGGTAAAAGCCATTTGTCTAATACGCCCGTTTTCCTGATGCACATAAATTCCGAGACTCAATATAATAGGCAATGTTGAGGCGAACATGATGTGTAAATAAAATTTGTTGCTACAAGCATGCGCATGAGTTTATACACAAATTATCAGTTCAGAGGCTCAATAACGTAGACAATGTTGAGGCGAACATGCAGATTAGATCAAATCCGTTGGTACAAATGGGCTTGAAAAATTGTACACAAAATAAAATAATGAAGGCCCCTTCAGGTGAAGTATACATTGGGCAATCCATGTAATTACTGGGAAAGAAATAGCATCTTGCCAAAGAACATTACATGTGGTTGCAGAATAAAACGTAAGTGACCACTCTGATAAAGCATGCTGTAAGTGATTGGTAGTGTACGTGAAGTGTGCACCAATTCAAATAGATCATGCTGTAAGAAAACATGTATCTGGTCACGAAAACCACGCTATGCAGACAAGTTACAGATATCAGATAGACATGGAGGAGAAGACCCCTTTGGTAATCAGTGTTACAGGGAACAGGTATGTGGTCACAAGAACCACGTTATTGAGACAAGTTACAGATATCAGATAAATATGCAGGAGAGAGTCCCTTTGGTAATCAGTGTTACAGAGAGCAGGTACACATGGTGGAAGAAGGCCGTTAAGATGTAACACATTATGGCTTCATTGTACATAAGGAAAGAAGGAAATGGGCCTATGGGTGTAATGTCACAGCTGGCCCATTTGTCTCGAGGTCTCCTCTAGTTCATTTAACCCATTCTCAACCGTGTTAAGGGAATGAATCCATTTACACGCTTTGAGGTTGAGGGATAAAGCGATTGAACCACCTCTGGGATGCATACGTATTTTCTCCACCACCCACTATTTTAGAGTTTCAGATGTATGGTTCAGAGTATTGAAATGTTCAACTAGTGGGGCTCCCTGTACTTTGCATTTTATCCTGCTCATGTGTTGAAGAACTCTCGCCTTAACCTTCTGTTTGTTCTGACCAATATAAAGCATGTCGCAGGGACATGTGATTGCATAAATGACATTTGCACTGTTGCAATTTGTGTGCAAGGGGAGATTGTATGTTCTGTGCGCGAATGAGGTCCCTTCTACTGTTAGCGAACAGGCCTTGCAGTGGCCGCACTTGTGGTGTCCAGTCAAGGGGGCAAGCCTAGCGGGCGTCTGATGTCGGGTGGTTTAGGAGGTTCCAGGTAGGCTTTGACCACAACGTCCTTGACATTTTTGCCCCTCTTGAAAGGAAAGATGGGATCTTTAGTCGTGCCCAGTTCGCTAGAGACTAAGCTCCAATATTTTTTCATGATCTTTTTGATCTCGCTGCCTCTTGAGTTAAATGTAGTGACACAGACGATGTTCTCTTGTCCAGTGGTTTTCGTTTTCACTTGGAGGAGGATGTCACGGGGGCAATACCAGGCTCGTTTTCTAGCCCGCTTGAGCAGACCCATTGGGTATCCTCTCCCTTTTAGACGGATGGTAAGTATCTCTGTTTCCTTGAAGAAGTCCACCCTACGGGTGCAGTTTCGCCTGAGCCTAAGAAACTGACCGTATGAAAGGTTGTCCCTCAGGCTTCTAGGGTGGTGCGAGTCATATTTAAGAAGCGTATTTCGTTCCGTAGGCTTCCTGTAGAGGTCAGTAAAGAGTGCCCTTTCCTCTACTTTGAAAGTGAGATCCAAGAAGTTGATGGTTTCGTTGCTGTAGGACATGGTAAACTGGATATCACTGGATCTGCTAATAAGCCAGTCCCTGAAGGCAAGCAAGTCTGTTTCAGTGCCGGTCCATATCATCATCACATCATCTATATAGCGCTTCCATACTTCAATGTGGTCTATGAAAGGATTGTTAGAATTATATAGATGTTCATCTTCATAAGAGTCCATGAAGAGATTGGCTAGGCTGGGAGCGAACCTGCACTTTACCATCGCAACGCCTTTGTATTGATAGTAGTACTGGTTCCTAAAGATGAAATAGTTCTTTGTCATTGCAATATCCAGGAGTGATACCAGGAATCTGGTTGGTATCCAGTGTGGTTTTGGACGTTTTTCTAGTGTTTCCCTGACAACCTCTAGTGCCCTCCCCTGTGGTATGCTGGTATAGAGGGAAGACACGTCAAGGGTCACCATGAGTTGAGTCTTGACATCAAAAGGTTGGCCTTCAAGTAACTGAATGATGTGCATGGTGTCCCGCACAAACGATTTGGTTTCCATCACCCACGGCTGTAGGAAGTTGTCGATGTATTGGTTTAAAGGTTCCAGGAGTGAACCACAACCCAAAACAATTGGTCTCCCTGGTGGTCTGTCCAGGCGTTTGTGCACTTTAGGTAAAGTGTAGATTGTGGGTATTTTTGGATCCTTTTTATTCAGGAAATCACATTCGGGTTGGCTCAGAAAGCCTTGGCTTAGACCATCCTTGGTCAGGTCTTCAATCAGTTTCATGATCTCTGGTGTAGGATCCCTTGGTGTTGGGAGGTAGCTCTCCCTGACATTTAGTTGTTGTTCAATCTCATCCACATAGTCTGGTGTATTTTGTATTACCACAGCTCCACCCTTGTCGGCTGCCTTGATGACAATGGATTCGTTTGCTCCCAGGGACTGTAGGGCCAGACGTTCCTCTCTACTGATGTTGTATTTGATGTACTTTCGATTCTTCAATAAGTCCATGGTTTCTTTGAGGACAATCTGCTCATACGCCAATTTTTTTTTGCTCATCAGGTATGCAGCTGGGGTGAAGGTAGATGGAGGCCTGAAGGTTGTGGCCGCGGAAGTCGGGGTGTAATCCCTGTTTTTAAAGTGATATTTGAGTCTGATTTTTCTAAAAAACCTTTGTAGCTCCAACTTGACGTTAAAGGTGTCCGGGGGGATGTAGGGACGAAGGTCAGTCCTTTCGAAAGAATACGTTTCTCAGCTTCTGATAATGAGTAGTTGGAAAGGTTTATAATGGGGTCGAGGGTAGCAATGGCCATGGTGTTGGAAGGTTCAATGGCACCGGGAATGTTCTGTTCAGGCACAGTAGTCGGAGATTCTCTCTCATTGGAGAGGAGAGTCACGGAAGGTGTGTCTATAACTGCCATATCGTTGGGGGGGGGGTCATACTCTGGTTAGAAATGTTCTGTTCAAGTACAGTGGTCGGGGATTCGCTCCCAGTGGAGATGAAAGTCGTAGAAGGTGTACTGGCTGGGGACTCAGTGATCCGGGGCTCTATTCCGGTGGAAAGGGGAGTCAAAACTTGTGTATGTTTAGCTTGCACACTATAAAGTGGTGTCATACTCTGGTTAGAAGTCATATTTTTCACCATCTGTATGTTTGTCTGCGTGTTTGAATTTCGCCGTGTGATTCTGGTTGGTAGAATCTTACTCGTGATTTGCCCCTCTGGTTGTTCCTGCCCCTGTTCCAACCCCGTTGACGCTCCCAGTTCTGCTCTGTTCCGCCACCCCTGTTGGGGATACGGTTGTCTTCCCCTAAAAAAGGCTGGGTGTCCTGGTATTTTTGACCCTGGTACCCTTGAAGACTTGTGGATGGTCTATCTGAGTCAGTGTCAGAACCACTGCCTATAGAGGAGTCCGAGAAGGTAGCGAACCTCCTCGGGCCCTGTCTACTCCTGTTTGTGAAAAAGCCCTGACTATCCTGCTGATAGTATTCATCTGCCAGATAAGGGTAAGTCAGTTTTTTGTCGTAGTTTCTCACGTCCTTAGTCAGCTTATCCAACTTCCTATTCAATGTCACTGTGTTGAACTCCACTAGGGCATTTCTGCACGCTCTAGTGCTTCCTTTGCATTAGTCAAGGCTCTATCCTCAATAATTTCCTTTTTAATTTCAGCTATCTCTTGTGTCAGTTTCTTGACATATTCGATTGCAGTTTCTACCCCAAGCACCATCCAGTGCCTGGAGCAGTTGTTTGAAATGTATTTGCCCCCAACAAAAAGTTTGAATCTCCCTGTTCCTGAATCAGTTTGTTGATGTACTCTTCGCTGTAGGACAGGATATCCTTTTCTGACATACTTTGCCCAATTAGCTAATCTTAAGGGTAAATTCTCTTTAGACAATAGATGAGAGCTAAAAAACCCTCGCAGGTATGCACCTGCACCAGATAAAGTGTAACCACAATGGGGTGACACTGTGTCCCTCAGAACCTGGGTATGTATACGAAAAGCTACAATGGTTCTGTCGGGGAGAGCACAATTGCTTTGCAAAAAATGAAGTGAAACAAAGATAGTTGCTTAATACCTAATCAATAAGTTCTAAAATGATAGCAGTTGGGGAATAAATGCCTTTGAAATGAGCCACCCAATCCTCAGATTTCCCAATCCACGAAGCACACCTATTCCCTGAGCCTTTCTGACACGTGCAGGTAAGACTCATAATTTGCACACAATTTGTGTCTTAATTACCCCACCTGCGTGGCCTCGCTCGGGGGCTAAAATTGTTCGATCTATTTTTAGATATATTGACGGCCTCCACTCAACAAGGGACGCCAAAGGGAGACCTTCCACTTGTTGGGTGAGTAATAGATACTCCTAGATACTCCTACACTACCCAATCATCTTGCCCTTGATAGTTGGAACACAGTTTGAATTTTATTTCCCCCTTGCTTTCAGGCTGTCAATCCCCTTTTCTGTCCTGAAGAAGACCCGCCATGACACCCTAATAACGCCCAGTCAGGGTCGAAACGTCAACGATTACCCATGGTTCAGCGCAATCAAGTCTCTGGGTATAAATCAATAAGCAAATGTGCCATCTACCAGAGATATTGTCTATTTTGTCGTCCTGACCACATTCCAGTTCTCTGTGTACATATTTGTATATAATGTCACTTTGTATATATGCACTGCACCACCAGCACTGAGCACTCAATGTCACTTTACCACACGTCACTTTATCAGTATATTTTGCATTGGCAGCCCTTTGATTACTTGTAAATATTGATATAAGCTTCAATCTATATAAAATAATAATTCTTTGCAAGCAGTTTTATATCTTTGTGTTCCAACATTGTTGAATATGCATGCCATTAACCAATGCAAATGCTATCGTTTTCGAACTTATTGATTAGGTATTAAGCAACTATCTTTGTTTCACTTCATTTTTTGCAAAGCAATTGTGCTCTCCCCGACAGAACCATTGTAGCTTTTCGCATGTCATTTCGCAGGCGTACTCATGTGTGCTCCTACAATATGACAAAACCACCATTTAAAAAAAAAAAGTTACTGGTCCAAGATGGATTGATTAATTTTAATTTTTTTAAATTTTGTGGCACAAAAGCACTTTTTAAGGCAGAGGGGCGGGCAACAATTGCTGCTTGCCTGTCCAAAAACATCAAAATATAATTTAAAAAAGGAACACAGGGCTGGGGTGGGCAACACAGAAGAAGGGCGGTAGTTAGTGGGTAATAGCAATGGGGAGTGGGAGGTGGGGATAGAATACAAATAAAGCTGATGGGAGAGGAGAGAAAAAGCATCACACTAGGGTGAGAGCAACAATGGTGAAAAAATACATGAAGGAGAGAGCAACATGTAGCACGGGGCAAAGGAGTTTGGTGGGGCAAAATCACATAAGAGAGAAAGCAAGCAGCACACGAGGAAGGGAGCAAAACAGTGTGTGGGTCGAGTATTTGGCATGGGCAGAAGCACACTAGGAAGAGAGCTCTAAAATATATGAATTCTCATTGAGTGTTTACCAAAAGGAAAAAAGTAGTTCCATAAAATTGGAAACTGAAAGGATACAAGCAAGTCAATTAAAAGGATGTTAAAGATGCTATGCTCCAAGGGAGGGACAAATACAAGAAGCGGAAGGCAAGCCATTAAATAGGAAGCAAGCAAATGAGAGTGACAATAAAGCCAACCAATGGTAAGCAATGGGTGGACTTTAAGCCCACTATATTTTTGTAAGGCCACAACAGTTGTTTTGCAACCAAACAGTTTGCTTTGTGTCGTAGGTGAGACCTAAAAACATATAAGAACTTCAAGGAATGGAGCAGATGAAGAGCTACGTCTTCAGTAACTTGCTGAATACAGGATGACTATGAAGAGCCCAAAGATGAGGGTCAACGAATTACAGATTTTGGCAGTCAAAAAGGAAAAGAATCTGCCACCAGCCTTGGTACAAGACACCCAAGAAAGATCAGCGAGGTGGCACAGGCTGATCACAGATTATGAGAAAGACTCTAGTGTCTGATATAAGACATGGTCCTGCGCAATGAAGAGCATGAAAAAGATGTTTGTGAACTGGCTTCCAGTGACATTTGTGCTGCTACTCAGAAATTTGTGCTGTGTGCCCCAGGCCAAGACCAAAGTGAACGGCCATTTTCTTATTTACTTGTAGCTGTTGGAGACCTACATATATGAGGTTATCAGAGTCCAGGTTACAGGGCATAAGGGATTGTGTCAAAATCTTTTGACATGCCTGGGGAAGCAAGAAAAGAATACTATGTAGAGTTCTAAGAATGGAAAAAATGGGAGGAGGGAACTTTTTATAAGGCTTAAAGGAAGCTGGTCATAAATAATCCTGATATTGGGTACTTGTAGGAGTATGTGGGATAATACTTTTGTTAGTATTTAGCTTTATGTGGTTACCATGTATCCAGATGGTAATGCCTACCAGACACTTTTCAAACCAAAGTTGGAGCTGGATTGCCTTGGAGTGATGGTGAAGGTGTAGAATAAGCTTTGTGTCATTCGCATCGAAAGAAAGCTGGAACCTGGGAGCTTGGAGGAGACACGCTGAGGTAATCACATTGAGAATAAAAAGGACCTGGTCGAACTCCAAATAAGCTTGCTTGAAGGAAGGAGTACAAAGCCAAAAGGCTTCCACCTGTTCTCTGTATTTTTTTATATGCACTGTCTTCTGCCGTGCTCTCCATCAATTGAGTAGGAAGTTAGGAAGTGGAGACCATGGCATATGCAGGAGGTAGGTAGAAGAGGACCAGGTTTAGTCTGGCTCCAGAGGAGATTGCTGTCCGACTTGAGCAGAAAGTGGATTCACCAATTTTAGAAATTAAAGGGACAAGAGAGATTGGTGATAGTTCAAATGGACTGAAGGGTCTTTGATGATGACGGCAACCTGCAAACATATCAAAAGCATCAGCGTTGTCCAGGACTAAGGTGGCTTTTAAGAAATTGTGAGGGGAAGACATTGTTGTGGAAGACAGACTGTCCTCAAACCGGGAACTGTTTGACCCTGTTAGGGATAAAGATGGAAGGAGTATTGACACACCTCCAGCCTCCCACATAACGTTAGGGGTTCAGTCTTCTAGAAGCTGGGCAACAAGGGAAGAAGTGAGGCAAGCCATACTTGTTACAAATAGCACTCCGTTTGATTTTGAAGTCTCTGCCTGCTGGTTTCCAGAGTGGCATAGCAGCAGTGTCTACTGGTTGTTGTATCTCAAAGGCCTTCTGGGTTGTACTTCTGGGTTTCTGTGGGTGGGGTAGGCTGTTGCAATTTTTGACCTACCCTTCACCCTTTTTCTAGAGGTGCTGGTGAGCGATTTTCCCCTTATATTCTCTTCCACTTTTGTACCTAATGTGCTAGGTACATGGCCCGCTAGATTGGGAGGGCAGGGATCCATCTGACGCTCTGCGTCCTATCTCCCGTCTATGTTTCCCGAGGAGCCAGTAGGTTACGGGTCAGGGTTTGGTGTTTCCCTGCATCTTCCTAGCTTCTTTTTATTATGCAGCCTTGCACTTTAAGAAACTGCAGCCCTCATTACAAGTGGTCCAACTGGGAAATTGATTACTGCACATTATAAAATCTGATACCACAGGGATCGAAATGTAAAAGGTGCGATAATTATCCCCTATTAAGAGTTGCACCCTTTAAACATGCGGCATACCATGCAGATTTCGGTGCTTTGCACACTAACATATCCATATACTGTAATTTACTGCTGACATTTACCTGGAGAAAATTGCAAGTCTTATTTACGCTAACTACCACAAAACTTGTAATTCAGATTTCTGTGCAAATAGTTAGCATTTAATAAAGTATTAATAAAGTGTTTCAACACTGGTTGCAGAGGGACTAGACGTCACAGTCTGTACTTTTGGACACCTTCTCTTTCGCAGTATTTATCAGATGGTGCCTTAAAATACTGGATATTGTAAACTAGGAGTCCTAGACCTTTGGCTTGGCTTACATTTAGTTATTTTAAGAAGGTACTGTGTGGCTGGACTACTAACGTTTGCAAGCTTTAGGCCTAAGGTGGTCCTTGCTTAACACTGTGTCAACTTGGCAGTAGATGTCTTTCTGAACACTCTCCGCAGCTTAGGGTTACTTGGAGGTGCTTTGTCATGTGTGACCTATCGATCCTTCCTAACTCTTTGGTGAGGCTTGGATCTTTAATTGATACCTCACTTAACGAGCCTTTGGTTGGATTTTGCACATCTTTTTTTAAAGGTGGTTTGTGAGATATGCCTGCTGGTGTGCTGTGTTTCTTCAGCATTTTGTTTTCAATTTTTCGTTATCAGATGGTGTTATGGTCGTATTGCTCCCTTCTGGTCTGTGAGCTGCGAGTTGACTTTTTATCTCTGGTCCCCAGCCTATCTGCGACAGTATCTATGCATTCATAATCGAGCATCTGATCATTGATCTCCCTATGGTGGTTTAGAAGTTACTGGTTGGAAGGCTGATCATTCCAGTTGGATTGGGAGAAAGTTCCTAATTTCAGTCTGTTTTCATCAAATGATTGGAATTGTATACAATTTGACCGCTCTGTTTCCTTTCTGGTCTAAGCAAGGGATAGCTCAATGAGCTAAAAGCGTGTAGTTTTGTACTGGTCAAGAGTCTGACAAGGCCTTTGCCTTTCATTTGTAAGAATGTTGGTAAACACCAAACATGTGTAATAGTGACAACCTGCTCTTTTACCTGAAGGTTACTTTGGTCCCTCCTATAGTCTCATTCTCTGTTGGACTGGGAGTAGAACATGTCTGGACACAGTGACTCTGGCGTCTGCAAATGATCGTTGATGGTCTTGGGTTTGTGGAATAAATATTGATCTTGACATTTTGGGCTCTCCACCCATACTCTCTGATGGACATGGAGTATGTGTTTAGCCCAAAGTTACTCTGGATTTTGTCAATATTATTTGCTGAATAGTGAACTTGTAGATTAATCTTTGTTCAATCAGGTCTCTTCTTATGCTCCCTGCTGATCCTGGGGCTTAAGGTGGCTTAAAATGTTAGACTCTGATCACTTTGGGTTCCTGTTGTACTCCCTGCTGAACATCTAGTGTGCAGCGTTAGATATTAGTCTCTGTGGCTTCTGTGTTTGCTCGTTCGAGTCTGCTGTGCAACATGTAAAAAAAGCCATTGACAAATTCAATTGATTTTGCATAGTCAAAACCTATTGGCTTTGCCAATGCTTGTTTGGATATGTTCTGGGATTTGGGCACAGTTCCCTTAGGTAACTCTCTTTAGGCACCAGGGTATCTGGTCTAGATTCTTCCTTATGATATATATTTTTAATCATGCCGCCCCCATTTAGTTCCAGCGTGGACTGGGTATCATGGGCTTTCATTTGCCATTTCACATTTTTGGAACTGATGTTTGTACTGACTTGGCTAAGACAGGATGGGGGATTCTGTCCAGGCGAACCTGTCTGACTCTTCGTGGTCCCAAGTATATTGTGGTCTTTCAGATATTTCGGATTTGCAATTCTGGTGTCCTTCCAACATTACCTTTGGTGATACTATTTTGCTGAAAAGTGATTGGTATTTGGTAGTAATCGACTTGTGTGATTACTGCTCTGGTATATCTTGAATTAGTAAGTACAGGGACAAGGAGGAAATGTGCTGATTGCTAATTGAAATTATGGCACTTACCTCATTGTCCCACACTTGCGGCCCACCCGTCCTCTTGTGATCACGACCTCGATCACTAGTGCTTTGGGGTTACAAGAGGATCTGGGGATCTCCTCCCCCTTCATGGCCCTGGCTGAGGGAAGGGTGGAAAGCGAGCGAAAGGAGCCAATTTAGAGTTTGCCATGTCACGTGGTGTCTGGGAGGCAGTGAACACTCCTCAGATGGTAAGTACTAGGATGAACAAGGGTAATTGGAGAAAGGAAAATTACCAGTAAGTAATCGCCATAATACTGCATGTTGCAACAGCACTCACCCTTCACTTACAGAGAGTACTGTTTTCTAGAAATGTGATTTGCAGAAACATTTTACACATATCAGGGACTTAATTCCCAATTGTACCTGCAATGTAGTGTTTAAGTTTCGTAAACCTCTGAACTACATCAGTGGCTTAATGCGCTTACAAAGCCACAATTTGCTACTAAACTTACTTAACAAAATACTTGGCGGAGAATACCCACCCTCTTCCTTTACAGTGGTCCTTATAGCCCTTATGTTTTGACCAAACATTGCAGCTGGTCTAATGTGCTTACAAAATGCACTATTTTCTATTGCATGTGTTTCCAAGTCCTGCTCGTATCCACCATGCACCAGGTCGACTGGCCACAGAGGGCAAGAAGAAATGCTTACATAGTTTGCCCTCCACTACTGCCATGCAGCCTGTATTAAATAAATGGTCAATGTTATTGTTGATCCACACATTCAAAAATAGTTTTTATTTTTTCTGAGGAAGATTGAGCAGCGTGAATGTTCTGCTCGTGCACAGCAGATGTTAAGCCCTCCACAGATGTGTATCGTCACTAGCGCCTTGGGCCTCTGTGAGGACAGTCGTGCTGTATACACGCACTGTTCCGCTTGCCTTGGCCCTGGGAGACCCTCTGAGCTCTGGAAAGCGCCCTGACGCCTCACTCCCACAGCCCTTCCTCCCACGCCATGCTTGTCCATAACCGGGAGTTCATGGGAAGTGAACCCGCCGGGCGAGCCGCGACACGCCGTGATGAAGGCCGGCTGTGCTCGCTTCTGCTTCCGGAGGGAACCCCGCGCCTGCTGTTTATTCTCTAAACAGTGGGAATTTAAGAACCTCGGAACCGCTGGGCCGGCCATCCCTGTGTCCTGCACTAACAGGGGATGGATGCTATTCGCACGATTAATGCTCGCTGCCGACCTGGATTGTACCTGTCGACCCGGAGTACATTAAGAACCCAAATACATTTAAGGTGAAAGTTCTGTGGAAAAAAAAATCCTCCATACTCCCTTGTCGAGTTCTGGTGCACCTATGCTACACTATACATTCCTGAGAGCAGAGGTCGAAGTGGGCGGGGTCTATGAGGACAATTCCAAACTTTTTTACATTTGACCAAAATAGTTCCCATATTTTTTTTGTTAAATTGAACTGCTTGTGAAGATGATGATCTTGGGTTGTCTCAGGCTGAAAGGGCATGAGGGAGTCTCCTGTACTGTGAAGTGAGAGAATGGACAGACTGCTAAAGAAGAAACAAGCCTTCTCGCTAGGGTGCCTGCTATCTGAAAGAAATGTAAATGTGTGCATCAAGTCTAAAGGTTGCTTTAGAGTATGTTTAGGCTTTATTTGATAGAATTATTTGCAGATTCAAGATGAGGGAGTTATTGTTTTTGAGAGATACTCTGAGGGTATTTCCAGTCCCGGAATGTGTCCCTTTAATGGAAATCCGTTAAAAAAGAAATGGCACTAAGCACAGTCTGATTGTATTTTACTAAAATATAACATTTGAAAGCGCTCTCAGCACTTGAACACTTTTGCATGTTTTGTGTCCGTTATTCTTGTACTGAGTGTAGCCTATCTAACACTCTGTGATACATTTGTTAAACTAATAACTCACATGTTCACAGTGCTTTCTGTCACAGACTGGGACCTCCTAGCACTGTAAATACATGTCACTATTCCACAGGATTCAAATATGTGACCCTCTGACTACACACAAAGAGATCTGAAGTGATCACATAAATCAACTCGCCATTCCTACCTGGACAATGCATCTTCACGATTGGTTTAACTTGCAGCTGTTTTTCATTTAAGGCAGTGGTTCCCAAACTTTTTTGACCCGTGGCTCCCTTGACCTAATTGGCAGTTGGCCGCGGCTCCCCACCATTTTTTTACCGGAAGCCAAAACATGCTGCTGTGTGTATTTTGTGCATATTATTATATCTGTCCTCTTCAATCCTTCCACTATCCTTTTTCAATCCAAATTAAAATCTCACATGTCCACCCCGCAATTTAATTTCATATCTCCCAATACTAATTCACCACTAATCCTCTTTGGATGCGTGCTACTCGCTGAAATAGTGCTTCGACAAGTGTAGTAAGCGCTAAATAAATGCAATTACAATATAGACATCGATTGTTGTTACCGCAAAATAGCACTGACCGTAATCGTTCTGAATTCACCGGGAAACCCAATATAGTAGTTTCACACCCGATAGACACTGCAGAAATTGGAACTTCTGAATGCGAAATGACCTTTGTATTTTCATATTTCCTTCTGCTTCTTCCCTCGTCGCCCAGCCAGTCCATATACCCCATCCCAGTACTGCCCCATCCTCTTCCTGCAGCCTCATAACTTCCCAACCTGCTTGCTCATCTCAAAAAATTACTCGGGATACGGATTTGGGAGGCGCGGGAGGGGTGCTGCACTCAAGTCACACCTAGTTGTCAAGTGAAAGTGGGGCACGGGGTCAGGGCCGGCTTTAGAGATGGTGGCGCCCTGTGCAACATTCTTTGTTGGCGCCCCCTCTCCCCACACATCAAACTATGCATTTTTTTCTTTGGTGCGGTCTGTCATTTCCCGGCTGTGTACCCGCATAATTTTCCATAGAATCATAATTTTAGTTGGCCCATATGTGACCATTATTCTGTCTCCAGAGCCATCAGCCATGTGCAGTTGGCAAGTGCTCCAACTGAACTCCCTAACAGGGAGGGCAGTGGATATGGAATGGATGATGGAGTGCGGGATGAGGAGGGAACACGCGGGAAAGGGATGGACCCACTGGCCCATATGTAACCACTTCCATCTCCCTCTACTTGCAAAGAGGCCAAGGAATAGATGAACATGTAATTTGATACTTTTCTGACCTAGTGACAGGCACTTACAACGACATACACTGGTTTCAGTCTCAACTCCAGAGCTCTAAATCATGTCCCATCCTCAACATCTATTCACACTTTTAAATCGCACTATACAAGGACCGTTGCATGAAAACCAAAACTACAGAAACTCACCAGAGAAAAATAAATACTCCTACAGGTTAGGGGAGCATAACATGCAACATGCTCTAAAATGAGTGAAATGTAAAACAGAACTGTGTGGCTGCCTTGAATTACATCAAGGGTTCTTACAGTCTTTGCCGAGAACCAAATCAGAGTTTTTTATTTGTAAAGTTAAAGACTTCAATAGAAGACAGCATGGAATCACATTTCAATGGCAGGCTGTATTTACTTGAAGTGCTTACCATTAGCAGGGCCCTTCCCTGCACACAGCACAGTCAGAAATTTAAAAGTAAATGCTTCTTTTCAAGATACAGGTCTATGACTCTAGCGTGCCCCTTCTCCCTCCCCTTTCAGTGTTTGAGTGGGATGGAACAGGATTGTAGGGGGTCTCCAAAAGGATCATGGCCAAAGAAACCTAACAAGAAATCCGTTCCAAAAAGGTGAGGCCTGTTCAATTAATTTTGTGACTTTAAATATTTGAAGTAGAATCCTGTTCTTTTGATAGAGTGCCACCTGTAAATTATTGTGTGCCTCACTGAGGTTTCTTAAATGTATCCAGATAGATCACAGAGCAACGAACATGTGCCTAAAACAAACCAGGCCTATTGGCTTTGCCAGTGCATATTAACAGTCTCACATAAATAAATAACACCATGTGAATAATTAGAATTGAAAATCCATCAATTCTTGAAATATAAGACTGTGAATTAAACATTTCCAAGTTCTTTGCAAGGAGTTTCTTTTGAAGTAAATAATTAGTCCAGTTCTTCCTTCCCTACCATTTTCCTCTGCATTCTCTCATTCTGCTATACGCTCCCCGCATCTTTCTGAAATACTTGAAATACTCTCTCAATTCTCCTTCATCACCCTTTTCACTCAGACCTTTCACATTTAATTCCTTGTGTCACCTACTCCACCATACCCTTGCACGTGCGTTCACACACACACACACACACACACACACGCACACGCACACACACACACACACACACTCACTCTCTGTCTCTCTGTGTCCCTCATCTAGGAATACAGAATTTTCTTTTACTTTTTGCTCAGTCCTAATCCCCACAACTGTGCACCTCCATCACCCACTTTCACATAAATTAGTAATTACTATCAGCACACAAGTAAACATTGCTCTGATCTACTGACACGCACTGTGAAGTAACTCGTACCTCCTTCAAGTCTACCCTGAAATCACCCAGACACCTAGAAGTGACTCAACTTACCTTAAGAGTTATTACAATATTGAGAAACAGATCGGTATTTTAGAGAGCAAAATGAATGACTTGAACATATTGCCGAGAATAGACTTGTTTGAAAGTTATTTTCTTAATAGCTGTGGCTCTCCTGATCGTTTTTCTCAAGGCAAAAAAATCCCCCATGGTAATGGTGCAGCCACAAGGGCCTCCTGCTCCCATGACAGGCCTATGACACCTCTGGCCCTCTTCCGCACAGAATTTGCATGCCATACTGCGCACTAAGAAAAAGAAAAGTAAGCGATTGTCTTTTTAAATGACAAACTGCCTTCGCAATCATTCTCCTGGTGTGAGGAGTGGCGCGCACGCTCCCACACAGCCTCTAAGCTCAAGGTCAGAAATATGCGCGAGCAGGCACGCACCTTGCTAGCTCCAAACTGTGTGTGCTTTAAGCGCCCTACCCGAGCTTGGCACCCGGTACGGTGGCACCGGCCGCACCGCCCTAAAGCCGGCCCTGCGGGGTGTACCCGGGAACCGGGATGAGGGCCGGTTCCACTCTTGGTGGCTCTTGTGTGAGAAGACCCCGGAGTCAGGGAGCCAGGGTGTGCACCGTGACGTTCATCCGGAAGGACCTGCCTGGCTTGTCTGCAGTGTCAGTCAGGACTGAGCCCTGATATTGCCGACTCCTTCCTCTGACTCGTCAGGTTGTGAGTACCACACCGGGGCGGCTCTTTAGGGATGTGGCATTTCAACACCCCCCCGCATCTTGCGATGCGGCTACAATTTCCCACATCGTGCGCGGCGGCGCGGCGCCCCTGGCTTCTCATCACGGCGCACCGGGGTGCCGCGGCGCACAGTTTGGGAACCACTGATTTAAGGTGTGCGCATTATACTCTATATGTAATTATATGTAATAAAAAATAGTTACAGAATATTATTCAGGTTTTTTTAGCCAGATCTCCGACCCTGCCCCTTTGTACTCAGGATCACAGCTCTCATACTTGTTTTTATACACTTCGATCGCTGCCTGAGAGTGGCATGAAGAGTAGTAGGCCTCACTAGATTTTTTTTCTTTTCACGTACTGTTGTGGAAATTACTCTTCCCCTCAATATCCTCCTCTCTGCTGTGGAAGAGCTACGAGAAGATCAATCTGTGGGCACTACAGACAGTAAACATGGCTCTTAAAGCGCTGTTCAATATTGATGCATGTGGCAGCCTTGATGACCCTTGTCCCCAGGGATAGCAAGAGCTGTGCAAGGGGTACCAATGACAAGCCATGTATAGCAAGGAATGCGCCTGGATCCCCCAAATGATGTCCATGTTCTGGGACACAATAGTTTTTAAGATATCTGCCAGTTTTGCTTCAGCAACTCCGCCTTTACTAAGGTATACCTCTTGACCCTTTTAGTCTCCAAAGGAGGGTGAGGTTTTAAGGCGGGTGATCCTGCAGAATTAAATGAGGGTGAGCAATTTTTGGGAGGGTTAGGACTCAGGTTAGCCAGGAGGCAATCCCCACTGAAGTCCATGGAAAGCATTTGTTTCCTTGAGCAGGTGTGGGAGTTGAAAATGATTTCCAAGAAGGTGATACTCTCCAAAAGAGAGTGAATTGAGAAGAATGGCTAAAAGGAGCTGGCGGGTAGAGGAAGCACCACCAAAAAACTTGAGAAATGTACACATCTTGTTATTTGCTTATGCATTTTCATAAAATAGGCAGCAAAATGTGCATATTCAAGTCAGAAGTTAGTCAATAACTGTTTGCCACTTGGCCACACCTGTTTTAAAGGTCTTTTAACAAGTGAGTGGGTTAATTCATCTGTTAAAGTAATTGGTGTTTAATCTGCAGGAACATGGTAAAACACTAGCATGGGCCTTCACCCTTCCCAGGCTGATAAAGAAATAGTGGCATTGACTATAGAAAGCATTTCAAATTTTTGCAGCTTTGTATTTGCTGTACAAACAGCCATTTCTGCTGCCTCTTGATGCCTGTAACTCAGAGGCCTGCAACAAGCGCCCTGACTGTGCTGCTAAGGTCATGTTTTCATGTGACTGGATCTATCCCCTGAAATAGCTCCTAGCTTGATGGACAAAGCTAGGACTCATATTCCTAATCACAACAAAACACCGAATATACCATGATCACTATTAAGAATCCCTTAAGCAATCATATTGCATAAACAGAGACTAAATTCTCTGATGGTCTGAAGCCATCTTGAAGAAGGTAGTTTAATATATTCTGCCGCACAGGCACAGCCATCTTTTTATGAGTGAGATCTTCCAGAGTCTTGGCAGACTTGTTTCTGTGTATGGTGCAGGGACATTTCTAGGATTTGTGGGTGCCCTGGGCAAAAAGGGAATATGGAGGCCCCTCTAATTTGCATACAACGTGAAATGATGGCACAGGAAGTGGCGTCAATTAACTATTAGCCCTCTGATATTGTTGAAGCAACTTTGTAAGAAACTACGTTCCAAGTGCTGGTATCAGTAAAACAATAAAAACACAAATAATGAAGTTAATAAATTAAGGTTTTGTAGCATAACGTAAATTATGTTATTTCTTCACACAAGCAAAGCAGATCTTTGTTGAATAGATAGGGCAATGTGCAGTCAGAATTGCCACTGTGCACCAAACTGTTGGAGTGATTTTACGCACAGGTGGACTGGGATCTGGGGACACAAATGCCAGTTTGCAGACAGGAAAGCAACTGAAAAAAACTTCCAAATATCTTTCAGCTTCAGAAGTAATCAAATGCAAAGCTAGGGCCCCCTTCTCTGGGCCTCTCAGTTCTCTCAAGTTTCAAGTTTATTTTTATTTGCATAGTTACTTTAAACTATTGCAATACAGTAAAACAGCCAATAAAACCATAAATACACACAGTAAAATATGGTACTGCGCATGCGTAACTGGCTGTAGCACCTTACAGACATGTACCGGGTAAAATAGATCACCATAAAACATTTTATAATTGCAGGGCCACGTCAACGCCACCGAGCTGAAATTCAAAAAGAGTAACATTGTCAGATGGCAGCCAGACTTTTCGCAGTGGAGCCGAATGCAAAGTGCGCAAAGTGCATCAAGTGTTTTTAAAGCACTAAATCTCAGGTTTTCCCTCCCAGCATGATTCGCACAGCGAAGTGAAGCTGATCCGGACTAGGTGTAATTTTTTGGCCTGCCACCTACTAAAGTGCAAGCTGCCCAGATGAGGAGATTCCTGAGATCAGCTGGCCCCTCCCTCAAGTTCACTTTTAGTGTTCTCCTATGAATATTTTAAAATAGCAGAACCAGCCAGCAAGGCCACTGTCTGTAATTGTAAAGTGGAAGAATGTCAGGGGCAGCCAGACTCGGGTTCTGAGTGCGAAGAGCGCAAAGTGCAAGGGAGGAGGGAGACTCCTTTATGCCATTCACTCATTGTCTAGTACTGAGAGGCCAGAGTATGGTACTCCCTCATGCCTTGCAGCGCTTGACCATATCTTTGAGGCCCAAGAGAAGTGTACCTTCCCCTGGGGCTCACATCACGGTCCAGTGTTGTGGGGCTGAGAGAAAGGCCCTTCCTCCCATGGCCTTATAGCACTGGGCAATGGCTGGGAGCCCTTAACGACAAGAATCAACTTTTAACAAGCATTTGCAATGCAATTGACCTTGCATTGCTGAAAGTTTGAGCTCTTGGAGTTGCATTATTATTTGCAACGGCAATAGCTCAAACTTTCAGTAATACGAAACCTATTGCATTGCAAATGCTTGTTTAAATATGGCATTGCTTAAAATAATATTAACTGTTGCGGACAGGCATGCACTGTTGTGGGAGGGGGAGGTGGTGTAGGCATGGGGAGATAAAGAGCGGCACAGCAAGCACCGGAAAATGAAGCGGCCACAAAGCTGGTGCTGGGTTATAAAAAGAAACGTTCAAAGCTAAACAAGTATATGTCGTGAGTCATTTAAGTTTCTAGTCAACATAAAGGAAAGAAGCATTTTTAAAATAATATTAAGTGCTGGGGGTGGGCATGCGCTGTTGTGGGAGGGGTGAGGTGGTGTTGGGAAGGGCACAGGGAGATTAAGAGTGGCACAGCGTGCACCGAAAAATGAAGCAGCCACAAAGGTTTCATGGCAGGAACATGAGCAGAGGCAGGCCAACCTAAAAAAGAGTGCGCTTGAAGTTTGTGCAATAACCTGATGCGTAAAAGCCCATGTAACAGGGGCAGTCCTCCTGGGAGGATACGCAAGTCCAAAAGGAAGGACTAGACTACTAAGGCTATTGAGCAATAACAAGCGGTCATTTACAAACGACAGTAAGAGGAAGCCAATAGGAAGTCAATTTAAAACATGGGTGGTGCTTAAAGCCCAGATCCAGGGACAGCATGCCTCACAGAACAGTGCATGCGCTGCCCAGGCTCCACCTAAAAATGAAGAACAGGCTTCACCATTTCCAACCCTATCTGTGTGGCTGCCTTCCTGCTTTGGCAGCCAACTTTCCATTATCACTGCACAGGACACTTTGCGTGCATGTGGTTTTACCAAGAAGATGTATATATGGGGGTTCTCAAAAATCACTGAGTTCATTTTGGGGTTTTTCATCCCATTACAGCCTGTGCTACATCAAGTTACTAATCTCTTTAACAAATCAAGCATGTGGGCCAGTGACATAGCAATGACATTTGGGCCATAATATAAGCAACTGATGTTGGGCAGTTGATCACAGTCATAATTTTGGTGCATTTGGTCCCTAACATCTCTGAACCCTGGTGCCACTGCACCTGCTGCACATTTGATAGCTACAGTGGGAACTTTATGGCCTTTAAACAAGCAGTGGCAGTCTTTGTTCTCCTGCATGACCAAGTTTTATGATATTGGGCAAATCATGTCCATCTTGGGCCTTTTCTCCTGCTATTATCCCATGGCCTTACTGGTCATTATCTTAAAGTAAAGGGTTTTGGGTGGGTGCTCGCTCATTTAAGGCTGTTCCATTCTAAGTTTTTATCATCTTTGAAGGTAAACAATAAAGTGGCATATGTTGGTCACTTCCTATACTACAAGTCCTCCTTTCCAGTTACTATGTTAAAATTTGCTGGCCCCTTTTACCCCTATGTAGTGGGTGTTCCCAGAGGTATGTTTTTGGAAACTCCACTGGGCTGCTCCATGCTTCCTAGTTGACCTGTATATTTGACATCCCCTATTTATTAACCTGCTTCCAGGCATCAGTCCCTTGGTGAGTAAAAAAATAAAATAAATGGATATTTAGTGCCCTGCAGGGGATCGCTGCAGGATGCAGGACAAACATCTAAAATGAATGACAGTCCTGCCCCCTGCCCCCTACTTCGCTCTGGACCATGGCTGTGAAGTCAAGGAGACAGGGCCTCTTCTGGGCGCTCCATGCCCTGAACTCCTAATCAGGGCTGCAAAGCCCTTTTACCATTGGAACATGGCTGTGAGGCACATGGAAGAGCGGTGACATGAGCCTTAGTGCAAGGGAAAAGCAGTACTTCATGTTTGTCACTGGCTACATGGAAAAATACAACCATAAATTGGATATATTGGGAACCTAATACCCCTAGCACCTGGTGCCCCTGCAACTGCTGCACTACTAATGGGTCTGCCCGTAATACATTCATCCATGCACATAAAGATGTTAAAGCAATGTGAGGCAATAGAACGTGAGCCCAGGGATGGGGGTCCCTTTCTCCAGGGCCTTGTAGTCATGGGGTAGAGCTGCAAGGAAGAGTAGAGGTATGGCCCTCCTCCCTTGGGCCTTTCAGTGCTGGACCATGGCTGCGGGTCCCAAGGGTGGGGTCCCCTCCCCTAGGCCTTGCAGCACTACTTCATAACTATAATGCTTAGGTTTGGGGCCCCAACTCTCCTAGACTTTGCAATCATAATCTAGCATTGTGAGGCCCAAAGGAGGGGAGCCCGGTGTAGGGAAGATCTCTTCCCTGGGCCTTGCAATAGTGACTAGCATTGAAAGCCCAGGGGATGGTGGGGTGCCCTCTCCTGGGCTTCATGACCATGATCCTGAGCTGAGAGGCCCAGGGGAGGAAGGCACTTTCCCCTCGGCCTCCTATCTATGGTGTATAGCTGCGGTGCCCAGAGGAAGAGTCCAGTGGCGGCCACCACAAACAAAAAGTAGTGAGGCGGGTGGAGGGGGTACGGGGGGAGCGCAGGGGGGGGGGTTAATAATAATCGGGAAAAAAGAAGACTTACCTTAAGCTGACGGCCGCCTCGGTTTTCCTGGGCATCCTGGTCCCAGCAGACAGTGGGACCGCATCACAGACTCCTTGTGCAATCCCCACGCTGCTCTGATGATATGAGAGCAGCTCAGGGATTGGCCTCAGTGTGCTGGTTTAACACTCGCTCAGGCACAGGGGAGTCTGTGCTAGTCCTCCAACCCAGCCCCTGCAATACAGCTGAGTTGGAGAAGCCAAAGTGCGCATGTGTGCTTGGCCGGCCAAGCACACATGCACACTTAGAAGTGCACCAACCTGTCCTCCTCCCCCCTCCCATGGCCCCGGCCCACCCCTCCCTACACACGCTGGCTGTGCTAGCAGCTGAAAAATTAAACAATGATAAAATATTGTTTTTTTTTCCAGCTGCTGCCTCTGAGCCAGTGGGGTGACGCTTTGCTGCCATTGCGGAGAAGCTTCCTCTGGAGGAGTCTCCAGTGGTCTAGTGCTGAAAGGATCTTTGGAGGATGGTTTTCATCTCCTCGGCTTCACAGTCAAGGTGTAGTGCTGCGAGGCAGATAGGAGCAGGCCCCTCTGCCCTGGTCCTCGCATCAATGGTCTAGTGCTGCAAGGACTAGGGGAAGAGAGTCCTGTTCCCTGGGCCATGTAGATATGACCCAGCACCATGAGGCCTCATAGTGATGGCCTACTGCTGTGATGCTCAAGGAGCATGGCCAACTTTCCAAATTGTGTGTCTTTGGGCAATCACTCTTCTGAACTTATTCCTCTCCCCCTCCTTTTTAGCAAGATTGAGAGCATTTAGATTCAATATAAAATCTACTAGTAAGCATGTAGTTAAAGAAAATGGACTGGATATTACCTGGGGGAGTGGAGAAGTGCCCAGTCACATATTATATTCACCTAAGTGCAATAGAGTGGTAAATGTATATCCTTTGCAGCAATTAGCACTTTGCTGCAGTCTCGGGTCTCTCAGTTTAACAAACCATTTGATCCTAAGTAGATCATACTCTTCCCCAGGCCTCTGTTTACCGATCTGACAACATGTCAGCACTTTGAAGAAAAAGCTTCCTGGAAGAAATTGAAATCAAGATCATATTCCCAAGACAGGTGCCCAGCAGGGTTTGTATTTACACAGAGAGGGCTATTTACAGGCAGTTGGCTGGATTTGCATTTCAATAGATGTATGTGGTCTTGAAGGTGTATTGCGCAGGACCCCTCCTGTGCTGCTGCTCCTCCCTCCCAGCCACCACCAATCACTTCCTGTACAGCTCATAAAGGAATGAAAGAGTCAGAGTTGTTTGTCATTTGAGATGGTTAAACTGGCAGGTCACCAAAATACGGGATAATGGGCATCCTTCAGTGCCTCCGTGTGGGCAACAGGACAAGAGCCCCAGTGTGGGACAAATGTACAAAATTCTGGAATGCTGACCACCCTAGCCCAATGGGAGGAGGGCACTGGCCCCATATTGGTGGGCTGAGTTTTGTGCCCTGGCATGGTGGACACACTAACACAGTTCACCCTTCTACGTGAACCCACCACACACACCCCACAAAACGTAGGACATACAGAAGCAATGTTTCATTCTGGGGGGGGGGGGAGGAATTTACATAAAGAGCTGCACATGTGTGACTGGATTTAATACAACTTCTGGTAATGTAACTGAGTGGGTTGTACACACATCTGAGTACAGTAGCTCAGTGCATTGGGAGCCACCCTTGGTAAAATAGCTCTGTGTTTGGACAAAATTGTTTTTGGGAGAGGTCAAGGTGATGCACACCAATACTGATACGCTAGCTCGTTGGGACCATCCCGACTAAAATAGGTCAATATTTTGGCACCATGACTTGTGACATAGATCAGTTGATGCGATGCCACCACTACTAAGACAGCTCCATGGGTTTTGGAGCACTGCTATTAGGATACCTCATTGGGTTATACAGCTCTACCGATAAGATAACTCAATAGGTTGGACAACTCAGCTTATAAAATGTATTTATTTATTTAATGTTTGCATGTAGTACTCCTGCATCGAAAGGGATTAGGCTGCTTCTCATAAAACAGTAGCAGTAAGATATGTATAGAAAGCTGGAGTTAACACGCTTAACAAAAGTATCGAACAGAGGAAATACAGAACATGTTGAATTTTGAGTTCCAATTAACTTGATGCAATTTGCTCAAGGAATTTTTGAAAAAGATACGTTCTGAGATGCTTTCTGGAGTTGTATGGCAAGGTTTGTGTTCATTCCTAAGGCAAAGACTTCCATGCATTAGTGCCAGTGCTAGTGAAGGACTGTTTTACGGAAGAGGTGGATTGGAATTTGGGAGAATCAAGATGTGGGGTGTCTCTGATTTGTCAGCCTGTTGAGCCATCTACGATGAAGAGCAGATCCAGCAGGTTAGGGGGATTGTTCTTGTGAAATGCCTTATAAGACCGGAAGTGTATTTCGAATTTAGTTCTTGCTATGCTGGGGAGCCAGTGGAGATTATGCAGCATGGAGTTAATGTGAATGACATTTCTAGCAGTGCTGGCAGCCTGCCCTCCAAATGTAATACAGATTTAAGTGAGGCTAAGGATGTTTGGTGGGCTCCTGTCAGAATGGCATTTCCAAAGTTGAATTTGGCTAAGACCAAGGCGTGGATGGTGGTTTCAGGTTTAAATGGAATGAAGGGAAAGACTTATGCAAGAAGGTGTCAATGGAAGTTTGCAGCTTCAGCCATCTTGTTTGTGTGAGGGATGAGTGTGAGGGCCGGATCAATCTCAAAGATTTTACAGAGGGCGATAGTGATGGCTGAAGCCGTCCAATTTCAGAGTGTCCAAGGTGGTGGGGTTCCTGTTTGTGCCTCAGAGAGGATGACTAGAGGAGGTATTCGTTTTTGGGGAAGTTTAACAGTAGATGGTTTTCTGTCATTGATTTATGCATCGGTGCATGACTGTTTCTCAGGGTGATATTTTGCTGTGGTCATCATAGACCTCTGGTATCGCTAACATTACAAGCAAGCAGGCATCTCCTTTGTTCACAATGTGGTGAACGTCCTTAAGAATCTCCGAGGTGGATGTATGAATGCAACCAAAGGTGTAAACAAACGTTATTTGCCCCTTTTTGGTTCTTGGTGGTAGAACATTGAGCAGTGTTACCGCTTCTCTTGACCACCAATTTGCAGCAGGTGAAAAAACATAACGCTAAACATGATCTGCTTTGTTTATTTGGTGCTCAACTCGAAATTTGCGCAAATATTAGAAAGAGAGAAAAATAACTCGTGCCTATATTAACCGTGCTGCAGAGCTCAAATGAGACATTTAGTGAGTATTTGTTCGTTGAACATATTTGATGGGAAACTGGTAGAATGGGCATATATTCTCAAATGCTAAAAGTAACCTTGCTATTTTTCTTTGTAAGTGTATGCAACTATCTGTGTACTTCTTGTGTCACACAGCTCAGCTGGGGACAACTATGGTGGAACAAGAGCGCTGCAGATATAGTTAGAGGATCTGAATGCTGCGTATAGTGGTATAGGGCCTACAGGGCATGGCCTACAGCCAAGCCCTGCTTGTATGCACAACGGCATGAATAGGTACAAGCAGGGACATAGAGCATTGGTTACGGTCATGCCCTGAATACAGTGGGCAAATAAAATGCCTTGGCCCATGCTCAATGCCCTCTACCCATAGCTATAGTATCCCAAGGGCTTAGCCATGTGCAGAGTATGGCCAGAGTAGCAGCACAAGGTCTAACCTTTGCCAAGTCTGGCTTTCAATTCCCATGCCTGTACTATCTGCAGGGAATGTCTTTGCACAAGCGTAGAACACTTACAGGCACATGCATCAAAGCTTTTTGCGATCGCAAACTGTGCGATTCGCAAAAATCGGCCGTTTGCGATCGCAAAATTAGCTTTTGCGATGCATCAAGGTTCAAGGCCCTCGCAATTTGAGAATTCGCAATTAATTGCGAGTTCTCAAATTGCGATTGCATTTAAGGAATCGCAAATTGAGATTCCTTAAATGCAATGCATTAAAGTAAAAAAATTAGCGATTTCGCTAATAGGGGCGCAAATTACCATGAAGTTCAACTTCATGGTAATTTGCAAAAACTTTGAAAAATGCACTAAAGTGCATTTTTCAAAGTTCCATTTTACACACACCCATGCTCTTGGGGCGTGTGTGTGTGCAAGATGTACTCATATGCAGATTTCAGGGGTGCAACAGGGTGTCCTTTTGACACCCTGGCACCCTTGAAATTGCATTCTCAATTTGCGATTCTCTAATTGAGAATCGCAAATTGAGAATGTCTTCCCATTCATTCCTATGGGCCTCTAGGCCCATAGGAATGAATGGGAGGTATTCCTTAATTGCGACTCGCAATTTGCGAGTCGCAATTAAGGAATGTTTAGAAATTGCTATTTTTTAAGCGATTTCTACATGCATAGGCTTTTGCGATTCCTTAATTGCGATTCCTTAAAAATCGCAATTAAGAAATCGCAAAATCCAACATTGATGCATGTGCCTGTTAGAGCTTGTTATAGCAAGCACTATTCATCTAGGACAAAGTCCAAAATATACTCTCTATATTGTGCACATTTATTTTTTAGGTTGTTAACAATGCATTTCATTATAGTGGCTGGTAAGCCTAAGGCTTTTTCAAGGCATCTGGTACCATTATAAAAGTACCTGGTCGATAATCATCTGGGGTGTAAAAGTTAGTTTGTGGTCTCTTCTGTGAAGTAAGAATGCGGTCTTCCCTACAAGCTACTCAGCACAAGGAGTACTATGACTGTTGGACACTAGCCATGCCTACAGTACCCAGTAAGACCCAAAGGGCAATGCAGCTGACTTCGGCCCTGCCCATTAGTCATGCTTAACATTTTCTATGTTCCTCAGACTGAAATCCTTGTTTGCAGCAGCTAGCATATGTACAGAGGGCGGCATTCAATCACTCCTTGTGCCCATTACCCTGGACATAGGCTTTTGTCATGTCCAGGAAGTAATGGGTGCAGTGTTCCCTGATCATTATCCTCATTGCCTGCTGAACAAGACTTTTGGCCAGTAGTGGCTGGTCTCGCAGCAGAGTGGTGGGGTGGGGGAGGGGTATGGAGTGGAGGGAGGATGGACGAATGACAAAATAAAAAAAGAAAATAACTTACCTGCTCCTCGCCAGTTGCCGCTCTGCCTCTCTTCTCTTTCCTGCTAAGTACGTGCTGAGGCTCCCAGACTCCCCACAGCCAATCCCAGTGCTTTTCTCATGCTGATCAGCATGAGAGAAGCACTGGGATTGACCTGAGCATGCTATTTTTTTCACTCCATAAGGGACTGGGAGCCTATGCCTGCTGTTCTTTCCAGCCGGTAATGAGGCTCGGGTTGGGGAGGTGTCAATGCACATGACGTTTTGGCCGTCCTAAGACAGCCGGCCAAACCGTCATGCAGACTGGTAGCAATGCTGCCCACCTATCCTTTTCTGTGCCTGTCATGGCATGGCCACGTTCCCAAAGACTCGGCTCCATCGAAAGGAAAAATATTTTTCCTTTCCCTCAGCTGGCCAGGGGGTTGATGCTCCTCCGCCATAGCGGAGGAGCCGCTGCTGCTTTTTGGCTGTATTATGTGGATGTTATACATGAATTGCGGCCTTCGCTCACACCCTTCACCCTGTTCCTCATTGCAATACCCATTTGGTGAGGCATTTGGTCATGCTAAGTGAGCAGTAGTCATTTGTGGTAGCATTCATCCATGCCGAACATGCAGGCCTTTGGCAACGCCATGTGCCCGGTTACTCTGCACCGAAACTGTTGGAAAGTGGATTATTGGTAGGGGCAAATGTAGGTCTGCCACTGGCAATAAGGCCACTAACCATTGGTAGGACTCAGCATAGGTCTTAGAAAATTATTCCCATGCTCAACCCTTGGTAACGTGGCTGCGAGCAAACAGGCTTAACTTCAAAGACAGGTATGTAAAGCATTTAAAAACACCAATTCAGTAAATAATTAAGACACAACACATAATGAAAATCCAACACCAATTTATAAAAGTAGGAAATATTTTTATCTTTAAAATGACACCAAAACGACAAAAATCCAATATAGGGAACCGGAGATATGAATTTTCAAAGATTTAGCAAAATATAGCACTTAGAAACTTATAGCACCATATTGGGATACAGGCTCGCGATAGACCGACCCAAAGTCAAAGTTTCAGGCCGACCGCGATGGAGTCCTGAGCGGATGCCCCACGCGGAAGGTCCCGGTCACAGTTTTTACCTTCGGACTTAGAATCTTTTCTGGAGCTTTTCTCCCGAGGTCCCTCGAAGCTCTCAGCCAGTCCGGATTCGGTGAGGGTTCGCCGGCTTGCCTTGCGATGAGCTCCCGGTCACCTTCCTACGTTCGGACTTAAAAACTTTTGCGGTTCGACCTCTGGAGCGTTCCAGCCGGGCAAACCCAGGATCCAGACCGACATGTGGTTGAAGGCAGGCGGCTCGGCTTTCGCGGTTGCTCCCGGTCACCTTTTCTACGAGCGGACTTCGAAACTTTTCTGGAGCTTTTTCTCGCGGGGTCCCTCGATGCTCTTCACCAGGCCGGATTCGGTGAGGGTTCGCCAGCCTTGGATTTCTTCTACTCCCGGTCAAACTCTGGAAGTTGGACCAACGGAGCTTTTAGCGGGACGAACCTGGATGGCTTGGCCGGCTCGCGGTTGAAGGCAGGCGGCTTGGCTGATTAGGTTGAGTCGGTCCCTCTATGGAGCTTTTTTTCAAAGTTCCTCCAAAGTTCTCCAAACTTCTTGAACTTCTTCCTGAAGTTCCTCAAAGGGTCCCAAAGTGTCTCAAACTCACTCCAAGGGTCTGGAAGCTCCAAGATGGTCCTTGAAAGTTGAGGACTTCAGTTCCCACAATCCACTTGGACAAAACCCTTACAAATCCACTGGTAGTTCCCCAGGTTGATGATCCTTGGTGGCGAGGGTCCCGGTGAGCTCTGTTAACCTGTAGCTTGCAGGGAGTCCACTCTTTACTTCTTTTTCAGCAAGGTAGTCCACAGGGCTGTAGTTTCTGATGGTGCAGGCTTCAGAGGTCAAGCCTTAGAATTTGCACAGCAAAACTTCTCAGCTGGGCACAATGTCTTGCTTTCTTCAGTTTCAAGCAGCAGATCTGGAGGGCTCTGCCCCTCTCAGATACTTATTCCAAGTTCTCTGGGTCATGCAGGAGGTCACTCCTGACCAATGGGAGCAGGGTAACTCCTCAAAGATATGACCACATCCTGTAGAGTGTGGCATTATTTTGTCCCCGAGTGCATCAAATCTTCCAAATCCATAATGGCTGATTTTCCAGCAAGGAGGTAAGAGCTGGCTAAACACACCCCTAGGATGGCTAATTTACTTAGACTCTCCCCCCTGCTTCTGCTCATACCTTCCTTAATCCTACCATCTGCCTAAGGTGGAAAGTTCAGAGTTATAAATGACACTGTTCTCTGCTCTCCTCTTTGAAGAACATAGTCTACGACTCCTCCCCCTGGCCTGGCATTCCTATGGAGCAGCACACTGCCCTGCCAGCAGAGCTGGTTGACCCTAGGGGCTCTTTATCACCTCTTCAAGGCAGCCTGGCTAATCCACTTAACTCTGACCAATCAGGGCAGACCACTGGAAGGCTGAATCTGGACTTACAAACAAGAAAGTCTTATAACTTCTTGTATGTACACTTTAGGAGAAATTCATCAATATCATATTGTTGAATTTATTAATACCATTCGGGGAATTCTTTGAATGGCACTTCTAGCCCTCTCCTATCAAGAGTTATTAGATAATAACTTCCTACCATGTTAACCTATGTAACAGGGGATTTGCAATGGGAAAAATGACTGGGGCCGTTTTTCCAAGACCAGGACTTACAAAAACATATTTTATAAGTACTTTGCTTATATCTACAGGACCCCCACCCCAAGGGACAACTAGGGGAGACTTTAGGGGTTCTGAATCTGTAAAAATATTGCAGATCCTCACTTCACAGTGCTCCTAACATCAAAGTTGACGTATCAGTCTAATCAAGATGAAATATCTAATTATATACAGAATAACCCCCCCCTACGGGTGGAGAATGAAACAGCTAATTGTTTAACTAGTGATATAACAATAGAAGAAATAAAATTAGCAATTACTTCTCTACCATCAGGAAAAGCAGCGGGAGACGACACCATTCCTTTGGAATTTTATAAGAGGTTTATGGAGGAGTTAGTGATACCATTTAGTCAGGTTATAAGATTTATTGGTAAAGAGGGTAAGGCTCCTGACTCATGGAAACTTACGCAAATTATTTTCTTTTTAAAAAAAGGTAAATCGGCATAGGAGTGTGGGTCGTATCGGCCGATCTCGCTCATCAATACTGATGCAAAAATATTTGCAAAGATTCTTGCGAATCGACTATCTCCCGTATTACCTAGCCTGGTCTCGCCTTACCAACATGGCTTTATTCAAGGGAGAGATACGACTGCCCATGTGAATATGGCTGTCTCTGCTTTTGACGCAGCCAAAACACAATCGACCCCACTCGGTATGATATTGCTAGACGCTGAAAAAGCATTTGACCGAGTGGGGTGGGATTTTTTATGGGCTATACTCGCTGCCTTTGGTATCAAAGGGCAATATCTTATCTGGATAAAAGCTCTATATGATAAACCTAGTGCTAAGATAATGTATGCGGGGCTGCAATCAACTGTTTTTCCGATTCTCCGGGGTACCCGGCAAGGGTGCCCCCTATCGCCACTTTTATTTGCCCTTTATATTGAGTCTTTTGTTTCAATCCTTCAAAATCAGCAGTTAATTAGTCCATATATCCTTGGGGATAGCTCCCTTAAAGTTATAGCTTACGCTGATGACATAGCGGTGTTTTCAATGGACCCAGGAGGGGCTATGCAACTGATTACAGATGAAGCTCGAAAGTTTGGCCTGATATCTGGGTACAAACTGAATAATAATAAAACTCAGATCTTATTGAATTATAAATCTGCGCTTCCGATACAGGGGGTGTGTTCGACTGCTACATATTTGGGAATCAAGATGGCGGCACAGATCGAAAGAATAATTCCTTTAAATTATGAGATCTTACTGAAAGAGACGGCTAAATTACTTAAGAGATGGCACAGGTTACCTATTGGAATTATAGGGCGCATAAACATTGTAAAAATGAAGATTTTACCAAAATTTTTGTATATGTTTAGATCTATCCCACTGCGATTGACTATGTCCTTTTTTAAACGATTGGATGGGATTCTTGGCAGTTTCATTTGGGGCTATAAAAAAGTAAGAAAATCCCTCGAATTGCTAAAACTCCCCTTTAATCATGGAGGTTTAGATTTCCCGGATTTTAAAATTTATTTTTGGTCTGCTTTTTTTGGTCGTTTTCGTAGTTTTATCCATAGTGAAAAAAGTACCTATTATCATAAATTTTTGTTGGCAGGAGAGAGCAATCAGTTTCTGTTTAGAATTAACGACCCGAATTATTATAAAAGGGTTAAATTTAAGACGATTAGGGATTGTATATTGGTATGGCGTGCTATCTCTCTCAAATATGGCTTGACACTGATGAATGATAAATTTCCTCTCTGGGGCAAACCAGGACTGCCTAGCATCTTTCATGATACAACGGGGAAAGGCTGGGCCAACTATGGGGTAACATGTTTAGGGGACTTATTTGATCATGGTGGTTTTATGGAGTTCGGAAAAATGCAGATAGTGTATAAATTGACAGATAATATGCAGTTTAAATATATGCAGATACGCGATTATTTTGTTAATCATCTTAAATTGACGAGTTCATTTCATTCAGATATAATGGACTGTTTATATGATTTAAGTGACAAATCTTTGATAAGTAGAGCATATAAAAGCCTATGTGGCCCCAGATTGGAGGATAGCCCCAGAATAGCTGCTCGGTGGACTAGAATTATGGGTACACCGGTTTCAGCTAAGAATATTTCGGATGCACTTAGTAAAATTTCTGGGGTAGTTTATTCCTCCAATTTGCGAATGCAACAGTTTCGAACAATCTGCTTATTATATTATACGCCGGATAGAATAGCAACATGGTCATCTAATACCCAAGTAAACGATAGGGCAAAATGCCCCAGGTGTGAATTATATGCGGCAGATATACAACATATGTTTGTCACATGCCCTGAACTTTCGTTATTTTGGCAGAAGGTGGAATATATTCTGTTGCAAAAATTGGGGATCAAAATACCATTAACGGTCATGGAAATATTGATGGGTGGTAGGGAGCTGAGATCCGATAATGAAAATCTGCTAACCATTTTGCTTGTTTGTGCTAGACTAACAATCGCACGGGTTTGGATATCGTCAAAAGCTCCCACAGTAATGGATTGGTGGGTATTAGTCAGGCAAATACACAATATGGAGGAAGCACTAGCTAGATCAAAGGGCGTTCAATCCTTGCGCAAATTTAAGTTGATTTGGGGATCATTGTTTTAAAATGTGCATATAAATGATTGCTTACTTAATTTTTTATTGCTATTTGGTACAAGGGAAATTAATGTAGTTATATAATTGACTTTTTTTTTGGCCCTCTATCTTTTCTCTTTAGTCTAATGTAAAAGATTTGATTATTAGGATTATATTTGTGACTTTGTTTTAGTTTGTATAAAGTTGCTACAAACTTCATTTTTCTGTTGACAAAAAAAAAGAAAATAAAAATATTTGAAAAAAAAAAGAAAAGAAATTTCACTTAACCCAGGGCATATAGAACTCATTTTATAAGGGTCTACCTTATAGATACCTGACCCCCCACCCCTGGGACACCTAGGGGAGACCCTGGGGGCCCTAATATGCCATAACATTGTAGGTTATCCATGTTTAAGTGCCCCAAACACCAAAGTCGAGTTTGGGCACAATTTACTTTTTAAAAGCAGTCCTGGTACCCAGGGCTGCTTATAAAACTGACCTCAGGCCTCAGCAGTGCACACATGCAAGTGCAGAAAGCTGCTGGCCTCTAAACTGCCATGCCCTGCTATATACTAGGGACTGATAGGTAGTTTCAATTCCCCTGCCCTATTATATACTAGGGGCTTATAGTGTAGGTCATGCCAATCACAGGGGTACCCCAACCCATAGTGTACCCTAGTGTGTGTAGGTGTTTTCACTGTATTCTAAGTGTTTTCAGCATAGCACTGGCCTGGGCCTTGTTAGGTAAAGCCCAGGGTCAGTCAGAGTCAGATACCACCAGTACCAGTCAGCAAAAAGTTGGGGGATGCCCAGGGCACAGGATGCCTTTGCAACAGAAACTCACTGTGTAAAGTCTTTGTGCCTTCCCAGAGAGTAGAGGTCACACCGCCTGCACAGTAACTATACACTCAGCACCTGTTGGATATTGGTAAGACAGCAGTACAACTATCAACATTTTATTTTCCTACAAGAGATCAGAGATTTTCCACATAAAAAGACCTTTTTTCCCATCAGCAGACAAATTTGAAAAATGATTATTTTGCAGAATTTTTTTGTCAGTTCCTCAGCTTGACTAGCTATGAAACAAATTATGTTTTTTTCTTTTTTTAAATGGGGGATGGCTCTAAAATGTCGCTGCTGTGCATGCCATGAGTGGTAGTGGCTTTTATTTTTTAGGTGGCACTGCTCGTCTTCAGTGTTGACCAATCATAGAAGTTCAAGTGACAGAAACAGAACAAAATGGTAGCCATTCAGATGTATCCTCTGCTTTCTTCCAATCCTGGAAGGCCCACCCTGAGACTCTCGGGATTGATGATTATATGAGCATGCAAAAAGAACAATTGATGGACAGAATCCAGAACAATGTCATACATTCACCCCAGTACAGAGATCTGGGCCTAAATCCATTGTTTTGTTGCTCACCATGCCATTCCAGTTTGAACCCAGCCATATGCAAATCAGTCTTGACCCTGTGCCCAATGGGAACAGTCCGATACAAAAGGGGGGGGACAAAAGGGGGATGATGGACGGAACGTTTGAGCCAATCAAACACTCACCCCCAGTCAACTGATCTGGGTTTAATCCATCATCATTCTTTAGCTCACTCCACCACCCCAGTTCAGACATGGCCATATGCAAATCAGTCTGACCCTGTGCCTCATGGGAACAGTCCAGCACGAACTGCCAAGCCATGTCTTCCCTGGACCGGAAACAAGCATCCTAGGACCGGTTTCTGGCATTCCAGCCGTCATCAGCCAGGCTTGCTTGAATCCAGTGGCAAAGTGAGCAAGGGACCCACGTCTGGGCATACCCCCGCCAACTTAGGGCGAACAAAGCGATACAAAAGGGGATGATGGACGGAACGTTTGAGCCAATCAAACACTCACCCCCAGTCAACTGATCTGGGTTTAATCCATCATCATTCTTTAGCTCACTCCACCACCCCAGTTCAGACATGGCCATATGCAAATCAGTCTGACCCTGTGCCTCATGGGAACAGTCCAGCACGAACTGCCAAGCCATGTCTTCCCTGGACCGGAAACAAGCATCCTAGGACCGGTTTCTGGCATTCCAGCCGTCATCAGCCAGGCTTGCTTGAATCCAGTGGCAAAGTGAGCAAGGGACCCACGTCTGGGCATACCCCCGCCAACTTAGGGCGAACAAAGCGATACAAAAGGGGATGATGGACGGAACGCTTGAGCCAATCAAACACTCACCCCCAGTCAACTGATCTGGGTTTAATCCATCATCATTCTTTAGCTCACTCCACCACCCCAGTTCAGACATGGCCATATGCAAATCAGTCTGACCCTGTGCCTCATGGGAACAGTCCAGCACGAACTGCCAAGCCATGTCTTCCCTGGACCGGAAACAAGCATCCTAGGACCGGTTTCTGGCATTCCAGCCGTCATCAGCCAGGCTTGCTTGAATCCAGTGGCAAAGTGAGCAAGGGACCCACGTCTGGGCATACCCCCGCCAACTTAGGGCGAACAAAGCGATACAAAAGGGGATGATGGACGGAACGTTTGAGCCAATCAAACACTCACCCCCAGTCAACTGATCTGGGTTTAATCCATCATCATTCTTTAGCTCACTCCACCACCCCAGTTCAGACATGGCCATATGCAAATCAGTCTGACCCTGTGCCTCATGGGAACAGTCCAGCACGAACTGCCAAGCCATGTCTTCCCAGGAGGGAGGTCCATCATCTCCTTGTGTTTGCTTTGTTCGCCCTAAGTTGGCAGGGTATGGCCAGACGTGGGTCCCTTGCTCACTTTGCCACTGGATTCAAGCTAGCATGGCTGATGAGGGCTGTTAGACCGAAACCGGTCCCAGGATGCTTGTTTCCGGTCCAGGGAAGACATGGCTTGGCAGTTCGGGCTGGACTGTTCCCATGAGGCACAGGGTCAAGACTGATTTGCATATAGCTGTGTCTGAACTGGGGTGGCGAAGTGAGCTAAAGAACGATGATGGATTCAACCCAGATCTGTGACTGGGGGTGAGTGTCTGAAAAGTTTCAGCGCTCCGTCCATCATCTCCTTGTGTTTGATTATATGAGCATGACACCCACTTAACAAATTCCCTGCATTCTGATGCCCTTTCCTGCTTGGATCCGACATTCAGCTACATGGACCGGGAATATTGCTAACTATGTGCCCCTTTAGGAAAGTTCTTGGAACTTCATACTCTCCATGAAGTGCTAAAGCTTCTGAATTCCCTGACTACATAGACATAATGAAAAAGTACAGTTAGTTACAGGATTCAGCCTTGGTCATGCCCTGGTCTGTCTCTCCCTTTCCCTAGAACCTTCTTTATACATCCTTTGTTTGTACCCAGTGGGCTATGGGTGCAGAATGTAGATCTTTACCCCTTTGCATGCTGGGCACGGCTTTGGCCATGCGTGGTAAACTCCCATCTGTGGGACTGGGCTCCAGCCTCACACTCCCTGCACAGAGATCGCACCTGGATTACCCTTTGGCTGTGCATACCTCTCTCCCTGTCCCATAGTCTCCTGGGAATGGTCTTCCTTGTCATTCAGAGCATGCACTAGTCGAGTCACCTTTCTGACCCACAGAGAGCACTGTATAGGTCCAATAGGCTGTAGGTTCAGGATCTGGTGTTTGGTGAGATTTGCCATGCAGGGCCAAAGTTACAAGTAATCCAATGAATGTTTGTTTATGACTTCACTATGTATTAGTTTGTGCCAGAAGAAATTGATATAGGTAACGGCTCGTTGGCCTTGCCCATAGCCTTCAAGCACTACACATTGATGACAATGCAAAATTAAAGCTTAGAACAAAATGTACATATTGATTTGTAAACAGAAGTGTTCACTTCCTCTATCCTTTAATGTCCCATAATTTCTGCCTCCGTTGACTTATAATAATTAAGTACATTTAATTACAGGAATAATAGTGTGATCTTTGAAGAGTTGACAATTGTTAAAATGATGTTTCTGTAAAAATAAAATTGTATACTCAGTGCCCACTGGCATAGCTTCCACACTGTAACATAACTTCCATGAGGCCCCATATCATATGCGAGACCCTCTGCCAATTCTGCCTTTTTCAAATATTACTTTGCATTGGGAACTTGGAACACTTATAGGTTTTGTCCTCCCTGTTGGAGCATTTAAAGTGGTGTTTGCCAAAAAGGCAGAACTGAGTAAAAGTGTCACATATATATGGGGCCTTTTAGGTGCTGGCGACATGACTTCATTTCTAGGTCTTTACCACAGAGAACCTTTAGCTGTCTGTTATATAAAGACTTCATGTGGACCATTCCAAAACTTCCAGGGGGCTTAGAGCCAGCCCATTGCTTACGATTGGTTGAATTCCTTGTCACTCTTATTTCCATGCGTCTTATTCAATGGATTGCCTTCCTCTTGTTCTGTTCGTTCCTCTCCAGGAGCACAGCTTCTTTACCATCCTTTTGATGGGATGACTTGTATCCACTGTTCACATTAATCACAGACATTCCATTGTCTTTCTACACTCCATGGCAGTACATTTGTGTTTTGTTTTGCTTCCTCCCTCTTGTGCTGCTTTCCCCTCCTAAAACTCCTCTTCCCAGCTCGTCCCTCGCTTTCCTCAGACCTCCCTTATTGGCTTTTGTTTGCTTTTTATTTTATTTTTGTTTAATTCCCGATCCCCTCGTATCAGGTTTTCCCGCACCCCTACTGCCTGTTTTCATTGCAACACTGTTTATATCTAAACAGTACATTCCTCTGCCGCCTGAGCATGCTGGAGTGAGCAACCAATATGCAGGGACAACTGCGGAATCTTCAAGGCAAATTAGGTTCTTTGCCACGTTTGACACACTCGAGAATTCTTGTGAATGAAGAGGTGTGGACCAGTGTTGGCGAAATTCCAGCGGTAAACTTTCCTGCTGCTGTGAGTGACGTCGACACGCTCTCCTCTGCTGTGAAGGCAACAGTAGCAGCGCCTGGAGGTGAGCCAACATTAATAAGTCGCACTGCCTGGTCAATGAAGGGAATGGCGGTATTACTTAAAGAAAGAAGATATTGAGAGACTACATCACATTGGACATAGGAGCCGGGCTTGTAACTTATCTTGAAAGAAATCCTTCAGCTTGTATGTATTTGAAATGTATCAAAGAAATCGCCTGTGCTGCATGGAGAATGGCTCTGCTTCCAAGATGTGCAGCAGGTGCCTTACAAGTTGGTCGTTTTCGTACGTGAGCCCTTTGTATGAGTGCCTCTCATTACACAGCACTAGGAAGGCCACAGTCTGCGCAGCCTGACTGAAGTGTTTCTTTTCTTGCCTGGAACTGCCTTGCGCATTACCTCCTCGTCAGACCTCCCCGTCACAGTCCAAATCACATGAGCACAGCTCCTCCCCCCCAGAACTCCCAAGCAAAACTCTTTGGCGCATCCCTTCCCTCCAGTCTACTCCCACATCCTGTGGCATATAACCTATGACCCCCCCCCCCCAATCCACATTCTGTACCCCAAGCACAAGAAGCTGAACAGGGAGGGAGGGATGGGAACCAGGACTGTGACGGGGAGGTCTAGGACTCGGAGTAATGAATGTTACCGGTAAGTAACCGGACATCACTGCTTCTTTACATTTTTAACATATATCTGTGTTTGTACAGACCATATATCTGTGTTTGTATAGACCTCATATCTGTGTTTCTATAGACCACATATCTGTGTTTGTATAGACCATATATCTGTGTTTGTATAGACCATATATCTGTGTTTGTATAGACCTCATATCTGTGTTTCTATAGACCACATATCTGTGTTTGTATAGACCACATATCTGTGTTTGTACAGACCATATATCTGTGTTTGTATAGACCTCATATCTGTGTTTCTATAGACCACATATCTGTGTTTGTATAGACCACATATCTGTGTTTGTACAGACCATATATCTGTGTTTGTATAGACCATATATCTGTGTTTTTTATAGACCATATATAACTGTATAGACCATATATCTGTGTTTGTATAGACCATATATAACTGTGTATAGACCATATATCTGTGTTTGTATAGACCATATATCTGTGTTTGTAAAGACCTCATATCTGTGTTTGTATAGCTGCCGCAGCGGAACAGGACAAGCTGTGGGCAACCATTGGCTACTTGCATTTCAATAACGCTGGGAGAGCTGAGATTGTCTTTTTATTTTCCCCTTACATTTCAGTACTTGTATCTGCTTTGAAGGTTTAACTTGACAGCGCAGCTGTCCCCAGACATCTTATGATTAACCTAAAAAGGGCTGTAAGAAGCACTTCCAGGCAGCCTCGGTCCGTGCAGGTAAAAGCGGTGGGGCCGGGATAGGGGGATTTCGAGGGACGATGCAGAGGGAAAATTAATTATTTATTTAATTTTCCCTCGGCATCGTTCCTCAAAATCCTCCCTTACCCGGCCCCACCGCCCCACCGCTGTTACCTGCACGGACCACGGCTGCCCCCATGTTAGTAGTCAGGAGTACATGTTTTTATTGGGCAGAAGTTGCGTGCTTCCACAAAAAAAAGTGCTTGTCCTTCATGGAGCTGTGATAATGTGTTTATTTATACAGCAGCAGCAGTCTGAGCTTGACCGTTTAGGGGCACACTCATGACATTGTAATGCTGTTAAAGTGTCTTAGATAAATAGATAATTAATGGTGTTTCTGTTTCTCTGGCAGCAGCACAGGTGGGAGGAGGGCAGTCATTAACTTTCAGACTGCAGTTTTGTGTTTGAGATCCCAGGGCTAAACTGATCTACATGAACTTTTAGGTCTGTCTTGACAGTGCTAGTATTGTGTGACCTTTTGTGATTAACAAAACAGGTGTTTCAGAATCCTACTGAGAGAGGGGCTCAGAATCCACCCACATGCTGGTACCCAGGAGTACAGGATTTGATTGGGCTGGATTTGTGTGTTATCATTAAAAAGACTGCCTGTGTGGCACTGATTGGCTTGTGGCAAAGTTTATACATGATACAGCAGGACTGAGCTCGTTATGGTTGCAAGCAAATGATCATGGCTATAGGCCTGATCTGTTTATTATGAAATGCTATGATAAAGGTGTGAGAAATTGGGTTACTGGTTGACTGAGGTGTGAACCCTGGTCAAGCAGCAACCACAATCCTTGTCAGGATAAGACACAAGCAAACCCCAAATTAATCTGTGCTCAACCCCCTGGTAGCTTGGCACAAAGTAGTCAGGCTTAACTTAGAGGCAATGTGCAAAGTATGTGTGCAACACTTAAAACAGTAACACAGTGAACACACCACACAAAAAGTATCCCACACTAAGTTGGAAAAATAGAGAAAAAATTAATAAATAAAACAAGTCCAAAATGACAAACATCCAATCAATAGAACCAGAGTTATGAATTTTTCAACGTTTTAGTGACTATAGCACCAAAAAGCACAAAGAGCCAGCTCCAGATATCTCGTCGCTCTAGACTGGGTCAAATTGAACAGTTCAGGCCGACAGCGATGGAGTGCAGGTCAGAAACAGTCCCAGGTTAGTCCTGCTGAAGGTTTAGCACCTCAAGTTTTGTGCCAAGAGTTCCTTTCGCATTGGAGAGGGCCGCGAGGAGGAAGGAGAGGATCGCAGGAGGCTGGCAGCAAGGCACCAAGAGCAGGCCAGGCATTGCGGATGGGCAGGCTGGAGCTTTGCGATGACTATCCATGCTGCAGTGCGAAGAGAAAGACTGGCGGTGCTTCGCGATAATGTTTGGTGCTAGCAGTGAGGTCTCACTGTGCATGAGTCCGTTTGCAGTTGCGAAGAGCCCAAAAAGAAAAGCTTGATTTCAGCACCCGTTAGCCACACCAAGGGTCCAGGAACTGAGAGGCACCACTTGGGGGTCAGGAACACTCTGCAGTTAGGTCTAGGGGCTGGTTCAGGATGTTAGGGAGCCTTTTGTGTCCCTGAGGCTCATGTCAGTAGGCCAGCAGACTAGCCCTTGGAGTTACTCTGGTGTCCTGGGTTCGAGATGAAGTTGCACATCCAGTTCTCCTTCCCCAGGCAAGCGGGCAGCAGGTCAGCACAGCAGTGCAGCAGTCCCATTAGAGCAGCAGTCCAGCAGAGTAACAGTCTTTGTAGCAGCACAGCAGTTGCTCTTCCTGGCAGATTATCCACAGGTTCAAAAGTGTACTGAAGATACGGTGTCTAAGGTCCAGTATTTATACACAGTTGTGACTTTGAAGTGGGGAGAAACTTCTGGAGGCATGCCTTTGAAGTGCACAGATGCCCTGCCTTCTTGGCTCTGGCTCCAGACTAACTACAGATGGTATGTAGCCCTTTGTGTGGAGACACGACACAGCCTAATCAAGTGTAAGTGGGGCTGGGCCCACCTCCTCCCTCCCATCCTACTAGTGATGGCCCATCCAGTCACACCTAAGCTCCCCATTGTATGTGGCTGTCTAGGAGGAATACACAAAGCCCAACTTCGAACTACACCCGGTCATGTGACTCAGAGTCAGGCTGCAGGCACCAAGTGGCTAAGGCAAGAAAATGCCAACATTCGAAAAGTTCAATAACTAATAAGGGGTTGGGTCTGTTTAACGTCAGCAAGGCTAGGCCACTATCATATCCAAGAAACAAACAAGCGCCAGCACTGACTCTGTTTTTTGTTTTGTAAAACATATGTTTATTGGCATTTTAGAAAACAACAGCGTAAGGATCACAGTAAGCAATATAGCCAGATTCTAACATGCAGTGCACAATGGTACTAGGTAGGGGGAGGCAGTGCTGTACCCGTCCGCTCCAACAAAGTTGCTATTGAACAGTTCAGTTCTGTGTAAAGACCCAGGCACAGAATGACACAGGCTCCCTGTATACTTAGTCAAGCCCCAGTGCGCTGTGATCTGCTTACATACGGGCCCTCCAACTGGGAAGGCACTCCCGAAAAGAATATAACCTAATCTACCGAACTTAAAAAGAAACCCCCCCCTATTCCCTTGCCCTCCCCCCTCCCTCTCATAACTTGGTGGTTGGTGGAGACGCTGTGCACAGGCGGAATGTGGTCAGCCGGGCACGAGTATAGTACATTAAAACTGGAACAGGTTCATGTCTCTAATCGATGGGGGGCACACCGCTGAGGGCAGGCCCTTCGTAAGGAAGGCAACTAGGGGACCCCATTTGAATTCAAAATTTTTGTAGTCATCGCGGAATACGTCCGCCATCCGCTCCAAGCAGAGAAGTTTCCATAGGCGCGAGTGCCAGAGAGAGAGGGACGGGGCTGTCTTCTTCTTCCATGCTGCAGCAATGGTTATCTTTGCCACGCCTATGCAAGTCCACATAATAGCTTTATCGTCCCTGGTCTGGTGCTCAAGGGCGGGGTCCCGGAGACCTAGAAGGATTCCCTCCATATTAGTCGGTATGGGGTAGCCTAGCATGGTTTTAATCTGAGCCAGAATCTCTTCCCAAAAGTCCCACCAAATATGTTGGAAGTCCCCCAATAACCCACAACCCCTCCAACAGCGGTCAGTTGTGTTCGGGAACATTTGTTTGAGTTTGGAGGGAACTAAGTACCAGTCCATTAGGGTTTTTAAGTGTGCTTCTCTAAGTTCGAAAGAGTGATTGAACTTGGATATGTCAGACCATAATGCCGTCCATTCTCTATCCTGGATGTCGCGCTGCACTATCCCCTCCCACATGGACATATACCGCGGTTGGGCGGAGTGGGTGTTAGATAACAGGTAGTTATAAAGAAACGAGATGACGCCTCTCATGGAGCCCACCGTTCTGACATATTTCTCGAAACCCGTTTTCTCTCTTGTGGCGTGTTCGTGCACTTGAGGTGTGAGTGCCCAGTGCCGGAGTTGGAGATAATGATAGTGTTCCTCTGGTCTAAGATGGAAGTCCCTTCTGCAATTATCAAAAGTGAGGATATCGTGGTTGTGGAACAGGTGGTCTAGCATGAGGCAGCCACCTTCTCGCCAGGCATCGAATGGTCCCTCATGAAGAACTGGCGGAAAGGCTGGGTTAAAGTGGATCGGGGTGTACGGGGAGGGGAACGTAGTCCATCCCTCATTCCCCCTCACAGAGTCCCAAACCCTCAACACAGTGCGGGTGGGGGTGCTAATATACGCGTTCGCAGGGCGATCTTTCTTGGCTTTCCAAATTAAATCCCAGATCGTTCTTCCCGCCACTCCTCTATCCATATGGAGCCAGTGTTTCCCTGATTCCTTTTTAAACCATTCAGTTACTATGCGTAGTTGGGCAGCTTTGTAATATAGCCCAATGTCCGGTAGGCCCACTCCCCCCCTAGCTCTAGGGCGCCTCAGGATGTTAAAAGATAAGCGAGCCCGCCCACGTTGCCATATGAACTGCGTTAGTAACGACTTAATTTTGGGTAGAAAGGTAGCCTCGAGCTCGATAGGTAAGGCTTGAAAGAGATATAAGAGTTTGGGCAACAGTGTCATCTTGATGGCATGGATGCGACCGAGCCAAGAGATAAACAGAGGCTTCCATCGCCGGAGATCTTTTTCAATTTGGCGAATGGCCGCCGGAAAGTTGGCTTTATATAGCCCCTCAACCCGAGGGGTTAATTGGATCCCCAGGTACTGGAGAGATTGGCTGGTCCACCGCAAGGGGGATTGGGTCTGGAGGTTCCGAACTTCATCGTCCGGTAACGTGAGGTTGAGAACATAAGATTTGTCCAGGTTGGCCTTAAAACCGGCCACCACTTCAAACTTGGCTAGTTCAATTTCCAAAGCTGGCAGGGAGCGGGCCGGATCCGCAAGTGAGAGGAGTACGTCATCCGCGAACAGTGAAATTTTATGGTCCTCACCCCCGAAGGGGATCCCCTTTATCGCCAGATTGTTTCTAATGGACATAGCGAAGGGCTCAATGCTTAAGGCAAAAAGCAGGGGCGACAGAGGGCACCCCTGCCATGTGCCCCTTGAGAGGTGGAAGGGAGCTGACGTTACTCCATTAACTTGTACCCTCGAGCGGGGATGGGCGTAATTGGCCTGAATCATGCGAATGAATTTGTCAGTGAAGCCAAAAGATTTAAGGACGCGGAATAGGAAGGCCCAGTCCACCCGGTCGAACGCCTTCTCGGCGTCAAGCCCTACTAAGACCGCCGGTATATTCTTTTTAGTGGCTTTTTCGATAAGGTGTATGGCACGCCGGATGTTATCATGTGTTTGCCGCCCTGGGATGAATCCCGACTGATCGGGGTGGACTAAGTCAGGCATTAAGTCCTGAATCCGCTTCGCTAAGATGGTGGAATAGAGCTTAGCATCCAAATTGAGGAGCGCTATCGGTCGGTACGAGGCACACAATTGTGCATTCTTCCCAGGTTTCGGGATAACCGTGATGACCGCATCGGCCATCGAAGGGGTCACCTCACCCACTTCAGCCATCTGATTAAAAAGGTTGGTGAGATGGGGAGTAATGTCAGCTGCGAAAGTTTTATAAAAGAGACCGTCTGGCCCCGGGGCTTTGTGTAGTTTAAGTGCTGCAATGGACTCGCCGACCTCCTCCCTGGTGATCGGGGCCGTAAGTTGATCATTCACGGCCTGCGAGATGCGGGGGAATTGCAGGGCCCGCAGGTAGTCATCCTGCAGGGACGGATCTTTAGGTTCCGCAGTGTACAGTGATTCATAAACGGCGCAAAAGAGATCAGCTTTGTCTCCATCCATTTGGATCGGCTCCCCATCCCCACCACGAAGGTTCCCAATATATTCCCTTTCCCTCTTCTCGCGGAGTTGCCGAGCCAGGTGCCTGCCTATTTTATTCCCTTGCGCAAAAGAGGTATGGCGTAGTTTTAAGAGGGTATATTCAGCCCTATTGTTGTATATGGCCTTTAACTTGCCCCTTAGCGCTGTAAGGGGTCGTAGCGTAGCTCTAGAGGGGTTATTTTTGTGTGCTAATTCCGCCTGCCCCAGTTCCCTCTCCAGGTCTTCTCTTTCCCGCGCCCGCTGTTTATTGAGGGTGGAGTTAAGCTCAATACATTTCCCCCGCAGAACAGCTTTAAATGCATCCCAATTAGTGCTCGGGGAAGTGTCTTCAGGTCTGTTGTTGGTAAAGAAGTCTGTGATAGCTTCTCGGAGCTCAGTGCGAAGTACCCTGTCACGTGTCAGAGAGACTGGAAAGTACCATTTAGGAGTCGTGGCGGGAGCTGCACCCCATTGTAAGCCTATGGCTACCGGGCAGTGATCGGAGAGGGAGATGGGAAAGATCGTAGCTTCTCGGAGGGTGCCCACTAGCCTTTGACTAATAAAGATATAGTCCAATCGGGAATATGTGTGGTGGACATGGGAGTAGTATGTATAGACCCTATTCTGAGGATGGTGTGTCCGCCATGCATCTCTGAGCCCTAGATCAAGTATCCTCTGTTGCAAGTCTGCCATGAAGGAGCCTGTGTCTGCCCTGTGTAGTTGAGTGCTATCGAGGTCTGGCTGCCATGTGAGATTGAAATCACCCATCAGGATTATTGGCCCCTCCGCAAAATGGTCGATTGTATCTAGTAAAAGGTTGAGAAAGCCTGTTTGGCCTGCATTGGGTGCATATGTAGCTACAAAGGTGCATAATGTGCCCCTCAAGGAACCCTTCACCAAGATTATCCTACCCTCTCTATCCGATTGGACGTCTAGAGGCTGAAACTTTGTAGAGGAGTGAAAGACGAGCGCCACCCCCGGTGTTTAGTGAGTGCTGATGCTCTATAGATAAGGGGATATTGTTTGTCTTTAAGCCTCATTTCGTCCGCCCTCCTAAGGTGGGTCTCTTGGAGTGCCACAATATCCAGGTGGTGATCCGTAAGGTATTTCCATACCTTCTGCCGCTTCTGCGGCGAGTTAAGGCCCCTAACATTCCACGAAGCAATCGTGATTAAATCTTGTCAATGGGGGTTCACCTCCTCCTCTCGTGCCCACCCGTCCGATCCCCCCTGCATACCCAGGAAATCCATCTGTCCCACATATTCCACAATAAACCTGTGACTGCTCCAGCCATCCAAACTGCTCTGAGTGTGTAGTGCCCCCACCAGTTCCACCCCCTGTCCCCAACCACCGTCCTCCCTCCCCCAGAAACCCCCCTCGAAACCAAAACAACAAAACCCTTAACCCCAATTGTACCAACAATAACATGCGTCAGATTGACGAACAGTCTCTGACCACGGTGTAATCCGCTGTTCAGACGCGTTGACGGATGGCGTGGCCATTGTCCCCATCCGCGCCCGTCTCGGGACATCTAAAGAATCGTAGATCGCCTCACGAAATGGCCCAGTGTGTTCGGGCAGCGCCATTCTTGCCGCAATTCGGATGAGAGTGGTAGGCTTTCTGAAGGTCAAGCTCCCCCTTTTGAGCCTGAGCGTCTGATGTGGGGAGGTTCAAGACTCCGTAGTCCCTGCAGATTCCTAGCGTGTCTGCATCAGGGCTCCGCATTATTTGTGGTCCCCCCTGGAGCTCGTGGACCAATGCGTCTGCGAGAGAGCGGACCTTTGAGGGCCCTGAGATTTACTGGGGGAGGGTTCTAGGCCACCGACAGGGAGACCCAAGAGGTCCAGACCTTCCTTCAAATCTGTGATGTGGTGTTGCTTGTTATTATATTCGAAGCTGAGGCCAAACGGGAATGTCCATCTATACCGAACTTTCTTGTCGCGTAGGCTGGTGGTAATAGGCCGAAAGTGTTGCCTTCTCGCCAGGGTTGCGAGCGCCAGATCTTGGTAGATGCTACATGTATGGTCCTGAAAGGAGACCGCAGTGTGCTTCCTAGCTGCTGACAAGACAGCCTCCTTCACCTTATAGGAGTGAAATTTTACCAGTATGTCTCTTGTAAGTTTCTGTCGTCCCATTGGCGTTCCTCCAACCCGCTGGGCCCTTTCCAACTTGATCTTTAGTGTTTGGGGGCTCAAAATCTCTGCAAATAGGCCCAAAAGAAAAGCTTCAGGGTCGTGGCCTTCTGCCCCCTCTTCCAGGTCCCGGATACGTAGGTTGTCCCGTCTAGCCCTGTTCTCTAGGTCTTCTGTTTTCAGTTGGGTCTGGAGCAGTTGGTCTTGTAGGGCGTGCACTTTGTCCTGCATTTCGGAGGTCCGTTTATCGACTTCCTGGGTCTCTGTCTCTAGCTCTACCACTCTGACGCCCACTGAATCCACATCATGCTGGAGAGAGGTCATTCTTTCGTTAAGATCTGACTTCAGGTGATCAATGGAGTCCTTAATTTCCTGACCCAGTTCTTTGCGGAGTTCCATTTTAAAGTCTCGTAAGGAGGACATGAGGTCATCTTTTGTGAGTGACATGGTGTCGAGAGTAACGTCTCGGTCTAGAGACACTTGTCTGTCCACTTGGGGAAAAAAATGGGAAACATTAGGCGTCGCTTTAGACAGCGTCTTCTTTGGCGGCATAGAGGCTGGCCCAGTGATCTCTCCGTAGCCACCGTACAACAGGATTCCCGCCTCCTTCTCCAAGTTCTGTATGTGGTCAGCGACACTGATCAGCGGAGGGCCTCCACGGGCGTCGTTTCTTCACTCCCTCAGGGCATTGCGCTCCGTCCGTGTAGGCGGCAATCGCCTAATAGGCAGGTCGAGGCCCGAGCGCCTACGCTGCGGGGGCTCCTCCCCAGCGTCTCATCCATAGGGGAATCGCTGTGCTGTGCTATAGTCTGCCTCCTCTCTCCACCAAGGTCGTTCCCTCCTCAGGACTCTCCCTGCGTCATCAACACAGATCAGGGCCCAGCAAGAAGTCGCATATCCTCTCAAGTCATTGTATAGAGCGGAGGAGCTAGTGCTGCACTCAGCCCCCGTGTTGCTGCCCCCCTCCTTTGCCCTCAGCGTACCATCGCAGGTGTGCCACCTCTTGCTGCCATCAGGGCGCCTCAAAGCAGTCAGGCTCCGTCCTACAGCGGGAAATTCGCCATTCAGCGTGCCACTGCTGTATAAATTGCGCGGCCCTTCCACTGTGAGCTTTCGATCATGCCGCCATCTTAGGGTCAGGCAGGGGAGATATGGCGCTCGAGATTCGTCCGACCCCCCCCTTGCAGCTCTCCTAGGGCGGGTAAATCAACTTTGGGCATTCCACTGACAACGCTCTCCAGCCCTCCGTTCACATGAAGGCCCCCATGTACCTTATGGCAGCCGCAAAGTCCTTCCCCGAGTCCGCATCGGGAGTCGGACGGTATGGCCGTCGTGGCGCGCTGTTGTAGCAAGCTCAGCTGCGGTAACTCATCCGGACGGCAGCCGGGGCAGGGAGCGGGGCCCGTAGATCGGCCGGTCGCTGTGAAGGCCCCCGCGTCAGGCCAGTTCCTCTGCAAGTCGTTACGCGAGCGACGCCATTTTGGGAAGATTCCCCAGCCGCACCTTCTAGGCTCCGTTTAGTATCTCTACGGGGCTCTCGCTGCTGTATCTTCTAGTCCCCGCATGCACCAGCCTCAGACTGTCGGATCGGTGCCCTCGGCGATCTTAACGGTGCCGAGTAGCAGTCTGTATGGTCCCAAGACTTAAGCGCGAACCGGGAGCCGAGACGGATTACGTCCGTTCGGCCATCTTGCCCAGCCACGCCCCCCACTGACTCTGTTTTAACAACAAAAACCAAAGAAATGCACATTTCTAACAAAAGTAGGGCCAAGGATACCGGTCCTTTATTTACTTCCAAAAATCCATAAAAATGACAAAACGCCTCAGCATCGCCCGATAGTTTCTGGGTGTGACTCAGTGCTTGAACATATTGCACAATATTAGGTTATGCACTGAGAAAAACACAGTCTTTGCATCTTAAGTGTCCATGCAAAATTCTTTTATTATCATCCGTCCTTGTTCAGACACGAAACAAGTTGTCTTCAACTTTGGTAGAAGTTACATTTGAAGTACATCATATGCTTGATCACAAACTTCTCTTCACACAGTAGTGGTACAGAACAGCCAAGCCAACACGTGTTTCGCGAAAATAATTCGCTTCTTCAGGGCTTCAGAATTTCAGTTCCTTCATACTAATAATCTTAGTAACTGACTGGTGTTCGTATTGATGGGAGGCTATTGCCGTTTTTCCTGATATTGGAAGTCTATATTATACAGTGCATATTGCCAGGATGAATCTGGGATCCCATTATCAAGAGTTGAGAAGACTATTAGTATGAAGGAACTGAAATTCTGAAGCCCTGAAGAAGGGAATTAATTTCGCGAAACACGTATTGGCTTGGCTGTTCTGTACCACTACTGTGTGAAGAGAATTTTGTGATCAAGCATATGATGTACTTCAAATGTTACTTCTACCAAAGTTGAAGACAATTTGTTTTGTGTCTGAACAAGGACGGACGATAATAAAAGAATTTTGCATGGACACTTAAGGTGCAAAGAGTGTGTTTTTCTCAGTGCATAACCTAATGTGTGACTATTCCCTGAAAGGAAAACAGGGATCTGGAAACTAACGCCGGGCATTTCTCTAAATTTCCTCTGTTGTTGATGTTACTATTGCACAATATGTTGATTTTTTTCTGAAACCATTTATGGGTCAGCTTCCATCATACCTTTGTGATACGATGGATTTCATCAATAAAATTGAGAATTTAGAGTTCAATTCACAAACACAAAAACTAGTCACTTTGGAAGTTATTTCTCTTTATACTCCGATTCCCCAAGAAGAGGGGTTGGAAACTATTGAGATTTATCTAGAATCTAGACCAAGACCTCATCAAGTTCCAACTGAATTCATTAACAATTTGGCCAAATGTGCTCTTGCAAAGAATTATTTAAAATTTGGGGAAGAATTTTATTGACAAATTAAAGGGACAGCCATGGGTTGTCCCTTTGATCCAGAGTTAGCAGTACTGTATATGGCCTAATTTGAATTATGATTTTGTGCTTTGTTACATGAATATGTTTCTCCTCTGTTACTGACAGTTATATGTTGAATGGATAATTTCTGATGTACAATGTGAAAATTAAAGAGTGATCACAATAATTAAGTTAGGATTTTCAATTCCGATTCCATAGACACCAAACATGAACTGACTACCTCTTCCAATTTGGAAATTGCACTTATAAAATGTAATTAGGTACCTTCAATGTTATCCTGTGGGAAAGGTAAGCCTTGTAGTAGTGAAAAACAACTTTAGGAGTCTTTTGCTAGCAGGATATGTCCAACTTAAAAGTACATATCCAACTTTTTAAATATATAGTACTCTGCCTTCTTGGCTGTCCAGGCCCTACCTTAGGGGTGAATTATATGTATTAAAAAGGAAGGCTTGAGGCTGACAAAGGGTTTACTTTCCTGGTCGAAATGGCAGTTTAAAACTGCACACACAGGTTCTGAAATGGCAGACCTGAGACATGTTTACAGTGCTACTTAAATGGGTGGCACAACTAGGAACATTTAGTTTACAGGCCCTGAGCACCGGTAGTGTCACTTTACTAGAGACTTACCAGTAAATTAAATATGCCAATCGGTTAGAAGATAATGTTACCATGTTTTAGGGAGAGAGCATAAGCACTTTAGCACTGGTTAGCAGTGGTAAAGTACATGGAGTCCTAAGACCAACAATAAAAGAATTGAGAAAAAAGTGGAGGGTAAAAGACAAAACATTTAGGGGTGACCCTGCATAGACGGCCAGGTCCAACAAAAGGCCTTAGGCCTGACATATGTATTGTGAAATCCTATGTTAAAGTCAATAGGCTTTTCAGTGTGGATTGTTGATGCTCTGTATTAAAGCCTACAGATAGGTATTTTGTTAGATGAAATGTCATAGATTAGTTTTCTGGAGAAGGATTTTGGTGTTGGTTACTGCCTCTGACTAAAATCTCCTCTTAGCTCTCTGCCAGGATCTTATAATAAAAAATAGTTAAATAATACGTACATCCCTATATATAAATATATATCCATAGAGATACAAATCGGGTCTTAGGGTTAGCTTAGTTCTGCTATTGGTCTGTCTCGGTGTCATTTACACTCTTCTTCCATCCATGACAGTGACCTCCACGGGGTATTGGTTCAGTCAACATTAGTAATTGGCTCTTTTGCCCTGTGACTGATGGCATTTTCTGATCACATGTACATTAACCTGAAAATGAGTGTGCTTCAGTGTCAGGTCTGGCTGGCCAGTCGTTTAGTTATGAATTTTCTTCTTTTATAGTTCCCCTTTCATTTCTTTCTCTTTTCTCTTTTTATTTTAATGTTTCTTAAGAAGATACTACAGCTCTTGACTCAGTGTTGTCGGGTCACTTGCTTGCCGCTCATTTCATCTGTAGTGTGCTGCATCCTACGTAGCCACTTCCTCTAAACCTGGAGACCTTTATGGATTGCTGATGTCCATAGTGTATCATTGTTTTACCATTCCAACACATTGGTTCTAAATGTAGAGGCCATGCTTGAACTTGAAGACATTGATAGACTATTTACAATACCTTTTGCAAGACGGCCATCCTCCGCTATGTTTATCAATGACAGATAAGCCACTTCCATTCGTAAGCCTGACCTGTTGTCATTCCAAATGATTATTTTATATTACTGAAAACTCCTATTTGCATTGCCATTGCTTTTATTTTATATTACTCAAAACAACACTTACCAGAATGCAAAGTAGAAGCCCCTGCTCCTAGTTAAGCTAATTTCAAACGGCATGGGACATTGATATGGCTGCATGACATGTCCCAATGGCTTTGAATGGGGGTAGGAAGGTGTGCGGCATGTGAAGAGTTTACTACATTCCCTCCCAATTATTTAAAGGTACTTCTCCAGCTGTAGTAAATCAAGCAAATGGGCTGTAGGTCCATTTGTTGATATCAAGCTTTCCACTGAAGAGGGTGTTCTTCTCACTCAAGCTCTACAGACTGTAAATCATATTTACAACTTCCTATCTTTACAGCTGGCGCCTATTGATTGGATACAGTGGAGGCCTCTGGAGAGCTTTCTTTCTTTATGCCCATAGTAACTTTGCAGCCAGGTTTTTTAATTGACCTGTCCTTTGTAAGCACACTCAAGAGATGCTTGTGTCATTATGTCATCAGCACACATAGAACTAATCTGCTGTGAGATCTCCCCATACCAATCATGTATATTAACATGTTCTGGTGTTTTTCATTGCGAGTTTATGAAAAGGGAGAGGTTGAAATTGGTATAAGGCGCTTGAGACTGGCTGTGGGGCTGACGGATGAACATAACTGTGTTTGTATTCCATTCATAGCCATTTCTCTCAAACAGTCCCTCCACCACAAAAAAACCAGTTGTGCATTACAGTCGTGACACAGTCTAGCTGCCACTCATCTGCATGTAACGTGAAACAATGGATAAACACTGTAGTTCAGTGCCATCTCTTTGCAAGTGGAAGAGGTGTCACATTTGTGAAATAAAATGTGCACAAACTCTGTCTGTGAAACTAAACAATAGTGTTGCGTGGAAAACTCTTCTTCTGGTATTGCCTTTTTAGGTCTCGCCTAGGCAGCGCGCATGCGTTGCTCTAGGAGATGACCTTTTGGAATTGGTCTGCCCTATTCAAGCACTCGTGCTTGTGCTGGCATCCACCTTGCGGGAGCGAGCAGCGGCGCGCAGTGGCCATCTGTTTCTCGTACTTCACAGGACTTCAAGCGCAGGGGCCATCTGTTTATAATTAGCGTGGCCGCGCTTGTTTTCCTAATGCGCCCAAACATGTCCCGGCTTCTCTTGGTCAATAAATTACATGCGCGGGCTCGGGCTTGGCTTGTTGGTTACTTGCTGTGCTGTCCAGCTAAACATGCAAATGGCAGGAGCAAGAGCGTGAGGGATGCATTCAAACGGGAGGCCTGTTCCACAGTACTCGGCACACGTTACTACAATTTTTTAAAACAAATAATGAAACTTGAGAGGCAGGCATGAATTATGAGATGTGGGGCGCGCGGGAAAGATAGGCATGCACCGAGTTTATTTATACGAGCTCTCCTTTTGTTTTCCTAATGCGCCCAAACATGTCCCAGCTTCTCTTGGTCAATAAATTACATGCGCGGGCTCGGGCTTGGCTTGTTGGTTACTTGCTGTGCTGTCCAGCTAAACATGCAAATGGCAGGAGCAAGAGCGTGAGGGTTGCATTCAAATGGGAGGCCTGTTCCACAGTACTCGAGCTCTCCTTTAGTTTTTCCTTCAAACAAACTTGCACAAGCTAATTCTTGGCTCGGGATCAACTCTCGAGTTGTACTGGAAGGCATGACATAAGAAGAAAAAAATGAACCTGACAGAATCTTTTGATATTAAATTACTATATACATGTACGAACTCGCCCACCGCTCCTTTGTGTACATACATGTTCTTATGACAAAAGGACATCAATAAGTGTGCAACAGAGCAAAAAAGTTGAAACAGATTAAATGGTTCTAATATCACAAAACAGTTGAATGATAAACACCCAAGCACCTTTTCTTTATGCATGCACGTGTACTTTAAGCGCAGGGGCCATCTGTTTATAATTAGCGTGGCCGCGCTTGTTTTCCTAATGCGCCCAAACATGTCCCGGCTTCTCTTGGTCAATAAATTACATGCGCGGGCTCTGGCTTCGCTTGTTGGTTACCAGAGATGTCACACCGATTCTCATGGGCTCCTAACTGCTTTGATAAGCCAGCCCTTATCCGAACGTGCATCGGCATCAAAAAGCCGGGGACTTAATGCTGCATAAAAAGTGCACGTTACTGAAAGTGAGCAATCGCCCTCTCTAAGCTGAGTCATGGTCTTCGGCAGGAGTGGGGGATTGAAAGTGCGTGATTTCTGGTACTGTCATGGAAAGATGCATGACGTTTGGTCTGTGCTTGAATCACGCAGGATATATTGTAACGTCTGCCTTTTTTTTTCTCTCAAAAAGGTTTCTGTGATATATAAACTACAACGAGTGGCTCTGGTGGGGATATCTGTGCAGGTCCCTTGGTCGGTTATCGGAGAATAGAAGCTCCCAGCCTTCTGCAGAGTCCCTGGATGTCGGGCTTTTACACTACAATACCTATTAATACATACAATACAAGCATTGGCATAGCCAATAGGTCTCGCCTTTGGGACCTTATAAGTGTTATTAGATGGCTTTTCTATGGCGCTCACACCACATAGCCGCTCCTGCAAAATGCTTGCAGGCTAGGGGTAGAGCACTGTTTGTACACCAGCGATTTGGGGACATTAATTCAGAGCAAACCATCCATGCAGGGAAGCTAACTTCCCATTATCACTTTGAAGGTCACATTGTGCACATGGAGAAATCAGACGATGCTTGTGTTGAGAGTGTACTATGAATGCAGAGCATATTTTTGTGGCTTATTTCTATAACGCCCTTTCTTTAATCAATTCCTAATCTTTATAAAAGGTAGAGCTCAGACCTGCTATTGTGCTAGAGTAACAGTTTTTGTCAGGAGAATTGCTTCTCTCTACTTTTCAATTTAAAGCAAAAGGAAACTGCAACATAAAACACAAGTACTGATAGTCAATAGGGTGCTTTTAAAGTTCTAACTCCAACAGCATTTCTGCATTCCTCTGTTTGCAAGTGTTAGCAGGTTAAACCCATATATACTGGCCTTGTGAGTGCATGCACATCAGCGGAGGCCAACTTTGAATTCATTTTCTTAAGCCTTAAGAAGATTTATTCAAGGATGCCCTCTGCATTGTAAGAAAATTCATTCAAAAACAAACTATTGCACAGTCAGTAGGTTTGATGGGCGAGATATAATGTCTTTGCCAACCCTTCCTACTTAGTAGGTTACAGGTATAACCACAACAAAATGTACAACGTGCTAGGATGGGGACTTACTTTCCTCCAATGATCTAAAATTCCAGGTTAGTCGTGTGTGCTGTGGAGCGTTTATTGCAGTTGCCAAGTGCTACTGCGGAAGCAGTGAGATGTGGACAGGGCAGGCCTATAGAGAAATCCGTAGATATAATCATAGCTGGTTGACTCAAAAAGACTAGCTAGCCGGAGCAGAGTCAGTCAAATGTTAGGTGCAAGCCTGACATTTGGATAACTCAGCTCTGTGGTGCTTCAGGCCTTTCAAAGGTAGCTGTTTCCCAGGAAATCCCTCCTAATTTCCTAGTAGCTCGTTAGAGAGGCAAACAAAAGAAACGCCAGGTGGCCGAAGAAGAAAAGAAAGTGTCTTTTTTCTAAATACAGGTACCATTTGAAACAGAATAAGAAAAGAAGGTCGAGGGATTAAGTGTTACTCTTTCAAGAAAATAAAAAAGGAGTCCATTTGATGCAGTTTCCTTCAGTAGCTCAATTTCCCATTGTAAGGATAAGCGTGCCCTTTAGCGCAGCGCACCATTACTTCTTAATGGCATTTCAGCTCGTGTGCCTAGATATATTATTCTTTAAGCAGAGCTATGAAATCCATGGCCTTGGGACTTCTGTCCCTTCAGAGGTCCGTGGGTTCAATGTGGATTTAAGACTTTACGCAGCAAGATGGCAATCTATACATATATATATATACTGATGTATAACTCATGGTGTCTTGCGTTCCCTCAAAATGTAGCTACTGTGACTGAGGAGCCCACCTAGATCATGGGTACTCGCAAACATTTTCCCAGGGGCCAAAAGGCGTGGTCTCCGATGTGCCCGAGGGCCACATTGATGCCAGATGGGTGCGGTCGGGCTGGGGTTGGGGGTTTGTGGGGGGGATTGGTGGTAAGGCGGGTGTAGGTGAAGCAAGACATATACATCTAGTTTCTGAATTGCACGATGGGAACTCAGAAAATCTGAGATTAATCCCCGGCTTCCCCACTTTACCAATATGTGTGATCCTAGGCAGTAGCTTAATTTCACTTTCCCTCCTTTCTCTTCATTATCACATATATGAGGATCTCGAAATACAGGACTTCAGGTTCCGCGCTGTATAAAACCTTCGCCTGTGTTTGATTTAATAAGTTATAATGTTTTACTTGTAGAATAGGAACCCAAGTCTCCCAAAGAGTGCACATAACAACCAACTTGCCTCTTTAGTTCACTATTACCATTGTTGTCAGGGTGAGGTGAAGAATTAATGTTTCTAAATTCATGTTTGAAAAGCATCACTTTCAAAATTATACTTCTTAATGCACTGATATAATCTGATGTACTAAAGTGAAAAGGATCTGCATATTAATTAAATACACTTTTTGAATTTAAGTGACTTTATCATATTTTTACACTATTGCTGCAAGATGTCTTTAAAAATGAAAGTGCTCCTAAAGTTAAATGGTGCAGGTCTCAATAGTTACTGCCTTTCTTTGACAAAAATGAACCTTTAAATAAATGCTTGCCTGTTTATTCAGCATCTTTTTTTTGTTAGCATCTCTCTAGTAAACAGCAGCTGAGTGCTGCTGTACACCAGGGGGCCGCAAGTAAAGGCCATGAGGGCCGAATGCGGGCCCCGGGCCGTACTTTGAGTATCAAGGACCTAGATAATTGCAAGGCTAATATATAAAGCATTGCATTAGCCTCATTCAACCTACCCACTTGCGCATTGTTTGATGGTGCCCCTTGTGTTAACTGTTCGATTAGTACTGCCTTATTTCCAGGCGCTATCACTGCAACACCTCCAACATCTCCTACCGACATGAAGCAACTCTACACATCTAACAAGTCCTCCGTCTTCTCTTCTACTGCTTTTATTTTCTTTGAAGGTATTTTAGGATTTAGGCAAGGAGGAGGCGGGTCAGTAGGGGGTGCAAGCCCTAATGCTAGGCCTCAAATGGGTAATCTGGAATTTGAGTCTCTCATATGTCTTTTTCAGTTCTCGCACTTGAGACTTGTTCTTTTTGGTTATTGGCTTCCTCATATCAATTTAGGGAGACTGGCCACTGGTCTGCATACGTTTTGCTCTTGGGTTTTTTCAATGAAGTGCTCTAACTCAAAGCTATCTTCTTCCAAAAAAACTAATTCTCATAACTCATTAGTGAATTCCCAGGCACTGCTTTGTATACATGCACTTGCTTTTCTCACATTGGTGATCTATATGTTATTTGGCTGGTCATTTAAAAAATACATAATTTTTTTAATCTTTCACTTACAAAGCAGAGCTTTATGTGATAGTTGCTGTCACTAGTAATAACAACCATTATACGATGTACTGTTCTTCCCTCTCTGGGCCTCCGTCTCGTCCCCACTACCTTCCAACCCTCTAGGGGTCTCATTCTACCCGTCACGCAAGTACTGGTGCAAATTGCTCACCCAGTGAATACTAATGGAACAGGTTATTGTATTTACTGGGTACGCTATTTGTTTCCTATTCTCAGTTTTAGACTCTGTGTTGCTCTCTGTTGCCTGTGTGCTTCTCCCCGCCTCCCTCCGTGTAGCTCGCCCCCTGTGTACATTCCTCAACGTTGCTTTCTCGTGCATGTCCTTCTCCCCGGCCAGCTTTTTTTTTTACAGATCCTACTCAGTAAATATTTTTTAAAATGCCCGCATCATTCTTCAGGTGCACACATACATGGTATGTGCACCTACAAAATGATGCAACTGCCATGTCGTAGCTCCTTTTTATGGCTAAAATCTATTGGCAAAGCCAATAGATCACAAAGATGAGCACTATTGGCTTTGCCAGTGCTTGTTTGGATCTCAACTCCCATATCCATCTTTAATTCCCAACTTTAGATCAACTTACTTATAGATTTATTTAATGTTTATGTTTGGCGGTTGTTGGACTTGGTCCTTTCTGCAGGGTCCTCCCCAGACTTTGTGCCTTCCGCCTCCTATTGTTTTGCTGAATTCATTTTTGTTGGCCTTATGACTTTGTGCACTTAACCAGTGCTAACCAGTGCTAAAGTGCACGTACTCTCTCTTCTAAACATGATTACATTGTCTTATACCCAACTGGCATATTTAATGTACTTATCAGTCCCTAGTAAAGTGGTACTGCATGTATCCAGGGCCCGCAAATTAAATGCTACTAGTGGGCCTGCAGCACTGATTGTGCCACCCACTTAAGTAGCACTTTAAACATGTCTCAAGTCTGCTAATGCAGTTTGTGTGCTGTTTTAAACTGCCATTTCAGTCTGGCAACATAAACCTTTTGCGAGGTCCACACCTTCCTTTTTAATAGATATAATTGACTCCTAGGGTATGCCCTGGACAGCCCAGAGGGCAGGGTGATATGTATTTAAAAAGTAGGACATGTACTTTTATGTTTTACATGTCCTGGTAGTGAAAAGTATATTTTCACTACTGCAAGGCCTACCTTTCCCATAGGATAACATTGGAATTACATTATTACCATAGGATCAAAGTGCTTAAAAGAAATCTAGAGTTGAGAGGCGATTAGTGAGTTGAGAATTGCATCGGTAAACAACTGCGGGCTGAACGATAAGAAAAAACGGGCTAAAGTAGCCTTGGAAGTACCAGCTCTTGCAGCAGACATAATATGCCTCCAGGAGACTCACATTGAGGGCGGACAGGGCGGACAGACACACTGAGGTTTAGCCTGGTTGGTGGCACCCTCCAAAGTACTTGGACCTGTGGGGTGGCAATTTTGCCCAAAAGGGACCTTATTCAGTTTTTCTCACAAAAACGTACAGATAGACTGGGGAGGTGGGTTATTTCAGAATTTGGCTCTGCTGAGTGTAGTTTCACCCTGTGTTCAGTGTATGGGTCAATTCTAGATGATGCTGGCCTGTTTGACTGGCTGACCATCGAGTTCATATCTTGGTCTTCTCCTATTATTTTATGTGGAGATCTAAACATCAACCTACCCACTGATTGGTAATGTGAGGAACAATATAAGTACCATGGAAGGAAACCAAGGGTATTCCAATCTCTTAAAAGTCTCTGTAAGGATCACATCCTGATGGATGTTTGGCAACTGAAGAGAACAACTGAATAGGGATATAACTTCTTTTTCTCTCCACACCAGTTGCATGCACGGCTAGATTATTTTCTTGTCTCACAGTCTATAAGCCAAGAGTGTGATATTGAAATCTACCCCGGGTCATGTCCGACCATAATCCTCTCATTCTTGTGATTTCAAAGGGGGGCTCCGCAAAAAGGGCAATAATTGGAGTTTTGAACATGCATTACTAGTTAATAATGAATATCTTAATCATATGAGGAGTTGGATATCACTATTCCTCAAAGAAAACATAGGTAGCACGACATTGGAGATCGTCTGGGATGCCCTGAAAGCGGGGATTCGTGGAGAAACCCTACAGTTTACATTGACTAGGGTGAAAAAAGAGAAACAGAAAATGCAAGAGTTATATGCCATACTTGCTCTAGAAGAGAGGGAATTAATAACTGCCACACAACTGGGGGTAAATATACAGGAGGCCCAGATGGGGGACTTGTTAGCGAAAACAGCTATTAAGGATATCACGTTAGCAAAGATAGCGGACAAATTCACAGTTTACAGGGAGCAAGCCTATGAATGTGGCGAACAAGTTGGTCGTACTCTTGCCATCAGAACCAGACAAAAACATAGTTTGAGTGAAGTCAGGGAAATTCGGGATCCAGTACAGGGTATGATCTCTGATCCGGTAGGAATTAGATCCTATCAGGAGTTATACCTAGAAACTGGTAAGGGGGGCGATGATGATATTATCAATTATCTAGACCTAATACGATCGCCAAGATTAGGTAAAGAAGAACAACTGGCTTTAGGGGGGAGCCCTCCTTGGGAAGACATTTTCATTGCTAGCTCCTCTTTGGCGACAGGGAAAGCAGCTGGGGTAGATGGTATACCTGTAGAATTGTATAGAGTATTCACGCCGGAACTGAGGGATTGTCTAACCGGCTGTTTACGCAGATCTTTGAAGAAAATAGGCCCCCACCCTCTTGGTCGCAGGCAAAGATCATGGTCTTCCCAAAAAAGAATAAATCTGTAACTGAACTCAGGTCCTATAGACCGATTACACTAAATAATGGGGACTCCAAAATATATTCAAAGATTCTAGCCCCCCCGACTATCCCCAATCATCAGCAAGGTAGTCTCGGGGCGGCAACACGGGTTCATACCTGGGAGAAGTACTACGGACCACATCAGACGTGTAATTACACTGTTTGATGCAGCCCAGAGGGCAGGGGACCCCATGGCTTTGATTCTGCTGGATGCAGAGAAGGCTTTTGATAGGGTCTCCTGGCATTACCTGTGGAAAGCGCTAGAGACGGTGAATATAGGACTCGAGTTCCGGCAAGCCCTTATGCTCTATATGTTAAACTAGAGGCCAGGGTGTTTGTCACTGGGGAACTATCGGATTCTTATGAGATCTCAAGAGGGGCCAGGCAGGGAGGCCCATGTTCCCCACTTCTATTTGCCCTTTATATAGATCCCCTTATACGTAGACTTGAGTTTAATGCTAGAATCCTCCCCTTAGCTTTCAACAGTTGGGACACAAAAACACTGGCCTATGCCGATGATATCGCCCTGGTTACGCCCGAACCCTCTACAGCTCTTATTGAGATAGGGAAAGAGGCAGCTGAGTTCGGGCACATCTCGGGCTATTTACTGAATAGGGAAAAAACGGTAATACTGGTTAACAATCAGATTTCCCTACAGGACCCACGGGTATCTACCAGCGCAGTACATTTAGGAGTTACTATTGTGCCCGATTTGGATCTTATCATCAAAGATAATCTCGAGCCTTTGATTGAAAAATCTAAAAAAAGATTTATGTAAGTTAAATACCTTACACCTATCCCTGGCCGGCCGCTGTAACGTTATAAAATGATTTTTTTCCAAAAATACTTTATCTTTTCCGTGCTATTTCCTTAGAAATTGGGAACCTTTCATTTAAAAAACTAGATGAAATGATCTCCCGGTTTGTCTGGTCATACGCCAAACCAAGGAGAGCTCTAAAATACTTAACCCTTCCCAAAGACAGAGGTGGGTGGGGGCTTCCGAATTTAAAACTGTATTATTGGGCTACCAGCTTGCAGAACATGGGGCCCCTTCTACAGGAAAAACCATCTCTGCAAATAGGAGCTGAGTAGTTTCCCTCTCCGTTTAAACTACTGGTAGGTGAAGGGGTCTGGAGGATTTTATGGAGGCAAATTGATCTGAATTACTTTAAGAGGGTCCGCTTTAAGACGCTATTGAACTCTTTTAAAATTTGGTCAACGATTCGTAAACTAACTGGATTGGGCAGGCTAAATTTTTACACCCCCCTGAATGATAATAAATATCTGCCCGATATTTTTGGGGACAAACATACCTTAAGCTGGGGTAGAGCTGGCCTAAATAAGGTGGGCCTCTTCTTTTCCCCCATGGGTATTAAATCATTTCAAGAGATTAAGTGTGAATTTGATATCAGCCATAAGGACTTCTTCAAGTACTTATAGGTCAGGGATTTTTTAAATCGCAAGGCAGGCGGCCCGATTGGATTCCAAAGATGTGATCTGGCAGACGCTCTGACAGTGGGGCACAAACCTCCAATTGGTGTTATCTACTCCCTTCCTAATAAACGGATGAAGGATGACATGGACAAGCATTCTTTGAGATGGCAGGAATCACTTGCCATCCTGGAATCTTGCTTCCAGGAATCCTTTACTTTGGCTCAGTCAACGTTTTTATCCTCGAAACTTCATGTACAGTACTATAAAAGTCTGTTTTAACCTATATTACACTCCTAGTAGGATTATCAAATGGGGGGACGGTAAAGGCTCGCAATGCCCCAGATGTCAGCTTAGGGGGGCTGATATTATACATATCTTTGCTATTTGCCAGTCGCTAACATTGATTAAAACTCAGATCGCAGAATTTTTTAATGCCGAATTAAATATTCAGATGTCTGACTCCTGCGGTGATTCTTCTGGGTGTTTCAGATGTTGATAGGCTGTTAAGAGTGAGGGTGTTGGTTTTTATTGCGATGACCATTTTTCGTTTATGTATAGCCTCGGCATGGATAGATAATAATCCACTGTGTTTCAACAATGGCTAACCAGGGTATTGGCAACATGTAGTCTAGAAAAAGCAATTTTCTCAAGGAAAGGGATTTGTAGTAAACGGAAGGGCCTTAGGAGATGGGGACAGCTACTGGATTGAATAGAAGCAGGGCGTTAGGGATATTATGCACAACGCACTTTAATTAGGTGTCGTTAGGATTTATGTATTTTAGTCCCTAAAGGCCTCTTCTTTCTTTCTTTTTTTTCTTTAAATCTCATTTTGTATCAAAGTTAATGAAATATGATCTGTACCATTGGTAAATAGATGTTATTTAATTGTGTAGCCGGGGTGGGTGGGGTTGGGGTTTTATATTGGGATAAAATGATGGTCATATGCTTTGTATTTTGAACTTGGATATGAAATTGACAATAAATATAATTTAATAAAAAAGGAATTACATTATTACATTTTATAAATATAATTTCCAAATGGGAACAGGTAACCAGTTCATGTTTGGTGTCTCTGGAACTATAATTTAAAATCCTAACTTATGGTGAAATTGGATTTTAAATTACACTTTTGAAAATGCCCCTTTTAGAAAGTTGACATTTTCTTGCCTTAGCCATTTGGTGCCTGCGGCCTGTCTCATGACTTGGTGTGGGTGACAATTGGACTTTGTGTATTCTCCTAGATAGCCACACACAATAAGGAGCTTAGGTCTGACTGGATGGGCCATCATTGGCAGAATGGGAGGGAGGAGCTGGACCCAACCCCACTTACACTTAAATAGGCTGTGTCCTGTCTCCACACAAAGGGCTGCATTCCCCTGTAGTTAGTATGGGGCCAGGGGCCAGGAAGGCAGGGCACCTGTGCTCTTCAAAGGCATACCCCTAGAAGATTGTCCCCACTTCAAGGGCACAAAAGTGTATAAATACTTGAGCCTAGACTCCAACTCTTCAGTATACTTCTGGGCCCATGGATACTCTGCCAGGAAGAAGACTGCTGTGCTGCTTAAAGGACTGCCACTCTGCTGGACTGCTGCTCTGAAGGAACTGCTGTCCTGCTGTCCTCTTGTCTCGGTGAGAGGAGAACTGGTTCTGTAACTTCACCCTTGAACCCAGAACACCAGAGTGACTCCAAGTGCTAGTTCGCTGGCCTCCAGATCTGAGCCTCAGGGACATAAAAGGTTCTCCAACATCCTGTACCAGCCCCTGGACCCAGCTGCAGCGAATTCCTGACTCCCAAGTTGTGCCCGTCAAATCCTGAACCCTTAGTGGGGCTCAAGGGAGCTGAATTCAAGCTTTTGGGATCTTCACAACCTCGAATTGGCTTATTCGCACCGAGACCTCGCCACTCACACCGCGATTCACTGCAAAGCTCAGGCAGCCGCCTCTTTTCGCTGCTGCATCGACCACTAGCAGGAAACCGCCAACTCTAAACTCCAGCAATATCCACCTGTGACGCCAGTCGGCTCTTCATACTACGCCGACATCCTCCCACGAAGTTCTCCCTGCTTCTCGTGGCCCTCTCCAATGCGAATGGGACTCTTGGCACGAATATGAGAAGATAAACTTCAGCAGGCCTAACCTGGTGACTGTAGCTGACCTGCACCCCATTTATGTTAGCCTGAAAGTGTGACTTTGACCTGGGCCAGCGTGACCAGATATCCTTAGTTGCCACATTGTAATTTTTGGCACTATTTTCACTACAACCTTTAAAAATTAGTCTTGTTTTATTTATTAAATTTTACTCTGTTTTTCGATTTTTGTGTGTGGTGTTTTTCACTTTATTACTGTTTGAGGTGTTGCACAAATACTTTACACATTGCCTCTACGTTAAGCCTGACTGATCTGTGCCAATCTGCCAGGGGTTTGAGCACAGGTTAATTTGGGGTTTGCTTAGCCTTACCCTGACAAGGATTGTGGTTGTTGCTTGACTAGGGTTCACACTCCAGTCAACCAGTAACCCAATTTCTCACAGCGGCGTTACTTTGTACTTGTAAACCTGGTTCATAACACCAGTATTCTCTTTTCAATAAACTTCCACAGTCTTAGTAGAAAATGTGCATTACTATTATGTACTATTTTTATGTGTTTCAACCCATTATTGTTAAGTTTTGCAACCCATCTATGCTTTTATGGGGATTTGGGTTGCTGTAGAATGCCCAAAAACCTTTGTTGTTTTTAATAAGAATAACCTTTCCCAGTGGAGCCTCTGTTCTGGTCAGTTTCAGCCCTGGATTGTTGGCCCCTATCAAAAAACATGAAAGATTAGGACTGATCAAGTTAGGTTAGTGTACACCCTGCTGGTGAAACAGTGGCTGGGAAATCCAGATTGTATAAACAAGCATTGCCTTCAAGGGATGCCTTGAAACCTCAAGTTGGGTGAAAGTAGAACTCTGTCCCGCTAGAGTGTATAAAACATATTTTTGGAAAAGCCAATACTTGTGCTTCACAGAGGTGACCATCCAGAGAGCCTGCTTTGTGCTGTGCCAGGCTGCTGCATCTTGGAACCCCCAGCCTATTTATGGGAGCATCTGTCCTTCAAAGGAATTTAATACGTTTTACCAGATGGCTCCATAAGACCTAGGACAAATACCTCCATTCCTGGCTTTTTGTTTTGCGGATCATTCTTGTTGGGTTTGTTCACTTGACCCAATTAAAAAATATTTAACTTCTTTAATGAATCTATGAGTAATGTTGTGCCACACTGTGCCCTGCACCATAAACACCCTTCCACTAGATGGATGACATTCCCAGGGTAAGGACAAGCTGCTTTAGGCTGTCGCCACGTGCAACAGTCAAAACCTGGAGCACTAGTACACACAGACCTTAGTCAAAGCAAGCATTGTCTTTGAACATTCCTCCCTCTGGAGCTGATCCTACAACTTCCTAAAAGACTGTACTCCACTTTTTAAACATGGAGGCTGCAGTTTATTTCTGTCATCAGCTCTTTGTGCTCAACAATTTCCCAGGAACCATCTATTGATGGTCAGTAGCATGTTTGCTATTCTATGCTGATTCTGCACTTCACCTTTGTGAGGAAGGCAAGCAAGCATTTTGCATTGCCAAAAATGCTTCATATGCTTTATGGCCATAAAAAATATAATGATGCCTATGCACAAAGATACATTAACATGTGAGTAAATCTACATGTGCAAATTTGCTCTTACGCCTTGATGTAAATTTACTACTTTTGGCTATTCACCATTTCTGAGTGCACTTTTACTACAAAGTGTAGTCTTTCATGTCTCCAACCCCTGAAACAGTGGTTGGAGCCACACTTACCAGTGTAAGGTTACTAATAGTAACTTTTCACATTCAGGCAGAGTTCTCCACCACTGGAAATCTATTAAATATTGCTATGCTAAATGATAATGTAAATAATGTTATAGATTAATTTTAATGCAGAACTTAGTAAAAAATGCTTTAACAGTTTTAATTTATTTTGAATTTATTTATGAACTTAAATATTTTACATTATTTTTTTTACATTATTTTCGAAAAAATAAACCTAAGGTAAAATGTTAATATTTATTTATTAAAAAATATCAAGGCCCTCATTACGATGTCGGTCGGAAAGCATTCCGACCGACTCCTTGTCGGAATCGTTTCCGGCTGCCTTGGTTTTGGGGAGTCCGACCGACCGATTAGGATGATTCTGAATACCGTTCGGTCGGACTCCCATTGACTTCAATGAGAGCCTGTGTTCCAACCGACAACACAGGCTCCCATTGAAAAACGGGGTGGTTTTGGAAAACCTTGCATCCTGTGGAGGGCACCCTTCATGGTGCCTGCCACACTGTGCATGGTTGTACAGAGGGGACCCATGGGGGTACCCCCACGGGCCCCAACCGGAGGCCTCCGGGTGAAGGGGGGCCTGCTACAGGCCCCCAAAGTCAGTTTCCGACAGCTGATCTGTGTCAGTCAAAGCGAGTCACAAAGGGTGTCCGAATCCAACATCGTAATCGCTTGGTCGGAAACGCGTTCCGTAGAGCAGTACGTTTGGGCTCTGACTGACTCAGACTCTCCGAATGCCAGTCAGAACCGAGTTGGAAAGACCAAACGGTTACCTTGTATCGGAATCGAGCGGTCAGAAATGTTTCCAAGTCGGTCGGAAACATGGGTTCCGACACAGGTTAGGTAAAACCGAATGCCATTTGGTTTCCGACCGACATCGTAATTAGCCCCCAAATGTTATGTATAAAATTAATTTATTTTTTAAGAACAAAATTGACGTTTATATTTAAATTAACAAATCTGTTATTAAACTATTTTAGCATAAAATAATGTTTACTTCTTATATATAACATTATATGAAATGTATATACATTTTTAAAAAGTTAAAATAAATGAACTAATTTTAACATTATTTATTATGGGGTTCTATTTTAAGTCCCGGAATCCATTATTTTCTATGGGGTGGGTGTTGCAGTCACAGTGGTTGGCAGTTAGTGGTGCTGGATCTACTCCTGGTCTGAGCTGAAGCACATTTACTATTGTTTTAGGTCCTTTTTTCATTGTAGCAAAATTAATAAGTGCAGTTAGCGAATAGCAATAGGTTTACTCTTTTTTTGGGTGGGTATCTTCCAATCCCTTAACCCCCTTTTAGATCTCTCTAAACCTCTCACATTTAGTAGTATTTATTTTTAATTTCAAGCGAATACCTCTGGACCTTCCCACATTTATTAGTAAGTAGTTAACTTACAATTTGAGGATCCCTCTCTAGAAAACATAGCAGAGTTGGAGGTGAACATTTCCACTCATATGCTTGTGAATTGCAGTTTGTAGTAAGTAGTACTACCTATGTACCACAAAATGGAGTTTGTAAATTGTGCCCAAGTTGTACGAATAGAATTGACAACTGCTCAACCTTCTTCATATGCTTGTGTGACTATATTTACAGCTTAGGTCAATATTGAAGTACATGTTATTGCCTCATTTTAGATCCTGCTGTTATCATTGTTTTTATTTGGTGTAATGCAATCCTCTGCCTATAAACTCAAAAAATGTAGCATCCTGTGAGCCTGTTTGATGAGGACCACAATCAGCTAGTCTGAGCTCTGATACACCAACATTTTGAATACTACAAGAATTGGTTTACAAATCCCCTTTCAGGCAAAGGACCTTCTGCTAAGAAGGACACGTTTGAGGGAAGGTAATCCGTAAGACAAGGGACTAATTGGCAGCAAGTGAACCCATATGAGTTGCAAGGCTGATCCAATTGACCCATCAATAGAAGGCTGAAAAGTATATATATATGAGCGGAGATTTCAATAAACACGAAACTGATCGTTTGATCCAGCTCCTGTGTCGGTGTCCTGTTCTTAACTAAAGGAATTGGAGTGTGTGTGTGTGTGTGTGTGTGTATATATATATATATATATATCCACAGTTACGTTTGGCTAAACCCAAGCCACTTCTACGGCGGGCACACGGCAGGGGTAGCCACCCCCATAAATCCACACAGAATCCAATGCGCAACTCTTTGATTGAAGTAGAAACCAACACTGGAGCCGTGGCCACAAATATAAAGCGTGTTTATTGACAACACTAGGTCCGACGCGTTTCGGAGTTTCCTCACTCCTTTGTCACGGGCAAGAGTAAGTGAATCGTCAGTTTCATTTAAAGCGACAGTGCTAATAACGTGCAATGAATATAGAAGACATACTAGTGTTCATCATCTTGACTAATAAAGTTTCAGCAACATTAATCAAGTATTTAAACAATTAAAGAATTAGAAAATAACGGAAGCATGATGGTAAATTAATACATAACCAACTTTAAATTACTGGTCAAATGTATCGACTCAACAAGCTCAGTGTTGACGCAAACTGCAATAAAAATCATTTGTGTCCTTGCACATGTTGGGCTGCTTACAACCAAATATGATTTCATAATAATTAAATAAGGTAAAACATGATAAGTCTCATTGTGCATAAATAACTAAATCTCAGTATATCATTCATTGAGGGTATAATAATCCCAATAAATATCGGAGATCAACTCCTATATCAATACAGCCAGAGGACATGTACTCAATTCGACAGTGTAATTACACAAAACTTGTCATGTTAAAATACATATTGGATTGATGAAAAATGTAATCAATAGTTAGATAAACGCTCACGGTTAAGCCAAATAGGCATATCACTGTTATAACCATTGCATCAGCCTTCTAATCGAAGTTATTTAAAACTTCAAAAACCTCAAAAGCAACCCAAATGGGTTCAACGTTATCTCAAAATCCCAGAACAGTCATGCTCAAGTGAGCCTAGATATCACGTTGCATAAATAAAGCTGTGCAAGACATTTCAAATTCATGCTTCTCATTATTCCCATTCGTCATCTGTAAAAAATCAGACAAAGATGATGATATATTAAAAACAATGAAATATAAAAGTGCATGTATCGTGAGTATAACTGAACACAAAATCTTTAAGACAGAACAGGAGATCATATAAACATTAAAACATTAAAAATGAGAACATCATAAATGTACGGACATCTCTTCATCAAGATTCAGCCCTTTGGGAGCCAGAGTATTATACATAATAATCATTTTAGATTCAAGCCTCCTAAGTTCCATAGTCCTATTGCCCCCTCTTGACCTTGGTGGAATACAGTCAAGGACACAGAATCTTAGAAGGTTGGAATTTTGGTTGTGATACTCACTAAAGTGTCGGGCAACAGGATACACTTTATCATTCTTCTTAATTGCCCTGAGATGTTCCAACACTCTCTTTTTACCTTTATGGATGGTGCTGCCTATATAAAATTTATTGCAGGGGCACCTTAATGCATAAACAGCGTATTCAGTGTTGCAGTTCACATGTTTATTAATCACAAAGGGAGCCTTGTCATTGCAGAGTTTGATGGATTTACAACTTGTACTGAACTTGCAAGCTTTACATTGATTGCACGTAAAAAAAAACTTAATGTCCATACGTTTTGTGTTGCCCGGCAACATATTTCTACTCAAACTGTCGCGCAATGAACGGGGTTTTCTGAATGTGAGGGACGGATATTCACCCACATATTCACTTAAATCATCATCATTTCTTAAGACCTGCCAAAACTTTTTTAGACTTTTCTTGATCTCCCAGGCTTGACTAGTATACTTCGTAATGAACCTAATCGGCTCTTTTTTCTCTACTATATTCACGCCAACCTCGGGAAACAATAAATCATCCCTGTTAATTTTCTCCACTTTTACAGTGGCTTCTTTGATAAGATTTTTATTATATCCCCGTGCCAGGAATCTGTTAGTCATAATCAGTTTTTCGGTTTGATAGCTCTCATCTGTGCTGCAATTCCTCTTGGCTCTCAATAGTTCGCCAAAAGGAATGCTGCGAATAAGGTTTTTGGGGTGGCCACTGTTGGCGTGCAGCAAACTGTTGCCAGCCGTGGCCTTTCTGAACAACCTACTGCTAATTTTGTGGTCATTGATCTCAAGTTTGAGATCAAGGAATTCGATGGTGCATTTACTGGTTTCGCTGGTAAATTGCAAGTTCAGATCATTATGATTGAGGACATCCACGAACTCGCGTGCCTGAACCTCAGTGCCCTTCCAGACACAGAAGATATCGTCGATGTACCTCAACCAGAGGACGACGTGGTCAGAAAATTGTCTGGTCTTACTGACAACCTGCTCCTCCCACCAGCCGAGGTACAATCCTGCAAAGCTGGGAGCGAAGCAGGTTCCCATCGCCGTCCCCTGGATTTGTCTATACATCTTATTGTTAAATAAGAAGAAATTGTTTCTCAGACATAACTGGATCATATCCAGAATCATTTCGGTATGAAAGAGGAACGATAGCGATCTATTTTTCAGAAAAAACCTACAGGCTTGAATACCCTGTTCTTGGGGAATGCATGAGTACAGACTACTCACGTCCATACTCATTAACAGATAATTATCATCCCAGCTGATATTATTGATGGATCTTAAAAAATCACTAGTATCTTTCACAAACGATGGTAATGCTTGGACAAGCGGCTGCAAAAAATAATCCACATACTTAGATGTGTTCTCAAGCACGCTGTCACGTGATGACACTATGGGTCTCCCTGGTGGCTTCATGGCATTTTTATGAATTTTAGGAAGAAGATAAAGCACTGGAATTTTAGGGTTCTTACACTCCAGAAAAGCAAATTCATCTTTATTCAACAATCCACTATCCCTCCACCCCGTGAGTTTAATGGACACATCTTTCACAGCCTTATCGTATTCTCCTTTGGAGGAAATACAGTATCTGTTATTGTCGGACAATTGTTTATTGCCTTCCTCAAGATACATGCAAAGAGGCCAAATCACGACATTACCGCCTTTATCTGATTTCTTAATGACTATGTTGGTGTTAGTCTCTAATTCTTTCAGTGCAACTCTATAAGGTTTTTCAAATTAGATCTCACATAAGATTTATGTCTTTCAAGTTTTAATAACTCATTAATCATACCCTTCTCAAAACAATTGATAGCATCATTGCTAATCTGAGGTATAAAAACCGATTTGGGTTTAAAACCTGTGTCAGCTCCCATTTCTAAATCAATGTTGATGTCCACAAGATTAACATACGGGTCATCAATACATCCCTCAACCCCAGCCAACTCATGAACCAAATGAAGTGTTTCAATATCATCTATGGTAAGGGCTGATGGGTTGCTAGGAGCTGATCTCTGCTTGTTAAATTTATTGATAGCAAACCATTTCTTAAGTTTCAGTTTCCTAACAAAACTAAATAAATCAATGCGAGTTTCAGTATAATCAAACTCCGACGTAGGGCAGAATGATAATCCTAGAGATAAAACTTCCAGTTGGTCTTTAGTCAGTACATAATCAGAAAGATTTACCACTGTCATGTTGGCCATTATTTCTTCACAAATCTGCCCCTCGTACGTGTTCCCACAGGGCTGTCTATTGGGTTGTTGCTTGTGAATTTTGGTCTGTTTCCTCCTCTTCCGCCTCGACCACGACCTCTTCCCGGACTTTCGCTGTGTACCTGTGTATTCTTTCTTTCTTTGGCCATCAGCGTGAACTCTTTTAAAATGCGGGCTTTTGATGCCGTGGGTTCCTTAATCACCGAGCCTTCATTTTCACTGTTGTCACTGTCAAGTGTCTCCACAATGTTTCCTGCCGTTTCACTTAGTCCTGTAGGGGTAGAGCCCCCTGATGTAGATGGTTGTATTTGATCTTTACTAGACTCTCCATGTTCCTTAGCCTCTTTGCGTAATAGATCGAACTTTTTACCAAATGTCAAAATTTGGCCTTTATTATAGTCCACCTCATCACGATGAAATTTGCTCAATTTCTTAGCTTTTATATCTTCCTCAATCTTTTCCAATTTTTTATCCATTTTTGCCATTTCTGATTCAAACTCCTCTTTAGTGTACAATTCCTTTAATTTGTTAATGATTTCCTCACTTTCCTCTGTCAATTTGAGGCTTTCCTTTTCCGCATGTTTAATCAAGATTTTGAGCATATTAAGTGAGCAGGCATGATTATTGGTCATCCACTCCTCTATCATATCTGGGTCAGGTTTCTGTAATGTGGGAGTAATGAAAATTCTGAGCCCGCGTGGTATCCTATCACATTCCACATATTGTTGCAAGGCTGTTGCCTCCCACCACTTTGATTGTTCTTTTTTAAAAAATTTCCAAAGATTATCCCACAATTTCTTTTTGTCCGTAAACGTGTTGACAATACGTTGTTGTGCAATGTTATCGCCCAGTGGCTCTGATGTTCTCGTAAACAGCTTGGTAGCTGCATCCCGTCTCCTGCTGTCTCTAGTAGTTGTCATCGTTTGCGTGCCTGTTCAGTCTGAACAGGAACTCACAGCGAAGCCTCGCTGTGACACATACTTGATAACTAAGTTGGGAAACAGATAAATAACCACTGTTCCCACTACCTCCGTATCGCTCCCCTTAACACATACCAAAGCCTCAGGCAAGCACTCACACGTCTCGGCTTACCCGTTCCGAGCCGAAGTATGGATCGAAAGCGCCGTCCTCCGACCGCCCCTCCTTCTCCTTCCTCGAAGCGAAACAGGCAGTCCACGACCTGGAGACTTCCACACGTCACGGCTTGGCAATTGGGGGCGGGCAAGGGTTTTAAAATTGCATCCACAGTTACGTTTGGCTAAACCCAAGCCACTTCTACGGCGGGCACACGGCAGGGGTAGCCACCCCCATAAATCCACACAGAATCCAATGCGCAACTCTTTGATTGAAGTAGAAACCAACACTGGAGCCGTGGCCACAAATATAAAGCGTGTTTATTGGCAACACTAGGTCCGACGCAATGATGATTTAAGTGAATATGTGGGTGAATATCCGTCCCTCACATTCAGAAAACCCCGTTCATTGCGCGACAGTTTGAGTAGAAATATGTTGCCGGGTAACACAAAACGTATGGACATTAAGGTTTTTTTTACGTGCAATCAATGTAAAGCTTGCAAGTTCAGTTCAAGTTGTAAATCCATCAAACTCTGCAATGACAAGGCTCCCTTTGTGATTAATAAACATGTGAACTGCAACACTGAATACGCTGTTTATGCATTAAGGTGCCCCTGCAATAAACTTTATATAGGCAGCACCATCCATAAAGGTAAAAAGAGAGTGTTGGAACATCTCAGGGCAATTAAGAAGAATGATAAAGTGTATCCTGTTGCCCGACACTTTAGTGAGTATCACAACCAAAATTCCAACCTTCTAAGATTCTGTGTCCTTGACTGTATTCCACCAAGGTCAAGAGGGGGCAATAGGACTATGGAACTTAGGAGGCTTGAATCTAAAATGATTATTATGTATAATACTCTGGCTCCCAAAGGGCTGAATCTTGATGAAGAGATGTCCGTACATTTATGATGTTCTCATTTTTAATGTTTTAATGTTTATATGATCTCCTGTTCTGTCTTAAAGATTTTGTGTTCAGTTATACTCACGATACATGCACTTTTATATTTCATTGTTTTTAATATATCATCATCTTTGTCTGATTTTTTACAGCTGACGAAGGGGAATAATGAGAAGCATGAATTTGAAATGTCTTGCACAGCTTTATTTATGCAACGTGATATCTAGGCTCAATTGAGCATGACTGTTCTGGGATTTTGAGATAACGTTGAACCCATTTGGGTTGCTTTTGAGGTTTTTGAAGTTTTAAATAACTTTGATTAGAAGGCTGATGCAATGGTTATAACAGTGATATGCCTATTTGGCTTAACCGTGAGCGTTTATCTAACTATTGATTACATTTTTCATCAATCCAATATGTATTTTAACATGACAAGTTTTGTGTAATTACACTGTCGAATTGAGTACATGCCCACCTTTGAGTATGCATACTGGAGCTTGCGGCAGTGACCCCTGCTTAAACTTGCCTGAAGCCCTGAGAAAGAGGTGAAAAGATATTTCAAATGTAATTTTGAAAATAAGCTGAATGTACTATGTAAGACTGTACGTTGTAATTCATTGCTGCATACATCAGTTATAAATGCATATTGCTTAGAAAACGTCCTCAAGGCTAACAACAAAAATACAGTAATATTCAAAGTAATCAAACTCTGATTTTACTGCTTCTAACCACCATTCCTAATTCAGTATAGTAATAGGTTAACATTAATGAATGTTTCATTAGAAGAAAATCTACCCAATCATACTCAAACCTTGATAACGCCACCACCCTTACTGCAAAACCTCAAATGAACCTGTCATACCTCAGCCTGACTTCTCTTTCAAAGCATAATCCTCGACTACCATCCTATATTCTCTAAGAGCAACCTCCTATGATAATATCATCATTCTATCATCTATCATTAAATCCCTGGCTTGGAGACATTTGCACCTATTTTGCACATCAGCAACACCACTCTTCTAGTCACCGAAAACAAATCAAATTTGCCTCTTCGTAAAGAGGCAGATGAACTTTCCAGTTACCTCCATATCACACACCTTCTGAAAGAGCAGTAGCTAATCAGTTTCAAGACAGCCTTGTTTTTCAGTACGTCCTCCAAACCTGTTAATCTTGGTTCATACCCACTATAGAACAGATGCTTTCACTATCCAGGAAGAAAATGCCATTCTATCAATCACTGATAAAGGTGAACCATGTCTGTTGAAATCGCTTGACTTGTTAGCAGCAGATGATACAGTTGACCACAAGGTCTTACTTAAATCTGTCCATTAAAGCATTGGCATCAACAACCTCATCTTATATGAGTTCACCTCCTCACTCTCTGTCTGAAAACAAAATATCTAAGTGGAATCCTCTACATCTTCACCAATTCTGTCCCCCTCAGGATTCTACAGTCATCTTGACTTGCTCCCATGATGTACAGACTGAACTTGAAACCATGCAGGGAACACCCAGCCAATATGACTTTGCTATCAACCAATACCCTGAGAGAACCTAACTATACCTTTAAGTGTTATCAGTTAATGGTATGCTTAAACACAGATTCTGTTGGATGTGTACAGTGTCTCTGAAGCCCAATATAGCAAACACTGAGCTCTTCCTCATTAATGGATGAACCCTAGTGCCCGTCATACAGAGGTGGATCAATAATATGAAGTTATAGTGTGCCTCCTCTGCCTCTCATCCTCCACTTAATAACTGGCATTTACCATTGACTTCTCGCCATATCAAGAAAAAAGGACAAAGATCATAATCAATATTAAAGCATGGTTCTCCGGGGGTGTGGCTTGGACGTGAAACATGGCGGCTGCGTAAGCAAGGTGCTCCGCAGAGGTCTAACATTAATCCTGATAAAGCAGCCTGATGCCGGTGCCAAGATGATATCGCCACGCATCATCGAGGAGCGGCGTAGCTGAGGTCCAAGCTGAGGGGTGGCACAATGGTGGAAAATGGTGCGCTGCCCGGTGACGCGGGCGGCCTGAAAGCCGCGGGCTGAGGTGAACGTACGCCTGAGCAAACGCTCTTGGGGACACGATGCGCCTCGCTAAAGAATTGGCCCACACCGAGCCGGGAAGAGGCTTCGGCGACACCCTGAGGACACGAACCGACTGATCCGAGTAAGTAATACGGTGTTGAGAGGAGATGATATCAACAATTGCCTGTCCAAGGTGTTTTCCTGGTTCAGGCTAAACCAATTGTTGTGTAATTCCGATAAGTATGAAATTATTTGTTTTGGCCACAGTCCCGGTGTGGAATGGCGTAATTGGTGGCTTCAGGACATGTCCCCCCCCCACCTGTCCAGGTACCACCGTAAAAAATCTTGGGGTAAAAATGGACGCGGACATGTCCATGAAGGCACATGTGTAATCTGTGGCCGCCACCTGTTTCGGACTACTGAAAATGATGAGGAACTTTCTCCCTCTTCTCTCAGTTTCTCATAGGAAAACTGTGGTCCAAGCTTTGATAACATCTAGGCTGGACTACGCCAATGCTCTGTATCTCGGCCTCCCTGACTACCTACTAGGCCGTTTGCAGGTGGTACAGAATGCGGCAGCAAGGGCTGTCTTGCTGGTTGATCTTAGAACTCATATGAAGCCCCTCTTGATGTCCCTGCACTGGCTCCCGGTGCGGAAAAGGGTGATTTTCAAGGCTCTGGTATTAGTCTTTAAAGCCCTTCATAATGTTTGAGCTACCCACATTAGGAGCAGAATTCAGCCATATGCCCCTGTCAGAACTCTGCGATCCTCAACTCAGAAGCTGTCGGTCGTGCCAAAATTCGCACGCTCTCGGTTGGGTGGACGCTCGTTCCAGGTGACCGCCACTAAGCTGTGGAATAACCTGCCGCCTCTCTTGAAACAGGAACAAGCTCTCCTCAGCTTCAGAAGAAAACTAAAAACCTGGTTGTTTCAATGAGAGCGGAGTTCCTGTGGCCGCCCCCAACTGTTCTGTCAATAGGGTTAAGTCAGCGCCGGGAGAGTCGTAGGAGTAGCTGTGCGCTTTACAAATACCCCTATAACATAACATAACATAAGTCAGGGCATCCCGGGGGAAGGTGCTAAGAGTGAGCTTCGGCGCCCGAAGCGGAGCAGTGAGGAGCCTGGACGTGGAACTCCAGCGGCCCGCAAGGTAGGCCCAACATCGGGAGATCCACGGGACTTTGGGTGCTGCCAGGAACCTGGGGAAACTAGAAATTATTCACCCCGGGGGCCCACAAAGTATCCAGGAGGACGTGCGCCTGTGGTGCCCTCGAAACCGGAAAAAGGGAACCGGAGACGAGGTGCAGCGTGAGAGTGGCCGAGTCTGCACTAGGCCCCCGGGAGAGTGCCTCCGCCACCCTGAGAACGAGGACTAGAAGGTCTGGGCGGGCTGTGGCGGCCCGGCGGGAATGCCCTGATGCCAGGTACGGGCATGGGAGATGGAATGAGGTAAGACAGTTACCCTGAACCCGAAAGGCACACGCGGCGAGCCCAGGCGCAGTGGGGCTTCTGGGACACCCTTCACTTGCCCTCCCTGGAGGTGTGATTGAACAAGGTGGGCATTGCTGAGACCCAGTTGGGATACTGCGGGGGCTGGAACCAAGAGAACATAATGACCAATTGTGGGGGCAAACTAGACCAGTCATAAAGCCAGACACCCTTTGTACCCGGACGCCGACAGGTCGAGCAGTGTGGACACATGGTCTTGGGTCTCGTGTCAGCGCCCTGAGGAAACCTTTCCGCTATGGGGCAAATCCTGGAGGACTGCCCTGAAGACAAACACACTGTAACTAGGGATAGTGCAAGACATAACGAACCTGCACAAAAAGGATTGGCAAGAGTACACCACACAGGAGCCACCGGGAATGGAAAGGCAAGCCCGAACTGTGGCAGTACAAGCGGGCTTGTAGAGCTGTAGGGGTGAAGGCGGAGTAATCGTAAAGGGGAAAAAGGTGACGCATCGGAAACATAATCCCACAGTACGGAGGAGGTGCTGGAGGCCTCCAAGAGTGGGAGCCTGAGGACTCGTTGGACTCCGGGGAGATACCCCTTCAGATCTTGGATATTATCACATCATGGGCAAAGTGCGGCAAAAGCAAGGTGGTGCGCCTGCCAAGGAAGGGGAAGTCCACCCCCCACTCATTGTCATGGACTCTGAGGACTTGGGACAAACAGATCAAGCCCTCCATAATCACCTTGACAAAATATTAGCGGCTATCGCAGACACTAAAACAACACTGCAGCAAGATATAGGGCCGGTGTCTGTTGGCCTTGGATTATTACAAGCAGAACAACACAAACTGGTGGACAGGATGAAAACAGTTAAACACACAATTGAAACAATCCAACCAGATTGTACAATCATATCATATCAAGCTGGAGAACCTAACCGCTAGAGTGTCCATCCTGGAAAGACAGGCAGAAGACGCTGAAGGGCGTAATAGACGCAACAACATACCCGTAGTGGGATTACCTGAAAATAAAGAAAGTACAGATATCGTTGCTTTTCTGAAAAAAAAATAGTTGAAGACTACTGTGGCTCCAGGTCTGCTCACATCCTTATTAGCTCTAGAATGAGCACACAGAGTTCCATTGTGCCCGCCGGCGCCGGGGCACCCCCCCGGCCGGTAGTGGCGCGCCTCTTGCACTATAAAGACCGCGACATCTTAATACAACAGGCCCGTGCTAATGGACCATACGACATGGACAATAGTAAAGTATCCATCTTCCCAGACTTTACTGCTAAAGTGGAGGCCCAATGCGTTTCCTTTTTGGAGGCCAAGAAAGCATTGCTAGGAGAGGGAATCAGATATTCTTTAATGTTCCCTGAAAATTACGAATCACTTTTGATGGAGCTACGCACTTCGTCGACTCACCGGAGGATGTGTGGACCTGGTTGGAGACCTACAGAAAGAGTGGTCCTATGGCACAGGAAAGGAAGCACGGCTTAAACCACTCAAACCACAGCGAAAACAGCTGCAGCACTCGTTCAGAAGATGCCTGCTGCAGAAACCCTCTGCATCACAGACTGCACAGGAGAGAAAAGCTGCCCTACAGGCTGTGGCTGAGGTCCTGATACAACATATGAAGAAGGGTAGCTCCGGCAAAACCTCGGAACACAGTGCGGGGGAATCTGAATCGGGGACCTCGGCCAGAAGTGAGGTGACTATGCCAGATGTGACTCCACAAACTGCTGATAACATCATTTAAGCTGGCTACGGTGATCCTGTGAAAGGAGCACACGAGTACAAGACAAATAGGATTCACGGGTTGCCGATGGCAGGAGGGAATCATATCCCTGCCAGAAGATACAGAGGCCTATGAAGACAAGGCACGCAGTGACTAACACCTTGCACACTCCCTGCAAGATAGTCCCTATTAGGTGGATAACAGGGACTATCTTCCACTAATGTTTTTTGTTTTTACAGGTTTGGGCGGCTAGCCATTGCGAAGCAGCCCGAGGCAAAGGGAGTTACTTGGGGAAATATGGTGGTCTCTGAGGGGTTGTTGTTGTTGCATGTCACTATGCCCACAAGAGGTGGGGGGACCTGGTGGGGGAGGTAGGGAAGTTATAGTTCAAGATGATCCTTGTCATGCTGATAATACACCAAGAAGTTAAGATGCGCTGCTGGAACGTAAGAGGCATGGGGTCAATGTCCAAACAACACAAAATTCACAGTTACCCCGCACGCCGAGGCATACAGGTGGCGATGTTACAGGAAACACACCTTACTTTGGAAGAAAGTGCTCGACTGAGACGTAGATGGCGCGGTCACTTGTATACCACCACATACTCCGCATTCTCAAGGGGTACTTTAATATGGATCAGAGCAGGTACCCCCATTGAAGTGAGGAAGGTTCTCACAGACCAGACGGGCAGATATGTTCTGATACAGGGTAAGATCCTGGGAAAAGTGCTCATACTTGGAAGCATTTACGCACCAAACCATGATCAAGTCCAGTTTCTGCACTGTTGGAAAGTGGATTATTGGTAGGGACAAATGTAGGTCTGCCACTGGCAATAAGGCCACTAACACAGTATAGGACTCAGCATAGGTCTTAGAAAATTATTCCCATGCTCAACCCTTGGTAGCTTGGCTGCGAGCAGGCAGGCTTAACTTCAAAGACAGATATGTAAAGCATTTAAAAACACCAGTTCGGTAAATAATTAAGACACAATGCATAATAAAAATCCAACACCAATTTATAAAAATAGGAAATATTTTTATCTTTAAAATGACACCAAAACGACAAAACTCCAGTGTAGGGAACCGGAGATATGCATTTTTAAAGATTTCTCACTTTATAGCACTTAGAAACATATAGCACCATGTTGGGATATCTGGTCACGATAGACCGGCTCAAAGTCAAAGTTTTAGGCCAACCGCGATGGAGCCCTGAGCGGCTACCCCTCGCGGTAGGTCCCGGTCACAGTTTTTACCTTCGGACTTAGAAACTTTTCTGGAGCTTTTTCTCGTGGGGTCCCTCGATGCTCTTCACCAGGCCGGACTTGGTGAGGTTTCATCTGCCTCTGATTTCTTCTACTCCCGGTCAAACTCTGGAAGTCGTACCTACGGAGCTTTCAGCGGGACGAACCTGGTTGGCTTGGCCGGCTCGCGGTTGAAGGCAGGCGGCTTGGCTGGCCAGGTTGAGTCGGTCCCCCTATGGAGCTTTTTTTCAAAGTTGCTCCAAAGTTCTCCAAGCTTCTGGAACTTTGTCCTGAAGTTCCCCAAAGGGTCCCAAAGTGTCTCAAACTCACTCCAAAGGTCTGGAAGCTCCAAGATGGTCCTCGAAAGTTGAGGACTTCAGTTCCCGCAATCCACTTGGACAAAACCCTTACAAATCCACTGGTAGTTCTCCAGGTTGAGGATCCTTGGTGGTGATGTTCCAGGTGAGCTCTGTTAACCTGTAGCTTGCAGGGAGTCCACTCTTTAGTTCTTTTACAGCAAGGTAGTCCACAGGGCTGTAGTTTCAGCTGGTGCAGTCTTCAGAGGGCAGGCCTTAGAATTTGCACCCCAACTTCTCAGCCTGGCAACGTCATGCTTTCTTAAGTTTCATGCAGCAGATCTGAGAGACTCTGCCACTCTCAGATACTTATTCCAAGTTCTCTGGGTCAAGCAGGAGGTCACTCCTGACCAATGGGAGCAGGGCAACTCCCCAAGGATATGACCACATCCTGTAGAGTGTGGCATTATTTTGTCCCAGAGTGCACCAAATCTTCCAAATTCATAATGGCTGATTTTCCAGCAGGGAGGTAGGAGCTGGCTAAACACACCCCTAGGATGGCTACTTTCCATAGACTCTCCCCCTTGCATCTGCTCATTCTTGCCTTAATCCTAGCTCTGGCTTTGGGTCAAAAGAGTGGAGTTGTAAATGACACTAAGGCCGTCCCCTTGCCTTTGAAGACCATGGTTTACGACTCCTCCCCCTGCTCTGGCATTCCTGTGTAGCAGCACACTGCCCTCCCAGCAGAGCTGGTCAACTCCAGGGGCTCCTTATCACCTCTTCAACGCAGCCTGGCGAATCCACTTAACTCTGACCAATCAGGACAGACCACTGGAAGGCTGAATCTGGACTTACAAACAAGAAAGTCTTATAACTTATTGTCTGTACATTTTAGGAGAAATTCAACAATATGATATTGTTGGATTCATCACTACCATTCTGGGAAGTCTTCGAATGGAAGTTCTATCATTCTCCTATCAGGAGTTATTAGTTAATAGCTTCTTGCCATGTTAACCTATGTGGCATGGGATTTGCAATGGGAAAAATGACTTGGGCCATTTTTCCAGCACTAGGGCTTATAAAAACATATTTTATAAGTACTTCGCTTATATCTACAGGACCCCCAACCCATGGGACAACTAGGGGAGACTCTAGGGGCTCTGAATCTGTAGAAATATTGCAGATCCTCTCTCCACAGTGCTCCTAGCATCAAAGTCGAATTTGGGCAGCACTTAAGCACAATGTGGGGAGTGAAATGTGAAATTTCACTTAACCCAGGGCATATAAAACTCATTTTATAAGGGTCCACCTTATAAATACCTGACCCCCTCCCCTGGGACACCTAGGGGAGACCCTGGGGGTTCCTAATATGCCAAAACATTGTAGGTTATCCATTTTTAAGTGCCACAAACACCAAAGTCGAGTTTGGGCACAATTTACTTTTTAAAAGCAGTCATGGAACCCAGGGCTGCTTTTAAACTGACCCCAGGCTTCAGCAGTGCACACATGCAAGTGCAGAAAAGGCTGCTGGCCTCTAAACTGCCATGCCCTACTATATATTAGGGACTGATAGGTAGTTTCAATCCCCCCTGCCCTATTATGTACTAGGGTCTTATAGGGTAGGCCATGCCAATCACAGAGGTACCCCAACCCATAGTGTACCCTAGTGCATGTAGGTGTTTTCACTGTATCCAAAGTGTTTTCAGCATAGCACTGGGCCTGGTTAGGCAAAGCCCAGGGTCAGTCAGAGTCAGTTACCACCAGTACCAGTCAGCAAAAGGTTGGGGGGTGCCCAGGGCACAGGATGACTTTGCAACATAGCCCCCCCCCAAATGAAAGGTGATGGGTTACTAACCTACACCCTGGTAGTCCTCATCAGCTAAGTGGGAAAACCTGGAAAGTCCATCTGCATGGGCAACCCCAGGTCTGTGTTCCACTGTAAAGTCCATTCCCTGTAGGGAAATGGACCACCTTAACAGCTTGGGATTCTTCCCCCTCATCTGCATGAGCCATCTGAGAGGCCTGTGTTCAGTTTGAACACGAAAGTGAGTCCCAAACAAATATGGTCTCAACTTTTTCAGGGACCAAACCACAGCAAAAGACTCTCTCTCAATGGCACTCCACCTCTGCTCTCTGGGAAGAAGCCTCTGCTAATAAAGGCAACTGGCTGATCAACGCCCTCTTCATTTAGCTGTGATATCTGGTCGCGATAGACCGGCTCAAAGTCAAAGTTTCAGGCCGACCGCGATGGAGCCCTGAGCGGCTACCCCTCGTGGTAGGTCCCGGTCACAGTTTTTACCTTCGGACTTAGAAACTTTTCTGGAGCTTTTTCTCGTGGGGTCCCTCGATGCTCTTCACCAGGCCAGATTCGGTGAGGGTTCGTCGGCCTCGGATTTCTTCTACTCCCGGTCAAACTCTGGAAGTCGGACCTATGGAGCTTTCAGCGGGACGAACCTGGATGGCTTGGCCGGCTCGCGGTTGAAGGCAGGTGGCTTGGCTGGCCAGGTTGAGTCAGTCCCCCTATGGAGCTTTTTTTCAAAGTTTCTCCAAAGTTCTCCAAACTTCTGGAACTTCTTCCTGAAGTTCCCCAAAGGGTCCCAAAGTGTCTCAAACTCACTCGAAGGGTCTGGAAGCTCCAAGATGGTCCTTGAAAGTTGAGGACTTCAGTTCCCACAATCCACTTGGACAAAACTCTTACAAATCCACTGGTAGTTCTCCAGGTTGAGGATCCTATGTGGTGATGTTCCAGGTGAGCTCTGTTAACCTGTAGCTTGCAGGGAGTCCACTCTTTAGTTCTTTTACAGCAAGGTAGTCCACAGGGCTGTAGTTTCAGCTGGTGCAGTCTTCAGAGGGCAGGCCTTAGAATTTGCACCCCAACTTCTCAGCCTGGCAATGTCTTGCTTTCTTAAGTTTCAAGCAGCAGATCTGAGAGACTCTGCCCCTCTCAGATACTTATTCCAAGTTCTCTGGGTCAAGCAGGAGGTCACTCCTGACCAATGGGAGCAGGGCAACTCCCCAAGGATATGACCACATCCTGTAGAGTGTGGCATTATTTTGTCCCAGAGTGCAACAAATCTTCCAAATTCATAATAGCTGATTTTCCAGCAGGGAGGTAAGAGCTGGCTAAACACACCCCTAGGATGGCTACTTTCCATAGACTCTCCCCCTTGCATCTGCTCATTCTTGCCTTAATCCTAGCTCTGGCTTTGGGTCAAAAGAGTGGAGTTGTAAATGACACTGAGGCCGTCCCCTTGCCTTTGAAGACCATGGTTTATGACTCCTCCCCCTGCTCTGGCATTCCTGTGTAGCAGCACACTGCCCTCCCAGCAGAGCTGGTTAACCCCAGGGGCTCTTTATCACCTCTTCAAGGCAGCCTGGCGAATCAACTTAACTCTGACCAATCAGGACAGACCACTGGAAGGCTGAATCTGGACTTACAAACAAGAAAGTCTTATAACTTCTTGTCTGTACATTTTAGGAGAAATTCAACAATATGATATTGTTGGATTCATCACTACCATTCTGGGAAGTCTTTGAATGGAAGTTGTATCATTCTCCTATCAGGAGTTATTAGTTAATAACTTCTTGCCATGTTAACCTATGTGGCATGGGATTTGCAATGGGAAAAATGTCTTGGGCCATTTTTCCAGCACTAGGGCTTATAAAAACATATTTTATAAGTACTTCGCTTATATCTACAGGACCCCCACCCCATGGGACAACTAGGGGAGACTTTAGGGGCTCTGAATCTGTAGAAATATTGCAGATCCTACCTCCACAGTGCTCCTAGCATCAAAGTCGAATTTGGGCAGCACTTTATCACAATGTGGGGAGTGAAATGTGAAATTTCACTTAACCCAGGGCATATAAAACTCATTTTATAAGGGTCCACCTTATAAATACTTGACCCCCCACCTCTGGGACACCTAGGGGAGACCCTGGGGGTTCCTAATATGCCAAAACATTGTAGGTTATCCATTTGTAAGTGCCCCAAACACCAAAGTCGAGTTTGGGCACAATTTACTTTTTAAAAGCAGTCATGGAATCCAGGGCTGCTTTTAAACTGACCTCAGGCTTCAGCAGTGTACACATGCAAGTGCAGAAAAGGCTGCTGGCCTCTAAACTGCCATGCCCTACTATATACTAGGGACTGATAGGTAGTTTCAATCCCCCTGCCATATTATGTACTAGGGTCTTATAGGGTAGGTCATGCCAATCACAGGGGTACCCCAACCCATAGTGTACCCTAGTGTATGTAGGTGTTTTCACTGTATTCTAAGTGTTTTCAGCAAAGCACTGGCCCTGGGCCTGGTTAGGCAAAGCCCAGGGTCAGTAAGAGTCAGTTACCACCAGTACCAGTCAGCAAAAAGTTGGGGGGTGCCCAGGGCACAGGATGACTTTGCAACATGCACTGATTGTGAATACAGCTCTCCACACTCGACACTTCCCACATACTGCTTGGAGGGGATTTCAATTGTGTAGCCGACATAGAAATGGACAGGTCAACTCCCCAGCTGAATGACATCCCGGTAATTAAGGTAACTAAGGGGTTTTGAGAGAGGTTGGAGGGATGGGATATGGGGGATAACTGGAGACTACAACATGGACACACACAAGACTATTCGTATTACTCCCATTTGTATAAATTACATACCAGACTGGATATGTTCACTTGCTCCAATAATCTGAGACCGTCCGTTACCCACACGGAATACCTGGGGCGTACTATATCAGATCACAACCCTCTGTTGCTGCGTATTCGCCCCATACCAGAACCCACATTAACCCCCACATGGAGACTAGATCTTGTTTTCCTGGAGGATGTCCCATTTTGCACATCGCCACAAATGGTTATCACGGAATATTTCCAGTTTAATCAAGCTTCAGCCACTTCCAGGGTGACAGAGTGGGAGGCCTTTAAGGTGGTGGTACGAGGACAATGCATGGGCCACAAGGTAGGAAAGAGGAAGGAAATTTTGGGGAAACTTACCAACCTGGAAACCCAGCTACATGAGGGGGAAGCTCGCCTGACCACAGAAGTGGGTGCTCATGGGGAACTGGGTGACTTAAGACAAAAATACGACGAAGCACTAGAAAGATTGAAACGCTTTGACATGTGAGAGTATCATGGGCGGGTGCACATGGAGGGAGGTAGAGCAGGTAGACTGCTTGCAAGGCTAATCCGTCCTGAACACGGGAGAACCCCCATCTCTCAGATACAACTGACAGAGGGGGAGATTACACATTACCCTAAAGAAATAAAGGACTCATTCCGGTCCTACTATGTCAATTTGTACAGTGAACCTCAAATGCAACAGCGAGAGACTATAACAAACTACTTATCATCCCTGCCCCTAATGGTCCTACCACCTGACCAATGCGAAAATCTGGGGGGACTGGTAACTGGGATGGAAATTAGGGCAGAACTTAAAGAGATGGCCAGAGGGAAAAAACCCGGCTATGATGGTTTCCCAGTGGAATTCTACACCTCCTACGCTCAAACCCTGGCACCAAAATTAGAGGAGCTGTACACAGAGGCCTGGGATAGGGCAGAATTGCCTTTTTTGACCAGGGTTGGTCGTGCCTCTCCCAAAGACTAAAAAACCGCACCCACAGGTATCGGACTTCCGCCCACTCTCGATGCTCAACGTTGATTTTAAAATCCTGAGCAAAGTCTTAGCCACACGTCTCTTACCATATATGACCAGTATAATACATAAAGATCAAAATGGGTTTGTGCCGACCAGATCTACTTCTGGGAAGCTGCGGAGGTTGTTTCATGTGCTACATCACCCTGACCAAGACCGGTACCCGGTCGCACTCATGCTATCCATAGACCTAGAGAAGGCGTTCGATTCGGTGAGAAGGCACAATCGAGCGAATGGGACTAGGAGAAGGATGGATTAGATGGGTGAAAATATTATACATGCACCCAACTGCACGAGTTAGGACAAACGGAGTGATCTCGGAACCATGTAATATATATAGAGGCACTAGGCAGGGGTGCCTACTGTCCCCGCTGTTATTTGCTATTGCGATTGAGCCACTAGCAACAGCCTTTCGGCAACAGGAATGCCTTCTTGGTATTCAGTTGGGGCACAGACCCATGTGATTTCTGTCTATGCTGATGATCTGTTGCTGTACTTAAGAGATGGGGGGGTGAGAGCACAACGGGCTCAGGCCGTGTTAGATGGATATGCAAACCTGGCAGGGTTTAAGATTAATAATTCTAAGACCTATGCCTTTCTCTTAATGGAGGACCGAGTATTCTTCAGCCCCTTCATATATTGACAAGGGGGTACCACAGGGCTCAATCCTGAGCCCAACACTGTTTAATGTGTATATGGCCCCCTTGGCACAACTCATTAGATCTTATGGTTTTGAAACCATATCCTATGCTGATGACACTCAACTGATCATCACCATGGACCAGGACCTCACTCTGACCAAAACGAGATTTAAAAACTGCCTACTGACAGTAGCCTCATTGATGTCCAAGAAATGTCTTCAACTGAACATGACCAAAACTGAGATTCTTTTGTTCGGGAAGGCACAGACAGCCTGGTCAGAGGACTGGTGGCCTTCGGAGCTAGGCACCCCCACCCATTCCCAATAAATGTGCAAGGAACTTGGGAATAATGATGGATGACAAGCTCTCCATGAAGGAGCATGTCAAGACAGTGTCTGGTACCTGTTTTTGTATTTTGCGAACCCTTAAAAAGGTTTTTCAATGGACTCCTCTGCAGGTTAGGAAGACACTGGTACAAGCACTAATAATGAGCCACCTGGATTACGGCAATGCCCTTCTGGTGGGGAGTAGTGAAGGCTTGTTGGCAAGGCTCCAACTGGTGCAGAATTCAGCTGCGAGATTGATACTAAATCTTCCTCCTCACTCCCCCTCCGAGCCCTCTCTATATTCCCTCCACTGGCTCCCTATTAAAAAACGTGCCCTTTTCAAACTTCTCTGCCTGGTATGCAAAACCTTGCAGGGGAAGGGCCCTCTCTATTTGAGGCAGAAATTACAACCATATACCCCGGCACAGCAGCTCTGGTCGAGTGACCAACTGCTTCTATGCCCAAAACGCATCAGAACAACGAGGCACCGAGGCAGCGCCTTCTCATTCCGGGCCCCCTACCATTGGCTACCTCTTTCTATTCGAGCATGTACGGATTTTACGACATTCAAAAAGCTCTTGAAAACCTGGCTTTTCTCTCAGTAATTTAATCTTGCCTTACTCCCACATTGCAACGGCGCCTAGAGATCCCGGTAGGGATGATTCATGCGCCTAACAAATGAAACTAATAAAATAAATAATACCCGGGGACTCTTCCAATGGGCCTGATGTGGGCTCCCGCTCCTTTAAATATCTGGGAATCCAGATTTTCCATAAGTTAGAAGATTTACGAGAGGGCAACCTTAACCCCATTATAATATCACTGAAATCGTCCATACAGTTCTGGTGCTCCCTGAAGCTGCCACTGATCGCATGCGTGGCACTCTCGAAAATGATCATGTTGCCCAGATGGTTGTACCACTTTGTGAACCTCCCGGTGGTGATATCCCCACGCTGGTTCTCAAACTTGCACCAATTACTCCGGGATTTGACGTGGGATGGGGGACGGAATAAGATAGCTTTGGAAATAGTGCAAAGGGTAGCTGGAGACGGAGGACTGGGCGCCTCAGATTTTGAACTATATTACTTGGCAGCCCAACTTCAATGGCTAACTCAGTGGTTGGACCGCCGGAATATGGAGCTACTGGGTGGGATGAATGGGAGAAACAGTCAGGGATGGTTGGTGGCCAAATTACTAGACCAGAAAGTGATCCTTCCACGCCCCAATACACTGTTGAAAACAGCTCTATATTGCTGGAAGAGGTGTCTCCGGCGTACAGAGGAAGGCCACCCGTATACACCGGAAATACCACTCATAGGAATCCACTGGCCCCATACTCAAGACCTCAACTAGCAGAGTGGACCGTAGCCGTGATTACATCTGTGGGAGACTATTTCCACTTGGAAACACTGATACCTATAGACGACCTAATGTCCCAACACGATTTACCACACGGGCAATTTTTGACCTATCACTCGCTGATACAAACGTTCCGAGCCCTGTGGCAAAGCGGCTCCACTGAACCCAACACACATAGAGTGCGCCAGGTGCTACTGACCCTGGGGACTGCCCGGCACCTGTTATAATGGTTCTACTGAGCACTTCTTGAATCAGTTAAAAAACCACTTGACCGTCCCAGAGGAAAACAGGAGGAGATTATCGGGACACCACTAACAGATAAGGAATGGACACTAGTACTGATGGGTTCGAAACAAGTGTCAAGAATCTCCAACTTCAAAACGATTCAATTGAACTATATACATATGGTACTAAGAAGAAAATGGAAGGTGCACACGTGATGAAGTCAATACACGCACGTCGAAGTCTGTTCCAGAATTGCTTCTTTTTATTCAATCAAATTTGTTAAACCTGGCACACAGCCAACGCGTTTCGTTCCCGATTTTAGCCAGAGGGAACTTCGTCAGGGCTCCTATATAATCAATTTGACAGTAGCAGAATTGGACCTCAAGAGGCATAAATTAGCCACGATTACAGTAAGGTTAGTAGGTTCTCACGCTTCAAAATATTGGGCTTTAAAATTTCTTTTTCTTATTTGGCGAAATCAGTATAGAGAAAAGGTCCAGAACGTTTAGTCATCAAATAGACTTTATAAATAAAAAGTCATGCTGTATCAATCTACACGGATCCCATTCCAATCACGGGTGGCTCCGTTTGTCCTTAGTCCAGGAAGCCAGGTTGGCGATAAACACCCGAGTTTCCGCCGAGAACAATTACTCAGTACAAATCCAGCATCTTCCCACTTGCTTCGCTCTAGCCAACCCACATGGTGGGTGTTTATCGCCGACCTGGCTTCCTGGACTAAGGACAAACGGAGCCACCCGTGATTGGAATGGGATCCGTGTAGATTGATATAGCATGACTTTTTATTTATAAAGTCTATTTGATGACTAAACGTTCTGGACCTTTTCTCTATACTGATTTCGCCAAATAAGAAAAAGAAATTTCCCCTGTGGGGGGACCAAGCCCACCACAGGGCTTGGTCGCCCCACTCACTGCTGCCGCTCCTGCCTGCCTTGCCGCCTCCTGCCTGGAGATTCCTTCGCTCGCTGCCCGCTGCTCCTGGGACTTTCCCACTGCTCCTGGGACTTTCCCGCTGCCCGCTGCTCCTGGGACTTTCCCACTGCTCCTGGGACTTTCCCGCTGCCCGCTGCTCCTGGGACTTCCCGCCACTGCCTCCCTGCGGCCCCGCCCCCGTGATTCCATTCGCCGCCCCGCTCCCGCCACCCAGCTGCTCCTCCCTCCCGGCTCCTTACTTAAGGGGACCGTAGGGGACCACAGAGTGTGACCGCTCAGCCCTCCACAGGGCTTGGTCGCCCCACTCACTGCTGCCGCTCCTGCCTGCCTTGCCGCCTCCTGCCTGGAGATTCCTTCGCTCGCTGCCCGCTGCTCCTGGGACTTTCCCACTGCTCCTGGGACTTTCCCGCTGCCCGCTGCTCCTGGGACTTTCCCACTGCTCCTGGGATTTTCCCGCTGCCCGCTGCTCCTGGGACTTCCCGCCACTGCCTCCCTGCGGCCCCGCCCCCGTGATTCCATTCGCCGCCCCGCTCCCGCCACCCAGCTGCTCCTCCCTCCAGGCTCCTTACTTATGACGCCCCTGAGCGACCGCGCAGCGGCCGCGCGCAGCGGGAGCACCGACGGAGCGCCGAAGGTGCGCCAAAGGTAAGCCCGTCTGCGCCCGTCCGCGCCTGGCCCGCGCCCAGCGCCAGGACCCCTGGATCCCACCAATGCAACACTACTCGACGGACCTACGACGCCGCCACCCTCACCGCACTCAATGCCGGCCGGAACCCTGCCTGCTACCGAGCCTCACCGAGACGCACCCACGGACCCTTCACCTGCCAAGCCTGCCGATTCACCTGCCCCCGGACGTGCACCACCTCCGCCAAGTCGAGCACCAGCAGCAACCACCTGAAATGCATCCTGTTGAACACCCGCTCCGTCCACAGGCACGCCGTGGAACTCTGGGACCTGCTCGACGCAACAGCACCGGACGTCGCCTTCCTCACCGGAAACCTGGATGAACGCCTCCTCAGCGCCCGACATCGCCATAGCCATCCCGGAAGGATACAAGATCACCCGGAAGGACCGCGTCAACCAGACGGGAGGAGGCATCGCCATCGTACACAAGAACACCATCCGCATCTCGACTAACTCCGACGAGACCTTCACCGCCGCCGAACACCTACACTTCCAGATACACACTGACCCCAAGACCACCCTCCGAGGCACCCTCATCTACAGACCCCCGGGACCACGCACACTATTCAGCGAAGACATCGCAGACTTCATCAGCCCGCACGCCATGCCCTCCGCCGACTACATCCTCCTAGGGGACCTCAACTTCCACCTGGAGAACAACAACGACAGAAACACCACCGCCCTGCTGGACAACCTCGCCAACCTCGGACTCAAGCAACTGGTGAACACGCCCACCCACTACGCCGGCCACACGCTTGACCCCGTCTTCTCTTCCAGCAAGCACATCTCCTTCAGCCACGCCACCGGACTCCACTGGACCGACCACAGCTGCGTCCACTTCAGCTTCAGAAAGACTGCGACCCACCACCACCCGCAACAGGCTCCCCGCCGGAGCTGGAGCAAGATCACCGCCCGAGCAGCTCAACGCCTCCCTCAGCCAGAACACACCCACCAACACAACGGACCCAAACGAAGCAGCCAGCAACCTCGCCAAGTGGCTGACCGCCTGCGCCGACGACCTCGCACCACTAAAAACCCTCCCAGCAGACCCGGAAGCAAGAAAACCCCTTGGTTCACCAACGAACTCAAGGAATCCAAGAAGAACTGCCGCACTCTCGAGAAAGCCTGGCGACTCGACCAGACCACAGAACAACAGGACCGCCCTCAAGCACGCCACCCGCAAACACCACCAGCTGATCCGTGCCACCAAGAAGTCGGCACTCAAAGAACGACTGGACAACAACGCCCACGACAGCAAGGAACTTTTCAGCATCGTCAAAGAGTTCTCCAACCCCAGCGCCGGAAACAACGACATCACCCCCTCGCAAGACCTCTGCAACTCACTCGCCGCGTTCTTCCACCGCAAGATCACCGACATACATAACAGCTTCGACGCACAGACCACGCACCCTACCGCCGAACCAACGCCCGCCACCACCACCCTCTGCAACTGGACCCCGATCAGCACCGAAGACACCACCCGCACGATGAACTCCATCCACTCCGGATCACCAACCGACCCCTGCCCACACCACGTCTTCAACAAAGCCGACGCCACCATCGCACCCCATCTCCGGGACATCATCAACTCCTCCTTCCACACCGCCACCTTCCCGGAGAGCTGGAAGCACGCCGAGCTTACCGCCCTCCTGAAGAAACCAACGGCGGACCCCACCGACCTCAAGAACTACCGTCCCATCTCGCTCCTTCCGTTTCCGGCCAAAGTCATCGAGAAGACCGTCAACAGACAGCTTGCCGCCTTCCTCGAGACGAATGGATCCCTCGACCCCTCGCAGTCCGGGTTTCGGGCCAACCACAGCACCGAGACCGCCCTTATCGCAGCCACCGACGACATCAGAACCCTAACCGACAACGGGGAAACAGCAGCCCTCATCCTCTTGGACCTCTCCGCGGCGTTCGACACCGTCTGCCACCGCACCCTAGTGAAGCGCCTCAGCAACATCGGAATCCGAGAGAAAGCACTGGAATGGATCATCTCGTTCCTCGCCGGAAGAACCCAGAGAGTCCGCCTCCCCCGTTCAGATCCGAGGCCACCGAAGTCATCTGCGGCGTTCCACAAGGATCTTCACTCAGTCCAACCCTCTTCAACGTCTACATGAGCCCCCTCGCAGCCATCGCACGCCAACACAACCTCAACATCATCTCCTACGCCGACGACACCCAGCTGATCCTCTCCCTCACCAACGACCCCACCACCGCCAGAGCCAACCTACACGACGGGATGAGAGACGTCGCCGACTGGATGAGGAACAGCCACCTTAAACTGAACTCAGACAAGACGGAAGTCCTCATCCTGGGCTCATCACCCTCCGCCTGGGACGACTCTTGGTGGCCCCCGGCCCTGGGCACCGCGCCCAAACCAACGGACCACGCACGCAACCTGGGCTTCATCCTGGACTCCTCCCTGTCGATGACCAGACAAGTCAACGCCGTCTCATCTTCGTGCTTCAACACCCTGCGCATGCTCCGCAAGATCTTCAGATGGATCCCCACTGAAACCAGGAAGACCGTCACCCAGGCACTCGTCACCAGCCGACTGGACTATGGGAACACCCTCTACGCCGGAACCACAGCCAAACTTCAAAAAAGACTCCAGCGCATCCAGAACGCCTCCGCACGACTCATCCTGGACATCCCCCGACACAGCCACATCACCGGACACCTGAAAGACCTGCACTGGCTCCCCGTCAGCAAGAGAATCACGTTCAGACTCCTCACCCACGCACACAAGGCCCTCCACGACCTGGGCCCCAAGTACCTCAACGACCGCATGACCTTCTACACGCCCACCCGCCAGCTACGATCAACCAGCCACGCCCTCGCCACCGTACCACGCATCCGCAGAGCCACCGCCGGAGGAAGATCCTTCTCCTACCTGGCAGCCAAGACCTGGAACTCCCTCCCCACTCACCTTCGGCGAACCCAGGACCATCTCTCCTTCAGGAAGCAGCTCAAGACCTGGCTGTTCGAGCAGTAACTTACCCCCTCCCCCAGCGCCTTGAGACCCTCCCGGGTGAGTAGCGCGCTCTATAAATGCCGTGATTGATTGAGCTTGTTCCACCATCTAGTGGTGATATTAAAAAAGCTTTTACCACCCCATCTCTGAAGGCGGCAAGATGGTACCCTCACCAGCTTCAAAGAGGCCGAGCGGAGTGCGCGAGCCGGTATATGCCATTGGAATTGTTTAATTAGGTAAGTGGGACCCGAGTTCTGTAAGGCCTTAAATGCAATACACATTGCCTTAAACCTAATTTGCTACTCAATCGGCAGCCAGTGCAAGGTGTTTAAGGCCTGTTTGGCAGATGCATATTTGGACAGACCGAAGAGCAATCTGGCGGTGGAATTCTGAAGAACCTGCAGTTTTATTATTACTGATTTATTTGCTCCAACCAGCAATCCATTGCAATAGTCGAGTTTGGACAGCACTAAGGCTGCCAACACTGTTTTCTGCAGTCCCGCCGGTATGAATGGCAGACTTTTCTTCAAGATTTTTAAAGTGTAATAGATGGATGCAGTAAGTTTGTTTACGTGGTGACAGAGGGAGAGGGAGGTGTCTATGATGACTCCGAGATTTTTTGCCTTAGTGACCGGTGTTGGGAGAGTCCCCAGCTCTGCTGGCCACCATTCTGAGGACCAGAAGGATGTATCTTTCCCAAAGAGTAGAACCTCAGTTTTGTTTGAATTAAATTTGAGACAGTTCTCGGCCATCCAGTCACTGACACATCTCATGCACTCCTTAAAATACTGAGCTGTTTTAGGATTGTTACTCGAAATTGATACAATAATCTGGGTATCATCTGCGTATGATACTAATTCAAACCCATGAGTTTTGATCATACGTGCCAGGGGGGCAACATATATATTGAAAAGGGTAGGGCTCAATGATGAGCCCTGTGGCACCCCACAAGGAAGCCTAAAGCATTTAGATTTGTAGCCTCCTACTTCGACAAATTGTTCGCGGTTGAGCAGGAAGGATATGAACAGTGCTAGAGCCAAGCCTTCTACTCCTACTTCCTGGAGCCGGTGTATTAGAATACCGTGGTCCACCGTATCGAAGGCGGCCTATAAATCTAATAGTATCAAAGCTGCCGATCCTCCATTATCAACCGCCCGTCTGATCCGTTGCAGTGATCAAGGCTAGTTCAGTGCTATGTTGGGCTCTAAAGCCGTATTGAGTGGAGTCCAGAATGTGATTGTTCTCAATAAAAACCGCTAGTTCCCTGTTCATATGTTTCTCCAGTACCTTCGCTGGTAGGGGTAAACGGGAGATAGGGCGGTAGTTTCCTGCTTCTGTTTTATCCAGGTTTGATTTCTTTAGCAGAGGCAGGATTGATGTTTTCTTCCACATTGTGGGAAAGGTCCCTGTTTCAATAGCCGAGTTAAGAACCTCCATGAGTGGCAAAGCAACAAATTCCACTAACAGGTGGGTTACTCGCGGAGGGCAGGGATCCAGGGGGGAACTGGACTTTGTGGCTAAAAGAAGCTTTGAAGTTTGTTCTTGAGAAAGCAGTGTGAAATTTGAAAGACTGGATTGGGCGAGTTTGGAGACCGGGGTGGGCTGGACTGAGGTCATACATATGGTACCAATTTGAACGCCCTGGGAGTTGACCGGTCATAGAGCAAAGGTGTCGTAAATAGAGGAGACTTTATTGTAGAAAGAAGAGGCCAATGTGTCACAAAACGATTGATCTATAGTGCTATTATTGGTCTCTTGCGATATCTGGTCTAAGGCAGAACTGAGGGCCCTTCAGAAAGATGTCTCACGGGGACTACGCAAATGCCCCATTGCGAAACTATGGGCAAAGATACTGAGGGACTGGGAGACCAGAAACATGGCTGATTTAGAAGGAGGGGACGAAGTTGCAGAGGAATTGGGAGACTATACCCCCAACATGGGAGTCCCTGACCCACCCAGATCCCCACCTTGACAAACATCTGAATGCACATACAGATGCAATATCCTGAATTGAATACCCTCCACCGGGCTAGGGGACATGCGGGAGACCACTTTACTTAAAGCAGACATATTAAGAGACACACCATTACAAAGTTTATTATAGATTGTTAGATGTTGATAAAATGGAGAGAAGCGATAGTATGCCTTTGGCTGTACGAGGAAGCAACTCCCTTGAGCACACTCATGATATGGTACAAAATGTAGGAGTGAAAAGTATATCGCTGACCACTAATAAGAATGTACATCAACTGCATTCCCTGTTTATTTAAGTTGCACTGAATTCCGATGTGTACGGTTTAGCACGCTTAGTAACATTATATGACTATCTCTACGTGTAAAGTTTATATATACTGTTTCAAAATGCAAATAAAGATATGTTTAAAAAAAAAAGCATGGTTCTTCCTTAGATTACTCATAAAGAAAAAGGAGGGAGACCTTTCAACAAGTAAAGGAGACAGGGTTGCAGAGACAAAAACACAACAAGCTTCCCTAAACAAGAACCCACTTGGAAAGTGTAAGAAACAGGTTAGATAAAAGTGCACCTGTGCAAAAATAGATACATAAATCACCAACATACAAATAGATATTACTTATATTATTTATAGGCAATATACAATTCATAAAACATAAAAGACAAAGCAATACATGTACATATTCATATTCCAGAATGAAATTCAATATAAAATTACATCACAACACTTTTCATAATGCATCATAAGATCATGAATTCACATCCTTTACAAATTTCAACAATCAAATGTGATAGAAAATGTGCAAAATAGGCATGTCTACCTTAAATTACTGCAATCAAACATTCCTCCCGCCTTATAACTTCTGGTTCATAGTCTAGACCTTTGTCTAATTATGCAACAATGGAGTCAGTACAGTATACACTGGTCTCCCGAGTCCTTACTGGCAGCAATTAAAGTATTTCTTCAACAGTACCTTACTAATCCCACCAACCAAAGAAAGCTTGAGAACAGTTTCCTTACCTTAAAAGAGCTGTTAAGGCTCATTCTCTTTGCAAAAATCTGTTTGTGGTGTGTATTTCACTCAACTTGTGTAACTGATTTAATTTTTCTACCCTCACTGAGACACCTATACTACGAGGAGCACCTTGTTTGTCATATTGGAAATCTGAAAACAAAAAGACCTCACAACTAAATAGGTTTTTTCAGTATATGAAATGAGGCTCTATAACAAGCTCTCACTGCACCTTAGACTTGATGGTCTCTGGTGCAACACAGGAAAAGGTCTAAAACCCTCCTCTTCACCATCTTTACATCTTACCAAGACCAGACATATTGGCTTTGCCAAAGCTCGTTTAGAAATGCCATTGCGCTGCACGTAGGACATGCACCGCCGTTTGCTCACGTCCCCATTGGGGCCTTAACTTGGTTTTACAGTTACAGTATGTCTAGAGGCAGACACGTGTTTAAATAAATCGGAATTGAAAGTTTAATTATTTTGATCGACAATCCCTCTTAGGAAGAACCTAATTTGTTTAGATCTAAAGCAGGTTAAACATTTCAGCAACAAAATGAAGCACTTAGAAATGTGCGAAAATTTTGAGTGGAACAGCCTGGCTGGTTATAGACGCTCTATTTAATGACAGTGCTCATTTTGTACAAAAGTATTGACTTGTCATAACAGATAGTTTAAGGCGAGTTCTGAAGTTGAAGAAAAGAATGAGAAGGAAAAACAGACCCTGAGTCTCACAAAAATGTACATTTAATCTATTCGATCTAAAGCTAGTTTGGAGTAGATTTATGATTTTATTAAACTCTCCAAGAACACAGGGGAGATCCTGGGAGGCTCTGACAGTGGCAGATTTGCAAGGGTAATTTACACATGCATAAATATATATGTCATGCATTTTGGCAATCAGCTCAGATATAGTCCTCGTCAGACGAGGACCAATATTCATCCTCTGTATCGACATTTTTTTTCCTGTGGCCCAAAACAGACTGTATAGCTTCATTAACAGAATCCTCATTTCAGATAGTGGCAATCTTTTAATTATTGCTTGGTTTCTTACATTCTCTTTAATCTCCAGCACAGGAGCCTCAGACTCGACTGCCATGGTTAGGTATGGGCCAACTCTCCACTCGAGCATGATTAATAATGAATAGTGTGTCACAGGAAAAAACGCCCTCCATTCCTTCCCTGTCACTAACATGCAACTTTTCAGATTCTAGCCGGTACCATGCTGACTGGAATTAGGTGCGCATAGCAAATAATGACACTCAAGGGGCTGTGCTGAAGCAAAGTCTGGAATATCAGCACGCCTCCAACAGCATGTTTCCATTTTATGTGGCAGGCCTAATGCCCTAAGCAAGATGGCCACTCAGGCTCGCGAGGAAGGCACGCAGTGGTGGGTAACCCCTTGTGACTACTGCAGTTGTAGGAATACGAGCATGGTAATCAACCACCAGCGCTGGGGGTTCACCAAATTTTGAGGCCCACATAGATGGATCACCTGTACCGCGCTACAACTGTGCACAAGAGTGGATCACATCTCAGCACTAGAATTGTAAAATAAGACTACAAAAAAAAGTTCAAACTGCATATAAATGAAAGTGCCGCAAAATCAAAGTGTAAAACAGCAGTCCATAACAAACATTCCCTCAACTTCACAAGATCTGGTCCTAAAAATTAGAAGTGGTCATCTACAAACATCCAAAAGATAAAACACAAAACTCTCAAACAACCAGATTAAGGAAAGAAGTACTTAACTCTCAGGAGCAGCAATTAAAGGAGAAGTGCCCCACAAAATCCTTAATGTGATTGAGTACAAGCTGGCCGAAATAGAGGATGATGCACAAATTGGACAGGCCGGCCCACTCAAGCTCAAAACCAATTAAGAGAAAACTGTGTAGTGCAAAAGCACACGCTCAAAGGAAAGATTTTGAGCACTTCAAAAAACTCAGTAATTCAAAAACAGAAATAAAAAATTGGGAATTAGTCTACATAAAAGATAGAAAGGTTGTTAAGCCCTGGATTCGATTCAAAATAATAGAAAACAAGCTATTTCGAACTTTATCCCGTAGAGGTGAAATGGGGCTGGAAATTCAACAAAGCATAGATACATGGATACAAGTAAGAACACTGAAATCAAAGTCCACTGTTGCATTAAGAGACGCAAGACATCAAGGCACAAAGGAGTAATGAGACAGACCTAAAGTGATGGCTAAAGTAGTAAAAGAATGAACATTACAAAATCATGAGAGCATGCATAAACATGGCGCCCACTGTACCACAGAAGCCGAACTCATTGGTTAATGGTGGGTTCAGTCCAGTGTGCATGGCCTTACTGGTGTGCACTTTAAGCACTGCATTACAGAAAAATTACATTGGTGCAAAAGAAATCTATGTGCATAATTCTTCTACGTCTCCAATAGAGAATGGAACAAAACGTATTTGCACTAGGGCAAACATGACACAAACTCATTTCACATTTTTGTCCACACGTGCACAAAAAGATGTAGGAAACATACTTTTCTCCACTTTTTAAAATGATAGATTAGACTAACTTTGAGGCAAAATCAGTTTTGTTCATTTTTATTGCCGACCAATTGCTTGCTTATTTGTTATGAAGCACGATTATTTTTATACAGAATATTTTGTTCATGGACTATGGTTTGTTTATTAAGATCTTTATAACATATGTAAATGGATTTATACAAACAAATTAGCTACACATGTTCGGAAATAGTTCAGCGACCTGTTTTTTAATTTTTATTGGGTTTCAAAATCATTTCCGTTCCATGGACCAGGGCAAACGTTTCTGCACAAAGTCAATGTTACTGAAGTGAAAACGTAGTGGAAAGTAGTAGCAGGTCTATCCATTCATTCACAGTTCTTCTCTCATTAAAGCGGACAGAATAGAGGCTGAACTCCGGGGGCTGTATTAAGATATTGCTCACTGTCCACTCTAAAGAGTGTTCGCTGAGTGCAGACTGGGACTGTGCGTCCCATAACTGAAAATGCACCGTTTGAATGCAGGTGGTAAGCTGCACCTGCCCTGGGAACCGCGCATTAGCAAAAGGTGTAATGTCTGGCTGAAGTCACCGGTCTGCCTTTCTCCAGTTGGCCAACAGAGCCTCATGTACATTTTACATGAGGCACGTTTCCCCTGCAGGTGCGCACAGTGAGTGACTGCACCTGTCGGCAGGGAGATGTCTTGGGGGTGGGGGGCATTCCACCTCACAAGGGGTGTCCTCAAAGTCACACAGTCAGTGAACCTCATGATGGAATGCTTGCGCCTAGGGCTATAATATGGTTCATGTGCAAAGGCAAAGGATTTCCGCATTCGCGCGTTCACCCATACAAATAAGGACACACCCCCTAGATGTCTATAGGCCCTTCTGTAATGCCATAGTGCCCCATGGGCGCGCACACCATTTGTACCGCTGGGGCACAATCTTCAGTAGGGCCCAAGACCATTCAGCGCTGTAGCTCTCAAGAAGCTGTAGAAGTAATTGTCGAGCAGTCTCAGAGCTCTCTAATTTGACAATAAAATATTCAGTGTTGATTTGTTTCCAGCTGCAAATGAACGAAAACCTAGGAAGCCCCAAACCTGCATTTTGGAGCAACTGGCAATTTATGCATGCCCTGTAAATGACGACTCGGTGCTAAAACTGCCTAGTGCAGATGTGAATCTGGTTTGGTGGAATCGTATGTTCCCATTTATTGTCATAATGTTGTACCGTAGTACCTAGTAATTCCTCACCAGGGGCATGGCTTAGTCAGTTAGATTTGGGGGTGTGGAACAGAGATTTCCTAACCATCACTGCTATTGAAATGGCAAAATGGATGAAAATAGCCTTAAATGTAAAAGGCTTCTCTGCACCACATAAGAGCCTGATCCAGTCTTTTGTTTATTCTTCGCCTGTTTTTGTGTGAGAGAGGGCAGAGGAGGGGTGGGTGTATACAAGCTCTGCGAAGTTTAATAGAGAGGTGTGTCTGTGCTATGAGGGCTGCTACTTTGAACGGAAACCCGAAAACAGACACTGCTAGCCCGACTGGAGGCCCCTGGACCCAACTACACACATCAGAATCCATTTATTAGGGAGTGTCACACCCCAAGCACCCCTGGAGTTACGCCCCTGGTCCTCACGAAGTGCATTTTCATGCTGTAGTGGTTGCGCATTTGCAGACTTCGGCTACCATTTATACGATTTGAATCTGCGACCACCTTACCTCCTCAGAGGTTCACCTTTACAGTAGCCTTAAAGGCTGCTGGCAGTTATAAACCTGGTGCATCATTCATGCAGAAGAGGAATTTGCACTGGAACGTGTAGCTGCTTAGATCACTTGCTTGAGGCAGTCCAGCGCCTCACTGCAGCAGCCGAGACTGCTCTCCCCACCGAGACACTTCAGCACCTGGACAGCGCCGTGCATGCAGATTTCAAAACTGGTCCTGCTACTAAGCCAACTCGACAGTAAAAGAAAGAAAAATACCTCAACTATACATGCCACGAATAAATGTAAACGCAAATTAAACAACCTCATCGATGTAACGAACGAAAAGTATACAAGCACTGGCTAAACCAATAGAACTCGTTTTTATGTGGCAACACACTTGTCCGTTCACAAATGATGTTTTCCTGCATTGCATGCACACATGTTGTTTATGAGATTAACGCTTGTCCTATTGACTTCTCCAATTATGGAAAAAACACGCATTAGCAATGCCAATTGGTCTCAGCTATAAATGGCCGAGCTATTGGCTTTGCCAGTGTTTGTTTGAACAGGTAGGTGTGTGCATGACTCATGAAACATGTATCATCATGCATGCGTGCGTTGTAATGCATGTATTATGAATGTTACATGACTCAGCTGCCAATTTGATTGTTTGGTTTTCTTTTTTAATTGGTTTTTTATTTACTGTTTCAAGAAAGTTGATGCCTATTTTAACTTGTTAAATTTAAAACAATTAATCGTATGTGTACAAAGTGCACGTGAGAAAGGAGAGGCCCAGCAGCAAATTGCAGATGATGGGCCTTAAAGAATAAAACAAAGGGGGCGGAAGATGGCTCACAGGTACCATGGATTTTTAAAAAAAAGAATGGGGGGGCGCCCTTGGCATTGGCTCACACTACCAAACCCACCACGAAAGTTCCTACAATTCTCCTGCCTCTTACCCCCCAGGGGCCTAGAGAATCCCCTTTCCTATGGCAAGGGAGAGGATATTTAGATTATTTTGGGTGCAGTTTTGACATATGGGCCTGCAGAGAGAGAGTTAACCCCCACATCCTGCTTCTCCCACATGGTGGAAAGACAGCTGGTGCATGGGGGAGGGGAATTTTTACCCTGATTGGTGCGTTTCTGACCCCCTAAGAGGGCAAGATGGGTGATAAAATCCACAACCTGGGTGACTGAAATCCCATCAAACTACCAGGAGTAAAAGTGAGAAACAGAATGGGATGGTGTTCTGGGCCATATTGGCATCAGTCCCCACAAAGTTTGTCTACTTTTCAGAAATGAATAGCTTTCTGGGTACATCCATGGATTTTTATACCTGTTTGTACCACAAACTGCATGTAGATATAAACCACAAAAACAGGAACAATATGCTACCAATTTTAAAAAATGCAACTATTCTGGTAAAAACAATTTTTTTTCCAACTGTCTGTTCATGAATTCAATTATAAATTAAGTGCCAGTTTGCTTCACCTGCTCCCACCAGCACAAATGTAATACTGATGACCACCAATAGTACCACCAACAACTATAGCACCACCAATACCATTAATGACCAATACCACACACCACCAATACAAAGTAACAAGACCAACCCCACCAACACTAAACCCAATAGCACCAACACCAACAGAGCCACAAAATCGCTTGTCACTGATAACATCACCGTCAATACCACCAATTCCACAGTCACCAATATACCCACCAGTGCCACCACACCCAGAACCACCAACATCAAACCAGTACCACCAATACAACACCACTGCTACAAGCATTGGCAAAGCAAGTAGGTCTGCCTTAAGTGTGCTATCATTGGAAACGTCTTCATGCTGTGTTTGCATGTGTTTTTAAATTAAATCCAGACCTGTTGGCTTTGCTAATGGAGAATTCGTTTTCTAGGCAAAGGCCATTCTGGAATTTGCTGAATTTCAAGTGTAGACCCTCCATAGAACACACCAAAAAGCTGTACAGTGAAGACATCATGTTGTTCCACACCAGATGTGAGATTCACTTCGAGCCTCAATATTCCCTTTGCATTCTTTTACTTGCAGTCTTGCAAGTCATAATTGGAAAAGCACACATAATACTACCAGAATTGAAAGAAAACAATATGGCTAAGGGACAGCTCACAAATGACTTGGCACAACTTGAGATGTCTCGAACAAACAGGATTGTAGATGGGATTCTCTGAATGTGTTGGTTGGCTAAAGGTGTGGGGGCACATGGTCTTTGGAAAAGGTGAGCTTTTTGGGATTCGTTCCATGCAGATTTCCAGATGGTGGTTGCCAATGGACTGTCAAGGATATTTCTGCTTCTGAGCTGCAGATCTTTCTGGGGCTGTGGTGTGAGATTTTGTTGACTTAGCTCACAGAACTTTCAGGTGCTTAGTGTTTAGCATCAGTGCTTAGTGTTTGGGAGGGGCTGTCTCGTGGACACATTTGCTGATGAGGCAGTAGTCATGAAATGTCACCCAGGTGTCAGTGCTTTATTTATAAAAGAATGAGTGCCGGTGCCCAAAGCTCTGCTCAGAAGCCTGTGGCTGGTGCTATTACATGTCTGTGTGTTGAATACCAAGGCGGTGTAGTCTTGAATCTGCCTCGTGCCTCATTAATTGACTACCAAACACTCACTGCCCCTTTAACTCAATCTTGCATGCTCCTGCTTTCTCTCGGTGACGGGTTTCTGACTTTTTCTTTCTCCCTCTTTCCCTTTATTTGTTTTTCCCTCTCTTGCTCTCGGAAAAATCTGATGAGGAAAAATAAGTGCCAGACTCTAAAGATGAGTGCCAGTGGGCCCCACCTGCAACCACTGGCTCAAATTAGGCACTGGCAGGTGTAGACCAGGTGCCTATGGAGCATACTAACTTAGGGAGGGGGCATGGGCACCCAATATATATTGTTTCCCTGTTCCTTTCCACAATTGTGGAGTGCTTCATTAATGTGATACTTTATTTGGCAGAGGTACAGGCAAACGGATTTAGCTTGCCTTATAATTCTGAAATGCACTAATATTTTATGGTGAATCACAAGCATGACCCTTGTATAGCTAGATTGGTAGAGATCTTCAAATGTTTAAATGGAAAGGTAATCTTGTCCCGATTTCAGAGCTAGGACAGCCCTTTGCCTTTGTTTATTTTTTTACTGTGAATTATGTATAATCTCTGATTTCAGGGGCCATATGTGAAAAATGTATGCGTGCTCACTTGGAGAAATAACACTGTCTTGTACTCACTTTCATTTTGCTTGGTTAGGATGCGCACCTTTCAGTCACTACCAAACTGGGCTGACAAAGCGAAAGCTCTGAAAATCTTCGAAAGAGAAGTAGGACAAAATAACTTCCTGAATATATATGTGTTTTCTCCATTCATATGGCACAAATCAGTCATCGTTTTTCAACAGGCGCTTTATGAATGAAGACCATTTCCCCATAACCAGACCATAGACACATTGTGCTCTTTTTTAACCCACGTAAGTTCCAGCTCTGTGGAATTTTATTTGTATGTGTTGAGGATTAAAGTATATTGGCTATTAGATATATAAACTAGTCTCATCCGCCGCTTTCCCTTTAAAAAAAGGCATGCATTATAACATGGGTGTTAATAAGGAGAAGGCAGGGCTAGCAACTAAACATGACACTGGCCTTGCTTTCTTTTATATTGGAGTCATGAAAAACAGTGGGCAAAAACAGTTCCCACTTCCCACTCATTGCCCTCCCCCCAACCTCTCAGCAGCAAACAAGAGGTCGTTGAGCCTAGCATTATTACATCATTATGTAATGTAACAAGATCACTGATTGAACAATAAAGATTGTGTACAAGACCAAAAACAACCCTAAAGTAAGAAAGATATAGAATTTTTTTGGAAATGTGAAGGAAAAAAAAATATTTTAAAGAGTTGTATGAAATACCTTGGTCTCAGTAACCCATATACCTCAGTGGACTTTGTTCAATGGTCTGGGCGGAATATCGGCTTTGCACGTAGACATGCTTCTGGCCAGACCTTGCAGTGTGTTATCTCCCAGTGAAGCCAGGTCCATTGCAGATGGCCCACGAGAGGGTTGCATTTTCAGACTCCACAAACATCATACTATAATGAGCACTTGCCCTCATCCAACATAGTTATTGACTGAAATATGAGATCTCCTAAGTACATTGTTACTTATTTGTAGGGCTGGCGACGAATTCTGCTCTGCCGGCAGAGTTCCAAAAAACTCAGCGAAGCGGCACAGAGTTTTTCTACTTGAGCGGGTTGCCAACATTAAGTTGGCGAGCATGAGCAAGGAATATCATATGCTAGGCCACCTCCCGGCAAGATTTCTCAACGCGGTTGTTGGGGCGAGACAGGTCGCTACCGCTCACATTGAGAACTTTGCCGCACGGGGTGAGAAAGCTGCCGCTCAAGTAGAACATCTACTCGATCGGCAGAAAGAAGCAGCGCCCTCTTGCACTCTGCATGGTGCCCTTTGTGCTGATTTTACAGGGCGGGACAAGCTCCTGGCACTAAAAATCAGCGCGAGCAGCCCAACTTAATGCACTCGGCTGCTTGTGGAACTCCGTGGAGTTCGGTGGAGTTTTTTCGGCCTTCCCAGAGTTCCACTTAGCAAAACTCTGCAAACTGCTTTGAGTTCATAAAGCTTGTTCAATGATTCATAACAACTGCACAAAAATTGATGAAATGCCATGATGACTGAATTACAAGATTTAGGGATGGCTTAGTAGACATAGTTATGAATGAGCAAATATACCAGGCACAAGATGACTGATATTTTTTTCTAATACTTTGTGGGAAGGTAATACTCAGTTACACACCGATGGAGGGAAATCATCAAGGGACCCAGGAGAAGGAAAGCAACCCAGAGAAAGCTGGGGCAGAAGTGTACAAAAAAAGACTGAAGAAAGACAAAGGAGCAGACTTATAGGGAGGGAAAAAAAGATGAACAAATATAGACAAGACAGACCTACATATGTGCAGACATAAAGTGATACGGTGGCACTGTATGGGTAAGGTGTGGGTACAGAGACCTTAAAGATGTCGCTGAATGGATGATTGAAAGGTGGCAGGTGCACATGAGAAAGGCATCATCAGAAAGAAGCAATCATTTGGATGAGAACAAGAAAGTTTGAACAAGTAGTTAAGAAGCAATACTGGTTGTAGATTTTCTAAAGTTTGATAAACACGTAAGGGTTGTTGATGGGGAATTTAGTAGGAAATGTATAGATAGGGTTAAATTTAACAATGAGGGTTCATGAAGCTGAAACAAATGAGGCAAGGAGAAGATTTAAACAAGAAGGGTGTAGACATGGGGTGAACAGCAGTCGGGTAGAATTTGTCAACTTTTAAAATAATTAAGGTGAAGGATGGGAAAATACATCGCTAATTGTTAAAGACAGACATATATTTAGACAGGTAGTTGGGCAAGATTTGTCTAAAAGAACGTAAAAGATTTCATACCTGAGAGTCCTTGGCATGGAAGTTAGAGTCAAAGGCAAATAAGATAAAAGAGGAAGGGGAAGTTGAGAACATGGAGTAGAGGATGTGGCTGGGCACTGAGCCTTGGGGAACCCCTTATTGGAGAAAAAGAGTCCAATGTGCCGAGTATGTCTGGTCAGAAAGATAGACAAGCAATGACAGAAGGACAATTCCTGAATTACCCAGGGAGGAACTGTTAGACCTGGCTTGTCCAGCGGGTTTATCCCCAGACTTTGTGCTTTTTGGCCTTCTATTTCTGACCTGTTTTTGTTGGTTTTATGACTGGGCACTTTACCACTGCTGATCAGTGCTAAAGTGCATATGATCTCCCTGTAAATTGTATTTATGGATTGGTGATTCCATGATTGGCATATTTGATTTACTGGTAAGTCCTTAGTACAGTGCATTGTGTGTGCCCAGGGCCTGTAAATCAAATGCTGCGAGTGGGCCTGCAGCACTAATTGTGCCACCCACATGAGCAGCCTGTAAGTGTAATTCAGACCTGCCACTGCAGTGTCTGTGCGCAGTTTGGTACTGCCATGTCGACCTGGCAAATGCACCCACTTGCCAGGCCCTAACCTTCCGTTTTCTTACATGCAAGGCACCCCTAAGGTAGGCCCAAGGTACCCCTGTTGGCAGGGTGCAGTGTATGTGAAAGGTAGGACATGTACTGGTGTGTGAGACATGTCCTGATAGTGAAATACAGTGTATTTCGTTTTTCGCTATTGAAAGGCTATCTGTCCCATAGGATAGATTGGGAGTTTATTTCTAACATCGTATAAATATAAATTCCCACTGGGACAAGATAGAAAGATGGGGTTTAGTATGCCTGAACTCAGAATACAAAAATGCATCTTTTTAGTAAAGATGATTTTTATATTGTGTGTTTGAAAATACCACTTTTAGAAAGTAGGTATTTTCTTCCTTAGTCATCCAGTGTGCCTCTGCAAAGTGTGTGTATTGACTATCTGGCTTTGGAGTGACGGGGGCTGGAGATGTGCATTCTCTCAGACAGCCAAGGGCGGGGGGTTTGATGTGTGTCCTGACTTTCCTGTATGAGTCAGGGCTGGGCTGAATAGACCTGGGCTGCATTCAGAGTAGGGGGATGAATTCTCACTAGCACCTGAATAGGCCCGGTCTGCATTTAGAGTGGTGGGAGGAGATTTCCCTTGCACCTGAATAGGCCCTGTCTGCCTTACACAATGCTATCTCCACCTCCCGCCGACCAGCTGCACCAGAGAGGACAGAACTGGTTTTGGCTGGGCAAAGAGCTTCTCTGTCACCAGAGAGCAAAGGAATTTGTGCTATAAAAAGTGGGGCCCAGACCCTGAACTTTAGATTACTGCTGAACTAAGGAACCTGCCAGGAAGAAGAACCGGGAAAGCTGGAGGAGGAGTACTGCCCCAGTGCTGTGTGCTGTTGGGGTTGGCCTGAAGTGGTTGCTTCTGTCTTGGGCAGGGAAAGGACTGGACTGTGCTTTCATCATCCTGCTGTTAGGGTTTTCTCCAAGGGCTTGAAGTAGAGCTTGCCTCCTGTTGGAAGTCTCAGGGATAGGAAAGACTTCAAAGATTACTTCTGGGAATCAAGAGGAACCTTTGCCAAGGAGAAGAGCCGGAGGAACAGAGGAGGAAAACTACCCCTGTGCTGTTTACTGTCTGGGGATGGCCTGCAGTGGCTACTTTCTTCCAAGGAAAGGAGAAGGACTTTGCTGTGTGCTGTGTCCCCGGCTTGAGGAAGATCTCCAAGGGCTTGAAATAGAGCTGGCCTCCTGTTCTGAAGTCTCAGGGACACAAAGACACCACCCCCAGTCCCCTCTGAACTCTTTTTCTGGGAGTTCTGACCTGCTGAGAGGTGCCTGCCAGTGTTCTGGACCTCTGGAGGTTGTTTTGGGACTGGAAACTGCAAGAACTGTGAAAATCAACGCATCGCCTGTTTCCGACGCATCGCAGCAGTGTTGGAAGAATTTTCCAATTCATCACCGCTGCTGAAGAATCGGCGCAGCGGCTGCTCACGGCTGAAGGGTCTGCTGTGCGACGAATCCTGTGCACCGATCTCCGACGTCCGAGATCACAGCACCGATTCTGACTCAAGCCCTGTTGGGGAATAACCGATGCATCGAGGGGACGCGGCTGAAATCATCACAGCGCATCCCGGGTCTTCACGCATTGCATCGTACCGGATCGTCACGCATCGAAGCGTCAAGTCTGTTGCATCGTTGGGGGACGCAGTAAGAAACTGACGCATCACCTCCCCATGCAGTAAGAAACCAACGCATCACCTCCTCTCTGGTAAGGAACCGACGCATCACCTTCCCTGCGCAGCAGTAAGGAACCGACGTATCACCTCCCCCGGAGCAAGGAACCGACGCATCACCTTCCCTGAGTGTAAGGAACCGACGTATCACCTTGCCTGCAACCCTTTTTGCTTGCCTTTTTTGACGCATCCCAGGTACCTTGTGTAAAAGTGTCGCATTCCACATTTTCTTGGTACAGAACTGTTTCTACCTTTTAAGAATCATATTTTTAGTACTGTATTGTGGATTTCTGTCCTTTTGGTCTTGTTTTGGTTTAGATAAAGATTACTTATTTTTCTAAACTGGTGTGGTTTCCATTTGTAGTGTTTTCACTGTATTACTGTATGTGCCTCTGAGATAAGCCTGTCTGCTCGTGCCAAGCTACCAAGGGGGTGAGCAGGGGTTATTTTAGAAGTGTATCCCCTTTACCCTGACTAGAAAGAAGGGTCCCTACTTGGACAAAGGTGCAAACCCTTGCCAACTAGAGACCCCATTTCTAACAGGAACAGTATCTGGAAAGAGAAAGCAGTCGTGTCAAAGTATTGAAGCGATCATGTCTTAGATGTCAAATAACCCTATGCTGTGTTTGAGGCCTTAACCCACTCCTGGCTTTTCAGTCAACATCACTTTGACTCATGCCAATTTTGAGTCAATAATTTCAATGTTAAAGGTGAAAGTACAAGTCCCAGAAGGCTAAATGGCATCACCATAGGACCAGGACTGGTTGAAGGTGTCACTCATGAAATGCAGTGACTTGGCAGCTACGCCAATCAAATCAAAGATTGAAGAGTGGAGGTAAGGTGATTTGTGGCTGACATGCAGGCGGAGCCTTTGTCAACAGCAGTGTGGTTCTCAGAGTTGGACCGGAAGGAAAAGGGCTGGAATCGAGGCATGAGGACAGCTGAAAGTGTAGAGGGAATTGGAATGCATATTAGGAGGAGGAGAAAGATGCAGTAAAGCTTTCTTGAGAAATCTATTGTTGGTAGAACATATGACATGAATCTATGTATTTTTGTTACACATAGTTTAAAATAAAAGCACAGGAAGAGAATGCTAAACCACATTTCTTGCAGATGAAGCTCTTCGACAATAGTCTGCTGTTATTCCGCCCACTCGCATTACATAACACGGGTGGGCACAGCGCAGACAGTTGGCGAGAAATTTCAGAGGAGGGAAATTGCAAGGCACAGTCCCAGATTGGAAGAGCCCTTTTTCTAAGTCTCTGTGTTCGTACCCTTTGCCCAGGCTCACAGACTGTAATAAAGCCCAGATGTCCATTTAGATCACATTGGTAAGTTCCGCACAGTAGATCACGAAATTGAATTTCTGACCACAGCAAAAGCCAGCTCTTGAATTTGGGTCAGGGAGCTTTAGAGAAGGGTTTCCTTGTTGGGCTTCAGAGCTTTTCTTCTGAACAAAATGAAATTACTGCCAGCGACGCTTCATCCGCGGTTCTTGGACTCCCTGCTGTCATCTGTGTGTTCCCGCACTAAGGGGTTCATTACGATGGCGGAACGATCGCCACCGCCGGGCCGGCGGTGGCGATCGTTCCGCCATCAAATTGAGAATTACCCACCGCCATATTAGGAAGCGGGCGCAAAGTCCGTCTGCCGCTTTTCCGCCGGTGGCAATCGCACTGATTGCCTGGCGGGCGGAGCAGGGCGACTAATATGGTGGCGGTGCCTAGCAGGCACCGTCCGCCATATTAGGATGTGGGTTTGAAGAGGCCTTTCCATGGCGGCGATGCCGCCATGGAAAGGCTGGCGGGGATTGGGTTTGAGGGCCCGTTGCGGGCCCCCCTTGTGTTGGGGGGAGGTGTGGGTGCACTGGGGTTACCCATGGTACCCCCCTGCATTTCACTGCACCATGTGGAAGGCACAGTGTAGTGCCTGCCACGTAGTGCAGTGAAATGCACAACATGCTCGTTTAGACTTCGCGGCGGTGCTGCTGTCAGCAGCCACTGCTGCAATGTTAACGGTGCGGAATCAGACCGCAGCGGTGGCGGTCCCATCCTAATCGGGTAGGCGGGACCGCCGCATGCATGGCGGACGGTTCCAAACACCGGTACGATGGCGGGCGGATCAAGTCCGCCCGCCATCGTAATCAGCCCCTTAGTTTGGTGCACGGACTAATTAACACTCGGGTAGTAGTTTTTCCTTCATGTAAGGAGACTTCAGCTTGAAGGTTTGGCAGTAGATCCCCTGGCCCTAGAAATATATCATTTTCGATTGAAGGCGGAATGGCGAAGGGGGCGGTGAGTGGGGTGGGGGGTGTCATAGCTGTAGAACTAGATTAACTCACTTTTTCAATCCTCTTTTATCATCGACTACTCTCCTCACCTGCATGAGCAGTGGAAACCAATGTGATATTGCATTGTACTTTAGCACCACCAACGCCACACTACCTATCTTCATCAGACGTAAGTACTAAAAAAAGCTAGCAATTGTCTTAATCCCAGAAAACACTACCTTACCAAATCTAAAGTGAAATCTATTTTAGATATCTAAGCAAAACGTGCATAAAGTTTATTGTCGTTCTGTGTTCCTTGACGTATCTGTGTGGATTCTGTCATTTATGTTGCAACAATTTACGTGGTCCGGACAGAAGGTATGCGTAATGGAAGTTCAACTATGGAATGTAAGATGACATGGTGATTACCATTTGAAATGCTATACTTTTCTGAGGACTGTGTTTTCCAATTAAGTGGACTGTTGTTTCATCATCCCATTGTCTTGACATCTGAGATGGATGGATGAGCCTTTTTTGGTGAATCTGGTGTTAGTGTTTAAAGATGTTTGGTTTGTGCCTGCTTGAAGTGCACTGTATCCCTTCAAGCATCCTTCTCGGGCTCTGACATGCCTGTGGTTTACTCTACTGGTCTACCACCGGTATGGCTCTGCTGGTGCCCCTGGAGTATAGTAATGATATGCAGATGCTGTGACCGTAGTATTGTATCTACAGTATTCCCACTCTACTCAGACTCCACTCTAAGGTGTGGGTCTGCGGCTGTTGTGACTGTTGGTTTACCCAAGGTTTGCCTGGTCACTAAACTGTGATTACTGGTGTACAAAGGGAGGCCTCTTTTCAGGTGGTTTTAGTGCTGCACATGTAGTAGTATGCTTGTTGGTGGACGTGAGGATCAGCTCTACTCTTGTGCCATGGTACGGCTGTACTGGTGTACATACGTAGTACCTAGAGCTGCTTGTGTGGCGTGACATACTGGTGTGTCTGAAGTATGACTCTCATGGCATACATAATAATTTCTGATGAACATGATTTGTGACTTCATGGGTGTACTTGAAGTATGATTCTGCTTGTGTACATATGGTAGGGCTCTACATGACGTTGTGCTCTGCTGGTATACAGTGGTTTGACTGAATGGTGTACATCACCAATATCTACAATGAAGTGTGGCCCTGCTCGCGCCTCTGAGGTATGACACTATGTCAGTTGTGATGTCACCTTCCTGGATAAATGAAGTCTGACTGTTCTGTCGGTAACACAATCTAAAGAGAGAATGCACACCCATGTTTTTCATTTTTAAACTTCATTTCAACAAACGCTCCAAGGCTGAAATTGTTTTGAAAATGTTGGCGTGCAAACCTCGGCGCGTGCTCTGCCCATGTATGCGAAGACAATTCAAGTTGAACTGTGACCCACATGGTTCACCAGTCCGAGGGGCACAGCCTATAAAGGAGGGGCCCGCAGGCCCTTTTTATACCAGATGCAATCCAAATCATCCTCGCTTAAACAATTCTTTTTTTTTTTTTTTTTTTGACTTTTTAAAGCTGGGAGAACTTTATTGTGTTATTTTTTTTTTTTTTCAAAACCTTTATTGAACATAGTCAGCATTACCAACATACATGTTGCATCAAGTCAAAACACTGAGCGCATAAGACCATCTACGAAGCACCTCAAGAATAGGGGAATATTACAGACAAAAAATAAACAGTGTAATATGCAGCATGACAAAGCACCCTTGAGCAACAAATATCTGAAATGTGTGGGGGCAGCACTGCAGAGGGGGCATTAGGTCCGGTCAGGAGGGAGGGAGAGGGAATGGGCGGGAGAGGGCCAGCAACCAACACCGGCGGCCGCCGCGGGCGGAGAGCCGGCGGGGAGCGCGGGAGAGGCAGTCTGGCCAGAATGTGATCGGGTGTGGAGGTATGTCACAAGGGGGCCCCATATGTCAATCGGGCGAGATCTGGCAGGCATAAGGTCCCAGAATTCAGATAGAAGAGTTTGGCATCTCGATGCGTCTTCCAGCCAGTGAGCGAACTGAGGCGCCGGCCTGCGCCCCAGCACATGGACACCCTGCGCCGCGCGAGGACAAGCAGCATTGCGACCAATCGGCGAGAGGCATCCGGACAGAACTTAACAAAGCCGAGCAAGCACAACGGTGGGTCGGGCTGGACCGGTGCGGAAACGATCTCGGTGAGGGCGGCGCAGATCTCCCGCCAAAACTCCGACACCCTTGGGCACAACCAGGCCAGATGAGCGAAATCCGCAGCAGGGGCAGAGCAACGCAAGCACCTGTCAGTGGGAACTAGTCCCATTTTATGTAGCAGAACGGGGGTTCGGTAAAGCCTGTGCAGGTATTTGAAGTGTATGAGGCGGAGACGGTAATTGGGAGAGAGTTTCTTCGTCTGGCTACAGCAATAAAGCCAGTCGGCTTGGGAAATGTCCATACCAAGGTCCTCGCCCCACGCCACGCGTGCGCGATCAGTGGAAACGGCGGAGGTTGATAACGTAAGGGCGTACAATTTGGACACCAGCTTCCGGGGGGAGGTGGAAGAATATATAAAATCAAGCGCGCGCATCGAAGGTGGAGGTTGTGGGAACGTGGGGTGTAAGTCCTTGCAAATAGCCCGCAGCTGATAATAGAGCAATGTGTCCATAGGGCCAGAGGCAGCAGGAAGAGAATAGAAGGTGTTTCCAGGGTAGAGATCCGCCAGTGTCTCCAGCCCCAAGCGGACGGCATGCTTAGCCATGCCGGTTGGATGGAAAGGCGGGAAAGCATGGTGGCGCACAATCGGCATAGCATTTGCTGAGAGCAACGGAGCATTGGAGAGGCGACGCAATCCCGACCAGGCCCAGCGTAAAGTCCCGACCGTGTCCACCTCGGCCCGCGCGCGGTCGTCCGGAGCAAACAAGGCGGTAGCCAGCGGCCAAGGAGCAGCAAGATCAGCTTCGACCGCTGCGTGCGGCTGAAAAGGGAGGGATGAATCCAGAAGTGAAGGAAACTGGCCTGGGCACTTAACGCATACAGTTTGAAGTCGGGCGCCCATGCCTCCAGCCGACATGGGGAGAGTAAGGACATCATAGGCAATCCTGGGCTGCCTGCCAGCCCAAACCAGAGAAATGATCAGGGAGCGAAGCTTGCGGAAAAAATGGGCCGTCAGTGGTATGGGAATATTTAAAAAAGGTAGAGAAATTTCGGGAGGACTACCATCTTAGCAATGGCAATACGCCCAGCCAGCGACAAGGGAGCCGGTTCCAATGGGGTATCCTGGACTCGAGCCAATCCACGGCCCGTCCAAAATTAGCCTTCCAGAGATCGTCCAGATCCCTACTCAACCAGACACCCAAGTAGCGGGTGGGGCCAGAGGCCCATTTAAAAGGAAAGTCCGGGGTGAATTGTGTGGTGGCATCAGTGAGAGGGAACAGCACTGACTTACTCCAGTTCACCTGTATTCCGGATAATCCACCAAACCGTAGTATCTCACGCACAAGGGGGCTGAGGTTGTCTTGGGGGTGGCGGACGTACAGTGTAATATCCGCGTACATGGAGACCAAGAGGGCGCGGGCCGAGAAGCCAATGCCCCTCTGAGTATGGTGCTGCCGGAGTCTGGCCGCAAGAGGCTCCATCGCAATGGCGAAGAGCATGGGGAGAGCGGGCACCCTGTCAAGTGCCACGCTCAATTAGAATACGGTCAGAAACTTGTCCGTTGAGCCGAAGGCGGAGCAGAGGGCGCGTGTAGAGAAGTTGAATTTTACGAATAAAGACATTGCTGAAGCCGAGGCGCGGCAAGAGATAGAATAAGAAGGGCCACTCCAAGGTGTCGAATGCCTTGGTGGCATCAAGAAGAGCAGCCACTGCGGGGAGGCTAGGATTAATCTGGTGCAAAACGGAGAATATAGCCCGAAGGTTGTGAGATGTTGCGCGGCCCGGAATGAACCCGGACTGGTCCGGGAGAGCGATGAGGGGCATGAAGTGAAGAAGACGGGAAGCTATCAGTTTCGCAAAGATCTTATTATCCGTGTTGATTAAAGAAAGGGGACGGTAGGAGTCGCAGCAATCCGGGGGCTTGTCTGGTTTCAAGAGAAGTGTTATGATCGCCTCACGGAGCGATGGCGGGAAGAGGCCACTGTCGAAGGAGTCATTGTACATAGCGGCCAGGTGCGGCACCAGGAGCGGGGCGAATGTCTTATAAAAGAAGCCGGGAGGCCGTCCGAGCCAGGGGCCTTATCACCGGGCAAACCAGTGATGGCAGCGAGTATTTCTTCCTTGGAAAAGGCTCGTCTAGGAATTCGCGGTGATGATCCTCGAGCCAGACGAGTGAGATGGTGTCAAAAATTGGTCGAAGTCCGCTCGCGAAGGTGTGGGGCCCGCGGCGTAAAGGTGCGTATAATAATCCGAGAACCGTGACTTGATCTCCTCTGGGGAGGTGGTTCTAGCAGGGCCGCCATCCTGAAGTGCCGCTACATACGATGCAGCGCGGGGGGGACGAAGGAGGCCGGCTAGGGTCTTGCCAGGCCGATCGCCCTCGCCGAAACGGCGCGCCCGGGCCTCTCTACCTAGAAAGGAGAGTTCCCTCTCGGCCTCCCTGGCAAATTCTGAGTGCTTTTCGCGCAGGCGAGCAAGTGTCTCGGCGCTGGGGCGAGTTGCCTGAGCAGAGTCCAGGGCCTTAATCTCCAATTCCAATGTTCCTAATGTGGTGCGGATGGAGCGGAGGACTCCGGATTGTTTTGAAATGCACTCACCGCGAATTACAGCTTTAAAACCCTCCCACAGGGTAGACGGCGAGTCCACGGAGCCGACATTCAAGTCAAAATAGTTGGAGATCGCAGTTTGGATCTCGGCACAAAAGACCGAGTCGCGAAGAGCGTACGAGGGGAGCCGCCAGGCGAAGGCCCTACGCGGGGAGTCGGGAGGGCGTAAACAGAGCTGGACCGGCGCGTGGTCAGAGAAAGTGCGCGCCATATTAGTGACGGATGTAAGCCAAGTGAGGACGTCAGGAGAGGTGATCCAAAGATCAATACGAGACCAGCAGCCACGGGTACCGGTGACACAGGTTCCCTCGCGGGCCTCAGGCCACACGTGTCGCCACGCATCATACAGTGAGTTATCGGCCAGCAAGGACTGTAAGAAAGCCGCGGATTGCGGGTGCGACGAGTGGGGGCCCGAGCGGTCAAGGACCGCAGAAAGGGTAACGTTGAAGTCCCCCCCCCAAAGGAGTGCCGCAGGGCCCAGTGTGGATATTAAGTGCCAAACATTAGTGAAAAAGACAGGGTCGTCCGAGTTGGGACCGTATATAGCAGCAATCGTCATTGGTTGGGAAAGTAAGGAGCCATGGAGAATAACATACCGTCCCTCAGGGTCAGTGAGTACCCGATCAGTGTGCCATGGAAGTCCCCTGCGTATCAAAATAGACACACCACGAGAGTAGGAGGAATAGAAAGAGGAGTGTGATTCGCCCCAGTGGCGCGACTGAAGCCTAGCGGCGGTCGCAGGCAACAAGTGAGTCTCCTGTAAGAGACAAATGTCAACTTTATGACGGAGTAGGTGTGAGTGGATGAGCCGGGCCTTGCGGTGGTCATTGAGGCCACGAATATTCCAGGACCAGCATATGGTGTCAGTCATACTGTGTGAGGACGCAATAGGAGGGAGCGCAAGGCCGCGAGTAGGAGCTGCAGTCAAAAGCTAGCATGTGTAGCGGGGAGGTCATACTTGGATAGAACAAGGGCGAGTCAGCTGCTTGAAGTCTGAAATGGAGCCAGCAAGAGCCCGCCTGGGGGAAAGGTGTGATGCCAGAGGGAGCAGCAAGGGTACAAAAACAATGAGGCAGGCAATGACCCCCGCAAGGCACCAGTCGAAGGGAGGGCGCAGTGTGTAGCTCAAACGTGATGCAGTGATCGAGCGCAGCAGTGGTGTAATGCGTACTGAAGGAATACATAAATTGAAAGCATAAATACATTAACTTTTCTAAAAAAAAACACAAAAAAACAATCCCAGGAGCCAACCACCCCCACCCGAACAAACCCACCCCATCGCACCATGATTGAAAGTATAAATCTTGCAATGTGGGAGCAGAGAAAATGCGATGAACCACGAAATAGCCCCAAGAGGCAAACACAACAACCCAACACCCCTCCACCCACAACCCACACCAACCCCCAATCAGGTCGAGAAACCACCCACACCAACCCCAGGGGACCCCAACCGGGAGGGGAGAATCAGCAATAGAAGTGGGAATCATCCCGTGGGGGCATGGCGACGCCTAGCGTACCCCCTGCCAGGAAAGGCAGGGTGGCCAAGCCAGAGCGAACAGCAGACAACACTGGCAGGTGATATAATGCAACCAAGTTAGGGCCTGTAAACCCAGCGGACCAAGAAAAGAGAGAAACCATGATGGGCTGCAGCCAGTTCAACAGCCAAGGGACAGCCGGGGGAATGAGACCGCAACTGCGCTACACAGTCTTGTACAGAAGGGCCGGGGGCCAGAAATAATAAAGAGGTACAGTTCAGTCATTGTCGCTCAAATTGGCTGCAGCAGGGTCTTGAGAGCTGGCTGAAGTGGAGTGGTGAGAGCGGTCCAGCTGCTTGGCAAAGGCGAGGGCTCCCTTTGAGTCCGGGAATACCAGGGTTTTGGAGCCCTGTCTGACCCGCAATTTGGCCGGGTAGGCTAGCGAGTAGGACACGTCGTGCTTTTGCAAAATGCGTTTTGCGGGCAGAAACTCGCGGCGGGCAGCCTGCACAGCCAGGGTGTAATCGGGATAAAAAGACAAAGTGTTACCTTGGTGGCGGATCACACCTCTTTTCCTGGCAGCCCGGAGGACCGCGTCCCGGTCCCGGAAATTTAGGATCCTCGCAATGATCGGTCGAGCAGGCAGACCAGGGGCAGGCCGAGGGAGCGGTGCGCTCTCTCCACGACAAAGACCTGGGATAGCACCTCTCCAAACAGTTCTCGCAACAGCTGCTCCACGTAATCCTCCATCCTGGAAATATTGGAGGACTCCGGCACACCAGTGATGCGGAGGTTACTCCTGCGGGAGCGGGCCTCCAAATCTTCATTCTTTGACCGGATGAGGTCGAGGATTTTGTCCATTTGGAGCAATTTTTGGCGGTCTTGGGTGGCGGTGTCCTCCACATCAGACACCCTCGACTCAACGTGGAGCAGGCGGCCATCGTACGCATCCACTCTGGACCTGACCACATCCAGGCGAGATGCCAGTTGCTCCAGCTGAGTGGCAATCCCAGACACCGCCGACTTCACCTCCAGCATGATGGCCTTCAAGTCATCCTCACGTGCGGCGACCATTTCCGTGGGTGCGGGCAACTCGCCCCGTCAGCAGTGGCGCCCTCCTGGCGCGTTTGCCTCCGCTGCTCAAAGGTTAGTCGGGGCTGTTTCGGGTCAGCTTTACCCATGGCGGCCTCCTAGAGCAGGGAGCCCCAAAAGGAAGGTGCAGCCGGTAAGGGCACAGGTAGCAGGAAGATGAACAATGGGGGGCAAAGAGGATCCCCCTCCACGAGGCAGGTGTGCAGCAGACGTAGGGTCCGGGCCGCGAATGCAGCGTTGGGGGCAGTGTACCCCGATCTCGCCGCCAGCGCGCAGGCCCCCCCACCGAGCCGTTGCCACGCTCCCAAGGTGGCGCAATCCAGGAGGCAGCCGAGGTACCACACAAGAAGGCTCGCTCCGGAGACCGCGCCTGGCGCGGAGGTGCGGTAGAGTGCCCGAACCGCCACAGTCCCCGGGCCGTGGTGCAATGGGGGCCCCGCAGCGCTGGGCGCCGTGAAGAAAGGGAGGACCTGGGTGGAGGGTCGACCCGGCGGTGCGCCCAACTGGCAGAGAGAGCTGGATGATCAGAGGGCCAGGCAGGGGCGCAGACACACGCCAGTGTGCCCCGGAGTCGCCCTGATGAGAAGGCCGGATTGTAGGCCACTGCAGCCAAGTCAGGGAACACCCCGATCGCGGGCTCCCTCCCAGATCCCCGCCCACCGCCGGTGACCACAAAGGCGGTAGGGGAGGCAGCCGGGACGATCGTGAGCGCAGCGGCAGCAGGTGGAACCCAGCCGGGAGTAGCGAGGGGCAGCAAACCGCGGCAGGAGGACGCGGGGAGCGCGCCGCCCTCTTCGCCCGGCCCACCAGCGCGGATACCGGAGACGCTCAGGGCGCCTCCTCAGGGTCGGGCTGGGCCGGGCGGTATGGCGAGCGCGATCCCAGGCCCGCCCCGGAGCGCCCCCCCAGCAGCGAGACTCACCGGCGGATTGTCGTGGCCGCAGGGCCAGTGGTGGAAGGTCCGGTGGGCGTGCGGAGGAGCACGGGTAGCGCAGGCCGGGTCTCGGGGAGTGAGCAGACGTCTAGGCCCAACTCCTGGAGGCGCCGCAGCCAGTCACAGCCAGGTCGCCGGGCCGCGGTGAACGGCTCCGAGAACGCCGCCGATGCAGGGAAGCTGCGAAGGTAGGGTCACAGGCAGCGATGTGTGGGAAGTCTGCCGGATAGTTGCAGGATTTTAGGCTTGTCCGGCAGAGCCCACTCAAAGTGCGGCCCTCTTGCAGCCGGCTAAGCCACGCCCCTCGCTTAAACAATTCTTTTAACAATCTTGTCCCATTTTTTTTTATCAGTTCAAACAAGCTGAACACAAGACATTCACATTTCACTGATTTTATCAGCAATATGCTGTTTCCAACTGTGACAATCCATAAAAGATAATTTCTTGATGTTGAAAAAATGGCACAAGATTGGTAAAAGAACCCTAGCACAGGACATCATAACTGATATATATATATATATATATATATATATATATATATATATATATATATATATATATATATATATATATATATATATATAATGCTGATTCCTTCTTCCCAAACAGCACGCCGTAGACCAAGAATTGCAAAGCGGTTGTTTATTTCAGGCTTCTGACACACACATGTCAGAAGCCTGAAATAAACAACCGCTTGCAATTCTTGGTCTACGGCGTGCTGTTTGGGAAGAAGGAATCAGCATTTGTATTTATATTCAGGGGCTCGCTGTCCCGCCGTAGAACGCCGCCGCGAGAGGCAAGGGTAGGCGATTGCGTTGCTTTGCAACGCTCAGCTGTGGGATATATATATATATATATATATATATATACATATATATACATATATATATATATATATATATATATATATATATATATATATATATATATATATATATATATATATATATATATATAGCTTAAGTCAATAACTCCAAAAGGGACTATCTGGTCGCGCTTGACCGGGACAAATCCAAATGTTCAGTGCGGCCGTAATGGAGTACGGGGCAGATACATGAGTCATGCAGACCCCCTTACAGTACCTTGGATGCATTGGAAATCGAAGACAATGCGTGGCGCAGAGGAGGTGAGGCGTCACGGATACAGGTGATGCATTGGTTCCCGAAAGCGGTGCAAGGTCGTTGAAGCTTTAACGATGCGTTGCGCAGAGGAGGTGATGCATCGGTTGGTGGTGCAAGACCTTGGTTCCTGAAGGTAACGCAGTGTCGATGATGCGGAGATGTCAACAGCGTGATGCATCGATTCTACGGCGTCGAAGTCGAACCCCTAGGCGGAAGGCGATGTGTCGGTTGAAAGCCATGCAGGGCCGGGGCTGCGATGGAGTCAGGGTGGAGTGTCACAGACTTCAGTAAGGTGGCGCTTGAGACTCACGCAATGGCAGTTCGTCAGAGGAGATGTGGCAAAGTCGGGCCTGCGGTGAAAGTCGAGGTCATTGAGTCGCGAACTCGGCAAGCAGTGTCCACGGCTTTGGTGCAGGCAGCGCAATGCATTGGTTTCGCAGGGATGCGCTGGTCCTGAACTGACGCTTTGGAGTCGATGCATCGGTTTCTTGGTTAGAGCACCAAATTCAGCTCCAAGGGCCCAGGACTGGGCTTGCCACCACTTCACAGTGCAGGACTCACAGCAGAGGAGCCCAGGTGCTGATAGTAAGATGCAGGTGAAGTCTCTGCTGTCCCGAGACTTCAGCAAGAGGAGACAAGCTCAGTTAAGCCCTGTGCGAACCTTAGAAAGCAGGATGCAGAGAGTAAAGTCCAGTCCTCTCACTCCCAGGCAAGAAGCAGCAGGTCATCACAGCAAAGGAAGAAGCAAATGGCAGTCCCTCCTGGCAGAATGTACTCAGTCCAAAAGGGTTCTGAGTATATGGTGTCAGCGGTCCAGTACTTATACCTATTTTGGCCTTTGAATTAGAGAGACTTAAAAAAAGGTCTTTGTAGTGAACAAAATCCTGCCCTTCCTGGCTACAGACACACCGCAGGGGATATACAGGTCTTTGTGTGAGGACAGGGATAACCTTATTCAGGTGCAAGTGTCAGCTCCTCCCACTACTCTAGCTCAGGAAGGCTTATCAGCCTGGTGATGGGCCATCAGGATATGCAGGACACACCTCAGCTCCCTTTTTGTGTGACTGTCTAGAATAAATTCACAAAGCCCAACTGTCATCCAACCCAGACGTGCATTCTAGGGACAGGCAGAGGCACAGAATGGTTAAGTAAGAAAATGGCAACTTTCTAAAAGTGGCATTTCCAGACCTGCAATTTATAAACCAACTTCACCAAAAGATATGTTTTTAAATTGTGAGTACGGAAACACCAAACTCCAATTTTTTATCCGCTCTTAATTGGAAGTTACACTTGCAAAGTGTTACAAGGCAGCTCCAATACGATAGAGATAGGCATTGCTGTAGTGAAAAACGAAATTAACAGTTTTTCACTACCAGGACCTTTAAATCCCACAAGTACATGCCTTACCTTTTAAATCAACTGTACTCTGCCCATGGGGATACCTATGTGCTACCTTAGGGGTGCCTTACATGTAATAAAAGGGAAGATTTGGGCCTGGCAAGTAGGTGAACTTGCCAAGTCGATATGGCAGTTTCAACTGCACACACAGGCCCTGCAGTGTCAGGCCTGAGACGGGTTTGAAGGGCTACTCATGTGGGTGGCACAACCAGTGCTGCAGGCCTACTAGTAGCATTTGATTTACAGGCCCTGGGCACAAACAGTACACTGTACTAGGGCCTTATTAGAAAATCAAATATGCCAATCATCGAGAAACCAAATGCCATTACATTTTAGACACACAGAGCACATGCAGTTTAGTACTGTTCAGCAGTGGTAAAGTGCCACGAGTCCTAAAACCTGAAGAAACTTAGTAAAACAAAAAAGAGGAGGAAGAAGGCAAAAAGTTTGGGGTAACCTCACAAAAATGGCTATTTCTAAAACATGGGAATGCCTATCTAATACCCATGGCAAGCCTCCTTAAAGCAAGTAATGTAAGACAGTTTTTGTGTTACTTTCAGGCATCTTTCCAGTGCAAAACAAGTATTACACTGGAAAGTGAATCCCCAAAAATATTTTTGACCAGTTTGCATACCTTTGTGACTATTTCCTCCCTTACACACTTCCCGAAACCACTTTATTGCCCTGTACTTCCGATCTGACTCCACCTTTCACTGCCATGTGTGCTCTGAACCCAGGTGTTCACTTTAATAGTGTGGTAAGACCCAGATAGAACAGGAAGCCAACAGGAGACTGGTTGGATGTGCCCATCGACCCTGTCCATGCATCTTTGAAATCATTCCTAATGGGGCCACACACACGGGCAGATTTACTTAGAATTCACACAACAGTGTGCAGCAAGGCAAGTTGCTGCGCTGTGTTGTGTGAATGGCAGTGAGCTGAAGAGCACCATATTTGCTCAGATATGGCACTCTCCAGCTCTCTCCCTCGCTGGCACACTTTAGGCTACCTAGAGCAAACGCAGGCACCCTTGTACCATGGCATAAGGGTGCCAGCATTAAGAACAGAATTGTTTTTGTGCAGGAAAGGCTACCCTTCCTGCACAAAACCAATCCTTGGATGCATATTCCTCTTTCTACGTGTGCTGCAGACTGCAACACACATAGAAAGAGGAAGTAACGAGAAGAACTAAATATATTTCCTCTTATTATGCCTGATTCAGGGAGGCGTAGCATTTTGACACTGTCCCAGGTTTACTAGTTTTAGTAAATATGAGAATAACCCAAAATCCATGGATGGATGCATGAGGGCACCCATGCTCCACCCATGGCACCCCTCCCTAATGCAAAGTAACGCAAGGCAGTGCTATACGCTATGCGTTATTTTTGGGGGAAATCCCACGCAAATTTGATTTGCTTGGCTTTGTAAATTACAAATTACATTTTGTGTTGTGGCTGCCCCAGATAAAAGTTTCACACCCAAGACGCAAAATATTTTTAAATCTGGCCCACAGTATTCTTAAGGACACATTATTTGCTGCATCAGAGAAATAAATTATATTTAAGTAATTCATCAATTGCTTTTCATAACGACATGTAAAACCCATTACTTATTAGCCAATTAATTTAAAAAATCCTACTGTTAAATGAACTGTATGTTCCCCTTTTTCAAATTGTTTTCTTGGACGGATGTCCTGTCCTTCCCCCTTCTTTACATGCACACTACGCTCACGCAGTCAGTGCAGCCTGGGGCTGGTGGTGAAATCTTTTCCTGGTCTGCTTGTAGCTTCCCTTGGAGCCCTGCATGCAACTCTCCACCCTCTCCACCTCCACCGCCGCAGTGGCACTTTATAACCGTCCCAAGAACGACGGGATCTGCACAAACTACTCGCCCTCAAGTCCACACACTTTAGCGTTGTAGTCCTGAGGGGACTGATTCATTACATTCGCACATACATGTTTTCGAGGTGTCAGTGCTTCCCTCCCACAGTAACCTCAATGAGTGGTTTGTTGTGGCAGAGCTTCAGCTGCGGCCTGGTTTAGTTACGGTATAGCGCATTGAATGCAACGCGATTGGTTGTCCTGCCCTGAGCATTTAAATGAATGTGCTAATAAAGTAGCCTGATGACATTGGTCCAGTAATAAAGGCTAAATCACCGTTTAAATGTTCTTCCCTTAGTTATAGGTCTAATTTATAGACAACGGCAGAGAATGTTAAGAAATTCGTTCCTGTAAGTCTAGTGTGCTGTCAATTTACAGGGAGAAATAAATGATGGAATGCCCCCTGCCACTATTGTGTCCACACTGAAGATCCTACATTCTAATATTCTATTTTCGCTTTGATTCCCTCTTGTGCTAGGGATTGCTTGTTTGCTCAATGCACTCTAAACACCGTGTAACCAGCGGGGTGCTTTCCTTATGCAAATCATTGACATCAGGTGTGTTATTCCAACTGACTGAACTGAAGCAAAAATGTCATTTCCTGACTGCAGGGATTTGTAAAATGACACCTCACTACTAGATACAAGGGGGCCTATTCACAAACTGCATTTTGCAGTGTGTGTGGTAGTACTACAGTGGTACTCCCTCTAACTCATCTACCCACTGGTGGAGATCTCCCCTCTCCTATCTTCTGTGGGTGAAGATCTTCGTCAAAGTGGTGGAGATCTCTGCACAGCCAAGTATTTGTTTTTGTTGTAAATGTGAGAGGGACCAGGCGGAGTGGCTGGAAAATGAGAAATACTTACTACAAAATAGGATGGGTCTAGAGAGTGGTAACCAGGAGTACAAGGAGGGATATATATAATCACCCACCCACAAAAGAGTAAAATCCTTGCTAATTAGCAAACTTCACTTCTAAAGTTACTACAGCCCAGAAGGCCACAAAATAGTCTTAAATATACTCCAGCTCCACCTTGAAGTACGTCTAGCAGCACACATGGCCATTTGCTGGTACTGCAACAGACTCCCATAGAAAATAATAGAAACAGGGTCTTAAAATAATACATGATTACAAATAATTGTAAAAGAATTACATTTCAGTTTATTATAATAGATATATACATGATTTATTTAGTGATAAAATGTGCATTATGTTTAAATTTAAATATTTTATAAACTATAATAATTCACTTATTTCAAACTTTTAAACTTAATAAAATGTAAAAAATATTTTGCTTGAAAAAAATAAAAACATAAATTGTACTTACATTTACAAATTACATTAATATGTTTTATCTAATAAATTATTTAAGGAGTCTTTAATTTGATTAGTTAATGTTTTCATTTTATTGTATTTATTTTATATTTCAATTTGTATTTATTGTATTTATTTTACATTTGAATTCTTCTAATATTTGATAAGACTTAATAACACTTACTATTTTCCCTATAATTTATGAAAATGAGACCTCCACCCCAGTATTGAAGATGTTTAGTTACATGTGAAAAGTTCCTAGTTGTAATTTTACACTAATAAATTCAGTCTTAGATTTCTTGACTGTTTTAACAGGGGAAGAGTAATTTTTCTCTTAACTAGAACATAGGATTTGATTTTGTTTTACAGATGGATTTCCTGGGTGGGCCACCTTTCCCCATCAGCTTTAACATCAATTGGTTTATTTCTTTAAGGAGCTCAACTTCCTATCAACTGGGAAACATCTGACAAAATGGAACAAAATAAGTATATGTCTGGCAGAGATAGTGAAAGATAATGATTTGCTGTAATTGACAAAACTGTAATGTCTTAAACATTTGCAAGGTCTGAGTTTTGACATTAAGGATAGGGAACCTAGATCATTCTCTCCTGTGCATACAAGGGTGAGGTTCAGATGACAATTCTTACTGTTTAAGGAGCATTTGGTGTCCTAAAATAAAGGGGAACTATATCCTCTGCATGCTTTTTTCGATAGTGTAGGTGAATTGATACCTCAAACAAAATGCATTTTAAACCCTTTTAGAAATTTAAGCTAGGTACTATGTAAGATGTAGGTCTTAATGTAGTCATTTTGACAGCCACAAATGTATGGGAGACCTGGCTGGGTAAGTGGGTATTTGAAGTCTTGGGATGTTAATCGATTTTGACTGTCGGGTGTTGGTATCGCACCTAAAGGTCCATTGCACAGCCACATCACAATTAATCCGCTATATTGGGTGACATGGGGCCTCTCCACATTTGTTGCATTAATACACTGGGGTCCCAGCCTCCACAGTGCTCTAGCATACTGTGTGAATAGTTGCAACCACAATCTATGATGTTGAATGTGGAGCATGGGATCACACCCACTTCCAAACACTGTATAAATTGCTCTAGTTGTGATATCAGGTGTCCATGACCTACTTTGAGGAAGGGTCCGGGATAACCTCATTGAACAATATTAATACTCTCCATCCTCTCATGAATGGACATATGGTTTATGCAGTGGCGGCTGGTAGGGTGCGGGAGGTCGGGGTAAGGTGGGGGGGTTTAGGAAATGCAAAAAAGAAAACTTACCTGCTGTTCGTAGTTGCCACCGTCAGCCGCTACCTCTTTTCGCAGGAACAGGAAGTACCCAGGCTTCCAGACTCCCCTGACCAATCACAACGCTGATGACAGCAGCGTTGCGATTGGTCTGAGCACCCTGGTTCAGAGCTCAGAGAGGGAAAGGGAGCCTGGGGGTGTTCTCCACCTAAGCTGTAATGCAGCCTGGGTGGAGAACATGCAAAGTGCGCATGACTGTTTGGCCGGTCTGAGACGGCCGGTCTGAGACAGCCGTTCAAACAGTAATGTGCACTTTAGGTGCAGCACCAGTCACTCCTCCTCCCAGACGTCACGGGACCCCAGTCCTGCCCCCAACCTAACCTGGCGCAACCGGAATATAAAAAATAAAATGATGATAACAGAAGTTATTATCATTTTAGTTTTTGCATCGCACTGCTTTTAAGCAGTGGGGCAATGCTTCTCCACCTTAGCGGAGGAGCTGCCACTGGGTTCATGGTATACAGTAACCAAGACAATCTAATTACGATGTGGCAAATATTGAAAGCCTATTTTTTAACTCATAACAAGCATTCCACTAATACTCTTATCCACACTAATATTAAATGCGATGGGTAACAATGAATTCAAGTGGGGGATGATTTTGTAGACATATTGTCGAAAGTGACTGTATAATGTGCATGAAGTTTTCTAAACTCAATCTGAAAGTATCCATAAGGTTGAGGTTCTAACCAGACTATGCTTTGCTTAGCTTCCTTTTGTGACTTTGGAAAGTCGGGATGAAGATGCTTGTGATTGGAAATGTGTTTATGGTTCTGAACCACGGGAACCAGTTCAAGGCAGCCTACCTAACCCTTCTATGTGTATCCTCTTTCCTGATTGCCTGCTGCTGTCTGTAATCTCATTGGTCTGACACTGCTGCCCAGTAAATAATTGAAGTTGCACTGCTACAGGAGTTGGTGGTAAATACATTTTATCAATTAATAATGAGCAATTCTCCTGTTTTGTTTAGGCAAGGTTTCTCTTTTGTTGCAACAATTGTACTGTTATTTCACTAAACTCTACACTTATGCTCATGACGTCATTGGCCGATGATCTTTATCAGTGCTTTTAATAGCTATTGAGTCGTCTCAAATACATGTTTTTGGTAGCTTTCAAGTTTAAGTTAGTAGAGTTTGACTGTCTGTATCCGCATCCAAGTTGTAAAGGTCTCAATTTTAATTATTCCGAAAGAAATAGTTCTGGAGTTTGAGGCTTTTGTAGTCAGTTTCCACCACTGTCGTGTTTTGAATGGAGCTGGGCACACGTCTTTTCGCCCAGATGTAAGCTCGGCAGTGAACAGTACCCACTGAAAGGAATAAGAGCCAGGGCAACCAAAGAAGCCAAAGAATTGGCGAGTTAGGTCCGAATGCTGCCTGAAAAGGTTACAGTAGTTCTTTGCGGTTTTTATTTTGAGTGAGAACTTCCTGAACGAGTATTCTTGTGTAGTGCTCTCTCAGAACTGGTTCACGTCTAGGAACCTTTTTTATTTATTTGTTTAGATATTTTGTAAAGCATTTTTCAAATCTTTAATTACTTCTTTATTTAATTTTGGGAATCCCCTTGCTTTCTCCTGTAATTGGTACAGGTCATGGGCAGGGACATCTTACGGATTTTGGGGGTCCTGGGCCAAACGTATTTTGGGGGCGCCTGTTCAGAACAGCTTTTGAATTTATCATCCAATTTCAGCTCTTTCATGCCCTCTTTGGCCAGTCATTGACAGTGTATTTAATTAAAACCATCTGTTTAAGAATTATCAGGGCAAGACTGTCTGCAGAACAGAGCTGGCTCTATAAGCCCCCCCCCCCCCCGAAAGGCTGGGGCCCTGGGCCACAGCCCACTTTGCCCATGCCTTAAAACGTCTCTGGTGTCATGGGTATTTTTTTCACTGACGCCTGAATAATATTTATTCACAAATGTTTAATGGGTTGTGTTTCTTGTCCCACAGGAAATCTTTACACACCAAGATAAAATCAAATTTGATTTTAAAGTATCTGCAACAGGGGTTCCTTTCTGCACCGTGTCAAGTGTACATATCTCCATTAGGATGCCACTCCCAGGCATAGTGATGCACAGGAGGGATGAGGTTTGGGGTCGCTACATATAGACTCCACTGCACTGTCTGCCCTCTAGAAGAAAGGCAAGCGCAAGCTAAGCTGCTGGTGCAAATCCCGACCTCCTAGACCGAGAGGAGCCCAGATCTAAAGTTTACAGAAACCCTACATTGTAACCCAAATCCGGGGTTAATAATGCCTCCCATCCCCCCCACACCACCGGCGTTATCGACATTGTTTTATCATTAACCCTTTAAGACTGAGAGACAATGACAAAATCATTCCCTGGATTATCCCGGGAATTCCCTAGACTTCCACAACGTCTTTGAAATATCTTTGTTTTTTTATTTAGGTTTAAAATAAAAAAATAGTTAAACAATTAGTAAAAACAATAACACAACACCTATGCATATCATATGTTGCAGTTATGTTGTTACTAATTGTTTCACTATTTTTTTATTTTTTGTTGAATATTTTTGTTGCAAATATATAATAATGTAGTAATATTTTTCAACAGTTTCAGAGGAGAAGAAAACTAAAACATTTTATATTATTGTGGGTTTTCAAAACACGAATAACTCAAATATCGTAATAGGTTTGAAGCATTTTTAATGTCTCTTTAGGATCGGCATTGCAATGCGTATGTAACAACTTCTGGTGAAAGGTTTGCTCCACAAAGGGCAGAGTTTCCCAAGTTTAGCACATCTGCAGATGAGGAGAAGAGCTAAATTGAAAATACAGTGAAAATCTGCTGAGGTATTGCAAAACTGGCAGTGATCAGTTATCAGAAAAATAGTTGTTGAACATTATGCCCTCCTATGCCCCCCTGCTTTAGAAGTGAATTTTAGGAGGGTACACACATTAGGTCACTGATAAATTAGTGGAGCCACCTGCAAAGGGAAACTGTGTGTGTAACACACACGCACACGCACACACATCACACGCACACACATAAAAAATATATATATCTGTATATTTATGTGTGTGTGTATATATGTGTGAGTATGTATATATGTTTGTGTGAGATGTCTACTATGTTTATACATCTCTATAGATGTAGGTATATACAAATATGCATACAGGTGGCTGGACAAATGAACGTGTTCAGCAAGGCGTCTGTTTTTTGCAGTCACCTCACACATTCAACAGCCGTTTTGGTGCCCCCCCACACACACAAATTCTCCCGCAATAATTTCCTTACAGAACCTGTTTTAGCCTCATAGACAGACCCCCCCCCCCATTTCCTTTCCTATGTGGGGAGCAGTGGTAAACCGTGCCACCTAACGAATCCCCCCTACTGACGTTGCAAAATCTGATTGGCAATGTGGCCTAGTTTCCTGTTTTGGCCGGCCACTGCTGAGCCTTTATGTACACCACAGTGCACCTTGCGAGGGCTAAGAGCCAGCCTAGTTCATCTTTTCACTCTCCATTTGTAGACGCTGCACTCTCACAGCAGCACACATTCTGTTCATCCATCACATCAGAGAGCCAAGATGTACTTTCTGCCATTTTAGAAGTTGTGGGAAAACTGCGCCCTCGCCCTCCTCGCATTTGGCTGGTGCAGAGTCCCCTGCTGGAACCAGAGGAAGTTATTGAAAGGGATTAAAGCAAGTTATTTCTTACAGTCCAGCCATCAGGTTTGTTTTTACTCTGAGATGATTGATAACGTGAATAAGCCCACTGGCCCGGTCGGTCACTGTGTACTACAGCACGAGGGCATGACACAGCCACAAGCCTGAACCATGATGGAAAATCCACAGAAATGTGTAGGTCAGCGCCCTCTTTCAAAAAGAAACACAAGACACCAAATATACCGCTACAGAATGCACGTAAACACGTTGTGCCAGCTGGCCTTGGCATCTCCAGCAAGTTCTCGCTTCGCAGAAGGCTGGGAGAATAGCTAGAACCGTAATGATGCGAGACAGCCCTGTCTTCAGAAATGCAATATCCGTCCCTTTCAACATAGCAGTGGTTAAAGGGAGCCTTGTGGAATTTTGGAGCCTAAATACATTTACTGTGTTAGTGTATTCACCTTATTGGGTGTGTTATCCATAGATTGCAAAGCATCTCAAGATAGTTTGGTAAATAACACAATCAGAAGCCCTTTAGTGGAAAATATACATTTTATGGGTTAGTCATCCACAATTGTATATATTCTTTTAGCATTTTGCTGCATCAAATACAGTAAACATTGGGTTAAAGTAACCGAACAGAGATCGGGGGTCTCTATTCATAAAAGTGGAATATTTACAATTTGCATTTCATTCTGGGTTTTTGTGTGATGTTATATTTCCTAATACAGAGCCCAGGTTTTGGAGCATGTTGGTGGGTTATATGTTCTTGCTTAATGTGGGTGAACTATAGTGCTGTAATACTTGGCTCCAGGGGTGTAGGAGACACTAAATTTCTGGGGAAGACAGGGACAACTTAGTGGACTTTCCAGTGCCCCTATACAAATCAACCGTTGTGTGACCCCACATGAGGTGGTAAAGGACCTCGAAGTAACACTAGAGGACATAATACTTACACAAGTAAAAACACTTTATTGTATATGGGCGGGAGATTTTAATATAGCAAAATGCACGAATGGAGATTATCACATGTGCCAACAAATCTCGCAAAATGAGGGCTTAAAAATTCACTTCACGCACACCAAATATGGAAATGCCCTGAATAACCTTTTAATGGTATGGCAGTTGGAGATTAATACACAGAGAACCCACAACAGTGGTCAAATAATCCCGACTTTCTATAGGGGGGAGATCACCTCGGTGATAGATTATATAATAACATCTACTAGTAGTAAGAAAAATCAAGCGGAGGTAAACACAAGGATGACAGAATTTAGTGACCATGCTAATATCTCACTAATGCTGCCTTGGAAACCACAAGGTATATCTAAAAAGAGCACCATAATCCCTAAACCTGTCCTAGCCAGACGTAATGGTTACTCATTAAAATGGAGTAAGATTGATGAAGGGCTCTTCTTCTCCCAATTGATACAGTCGAAATATAATGAGGTCAGTTCTTGTTTAAATCATCGAACAAACAAATCTCTAGTAGTCACAGCCTTTATGAAGATCTTGGAGTGCATTAAGCAACAACTAACTCGCCCATCGGGTGCAGGTAACCAGCCACAAAATTGCTGATTTGATAATACCTGCGCAAAAGCCTCTGCTAACCTCCTCCATGCATTAAGAGCCAAACCAAGGGATAAATTACAAATTAAAAATCTGAGAGAGATTTACAAAAGCTCTATAAAAAACCGGAAACAACAACTAAGATTTGAAGCATTGGAGAAATTAAGGGCAGCAGCCAATGATAGTTATACTAAATCTTTTTGGGAAGTGGTCAATGCACCATTCCTACAAGAAGTAGGTGGTCCATCCACAGATGTATGTATAGATAAAAACACCTGGATAGATCACTTCCAATTTTTTTTTCAAAGGCCGAATACAAGTATTACTGCAGAATGGCCAGACAGGTCAAGATATACTTTCCCCCTAGTTTTTAAAATGGATGAGATAGAGTGTGCATTGTCGCAAGCATCATCATTAAAGGCAGCAGGCCCAGATGGGGTACCTGTTGATATATTTCTGGACAACACAACAGAACCATTTGGGTTCCTTTACTCACTTTAGCATTTAATGCCATTGGCATCATGGACCCCCTCCGTCCTGGAAACAGTCCATAATCAGACCGATATACAAAAAAGGTGATGGCTCCGATCCTGCAAACTATCGGCCAATCGTGCTAATTGATAGCACAGTAAAGGTAATGGGACGAATATTATTAAACAGAATGGAAGATTGGGCACATGAGAAAGGCATTTTGGCAGAAGTGCAATACGGATTCAGGAAAGGCAGAGGGACCGTGGACCAATGTCTGAACTTGGCACTCTTAGCAGGAAAGTACACACCGGCCGAGCAAGAGAATCTGCATATGGCATTTATGGATCTCTCTGCTGCATTCAACTGTGTTAACCATAACAAGTTGTGGCAAATTATGGAGCAAATGGGGGTGGAGGCGGCAATAATCTGTTTTATAAGACAATTATATGTAGGTGCCACAGCAAAGGTTCGTTACGGCAGGCTGGGTGAATGCACCAGACTTTTTAATATAACAAATGGTGTAAGGCAGGGCTGCATACTCGTGCCCTTCCTGTTTTCACTGTACACCAACAAACTAAATGAGTACTTGGTCGAAAAGGTAACAGACACTCCGATAGCAAGTACAACGCGATTCCCCATCCTGCTGTACCCAGACGACGCAGTCCTGCTGGCACGAACTCCTCTAGCCCTACAAAACTGCATCACTAATTATGTATCTTTTATGAAAAAGTTGGATTTACATGTGAACAAAGCAAAGTCTTTTATTATGTGCATTGGAAAAAGTAAAAAGAAAGGGTATTATGCCATTGAAGAGAGGAAAGTAGACATTGTAACTAATTTCTCATATTTAGGAATCATTTTTGATAACAATTTAGACTTGAGAATTATGGTGTCTTCGAGGGCTACACAGATGAATAAAAGCATAGCCGCAATTTTCAGGTTTACATCGAATCTGGGTAACAAACCAATACCTGAGATGGTCCAAATCTACCTGGCAAAAACTGTATCTGTGGCTACGTATGGGGCAGCAATTTGGGGTATGATCAATGTGGGCACCCTACAAAAAATAGAGGATGGGTTTACCAAGAGGTTACTGTCCGCCCCTAAGGCGAGCACTAGTGTAATTACACTTAAAGAACTTGTTTTACCCTACATTTCTGATACAATACAACTGGCCCCTCTGTTACTTTGGCTGTCAATCTGTAAACGGGAGGCAGTACAGATAAACCACTGTATTATAAAAGACATCATGAAGTTGGCTTAAATTATATAAGAGGCACTTTGGATTCCCTAGGGTTGGGGGTCCTTTATGATGATCCCGTACAGTGTGAAACCTTTTCAAAGGTGAAATTAAGAAAATCTTTCTTAGAGAAATGTGCACAAGAAAGAGAGCATAGAAATAAAGATAAACCCACAGTAACGGTGAACAGCCCATCTTCGTACCTTGCTTGTGTGACGAATAATCACCATCGTTTTATCTTAATAAGGTTTCGGTCGGGTTTAGTAACTTTGATGCTGGTTATCCAGCAAATGTATTTTCTGAGAACCAACTGAGACAATGTCCGTGTGACTCCCGATCAAAACAATCAATTATACACATACTGTATTTTTGCCATTTTTATGAAACAGAGAGAAAAAGATTTATCATTCCAGTCCTGAAGAAATTTTGTTTGTGTAATTACATTACTGCACTGCATGTCATGTTACAATTAGAGACTCCATAAGTTTGCCTGGCAGTGGCCTCGTTTTTGTGTGCAGCACTAACAATTCGTAGATTAGCAAATCTGTATTTAAATGTTTAACTTTGCACAATAAGTACACTATGAACAGATTCAAATGCATCAAGATACAGATGAATTAGTGAGGTGATATATATGCTGTTTTTAAGGATTTTTATGAAAAACTTTTTAGATATAAGCTTTTATGATATTTTATTATCATGTTTGTATATTTTTATCTGAAATATTTATGCATTTGCTTCTAAATGCAAAATAAAGTATTGATTGATTGAGTTAGTCAACCACAATTTTATATATTCTTTTAGCATTTTGCTTCATCAAATACAGTAAACATAGGGTTAAGGTAACCGAACAGAGATCGGGGGTTTCTATTCATAAAAGTGGAATATTTACTATTTGCATTTCATTTTGGGTTTTTGTGTAATGTTATATTTTCTAACACAGAGCCCAGGTTTTGGAGCATGTTGGTGGGTTATATGTTCTTGCTTAATGTGGGTGAACTATAGTGCTGTAATACTTGGCTCCAGGGGTGTAGGAGACACTAAATTTCTGGGGAGGACAGGGGCAACTTTGTGGACTTTCCAGTGACCCTATACAAATCACCCGTTGTGTGAGACCGTTGGTCTGTTAAACGAATACAATCACAGAGTTTTGAAGTGAAATATTGAGAAAGGCAGGCATGTAGCCACAGTTTGCCTGAATCCTCTGTTGTTATTTGCATTCACAAAGTAATTAGACCAAATGTGAAAAAACATGTATATGAATCTTGCATCTTCATGCACCAAGCACACAAAGGTGGGACGGAAAAAGAAATAATAAACTAAATGATCTCAGCGACATTCCTACATCTCAAAATGCAATTGGACTATTTAAAAATTGTTTTTCTTGCTGCAGGAATCTATAATAAAATCGTGAATTTTAATTCGAAAAGCCAAATAATTTCTTGCGCCGTTCAGTGCGGAGGACAAATTCTTTCGCCAATATCTGTAGGTCAACTAAGTCCATCGTCTCTTCATGTATGCTGCATATGGCAACATGATTCAGTCTTTTTTGGGACATAGTTTACCTTAGCCACTTTTTCAGTTGGTGGCGACCACTGGAGCTTCTCTCAGCCTCACAAGAAGATACTGGAATAACCAAAAGAATCTGTAGTAGCTTCTCATCCTTTGAAAAGAAAGCGGTCTCTTTTGGAAGCATTTTTTTGGGGTATGTCTTCCAGTTCCGGGACAGAAGAGTACTTGAACATACTTGATAATATAGTTAATTGAGCTGAGAGCAGCAAAGGGTCAGTTTCTTTCTACTGAGCAATAGAGCCTGTTAAAAGCACCTGTTCAAGTTTTTGATATGTTTGGATGCCTTCCTGGTCAAAACGCTGAGTGAGATGAAGAGAAACTGTATCTAAAAGTTCAAAATACTAAGGGAGATAGTAGTCCCTGATGGTTGCATGATGAAAAGTTTCTGCTGCTCCATCATTTAGGGATTTGGGGATTTAGGGATTTGGCGCAGTTGTGGCACTTCAATGGCATTAAGATGGTACTTAGCAGTTGTGTGGTTATTGGTATTGAGCAGACTGTCAAACAACTCATCACTACGAAGCTTTAGTATTGCACTTTTTGCTACATTCACAGCAGCTAGTAGCCCTGATATAGTTTGCTGGCGTCCTTGCATAGCAATATTCAAACATTCCAGATGCTGCAGTACTTGAAGGACAATCTGAAGACCTAGGACAGTTGTTCCTCTCTGAAAGTGTGCCAGCAAACCACGAGCACAAGCAGGAACATCACTTCTGGACTTGGATGTTGATAATTGTTCTAGGGTTTCCAGAACAGGTTCATAATTATCCATTACTTTTTGTGCAGCTTTTACACCGACCGTCCAGCGTGTTGGACACAGTGGCTTTATTTTGAACACATTTGCAGGGCCTTCTACACTATGCAGGATGAGATCTGAGAATATTGTACAGCATGTCATAGATTGCCCAAACAGATTATCAAGTTATTGGACATAAAGTAGTGCATCTTCCATTATGGAACATTTATGTGCTGCAGCCTGGATAACCAGATTTGCACCATGCGCTCCACAATGGACAAAAAGCGCAAGTGGTTGTTCTTGGCATACTAATGCTTGTGCACCATGGTATTTCCCTGCCATATTTGCGGCACCATCATATGTTTGTGTTCTCAGCTTTGTCAGAGAAAGACTATGACGGCATAAAGCAATTGCAGTACCCGTGGTTTTATCAGCCTGATACAGTGCAAAAAAATCCCCATGAGGGTACAGATCTTGGTCAGTGTAACGAATACAAAAGCTTTCTTGTTCCTGATCAGATATATCCTGTTTGCCATCAACAATCACTGCATATTGATTGTCACCAATTTGTTTACGAATTTGATGCAAAATTGCATGAGACAATAACTGAAGAACTTCGTTTCGGATGTCTGGGCTGAGATATTCTGCTCGATTAGCTGTAACCCACTGTTTCAAAGAAGGTGCATCCTCTGCTCGTGCACTAAGAAATTGACAGAAATTTCCATTGCTGTCATCATGACCTAGAAGTGCAAGGCCTTGTTTTGCCAGAACAGCTGTGGTATGAATGATTTTGTTAAGACAAAGCCAAGGTCCTTTCTGTCGTTGTTGGACTTCCTGTGATAACTGTTGATTGATTGGCTTCCTCTATACTGTACTAGTTGACTCAGTGCATATGAATGAGCAAAACTGTTCTGGTGCTTTTTGAACCTTTCTCTTGCCTTCTCCCAGTTGGTGTAACCGGTGCTGCAAAATGCTTCCTCTGTGTTCTTGGAAAGCTCGGTTAATTTCAGTGACTTAGCCTTTTCACAGTGAAAGCATAGCACTCCTGCCACTCTATCATTGTAAGGTAGCCAGAGGAAATCCTGGAACCATCGTTCCAGAATGCGCTTTTTCTTCATTTGTGACTGTTACAATGATTTGAATAGGCAATGTGCTCTCATGCAGTTGGTTTGGTGCAACTGTGCTTCCAAATGTTTCCTCTGCGCCACACCATAAGTGCTTAGCCCGGGCAGAGGCCCTTTCCTACCCTGAGCATAGCACCTATGGTATAGTGCTGCAAGGCCCAGGGAATAGGGAGTCCCTTACCTTCACTGTGGAGCCCCTTCTCTGGGCCTCAGTCATGTCCAGCGCGGCGAGGCCCTATTCTTTGCAGAGCTACATGATTGCGAGTTCCTAGGCCTCACAGCAGCACACCATAGCTGCGAAGCCCAGCGCACGGGGCCTCACAGTCAGGGGCCCCATGTTGGTCAGCTGGACATGGGGCCCTGGGCAGCTGCCCATGCCTAGCGTCTGCCTTGGGACCCTGCACAGAGTAGAGTCATGCATAGAGTAGAACTGGGTATTAAAAAGGAAGAATCTCTGAGGAGCCAGTTTGCTTCTGTCTCGGCCTCAAGAGAGCAGGAAATAGTACTGCATTCTGCAGATGCAGAATATCAGATGGAAATCGCAGACCCCAACCAAAATGAGCACCTACTTTAAGAAGCGCTAAGGTGCCATACTGATTATAGAAGGCACTATACAAATGGCTTAACAAAGTACAACAAATTGCTTTTTAATACAGCACTCCATAACACCCTCTCCAGTTTCTAAGAGCTGTAAATACCAGGCCTTAACGTTACCGTTTTGAAAAGTACTCAATGTGCTAACCTTATGATGGAGTCTCAGTTCGGAGTGCCTGGATGTGAACTTGAAACCTGCAGATGAGCACAGACGTTAGCAGAGAATGTTTAGCTCCCTGAGCCACCGTGCCAACTTGATTGGGGGTGTCATTGTCATGCAAATCGATATAATGCTGACTTTAGAAGTTATTTTTACAGATTTTTATGAAATTTTACAGGTCTGAAAACGTTAGCATTTTTGTGTTACAGAAGCAAAATTCCATCTGGAGAGATTGACGTCCTGAGAAATGTGCCATTAAGTATTTCTTTCTGCACACTGCCAATATTTGTGCGTGTGTGTCTGTGTGCGAGTCTGTTGTGTCTATGCGTGTATGTGTGTGTCTCCTCAAGTGTGTGTGTCTTGAGTAATGATCAGTGCACACTAAGACCCTGCTTACTGGCTTCTCTTTCAGAGTAGGACTGATTATAAGGACATGGCCATTGCTCAAAGTGACAGTTCAAATGACATGTGCCACGTTGGCTTCACATTCTGCTGATCAGTTTATGGTTCTCAGAATGAGAATCTTCGCCTTTGAGCACAGGGCTTTCCCATTGGTGGCAGAAAATGGTGGAACCTGCATACACTCTCCTAGGGAGTGGTGACAAGCCTTATTTGGTTTATGTTATGTTATCTGAGTTTATATAGCGCACAGCTGCCCCAGCAAAGAGGCGTCCCGGCGCTGCCAGTGTCAGAAGGAACAGGGCTAAGAACACAACAAGTAGGCGTAAGGAATATACAGAAGACAAAAAGGACTAAGCAGAAGGAAAAAGGAAAGTTTTAATTGCTTTCCTGAAGTCCACCATGCGATCCAAGCTGCGAATCTGAGGAGGCAGGGAATTCCATAGCCTGGCAGCTAAATAACGGAAAGATCGACCTCCGACCCGAAGGCCCTTCACACGGGGGACAATTACCAAATGCTGTCCCAGGGAGCGCAGCTGGCGAGTGTGGACATACAGGGCTAGAAAGTTAACCAGGATACTGGGCGAGGCAAGTTTCAGGATCTTAAAAGATAAGCAAAGAGCCTTAAATTGGATCCGTTTGGCCACTGGAAGCCAATGTAACCTCCGGATGGCCCCAGTAGAAGGACAGTTACGTGGGAGCCCTAACAGGGCTCTGGCGGCAGCGTTTTGAACACGCTGCAGTCGCAATATCTCAGCCTGATTAGCTCCCAACAGGAGCGAATTAGCATAATCTAGTCTGGATAGAATGGCTGATTGAACAATCAGTTGGCGAGTAGATGAATCAAAAAACTTCAGCAGGGGCCTAAGTCCCCGCAGGAGGCCAAAACAGGTACCCGCAACTCTTTTGGTATGTTCTTGAAAGCTAAGGGTAGCATCCATCCATACCCCCAAGTTTTTTACCACCAACTTAGGGGTGGGGGTACTACCAAGTACGTTAGGCCACCATTGTTCACTCCAGAGGCTCCTGTCCCTCCCCACCAACAGTAACTCTGTTTTAGTCGCATTCAACTGGAGACAGTTTAAAGTCATCCACTCTGCCACAGCGGCCAGGCCGCTCCGAAACCTCGAAGCATCCTGAGTGGAACCATCGGACAGGGCCACCACCAGCTGTGTATCATCTGCATACGAGACCATGGTGAGGCCCATATTCCTAGCCACCTTAGCAAGAGGCTGAACATAAAGATTGAACAATATGGGGCTCAATGCAGAGCCCTGTGGTACCCCCTGCCCGATGGAATGAGCCTGAGAAAGAAACGGGGGGGCCGAAACTCGAAAAGATCTCTCTTTCAGGAATGATCTAAACCATTCTAGTGCTAGGCCCACAACCCCGGCATCCTCCAAACGCTGTAACAGAATTTCATGTGAAACCGTGTCAAATGCGGCACTCAGATCAAGTAGAATCAGTGCCGCTGTATGACCGGAATCGAGAATGGTCCGCAGATGTTCTGTCACAGCCAGAAGAGCCGTCTCTGTACTGTGACCAGAGCGGAAACCATTTTGAGAAGGATCCAAGATGTTATTGGTAGTGAGATATTTCATTAAAATATTGTTAACATGGGCCTCAGCAATCTTAACTACCCAAGGAAGGAGCGATATTGGCCGAAAGTTTTCCAGCTTTGCTGGGTCAAGTGAGGGTTTTTTAAGAATAGGGGATACCCTCGCCTGTTTCCACGGCACAGGGACCACAGCAGTAGTAAAAGAAGTATTAACAACATGGCACAGAGGTGCCAGGAAGAGAGACAGTGAATCCCTGAACTGGGCAGGTTTTAAAGGATTGGCCGGAGAGCCAGATTTAATTTTCCTGCTCAGTAAAGGAAACTCTTCCAGCGTTATACTGGGAATAGCTGCCAAAGAATGTAAAGGAGGGGGCTTATGACGAGCGGCTGGAGGAGAAGACCCTGGCGCAAAGGACCGATAGATGGTATTCACTTTATCAACAAAAAACGTTGCCAAGTCTTCACACTGTTGCTCAGAAGTAATCATAGAAACAGAAGAGTTACTCCTTACTCTGAGGTCCTTAAGAATTTTAAAAATACATTTGGCCGGATTAGAGCTTAGCTTTATTTCGTTGGCACAGAAAGCTGCTCGGACCATGCAAATGGTTCTATGATAGTTTTTTATAGCGGACAAATAGCATTTCTTTGCCACAGAGTCATAGTCTTTTCTCCATGCGCGCTCTAATTTCTTGCATGCTTTCCGAAGTGCAGCCAAAGTGTCATTGTACCATGGGCTAGGGTTCAAAGTGCGGCCTTTCAACCATTTCGCTGGAATGAGGGAATCCAGCACTTGGACAATCCAGTTACAAAAGGCTCTATAGCCCACATCTGCATCGTTGTGTGGAGCCGGGATATTAGCAGCAAGAAGCGCATGAAAATCCTCCAATCTCAATTTACGCCAAGGGCGCCTAAAAACGGGGGGAAGAACAGTCTTATTAAGGGGCTCAGGGGCAGGGAAAGACATGGATATCAAAGAGTGGTCAGACCAGCCTACAGGTTTAGGAGTCTCCACCATAGCCAGAGGAATGTTGGAAAAAAAGGGGTCCAACAGATGGCCGGCTGAATGGGTAGGGCCGGGGACCAATTGAATTAGTTGGCAGGCTGCCAAGTCCGCAAGCAGACTACTGCGGTATCTTGCACAAGATCAAAATGCAAGTTAAGGTCACCGAGAATGCTAAAGTTAGCTGTACTCATTGCAAGCGTGCAGGTGTACTCCAGCAGGGCAGATTTAAATTTCGCAATAGGCTCCGGAGGACGGTATACTAACAGCCCTGAGATGGTCAGATGGGCACTGAAAGTAATACTAAAACGCGCACATTCACAGCCCTCCATAGCTTCTTTAACAAATAGGCACGAATAGCAAGATTTAAAAATAACCGCAATGCCGCCCCCCCTGGACTCTCTGTTGATGGTAAGAATGGAATAGCCAGGAGGCAGCGCTAAATTAGGTTCAGCTACCGTATCCTCATTGAGCCAGGTCTCAGTTAGAAAAAACACATCCGGTGATTCCTCCAGAACCAAGTCATAGACTTCTAGATAATGTTTGGCTAAAGACCGCACATTCAGGTGGAGCATTCTTACTGGTGGCCTAGACTGAGAAGGAAGAGGTAAAGGAGGCTCCGGCATAGGGGAGACGTACCTACAGCAGGGACATCCAAAGGGCCCTTCCAGGGGACCCAACCGAGGCCCACTACATCCTTCAACCATAGAGTTAACTGCCAATAACTCCGCATTAGAGTAAGTGCGCCGTCCCACAAAGCTCCGGCCAGCATTCCTGGCGAGAGGCGACTTGCAGGCGCGGACGGGCGCAGACGGGCTTGCCTTTGGCGCGCCGCCGGCGCGTCCGCTGCGCGCGTCCGCTGCGCGCGTCCGCTGCGCTCACGCGCCATGCCCCGGTTAAATACCGGTGGTGTCAAGAGGCACGAGCAACTGGACCGCTAACCGCCAAAATGGCGGCTGGAGGAGGCCGACCGGAAGTGGGGGTCTCTGGCGGCAAAAAAAAGCGTTTCACGACACCCTCCACATCAATCAGCCCAAAAAGGCTGCAGTGGACCGGGGTGTGTAAACAGCAAACAGTGCCAAACAAAGAAAGCCGGGGAAGGACACAAAGGTAATGGCCGCAATACACAGTAAAAAGGGGGAATTAAAACAATGAAAGGTCTAAAAAAGCGTAGCCAGGCAATTTAAACAGCGCTACCAGCGAAGTGCTCCGCCGCATGACAGCTGGAAATTCAACTGCGCTCCCGGGCCATGCCCCGGTTAAATACCGGTGGTGTCAAGAGGCACGAGCAACTGGACCGCTAACTGCCAAAATGGCGGCTGGAGGAGGCCGACCGGAAGTGGGGGTCTCTGGCGGCAAAAAAAAGCGTTTCACGACACCCTCCACATCAATCAGCCCAAAAAGGCTGCGGTGGACTGGGGTGTGGAAACAGCAAACAGTGCCAAACAAAGAAAGCCGGGGAAGGACACCAAAGGTAATGGCCGCAATACACAGTAAAAAGGGGGAATTAAAACAATGAAAGGTCTAAAAAAGCGTAGCCAGGCAATTTAAACAGCGCTACCAGCGAAGTGCTCTGCCGCACGACAGCTGGAAATTCAACTGCGCTCCCGCGCCATGCCCCGGTTAAATACCGGTGGTGTCAAGAGGCACGAGCAACTGGACCACTAACCGCCAAAATGGCGGCTGGAGGAGGCCGACCGGAAGTGGGGGTCTCTGGCGGCAAAAAAAAGCGTTTCACGACACCCTCCACATCAATCAGCCCAAAAAGGCTGCAGTAGACCGGGGTGTGGAAACAGCAAACAGTGCCAAACAAAGAAAGCCGGGGAAGGACACAAAGGTAATGGCCGCAATACACAGTAAAAAGGGGGAATTAAAACAATGAAAGGTCTAAAAAAGCGTAGCCAGGCAATTTAAACAGCGCTACCAGCGAAGTGCTCCGCCGCACGACAGCTGGAAATTCAACTGCGCTCCCGCGCCATGCCCCGGTTAAATACCGGTGGTGTCAAGAGGCACGAGCACTGGACCGCTAACCGCCAAAATGGCGGCTGGAGGAGGCCGACCGGAAGGTATCAAATATAGCCCCTTTTTCCCGCTCTCTACCAGTTTGAAATTTGAACCTTGGTGTTTTGCAGCTGTTGGTGACTAGTTATGTGTTTTCACAACACTATCAAGAAGCTTTTCAGACATATACAAATACACTTAACGTGACATAAAGAGACAATAGCAGAGGCCTCGTAAGAGACAATTTAGTTTGCAGCTTCTACAATAAAAGTCTAACTAATCAAATTCTAACAACAAGTAAACGCCACTATATTTTTGACAAGGGACACAAAATAAGCAAATATTCTCTCATTATAGATCTCTCTCAAAAATCTGGCTGGATTCTACTGGTTTGGCTAAATGGAGATCTGCGAGGGGGGAGATTGAACACGAGATGGGAGAGAAAATACCTTGAACACGTGAGAATAGCGTGTGGGAGAAGAATTAGAATAATTAGTGGGAGAAAACAGATTCTGGGAGAAGACAAAGAGAAGAGGGAAGACAGAGAGAAGAGTGAAAAGTACATTGTAGCAAAGACTCAGAGTATTGTAGAAAGAAAGATTATTAGAAGCGACAATGAGTAGGAGGCAGAGAGATGTTTGGAGTGTCAGATATAGTGAAGAGAAGAAGGAATAAAAAAACAGAGGACCAAATAAGAGCAGGAAGTAGGAAAATGAGTATAGGAAAGTGCCCCTTTTTGCATGGTTACCCCCCCACTTTTTGCCTGACCTCTGATGCAACCAGACTTGATGTGCCCTGGGTCCCTGCCTATAAGGTTCCCAGGGCCTGTGTTCTTTCCCAAAACTGTACCTTTGTACCCACAATTGGCACATCTCTGGCCACAGGTAAGCCCCTTGTAAAAGGTACCATGGGTACCCAGGGCACTGTGACCAGAGAAGGCCTCTAAGGGCTGCAGCACCTATTGTGCCACCCTTAGAGGCCCTGTACCTTAACACCCACACACTGCCATTGCAGGCTGTGTGTTTTGGTGCAGAGATAAGTGAAGAGTTGACATGGCACATATCCCTGTGTGCCATGCCTGCAACCCACTGCCTGAGGCCTAGGTAAGTCACCCCTCTAGCAGGGTGCACTAGCCCTCAGGTGAGAGTACAGTGACATGAGCCCTGTACCCCTACAGTGTCTAACTCTATTCTTAAAGCAAACACAAGAAGATGATGGACGGAGTGCTGAAACTTTTCAAACACTCACCCCCAGTCACAGATCTGGGTTGAATCCATCATCATTCTTTAGCTCACTTTGCCACCCCAGTTCAGACATAGCTATATGCAAATCAGTCTTGACCCTGTGCCTCATGGGAACAGTCCAGACCGAATTGCCACGCCATGTCTTCCCTGGACCGGAATCAAGCATCCTGGGACCGGTTTTGGGCTAACAGCCCTCATCAGCCAGGCTAGCTTGAATCCAGTGGCAAAGTGAGCAAGGGACCCACGTCTGGGCATACCCTGCCAACTTAGGGCCAACAAAGCAAACACAAGGAGATGATGGACGGAGTGCTGAAACGTTTTAAACACTCACCCCCAGTCACAGATCTGGGTTGAATCCATCATCATTCTTTAGCTCACTTTGCCACCCCAGTTCAGACATAGCTATATGCAAATCAGTCTTGACCCTGTGCCTCATGGGAACAGTCCAGACCGAACTGCCACGCCATGTCTTCCCTGGACCGGAATCAAGCATCCTGGGACCGGTTTCGGGCTAACAGCCCTCATCAGCCAGGCTAGCTTGAATCCAGTGGCAAAGTGAGCAAGGGACCCACGTCTGGGCATACCCTGCCAACTTAGGGCGAACAAAGCAAACCCAAGGAGATGATGGACGGAGTGCTGAAACTTTTCAAACACTCACCCCCAGTCACAGATCTGGGTTGAATCCATCATCATTCTTTAGCTCACTTTGCCACCCCAGTTCAGACATAGCTATATGCAAATCAGTCTTGACTCTGTGCCTCATGGGAACAGTCCAGACCGAACTGCCACGCCATGTCTTCCCTGGACCGGAATCAAGCATCCTGGGACCGGTTTCGGACTACCAGCCCTCATCAGCCAGGCTAGCTTGAATCCAGTGGCAAAGTGAGCAAGGGACCCACGTCTGGGCATACCCTGCCAAATTAGGGCAAACAAAGCAAACACAAGGAGATGATGGACGGAGTGCTGAAACTTTTCAAACACTCACCCCCAGTCACAGATCTGGGTTGAATCCATCATCATTCTTTAGCTCACTGTGCCACCCCAGTTCAGACATAGCTATATGCAAATCAGTCTTGACCCTGTGCCTCATGGGAACAGTCCAGACCGAACTGCCACGCCATGTCTTCCCTGGACCGGAATCAAGCATCCTGGGACCGGTTTTGGACTACCAGCCCTCATCAGCCAGGCTAGCTTGAATCCAGTGGCAAAGTGAGCAAGGGACCCACGTCTGGGCATACCCTGCCAACTTAGGGCGAACAAAGCAAACACAAGGAGATGATGGACGGAGTGCTGAATGTGGGCAGAGGAAGACACAGGAAAGAGAGTAGGCAGAGCACATAATGAGAAGTAAAAGTCAAAAAAGGCAGAATAAGCAAAAACAGGTGGGTTGTGAGAAGGGTGCAGAATTAAGCAAAAAAGAAAAGAAAGAACAAAGTGGAAGGCTAAAGAATCCAAAATGTGTGAGGGGTAGAGGGAGAGAAGAGCTGGTGAGAGAGGAAGGCTGAGTGGGCAAAGAGCCGATGATGGTGGGTGTGATGTGTGGAGGGTGCTACAGAATGTGAACAAAAAGAGCAGCACCTCCCGTCTGAAAACAAGCCCTGCTCTTGGCAGTCCCGGTCGTCAGAGCCTCGTCAGACAGATTAACTGTAAAGCAGGATACAAACCCACTTGTCCATGTTTAATAGGCACTTTGTGGCCACTGAGCTCTCTCGGTCAGAGGTCCCTGTGGGATGTGAGTGCCCACAGTATCACTTTCATTATCACTTTGTAGAAAGTAATGAGTTCAGAGCTTGCAGTGAGGATGCTCGCTGCATGAATGGTGAAGCACCTAGGCCAATACTGTATTTCCCAAACCTCCTTAATTTGCTTCTTCAAATCTTCCTGCTGCCCTTAGGGCTCATTCTTCAATGCAGCAGTTAGGGTATCACTGAGGAGGAGCAGGATCAGACAGCAATCAACAAAGGACCTCTCTCCCCTTGTCCTGGAAACGCAGGCAGCTGTGGCGGTGAGGTGAGAAAGAATTCCTGGAGAGGTGCAGCAAAACAAAAGGCCAGAGGGCGGGTGGCCTCTGTGATGTCACCTTTATGCTGTGACTCTCAAATTGGTCACAGGTAACTAGAGGCAGGTCACAAGTCAAGTACAGGGCTATTATAGGTAGCGTTTTCTCACGCTAATGGCCCTGTGAATCACATATGGGAGAGGGGAAATTATTTTGTCCCCCCACGCCCCTCACACTACCTACGCCCATGCTTAGCTCGAATTCCAGCAAGCGAGCCTGACTTCTTCTCTGAGGGTTCAGGAGGGTTCGCTTGAGAGACAAGTTGAAAAAAATGGGGACAAATAGTGCATTTAAAGCATAAATTTACATACATTTCACCAAAAGTCATAGGTTTGACAGAGTAATCAGTAAATATTCGAAGCCTTTCATGATATGCCAAACCAGTGAAATCTGATGCTCCCAAGAAGTTGACCCCATTTTTTTAAACATGCTATGAGCACCCTAATATGGTCAACAATTGCCTAGATTGTTACAGAGACAGCATTTAGTCATGGGCGTCTCACTTGCTCACCAACTTGCAAATTAATTCTCATTCTCACACACTTGCACTCTCACTTGCACTCACTCTGAGCTCCAGTCACTCACTCAGTCTCACTTCCTCTCACTCATTGCACCCACTGTTACCCAGCCACTCATTTCCACTCACTGACTTGCAGTTACTGTTACTCATTCTTATTCATTCTCACTAATATGCAGTCTTACTCATTCTAGCTCACTCATTTGCACCCAGTCTTACTCTCTCACTCATTCACATTCACTCAAACTCACTGTCACTCACTCCATCACTGACTATTTCACTGTCACTCACACAGACATGCTAACATGTACACCTGCTCTATCTCACACTCTCACCCACACACACACAGCATTTTAAGGCATTTTGTTGACTGACATTGTGGCCTGCGCATGTCACACTTGGGCTCCAGGTAGCTCCTTCCTGCTTCAACCAGTACTACAGCATGAAACTGAAACCTAGAACCTGCGCAGCCGCAGGTACCAAATTTCAGTCTCTGTCCCTTCACCCTACCCTTTCCCAACTCTGTAATGAGTTGTGAAAGGTATAGGTGACAGGCTGAATTGCATGCAGGCCTTTTTTATTATTCCTCGAGGATGCAGAGATCCAAGAAATTAGAGCTGCATTGGAAGGGACAGCGAGAGGAAAGTCACTAGGAACAGATGGACTGCTGACTGAGTTATACCTCATCTACTCTGATATGGTAGTGCCCCACCTGGTTACATTGTTTGCTGCAGTGAAAGAAACTGGCCCGCTATCACCCTCCATGAGAGAGGCCCTCATTGTCTCCTTACCAAAACCACATCGACATTTGTTGGATAGGGCATCATACTGACCCCTGTCCCTGCTAAACACAGATTACAAAATACTAAACAAGTTGTTGGCCAACCATCTCCTCCTGCTTATGGACCCAGTATGAACAACTAAGGTTTATACCAGGTCGTACTACTTCAATGAATGAATATTAGGAGGATGTTTAGAATTATGGAAGAGACACCTTGACAGATTAAATCAGACACCATGATTCTACCTGTCAACATGGAGAAAGCGTTTGACACACTTGTTCCTACAGTTGGTTCTTAAATGCATTGGAAAGGGCTGGATCCAATGTATCTGGCTGTTGTATCTAGAACCGCCAGCAGGAGTCTGAACTGGTCGAATGATATCAGCTCCTACAACATCTATAGAGGGACTAGGCAGGAGTGCCCACTACCACCAGACCTTTTTGTCCTGGTGGTGGAATCCTTCACGGAAATAATCTGAACTGAGTCTAAGTATAAGGGTATACACTGTCAGATGGAGGTAACTCTTTTGCCATATATGTGGACGATATACTCCTTTTCTTTAAAGATGGTATGCTAGATATCACACCTACAATCCAACTTATAGAAAAATCTGTTGGCATTTCTGGACTTCACTTTAATGGGAGGAAAACTTGTGCATTCCCGATTGATGAGGGGGCATGATGAAACCAGAGAGCATACGAGGTACGCATATATTGTGGCAACACTACACGTTTTGCTATCTAGCGCTTCAGCTATATCACTCCGATGGGGACTGGCTAGAAGACAATCTGGGGGCAGCACTAAGAGCCTTGCAGGGCAACTTGCAGTGCTGGAAGAAGTTATTCCGATCAGTAATGGGCCGAATAAATTTGCTGAAGATGATAACCCTTCCCAGGCTCCTATACTACTTTACGACCCTTGCAGTCTGGATTGGCCCTTGGTGGTTCTGGGAATCAGACTTTGTATTGAAGGATTTCATCTGGGCTGCCGATCGACACAGGGTTAGCATGGCTACCTTAAAGATGAGTCAAACTAACTAGCGACCAAAATTCAGTGGCTCTCAAGGTGGCTAGACAAACTCATACCAAAAGGGAGTCACCGTTCCTAAGTAGAGAGAGAGAGAAGGGAAGTAATAGGTACTCTCGTCGTGTGCTACTCTAATTGTGGGGGGCAGTGTGTCCTCATCTTGATGCCCTCACACACCCCGAAGGATGTCATGCTTCATCATTGGGCTTTTGCTCCTCGTCGGGCCGGCGCTGCAATGCCCTACGGGTCCCCCGAAGGGTCTCTTTTTCGGAGATCTTTTGATGAAACCGTATGGGTGCTTGGGTGTAAGTGGCAGTGAAGTCCTAGAAGGTGTCTTCAAAAATGGCTGAAGGGAGAGTGATTAATTTTTATTAAGGTGATCCCTCTGTCATTATTAAAACAAAGTGTATGGTGCTGCTTTAAGGGGTATTATGTCCCTTGGTAGCTGAGTAACTATATGTCCCTAGTGGGCATATGTTCTGGTCAACATGTTTCGCGCTTTAGTGGTCTCCGGGGGAGATCCAGGGCGCTTCGTCAGGACCGAGTAAGAAAGTTGTATCTACAGTGGCCCGAAGTTTTCGGTGCCCCCGGATAAACGGAGGGAGTAGAACTTCTGAAACGACAAGAGTCAAGAAACAAAGACAAACTCTCCAGACAAACAGATCCAGCTCACCAATCCCTTTAGAGAGCAAAATGGACAATGAATAATGAGCATATTATTTACTGTCAATGTAAAACTGTGGAAGGCACTGCCAACTCAATAGAAAAGACATTAGGAATTTTATGAGCATATGTATATTCGCAACATCTGTATGTTTGTCATGTAGCAGCGAGAATCCCATGGTGTAAAAATCAATGAAACAGATTTTAAAGAAAGGGATTACATGACAAGGTGAGGTTGCTTGATTGATAAAGTCACATCCACAGAGATTTTTGTGCATGCCCAGTGGAAATTCTTCGACTGTCCTGATATGCACGTATTCCTTGCTGCTTGTAAGTGCAATTGTGCATCTAATCTTGAATTTTCGAAGAGCTAGCCTGTTTGTGTGTGTGTGTGTGTGTGCGCGTGTGCATATATTTTCATTGGAAATTAATTTTTTGGTTTGCAAATAACTGTGGTGCCGTTTGACAAATCTTCACGAAACCTTCCAAAAAAAATGTTTCACCCACCTCAGTTCCCACCTGTAAATTTTCTGGATGTTCCATCAAGCAGGGGCCGAGAAAAAGGGAGGATCCCAAAATGCATTTTCCGTAGGAAAATTAAAAAGCGATTCAGAAAAAACAGCTGAACGGAATTACATCAAATTTGACAGAAAGCTAGATCTTCTTCACCCAGAAAGAGTGCTTTGACATAAATCCGTTCAGTAGTTTTCAACAACTTAAGGGTCAAAATGTATGTATATTTTATGCTGGTACCACCACAGATCCACAGCAGAGATCCACATGCCCTAAGCTCAAATCACACAATCTGATTGGCTGGATGCAACTTGAAGGAAAAGTTGAGGTTGCCAATTTAGGGCTCAGGGGCTCGGTTCCCATGTCCTAAAAAACAAATTTAAAAAATGGCCCCCTTGATGTAGTGGTGAGGTGTAAATAAAAAAAAAAATTTGCAGCCTCTGTGATTATGCGTTGATGCTAAAAAAAAATAAAAAAGGAGGTGCCTTGGTTGCTCACGGGCATTTGGCACAGGGCCTGGTCCTGTGCCCATTCCCATGTTGCGCATGACCGAAGGCCGTGCCCTGCCTGTGGGTGATCATCCTCAGGGCTGTGGGTGCATGGCCTGACTCATATGGGGGGAAGACCATGCGAGGGGTTGGTATAGTAAATGAAAAATTGCTTCACATTAAGAAAACTAGGTAATAATATCTTACTTTATTTTTTTTTAAAACCTTAGAAATTCACTGAAAAAAACAAAGGTTTAAGTGACATTATAGTTTGGTGAAAATGTCAGTTGCAACATCACATTTTAAACCAAAAATAAATAGTGAAATTCACCAGTTTTAGTTAACTCAAGTAACTATGACTGGCACTATGAAGTAACTATACCTCACGCCCTCTCCTTTTACCCTCACATATTACATCACTCATAACATGTCCAAGAAAGCATTGAAAACATCACTTATGACATCATTTATGGCAACACTGTGCATTGTGAGGGCACAAGTTATAGTTACTTCATGGTGCAAATTAGGGTTACTTTAGTTATCTATCACTGGTGAAATTCAGTGTTTTTTTCAGTTTAAAATGTTATGTAGTGTCTGACATTTTCATTTAACTACAACGTCACTTGAAACTTTTTTTTTTTAGTAAACATTTATTTATATAATTACTGAAAAACACAAAGGTTCTAGTGACGTTATAGTTAGGTATGGTAGTATGATCATAGTTTACGTTTAAAAAAAAAAACCTAGAATGCACAGAAAAAACAAAGGTTAAAGTGATGTTATAGTTAGGTGTTGAAATAATACGAAACTAAAGTTTAAAAACAGAAAAAACACTGATATTCACCAGTGATAGTTTACTAAGCTAACTATAACGTGCTCCTCTGCCATGCACTGCTTATGATCTCACATATTACATCACCCACGGCATGTTAAATGACATAATTGATGACATCACTCATGACATCTCAAGTTACATACTTATAATAATAATATTAATAATAATCCTAATTTCAAGAAGTAATAATACTTATGATTATTCCTATATTTTTCTTTTTATTGTATAATGGCAGTAATTTTTCAAGGAATAAATTAATATTATTGTTATTAGTTCCGTCTGAAACATATTGGTACAGATATATATATATATATATGTATATATATATATATATCTCCTACTCAAGAAAAGAGTGTGACACAGCTCCGGGGGAACAATAGAACGGCTTTATTGCTGTTATTGCGCTGGCATACAAAGGGTCCCTGAAACGCTCGGCAGATGCGTTTCAGCCTTCAAATGGCTTCTTCAGTGCCCGTTTCAGATGTGTCCTTTACAGGGGGTCCATTGCTGTGGTGTTTAAAAGCTGTGACCACTCCCAGTCATGTGATCACGCCCCTCCACTGCCTCACAGGTGTGAAGCTCCTTGCGCTGTGCCTGCCCCACCGCTGCATGCTGGACGTTGGAGTTCACCTCAGGAGCCCATACAGTGAAGGGATTTCCATAGCACCAAGTGATGCCTCCAAACAATGTTTGGCCGGCGCTCCCACGCCGCTGCAGTCTCGAAGCAGGTAAAAAGCCGTCCTTTGTCCCCCTTATCAGGCAGACAGATTCTGCCTCCTCTCTCCCCATGCGCCAAAAACCACCATGTGGGAATCCGGCACCGGGGGGGGCGACGTGAATGCAGTTTCATGCAAAAACCAACAAGATGGCAGATGAGTCGCGTAGCTCCAGACCGAGAGGGCGGTCAAAAGCCAGCACCTGCTAGCTGGCAAAATATAGCAACCAATCTCTCTCCTACTCAAGAAAAGAGTGTGACACAACTCCGGGGGAACAATAGAACGGCTTTATTGCTGTTATTGCGCTGGCATACAAAGGGTCCCTGAAACGCTCGGCAGACGCGTTTCAGCCTTCAAATGGCTTCTTCAGTGCCCGTTTCACATGTGTCCTTTACAGGGGGTCCATTGCTGTGGTGTTAAAAAGCTGTGACCACTCCCAGTCATGTGATCACAGCCCTCCACTGCCTCATAGATGTGAAGCTCCTTGCGCTGTGCCTGCCCCACCGCTGCATGCTGGACGTTGGAGTTCACCTCAGGAGCCCATACAGTGAAGGGATTTCCATAGCACCAAGTGATGCCTCCAAACAATGTTTGGCCGGCGCTCCCACGCCGCTGCAGTCTCAAAGCAAGTAAAAAGCCGTCCTTTGTCCCATATATATATTATCTACTGGCGGTCGCCAGTAGATAGTTATAGTTACAACCTATTATCCATAGGAAATCCGCGACATTCTATTTGAAATAACTCTCTTGCCGGTTGACGTATCTTCGCAAAATTTTCAAACTTTGTGGCCCGCTCCGGTCCGCTCCTACCCTGAAAGTCTCGGGGGATTCGTCAAGCGGGGGCCGAGAAAAAGGGGGTCCCAAAACGCGTTTTCCCCATGCAATTTTCCATAGGAAACTTTAGACATGGCTACAGCCCGAACTGCTGAACGGAATTACACCAAATTTGGCAAAGAGGTAGTTCTTGGTTCAGAAAGAACCCTTTTGTTAAATGGTGTAAATCCGTTCAGTAGTTGCTGAGAAAATGAAAAGTAAAAAAGATAGATATATCTAGGGCCGCGGATCCTCCCGAGCACAAGCTTTATGTTAATTGGCTGGCAACACTCCAAATCAGGAAGTGTTGGCAGCCATTTTGTCCCTCGGTAGAACCGAGGGACAGAAACAAGTGCGCAAAGCGCACAAAGGGGGCAGGGTAGAAACACCCTGACCCCCTAGGTCTGCTCAGGGGGTCCCACAAAGACCCCCTGGGCAAAAAAAAATTATTTAAAAAAAAAATCGGCAGGATGCGCTCAGGGAGCACGAACCCTGCCGAAAAAAAAATCGAAGCGCGGTCTCTTGCGCTTCGATGTTAATGGCCCCCGGGTGGGCCAAGTCCCGGGGGCATGCTGGGGGATTAATTTTATGTGTGGGGGCCTCTAAGGGCCCCCAAGCCCCGGGGACCACCACCCCCGGGGCTTTATGTAGAATGGTGCGGGAGGGCTCTGAGCCCTCCCGCAGCCCCGGGACCACCACCTCCCGGGGCTTCTTTTTTTAATTAAAAACCTGTGTGGGGGGCTCCAGCCCCCACACGCCCGGGACCACCACCTCCCCGGGGCACTAAGAAAGATTACAATGGGGGTCCGTTTTGGACCCCAGAGCCCGGGGACCACCACCTCCCGGGGCTGTGCACTGAATGGGAGGGGGCCGCGCGGCCCCTCCTGGAAGCCCTTGATGGCCCTGGGGACCACCACCCCCAGGGCCGGCTCCTGCAGTGTCCCGGGTGCCTACCCCCGGGACACTGCTGCTTGCAATGACAGGACGGGAGCCTCGCGGCTCCCGTCCTGTCATTGCAAACTTGCTTTGGATATTGGAAGAGAGAGCAGGAAACCTGCTCTCTCTTCCAATATCCAAAGCCGATAGCTTTCCACATGGGGAGCAGCATGTTAGCTGCTCCCCATGTGTAAAGCAATGCCGGCTCCCGTAGGACACGGGGAGCCGGCGGGACTGTGGGGGATTGGGGACCCCCACAGTCCCCAACGAGAGGCCAGGCCCGGGGGATGGGGTCCCCGGGGCCATAAGAGGCCACGGAGGGGGCCACGCAGCCCCCTCCCCAAAGTAAAAAAAGAAAATAATTTAAAAAAGTGCAAGGCCGGCCCCGGGGGATGGGGTCCCCGGGGCCTTAAATGGCCTGAGGAGGGGGCCACGCAGCCCCCTCCAAATAAAAAAACAGGCCATGCCCCGGGGATGGGGTCCCCGGGGCCAATACAGGCCCAGGGAAGGGGGCCACGCGGCCCCCTTCCCGTTTTTTTTATTTTAATTTTAAAAAAAGGGGTAAGGCCCTGGGGGATGGGGTCCCCAGGGCCTAAAAATAGGAAAAAGGAAGGGGGCCACACAGCCCCCTTCAGGGAAAAAAAAAAACGATCGGGCCCGCAGGCCCCGCCCCTTCCTTCACCACTCTGCAAACGCGCCCCTGGCGCGTTTGCAGAGAGGGAACGATCCCCTTGAATACTGGGGGTCCCTGGGGGCCAACTAGCCCACCAAGAACCTCCAGTATGCGCCAGGGGCTGCCTTGCAGAGAGGTGTACAGAGGCCACGCCCTTTTACACCTCTCTGCAACGCAGCTCTATGGCGCTTTTGGAGGTATATGGTGGGCTAGTTGCACCCCAGGGACCCTCAGGATTCAAGGGGAGTTAATCCCCGACTTAAAACGCGCCACGGGGCGCGTTTGCACAGTGGTGAAGGGAGGGGCGGGGCTTCAGGTGACATGTGTGCAAACAGGCCCCGTGGCGCGTTTTAAGATGGGGAATTAAATCCTCTTCAATCCTGAGGGTCCCTGGGGCCAACTAGCCCAACAGGTACGTCCAGAAAGCGCCACAGAGCTGCGTTGCAGAGAGGTGTAAAGGGGTGTGGCCTCTGTACATGTCTCTGCAACGCAGCCCCTGGCGCATACTGGAGGTTCCTGGTGGGCTAGTTGGCCCGTAGGGACCCTCATGATTCAAGGGGACTTAATCCCCCAACTTAAAACGCACCACGGGGCGCGTTTGCACAGATGTCACCTCAGGCCCCGCCCCTCCCTTCACCATTGTGCAAATATTCCTCTAAAATCAGCCGAAATCCGAATTCCGATTTACTCACCTGTTATCAGGAGAGACCTCAGTGCTGCATCTTTCAGCCCAGTACTGATCCTCAAAAGTAATTTTAACCGTACTTACCGGTAACTTGAATTTCCTTCATAGGCTAACATTGACTGGTTTCACTTGGAAATTCTTCTAAGTGTGGAGTTTTGGAACTTTAAAATATTCCTCTAAAATCAGCCGAAATCCGAATTCTGATTTACTCACCTGTTATCAGGAGAGACCTCAGTGCTGCATCTTTCAGCCCAGTACTGGTCCTGAAAAGTAATTTTAACCGTACTTACCGGTAACTTGAATTTCCTACATAGGCTAACATTGACTGGTTTCACTTGGAAATTCTTCTAAGTGTGGAGTTTTGGAACTTTAAAATATTCCTCTAAAATCAGCCGAAATACGAATTCCGATTTACTCACCTGTTATCAGGAGAGACCTCAGTGCTGCATCTTTCAGCCCAGTACTGGTCCTGAAAAGTAATTTTAACCGTACTTACCGGTAACTTGAATTTCCTTCATATGCTAACATTGACTGGTTTCACTTGGAAATTCTTCTAAGTGTGGAGTTTTGGAACTTTATAATATTCCTCTAAAATCAACCAAAGTACGAATTCCAATTTACTCACCTGTTATCAGGAGAGAACCCAGTGCTGCATCTTTTAGCCCAGCACTGACCCTGAAAAGTAATTTTAACCGTACTTACCAGTAACTTATATTTTCTTCCATAGGAATCCATTGTCTGGTTTTCAGCAGAAAACTTTCTAAGTGTCGATTTTCACAAACTACAAATATTCCTTAAAAATCGCCTGTATGACTTAAACGCATTCTTTCAACTGTTTACAGGAGATGCACCAGTGCTGGAACCAGGATCCAACACTGAGTAACAAAAAGTAACGATAACAGTTTTTACCTCCTAAGTGAATTTCCTTCCATAGGATAACATTGGTCATTCTATGAGAAAAAGTTTCTAAGTGTCAACTTTTAAAATACAATAATATTCCTTAAAAATCACGAGTGTAACCAAAACGCTTTTACTCAACTGTTTACAGGAGATGTGCCAGGACTGAATCTAGGATCCAGTCCTGTGGTTAGAAAAGTAATCCATAAAGTAACTAATTGCATTTAACTAGAAATTCACATTGAGCTGAATGTTGCATTGTGTTTGAAAATGTGTTGCCCATTGCAACAACTGTAACTACTGTACTTAAAAGTCTATTGCCTATGTGCAAAGTATTTAAACTAAAGTAATTCATTCTGAGAAAGTATTTTTTGTAATGTAATGTATAATGTAATTACAATGTAATTTAAAAAATAAAATATGTTATATAAAATTGTTTCTAAAAATGTAGTAAATCAGTATTAAAAAAATTTATATAACAATTAATACATTTAAAAATTGTCATTTACAAAACCTTTGAAATTCACTGAAAAAACCGTAGGTTTCAGACATGTTATAGTTACAAATTAGCATTTAAAAAACCTTTGAAATTCACTGAAAAAACCATAGGTTTCAGGGACGTTATAGTTACAAATTAGCATTTAAAAAACCTTTGAAATTCACTGAAAAAACCATAGGTTTTAGGGACAGTTATAGTTAGTTGGACATTGCACTCGTACAAAACCCGTGAAATTCCCCCGTTATAGTTAGTTCAGCTAACTATAACTCGCGCCCGCTAATGCACTGCTGATGACGTCACATATTACATCACTCATGACATGGTCAGTGACATCACTGATGACATCACTGATGACATCTCAAATGACATCACTGATGACATCACTGATGACATCATCCGTGTGATAATTTCATGCATCTTCTCACACCCTAATATAACCTTTGATACACCCACTCTAAATTACAGAATGCCATTCGCAAAACCATAGACACTCCAACACCAATAACTACATACCCACACACTGTTTCTTAGGTCTACGCACACATCCACTCACTCACCCGTACAGTCACTCATACTTACGGTCACTCAGTACAGGACTATCATATGCACTCATACTCCTATATAGACACTCAAACACCGCCACTCATCCATAGAGGTACTCACACACCTAGTCAGTCATGCAAATAATTAAACACACTACCATTTACTCACCTATACAGTTATACACACACCAGCTCACTTACTCATACAAATACTAGCACATTCTTACGCTCTTATACAATCACTGATACAAGCACACACTCATCCATACAGCCACTATCACAATCAGTCACTCTACGCTATAGCTATTTATATACACCAACACACATATATACTGCCTTTCACATATGTAGTTACTCACACATGTACCACTGGGACATACATTCACTCACTAACACACTCTTACACACACTTACCCACCCATACAGTCTATCACAGATGCACTCTTGAAACCATCCACCCAGTGAATCACCCACTCACACATCTATGCACAGAGTCGCACACACCCCTCCCACACAAACACTCAGGCACCCATACAGATACTCACACAAGCATTCAATAACTCAAATAGACACTCATGTAGCTATTCACAAACACATGCAGCCACTTACACAGCAACAGACAGACGGATACAGACATTCACCCAGTTTAGTCACTAACCCATGCATTCAGTAAGATACGTTAAATCACTCACTTATACAGTCAGTCACGCACCTACTAAATCATCCATACAGACACTTACACACCCACTCATTCTTCAATACGTCTTTTCATATATATATTAAAAATATTTAAACTTTAGAGAAACACACAGTCACTGGATGATGTCATCAGTGATGTCATTTGAGATGTCATCAGTGATGTCATCAGTGATGTCACTGACCATGTCATGAGTGATGTAATATGTGACGTCATCAGCAGTGCATTGCGGGCGCGAGTTATAGTTAGCTGGACTAACTATAACGGGGAATTTCACGGGTTTTGTACGAGTGCAATGTCCAACTAACTATAACTGTCCCTAAAACCTATGGTTTTTCAGTGAATTTCAAAGGTTTTTTAAATGCTAATTTGTAACTATAACGTCCCTGAAACCTATGGTTTTTTCAGGGAATTTATATATATATATATATATATATATATATATATATATATATATATATATATATTACATTGATTTGTCCTGTGCATTTGCTCAAGCTAACAAATGATTTTGGTAAAGACTGTCTGGTCTCTAGTGGCTCATATGGCCTGTTGCCGGATAGTTCTAGAGTTCGGACACGTTTGAGGAAGGCCCTGTGGGTTTTGGTGTGAAGATGCCCACGGCCTCGTTGACCTTCAATGCTCATGAATCAGTTCTCCATTGCCGCGTGCAGCCTCTCCCTCAAGGTCAAGGTCAAGCATAAAGAATGCTGCAGCATGCAGATTCACAGGAAGATACGCGAAGGGAGCGTGCCACTTCTGCTCTCACGAGGATATGTTTACTTCTGGGTAGAAGCCTGCAGCACTCTGCTTTCCAAAAGGGGCATTCTGAAGATTTTTCTTAATCTCAGCAGTTGGGGTGTCTCGCCAGAGGTCAGGGAGGATGGTCACAAGATGCCGGAGAGATTAGGCGATCTGCCAGGAGCCAGACTTTCAGGGGTTACTCCACTCACTGGAAATACAGAGTTCCCAGGCAGAAAATAGCATCTTTACAAATCCCACAGGCTGCCTTTATTTCGAAAGGAAGTTTTTAAAACATTGTTTGCTTAATGAAATCATCACTTTTATCCGATTTTTGTAATAAAATTTGACGTTCACTTTTTTGTATACGTTCTTTCTGGGTGTTTATTTTGTGTTTTAAATCTTCACATATCCCATACGCAAGATGTTAAATGAATCGACGCTAAGTTTACACGTTTACAATCTCTTTCACTCTAAAAAAGTGGTGTCCGTGCGCTGAGTATTACCAGGCTGAGCCATATCTGTTCCAACAGGGCCATTGGCATTGCAGGTAACTTACGGTGTCAGCACAGATGGCCACAGGAGAGAACCAGCTTGCTGCAAATGGCTCAAAGAATGGCCGTGTTGCTGTGGGAATTGAAACACCAAACAGCAAAATATTATTTTCCCTGTGTCTCCGAAAATTCTTGCACCTAGCTCACACCTCAGCTGTTTCCAACCGTAGTAGAAGGGTCCGAATAAAAGTTCTCGGTAAAGTGCGGAAAGTAAGGTCTGCTGTCTCTCTGACCTGGCAAAAACCTTTGCTTCTCGTAAGAGATAATCTGCGTGCCACCTTGGGCCTCACTCACTTTTAGATGTCATGTATTTCCCATTGCAGCCGCTAGCCATACGTATCAGCTTCTCCAGAGTGCTCACTCGGTTGTAGAGGGATTATTCTGAGCCATAGCTTCTGTGGACCATGCACTCCGACCACTACGAGCATGCCTCACGATTGCCAATGTGGAGAGGAATTTACTCCAACCTGAATGGAAAGAAAGAATGTTTGACACGCAAAGTCAGACCGGGAACATGTTGACCTCCTGTACGAAAGAGTGAAACCCTTTTTGCTTGATTGCAATAAAAAGTGGGCGTAATAAGGGATTCTTCCGTGTTAACTAGGACTGGTTAGACATGAGTTAGGGAACACCCAAAGACAAGCTAAAGGCCATTATTCTAACAAAGACGATGATCCTGTGGAGCCTAGGACTGTCAACCAGGCCAGATCTCATGTGCACATCAGCACATGGAATGTATGATTAGAATTGTGACCATGTTATTTACTAACCAGTACTTTCAGATCTCCTTTACTTTTCTTCTGTCTCTATTCCACCCAAGGTTTTGTTATCATCCGTTGTGAGCTTCTAGGAGTGCCAGATATTTAGGATAAACATTGACAACAGAATAAGTTCCATTAAGATTAATTGCATCTGCATTCATCCTATGTGGCTATACAGAAAATCTGTGATGTTTCAGCTCTCCTTGATTTACCTGGACACCAGTTTTGTAGAATATAAATATAAAAAGGGATGTCAACATGTGTAAAGTGTTATGGCCACTAAATGCTGTGGAAACAAGGCATATGGGGGTGGAACTTCCATTTGAAGTGCAACCTCTTGATGGAAGATCAAACAATAGGCTTCGATTCGCTGACCAAGAGTTTCAGTTTTGTTTATTTCTTTTATTTTAGGATCCAGCAAACCAAAAAACAGGAAGGAAGAAAACGGTGTCCTTCAGCAGCATGCCATCAGAGAAAAAGGTCAGCAGTGCCAGCGACTGCATAGGTTTCATGCAAGGAGGCTGCGAGCTCAAAAAGGTCCGCTCAAACTCCCGGATTTACAGTCGCTTCTTCACTCTGGACTCCGACATACAGTCCCTGCGCTGGGAGCCTTCCAAAAAAGATCCAGAAAAAGCCAAGCTTGACATTTCTGCTATAAGGGAGATCAGACTAGGTAAAAACACTGAAACCTTCCGAAGCAATGGTCTGGCAGATCAGATCTGCGAGGACTGTGCCTTCTCCATCCTTCATGGTGATAGCTTTGAGCCCCTGGACTTAGTCGCTAACTCAGCCGATGTGGCCAACATTTGGGTTTCTGGGCTCCGTTACCTGGTTTCTCATAGCAAACAACCCCTGGACTTGGGAGAGGGTGGGCAGACTACACCGAGGGTCACGTGGCTGAGGTCTGTGTTTGAAGCGGCTGATGTAGATGGTAACGGGGTCATGCCGGAGGATATCGCGGTGCAACTGATCAAGCAACTCTCCCCTGCCTTGAAGGAATCAAAGATCCGCTTAAAATTTAAAGAAATACAAAAGAGTAAAGAAAAACTGACGACCAGAGTTACAAGTGAGGAGTTCTGTGAAGCCTTCAGCGAACTTTGCACCAGGCCGGAGGTCTATTTCTTGCTGGTACAGATTTCCAAAAACAAGGAATATCTGGATGCCAATGACCTTATGCTGTTTTTAGAATCTGAACAAGGGATGGCCCAGATGACTGAAGAAATGTGTCTGGATATTATTCTCAGATATGAGCGGTCTTTGGAAGGACGTGGGAAGGGATTCCTTGCTATTGATGGCTTTACCCAGTACCTATTGTCTACAGAATGTGATGTATTTGACGCAGAGCACAAAAGGGTGAGCCAAGACATGACACAGCCTTTGTCACATTACTATATCAATTCTTCCCATAATACATACCTAATTGAAGACCAGTTTAGGGGTCCGGCAGATATCAATGGCTATGTCAGGGCTTTGAAGATGGCCTGTAGGAGCATTGAGTTAGATGTCACTGATGGTCCAGATAATGAACCAATCATTTGCAATCGAAATAGCATGACGTCACCACTCTCCTTTCGAAATGTCATTGAGGTGATCAACAAATATGCTTTCATTTCTTCTGAATACCCCCTCATCCTATGCATGGGCAATCACTGTTCGGTTCAGCAGCAGAAGGTTATGGTCCAACACATGAAGAAGATTTTTGGAACCAAACTTTACACAGAAACACCCTCAACTGCTGATGTCTATTTGCCCTCACCAGAGAAATTGAAGAAGAAGATCATTCTTAAGGGTAAAAAGCTTCCTTCCGACTATGACCTGTTTGAAGGAGATGTCTCCGATGAGGATGAAGAAGCTGAAGTTTCCCGAAGGATGTCTGAGGACTACTTTGGTGAACAGAAGTTCATCTGCCTTTGCAAGGAGTTGTCTGACATGGTATCAATTTGCAAATCTGTACAATATAGAGACTTTGACACCTCCATGAAGAGCCAGAACTTTTTGAGGTTTGCTCCTTCAGTGAAACTCAGGCCAGTAGAATTGCCAATGAGTACCCAGAGGACTTTGTCAACTACAACAAGAAGTTTTTATCCCGTGTATATCCCAGTCCAATGAGAATAGATTCCAGTAATGTCAATCCCCAAGACTTTTGGAACTGTGGCTGCCAGATTGTGGCTATGAACTATCAGACTCCAGGGCCCATGATGGACCTGAACACTGGCTGGTTCTTACAGAACGGTGGTTGTGGGTATGTCCTTCGACCTTCTATCATGCGAGACGAAGTGTCTTACTTTAGTGCAAACACCAAAGGTGTTGTTCCTGGAGTATCTCCTCAGCTCTTGCATGTCAAAATCATCAGCGGTCAGAACTTTCCAAAACCCAAAGGAGCTTGTGCAAAAGGTGATGTCATTGACCCCTATGTGTGCATAGAGATCCATGGAATTCCTGCAGACTGTTCGGAGCAGAGAACAAAAACTGTTCAGGAAAATGGTGACAATCCTATTTTTGATGAAAGCTTCGAATTTCAGATCAACCTTCCAGAGCTGGCCATGGTCCGCTTTGTTGTCCTGGATGATGACTACATTGGCGATGAATTTATAGGTCAGTATACGATACCAGTGGACTGCTTGCAGCCGGGGTATCGTCATGTACCTTTACGATCTTTTGTTGGTGAGATCATCGAGCATGCCAAACTGTTTGTGCACATTGCCATCACCAATCGAAGTGGAGGAGGAAAGTCACAAAAACGTGGACGCTCATCACGAATAGGAAAGAAGGCAAAGGAATACACCATGCTGAGGAATACTGGACTCAAAATTGTGGATGACATATTTAAACTTGCTGTCCAACCATTGAGGGAAGCCACTGATGTCAGAGTCAACATGCAGGTATGTGAACATCAATCAAATATTTTCCTTTTGTTATCACTTAGTAAAATACGTAGAATACTCATGTTAGTTTTAGCAAGAACATGCACTGGAGAGCAGAAAAAAGTGATGTTGATTAACATTAATAATTTGTTAAGTAGTCTACAGAGTTAGGATGTATTGTTCATTCTAAGGTGGCCATGCAAGATTATAATCTTATTATGTCTTCCTAAATTGTTTTTAATTGAATTTTCCATTGACAAATGCTAGCTGTTGGGTTTAGCATTGGAACTGAACATCAAGAAATGTTTTGAATTATTACTCACTAGACCTAGTCACTGGACTCCGTCAACACTCGACCCACTAAGAGCACCACGCTTATCGCTCCCTGCCCCTCCTCCAAACCCTGGCTAAGCTTCCGCCCCATTCAAGAACATGAGATAATCACGCTGATCTCCACCTCCAAACCCTCCTCTCATATCCTTGACCCCATTCCGCCCCTACTAACCAAAAAGCTGAAGCACTCCCTAGCACCGCTGTGGTGCATGATAATTAACAGCTCCATGAAAAATGGAGACGTTCCAGACTGCCTTAAAGTAGGACAAGTCACACCCCTGCTGAAAAAACCCGGCCTTGACTCATCGGATTTGAATAACTTTAGAACTGTATCTAACCTTCCCTTTCTGTCCAAAATCCTAGAAAAGTGCGTACTCCAACAGCTAACCCAACACCTTGATAACATCAACCTCCTTGACTCCCACCAATCTTGGTTCAGAAAAGGCTGTAGCACAGAAACCGCGATCCTCAACATCATCGACGATATCCACAATTCACTAGACTCTGACCAATGCTGCCTCCTCATTCTCCTTGACCTATCGGCAGCATTCGACACAGTAGACCACAAACTCCTCATTAGGGCTCTCCAAGAAAGAGCCGGTCTTGGTGAGGCGGTCCTCCAATGGTTTTCCTCCTTCCTGCACAATCGCACCCAAAAAAAAACAAAAAAAAACTTTGCCTCTGACTCTCACCCTGTCAACAAGAGAGTCCCTCAAGGCTCAGTGCTTTCCCCGCAACTCTTTAACATCTATATGGAACCTCTCACCAAACTACTCAAAGCAGCCAATATCCGTTTTCATCTGTACGCAGACGATACTCAGATTTATCTGGAAACCACCTCCCTCAGTGACATTCAAAGACTCAATGACGTACTGAGAGATGTCCAACACTGGCTGTCTTCAAATCACCTTAAACTAAACCCCGACAAAACTGAGATACTTCTCATTTCGAACAAGGAGGAGAACCCTCAAATTGTTGAATGGCTAAAGGCCGTGGATGCGCTCAATAGGAATCTCACCCTAGCTGACTCTGTCAAATCACTAGGTATCACTCTAGACCCGAAACTAAGCATGACCAGACACATCAAGAATTCGGCCAAGAGCGCCTTCCTCAACCTTAAACTACTGAACAAAATAAAACCTTTCATTCCGCCCAGTGACCTCAAACAGGCCACTCAAACTCTGGTGCTGTCAAGACTGGACTATGGGAACGCAGTCCTCTCAGGAATTGCAAAGTCACACCTAGCCCCCCATAAAACTACTCTGAATGCGGCAGCCAGAATGGTCACCGGAATCAAGAAATTCGACCACATCTCCCCTGCACTCAGAGAACTTAAATGGCTCCCAGTTGAAATGCGGATCAGCTTCAGAACAGCCTGCCTCATTCATAAAGCCCTACATACCGGCAAACCCGAATACCTGGCGGCCAAACTCAAAAAAGCCGGTCAGGCCAGGAACCTCAGAAGCTCAAACTCCCTCCTACTCATCCCACCTAAAACTCGAAAACTAAAAACTGCGGCTCGTTCCTTCGCCGGAAGCGCACCCAAAATCTGGAACTCCATTCCCCCTCACATCAGAACCATTCCCTCTTTTGTTAAATTCAAAAGCCAACTCAAAATCCTGTTCCTCAACCGCTCCCTAGTGAGTCGATAGGAGCATTCGGAGCGAGATACCAGACACCCCGCACTTCTCCAACACCATGTCCTCGAGACTACGATACAGATGTCCCATGACTACGAAGCAGACCCATCAACAAGCGTCCTGCAAGGTTATTGTATTCGTTCTTTTGTCTTGTTTGTTGTCAATCTCTGCAATGTATCTTCTGTAAAGCGCTCCGATACCCTCGGGTCAGGCCAGCGCTATATAAAACTTCAAAAAAAAAAAAAAATATCCATTTTTGACAGCTGCCAAAAAAGGAAAGAATATAATTTTTGATCTACAACAAAGCATTGCATAGCTTTCACAAAATGTTCAAATAAACATTGTTATTATTTTGAAATTGTATAACGTTTTGCAAAGCATGACACATTTTCAGTTTTGATTATCCTGCAACCCCTAAATTATTGTTGTACGTTTATTGGCATAATACCACCTACCTTTATAGGGCTGGTATTTGATATTCAGAGGAACCTGGTTTAGAGAGTGGAATAGTTCAGGATCCATAAGCATAGTCCTGGGCACACGCGGTGAGGATATTGGTAATGTGATATGCAGTATAAATGCGTTATTCAAAGCGACGGTCAACATCAGTATTTATCCAAATAGATGTTTTTATTTCAACAACAACTGTGTTGAATATAGTACATCAGCCTAGTAAACCAGCCGACACGTGTTTCGTCACCGGGAACAATCCCGTGACTCATCAGGGCTAAGGACCGGAAGAGTGTACGACGGCCCGTAGGGGTTGAGTCGAATTCAAGATTGTAAAGAAGGTAGCACGAACTGGGGGGAGCGTGGTGATGGCATCAAGGATGCAGCGGGGAGGGAAACGCGTTGAGGTCTCCCTGGGCTGATGCCCGTGTTGCGCAGGGGCGGATACGCCTTGGCAGAAATGAGATGCAAGATTTAAGGGTAACGTAGGAGGCTGTCCAGTGTCCGGCTCGGTAGGAAATGCACTTAGCCGGGTAGGCGGGGTGCGCCCTCGCTGCTCTCCGATCCGGATCCCAGGCGGTTCCAATACCCTGCCTTACATACCTCCTGACTTCTCTCCAATTCCCGCACCCGGGCCTGACCCTCGCACCCCGCCTACCCGGCTAAGTGCATTTCCTACCGAGCCGGACACTGGACAGCCTCCTACGTTACCCTTAAATCTTGCATCTCATTTCTGCCGAGGCGTATCCGCCCCTGCGCAACACGGGCATCAGCCCAGGGAGACCTCAACGCGTTTCCCTCCCCGCTGCATCCTTGATGCCATCACCACGCTCCCCCCAGTTCGTGCTACCTTCTTTACAATCTTGAATTCGACTCAACCCCTACGGGCCGTCGTACACTCTTCCGGTCCTTAGCCCTGATGAGTCACGGGATTGTTCCCGGTGACGAAACACGTGTCGGCTGGTTTACTAGGCTGATGTACTATATTCAACACAGTTGTTGTTGAAAGAAAAAACATCTATTTGGATAAATACTGATGTTGACCGTCGCTTTTGAATAACGCATTTATACTGCATATCACATTACCAATACCCTCACCGTGTGTGCCCAGGACTATGCTTATGTTATAAATTGAGGATCTCGTGATCCACAGATTCCCCAGGGGTTATCGGGTTATTCCCCTGATCTGGCAGCACCGCACTACCAAAGGTTCATTAATAGCACACGCAATTGCCAGAGCGCCATTTTTCTGACTAAACACAAAACCCCCCATTCTAACCTCTAGTTCAGGATCCAATTGACGTTCTGCATTTTCAAGACAGTATGTCTCTTAATCCTGTAAAAATATAACCTTAAAACATAGCCAAATCTTTCACATGAACCTTTGCAAAATGGAGGTGCTATCTTTCAATATCTGAAAACGCTGGTCCACATGTAGCTTTTAAACAGTTCTCAATGTTTGCTTTAATCTTCCTTGGAACAGTAAGTTCATTGGAACATGAAGCTTGTATATTATTATCAGTTAATGGCAGGAAACTGCCCAAGCCAAATAGATATAAATTTGGTGTACCTGATGAGACATCTAGCTGCAGATTCCTTAACTTGTGAATTCTCCCCAGGCATCAGACTGGATCTGGAAATATTTTCTCTACAGTACCTCTGCACGCCGTGGGGGGGGGGGCACCTTGCTCCGTATGACGTCGGCTCCAGATATGACGTTAGTGGAGCCATATAAATATCCTCTGGTGCGCTGATGTCAGTTTCTTCTTTTTCCACCCTACATGCGGATCCGAAGCAGCATGTCTCTGGCCATTTTCGGCCTGCTGTGACGAGCTTTTCTCGTCTGAAACAGTGTGCTAAATTCCTATGCCCGCTGGGTTTAAGTTCTGTAAGTCTTGTGCTCGCCCCAAAAAGTTGGGTACGGACCCACATTCTATCTGGATGTGGTGCTTGGGTGAGCACCACAATGCCGATGAGTGTGACGCCTGCCAGCGGTTGAAGCCGAAGGTTCTGCGGGAGCGACGCATGAAACTTCTGACAGCGCAGTTGCCGCGGACCTTCTGTTCTTTGCAGCGTCGGTCATCCTACCGATCCAGGGGTCATTCCTGTGAACGCCGCTCTTCTCCCCGTGGTCAACGGCAGTGGTCCCAGTCTCCGGCTACTTCTCATGGTAAGGGGTGTCATAAGAGATCAACGTCCTGGGCCTCTGTGGCTACTTCGACTTGTGTGGTGGATCGTGAAGACTCTTCTACTTCCGCTCTGGCGTCGCCCCCCCACCTCCCACATTTTCCTGGAGCCAGGGTGACCTGGAACCAGATGCAAGAGTACTACAAGGCTCTCCATCTTGTCTTTGGGCCCTCGTGTCCCTCTGGAGCGCCTGCGGGCCCCAAGGAGGTCGTAGGTGCAGTAACTGTGTCCTCGCCGATGGGTTCGCCCTTGGTGGCAGTTCCAGTCTCGGACACAGAGGCGTCGGTGCGCGATCCTTCGGGACCTCCACTAGTGACGCCAGTCAACTACAACACGATGTTGGTTGCCCCGCCGGTGCCTATTTCCATGGCGCCGGAAGACTCTGAGCCAGAGTCAGTACACGACATGGCTGTACGCTTCGTAGGGTCTGCTTCACCTCGGCTCCTTGCATCGGCACCGATGTCGACCGACGTTTCCCCCTTCACAGGTGGACGTCAGTACAGCACCGGGTCGGTGCCGTCTGATGCCGATTATGGAACCGTTTTCGACACCGATGGTTTCTGTGGAGGCTTCACAGGACCAGTTGGGGTAAGAATGTGAGGAGATTGCCCCTCTTGGAGCAGCCAATGCTTGTGGCTCCTACTATGTTGGACAGCTGGATTGCTGAGCTGGGTGAAGCTAGCGGGCTAGATTCATCCCCTGCTTCCTCTCTTGGCCTCGCCTTGGAAGCCAGTTTTTCTTTGCAGAAGTTTTGAAAGGAGTGGCTGATGTTTTACATCTCACTCCATCTACAGTGGAAAAGATTACAGACCCTCTTATTGAGGTCTTTCATCCCGGTCAGTCGGGGGTTGAACCGGTAGTCCCCTTTTGTGAGGCACTGTGTGATATTTTATTGGGGGCATGGGCAAAACCTGAGTCAGGTGTACTAGTGGACCAGGCTATTGCTCACAAATACCGCCCTGCCCCAGGGGACCCCGCTTGCCTTATCCGACAGCTGACCCGCGGCAGCTTCATGGTCTAGGCCATTATGGCGTCCCCTGAGATGGAGATCCTTCCCCATCTCCCCCCTGACAAAGATTCCATAAAGCAGGATTCTTGCAGGAAATGCGTTTTTCCTCTTCTAGTGCAGCATTACTCTCCACCAACAATATTTGCGTCCTCTGACGCTTTCTCCATGCATTGTGGGACTCCTTGGCACAGCTTTTACCTTTGTATCCAGAGGCGAACAAGGACGAGTTGACCCAGTTGATTTTCGATGGTCGCCAGTCGGTCAAACTGCTTATCAGATGTGGAATGGACTCCACCAATTCCATTGGTCGAGCCATGGCATCGGCACGCCTGGCTTCGGGCATCTGGATTTCCAGAAGCTGCCCAGTTAGCCTTGCTTGATATGCCATTTGATGGGGTTCATCTTTTTAGAGCCCAAGCAGATGCACCCTTACATAGGTGTCTTGCTAGTGGGGGAGGGCCAGACCCTTAGCTTGCCCCCCTCCCATTTTTTCTCCTTGTAATTGCAATGCGTTATGTGCTTTTTGTGGTGTCGGTCACCAGATCAGTGTTTTTACCCTGGTCTCTGGTGCTGCTGGCTAGCCTCCTGTCTTGAGACCCTGTAGAAGGTCTTACTCTACTGGCCGGTGCGGTTCTTTGAATGCGACTGTTATGTGAATCCCTTATCATGCGATTCCCTTTAGCATTGTGTGATATGTGTGATATTGGCCACTCAGGCTCATTGCCCTTTCTTCTGTTCCTGGGCTGTGGCTCAGGACTTGTTATCCTGTCCTGTTATTGTATTGGAAACACTGTTTCCTTGTTCAGTTCCTTTGGCAGCCTCTTATCTCACCTTGGGAGTTCTATCACATATCAATGATACATAGTTTTTGCTCTACACTCCCTTGGAGTGGTCTCCTTCTATCCTTTGATTGTTACAATGGCGAAATGTTTTCTTGCAGAGGTTTTTTACTTATTACCTCCGGTAGATCGTTTTCCCCCCTGTTGACTGTTTCCACCTTGTGGATTTGGTCGCGTACGCCAGTGTTGATCTCTGCCACCTCTCCTGGCTAGAGGTAGGATTGGCGAGTTTCATGGATACTTGATGTCCCTAAGCTTGGCATTTGAGAGTGCCACCTTGTGCCTCTGGTGGTGCAGGCCTCCCCAAGCCGGGGCTTACATTTCTCTGATGTTGGGGAATATACAGCATACTCCAGGTATTGACCATCCTCACTGCTGTGGATGTTCAGCAGGATCGGTCTGGTTGGGATTTGATTGTGGAACGCCAGGGGTTTTCCTGTTTTCCTTCTGCCCCATCTCACGGCCATTTCGTGATCTGTTATCCTTCCCTCACGGTCGCTGCTTGACCTGTTATCTTTGCCTTCTGGCCGTTGTGTGATCTGTTCTCCTTGTCTCACGACTGTTGAGCGGTCCTTGTATGGACCTGTGTTCTATATGTATATCATGTTCCATGGTTACCCTTGTGATGGGGATTGCTTCCCTGGTATGTCTTGTGGGTTTTTTTTCTCTTGGATATCCCGTTGGGTGATTCTGGAAAACTCAGTCATAACTTCTTGTTGACCTCCTAAGTCTAGGTGTTGATACACGCTTTTTGACAAGCACACTCTTTCATGCTATCCCCTTGGGGATAATTGGCCTGTTGAGATTCTTCTAGCAGTCAATATTGTCTTGTGTTCTAGCCCCCGCTCTGTTCTTAGAGGGGCATTTACCCCCCCCTCTCACTTTCTATCACTGGTACTCGGGGCGTTTTCGGCGTGCCTGTGAGCGTTGCCATATAATATCAGGCTGCAGCATGCATTACCTGCTTTGGTATATTGCTCGAACAGTGTTCAGTTTTTTTTCATATATACACTTATGTTCTTTGGATATATTCTGTTACGCAGTCCTTTTGGCTGCGTGGTGTTCATCCCTTCGGTCTCCTAAAAAAAAAAAAAAGAGAGATGAAATGGAGTAAAGGACACAGGATGGAGTGTTCTCCACAATAGAACTCCTTCTTCGATTGGTGTATGCCTCGTTTTCTAGGGTCTTCCCCTGCTTGAGTTAAGGGGTTTGTGTCTGGTGGCCCCTCTTCTGTTCTTAGCTGGCCAGGTGCCTCGTGTTCTTTCGTATCCATTTTTAGTGTACCATGGGGGTTCACATAATGCATTCTGGCTGTTCTCAGGTGATTTTGTGTAGGATTTCGCCTTTTTCCCCTCAGACTCGGTTTTCCTTGCCTGGGTTCTGTTCCTCTTTTTTGGACCTTGGCCTTTCTTTCCCAGCTGGTGGTGGGGCACTTCATTCATTTTGTTGTGTTTGGACAGGTCCATAGGCACTGTTCTTAATATCTTCGTTTTTTTCCCCACTTAATGGTTTGCTTTGGCTCCTCTGGTGACCACGCTGTTTCATCTAGGATAGATGCCATTCTCTGCTTAGTCACTCTGGTGGCTCAGTCCTCTATTGTACACATTGCAGAGTCCTCTGCCCCTTCTAGTGGTCATGCTCCCATGTTCCAGTGGGGCCAATTAGCCTTTCATTCAATTGGATCCATGCTTATCTTCCTAGGAGTTGGATTACCACGGGCGTCTGTACATAGGTACCACTATGCCTAAGAAATATGCTTCTTACTCTTAGTGCATGTTACTTGCTTGCGTTTTTGTTGTGGTTGTTACCACCGTTAATAGAGAGATTTTTCTCTCTCTCCCTTTTCTTCTCCCACTTAGTGTGGATGATCTTTAATCTCAGTCAGCCGGTCCTCCTGGACCATTTGTGGGACTTGTTTGCAGACCCTCCTCCTAGAGACTATGGCTATTGTATCTAATTCACAAGTTAAGGAATCTCCAGCTAGATGTCTCTATCAGATGAACAATTTACTGATTTTCGGTAACAATGTATCTGGTAGAGACATAGTCTAGCCACAGATTCCTTAGCACCCCGCCCATCCTCCCCGCTTTGCACATTACCTTAAGGTATGGTCTTGGTGTTTTCAGTTAACTTACTTCCTGATTGACTGACCGTTGGCGTGGGTGTGGTCCTTCTCCTTTTTCCTTATTCTGCTTCTGTTGAGGTGGGGTTCTCCAGATCTGCTGATCTGGTCTCTTTGACCTTATATGGAGTTCTCTTCCACCCTTTCCTTTTGGTATATGGTCAAAGCAGTTCCACCCTTTCCTCCTAGGATAGGGTTAGGGGAGTAGGAGGTGTTTTTCTTGTGTACTGTGTCATGCGCCTCTGCGCGCTGTCCTACATGGTTTGTGCTTCATTGACTTTTTGGCCTTTTCCTCAAGGGTTTTCTCTGGTATTATCATACCCTTCTTTCCCCTTTTTTGCTCGTTGTTGTAAAGATTTTCCTCTTTTTAGCACACTGTTTCCACAGCCAGTTCCTATGTGTCTCCACGTTCCGCGTGGAAAGTTTCACAGAAGAAGCTGACGTCAGTGCGCCGGAGGGGACTTATATGGCTCCACTGATGTCATATCCGGAGCTGATGTCGTACGGAGCCATGCGGTGCCGCCCCCGGCGCTCAAAGGTACTGCTCAGAACATTTTTCCTAATCCAGTCTGACGCCTGGGGAGAATTCACAAGTTAAGGAATCTGCAGCTTGACTATGTCTCTATCAGAAACATCGTTACCGAAGGTAAGTAACTTGTTCAACTATAATCAAGCAAAGACAGAGTCTCGTTTAATAGTTAGATTGTGCGGTTTTTAAACATTCTCAATTTTGGAAGAGTAGGGAACCAAAACACAGCTTATTTTTTAACCATTAATTCTGGGGTCTGCCTGTTTTTAAGCAGCCTTAGTTTTGGTAGCTCTGATACCTAAGTCTCAGTGAGATCGAGTAATTTGTCATATATTAGTGCCCGATGTTCAGTATGTAATTACATTCTTCTGAAATCCATGTATATGATTTTGCTTTGAAAACCAATGAGAGGAGTTTAGCACACCACAGCCAGGATCTTAACCACTAGACGTCATCTCCTCCCTAGTATGGGCACGATGAGTGGATGTTAACTTGTACCCATTTGTGGGGTGACAGTTGTCAAATGGGTGCTACAGGATAGATGATTAGATAAATAAGATGATTTAAATACCCAGATGTAGGATCTCTCTTTGATCACATGGATAAGAAGATAAGAGGTGTCCTGATATATAAACCTATGATATCCAAATTAAAGAAGCAACTGGGTAGTCGCAAAGGACAACAACTCAGGAAGTAAATGTTTAGAATGGCACTTAGCTTAAGTGCTAAAACGTTTGAGTTGATAAGGATGTGAGGTCGAGGACAATTAAATGATGTCCCTACATTCATTCAATTGTTTGAAATTGAGACACTTGCATCCAGTCATGAGATTTCCTGATCTTAAAATCAGCAATTGAGACTCTCCATGACAACCTCAAAGCACGGCATTCAGAAACTTGGTTAATGTTTTCTTAAACTTCTTTATTTCTTACTTTGCTTACTTTATTTTACACTATGGCTATCCATTCAATATTGCCCCCTTTTGTCACTTAAAAACAATTAAGCAACCAAGGTAGCAGGGTGTCTGAATAAATAATGTAGTCAATTGACCATTGTCAGAACAGCATTCTGAGCAAAGCATTTAGATTTTCTTTTCAACAAGGGTCCAGAATGCTTTGTAAGTAATAAATCTTCTCTGCTGGATATTAAATTATTTGATAATCAGTATATTTCTGAACCACGTGTTTCTATAGAAGTGCTTCTTCCTTCATCTTTATCAAAAGATTAGGAGTTTGCCACCGTCCAGCTGCCTCGATGTACTTGACGAAGACTCAAACCACATAGGCCTGATTAAGTGTTAAGAGTGAACATGTGTGGAGATTCTGGGTGGACGGAATTACAGATTCTCATCAGTATCTACACACATATTTACTCATATTATGAGTTAATCCCCTCGGAATAGGGAACAACTGAGCGGGCAAGGAATCACTGTGCTGTATTCTGCATGGTATACCCTTTCCAATGTGGTTTAACGCACACATTTATAAGCTAAGGGTCCGATTTAGAATTTGGCATATGTGTACCCATCATAAATGTGACGAATATCCCATCCACCATACTACAAATGTGTGATACGTAATGAGGTGGCCAGACAGTGCTTAATTTGAGCCGGTGGTTACTAGTGCTCGGCACCAGCACTTAATTGGCAACACCAGCACTTATGGCAGCCTGCTACATGATGGCACTGTTTGTTTAACTTAGAGATGAGCACAACAACAGTGTTTATCAATTCCATATACCTTAAAATTTACTAACACCTGTTGCCAAAGCCATTCTTATAGCTTTCAGAGCCTGGAATGGTCTGAATTGACACACTAGTAGAAGTATGATGGCTTGTAGTAGTGTGGATACTTTCATTGCCCGCTTTGACAGGGGAGTGGGTCGTGTAAGCTGCAGTGACCTCCCGACATGGGCCCAGGCACTTATATTTTTACAAATTAAGCACTGTAGATGATATCCATCACATTTGTGATGGAGTACCCATTTGCCAAACTCCAGATCAGGCCCTAAATTCCTAGCTTCACACCTGTGAAATAAGGACTATACAATGCATAGTTCTTTTGAACCTTGCTATGACAGTTCTATAGTGATCATTCTCTACTGATTTCTGAAGTCTCTGCTCCAAGTCACAGAGAATGATGGCACCCATCTTGTCTATGAGGCCACCATCTCTAGCAAGAAGCCCCTGTCATTCTGCTGCACCTCACTGACACATACAGAAAGGAAGATCTTATTTCACACTGTCCCACTTTACATATACTTGTCAGTAAGATATTTAACTAAGTTGCAACCAACCTAGGATTATAAGCTCATTCATTACCCAGCTGCAGAGGACTGACATCTATTTTTTGAAAAGTGTACCACAGTATAGTGCCATAGAAACACCTAAAATAATACTGAGTCCTCTGCTTATTGCAGATCAGTTATTATTATAGCCAAGCTTACATAAACAATCACAATGCTGCCTCAGAAACACATACATTAACACAACACCTCTTCATGACCCTTTACTGCAAAATTGAAAGAAGTAGGTAGCAAACCTTTTTATGCCATTGCTTACCCCTCATCATTAATTTTTAAAATCATCCTATGGTCCTGGTCGTCCTTACCACAAACTCCAGTACAACTCTGCCCCAGATTTCCAAAACCCTCTGCCTGTACCATGTTTTGGTACTCTCTGCTTGTACTCTATTTGCCTAAATTTTTTTGTAATGTGCGACATTCACTTAATACTTCAAATTCATAAATAAATTCCAAAATCAGCACGACCTTCACATGAATTTAGATGGTAATGCAAACGTTTTATTGTAAATTCTGATTTAAAAAGGCCCAGGTTTCTAAAGATGTTTCTCTCGAAGTGCGTCTTACTCCTGGAGATTCAAGCACAAGCCATACCAAAGTCTGACGTAAAACAATAGTACTCATAGAAAAGGCTTTGTGATTTGAGGCCCACATTCTTGCCTAGAAATTCATTTTTCCTTGTTATAAATTGTTAAATTCCATATATTTACTGGCTGATTAATCCTTTTGCAATTATGAAGTGCTTCAAGCTTTTAAAAAAGAAAATCTTCTATAGAGAAAATCTGGCAGAACAAATGAGAACATTATGCTTGTATGAAAATGCCTGGAAGTGAAGAATCGGGTATTGACACCCACGTGCCTTTCAGGTTTGGAAGGCTTGGCTAGGGGTAATGGATGACGAAGGGGAACTTTCAAAGTTCTAGTGCAATGAATCATTACAGGTATATTGAGGTTTGAAATGGCAGCTGTACCCAGATGAAGAATGTGTAATTCTCAACTTGTTTCTAAAGTGAATAATCAAAAAGGTTAATAGGCACCCTGCAATCTCTAGTTTTGTAATATTGATATGTATCTTGGATTCAAACTTCAAGCAGAAAAAAGAGCAGCCAACACAAGTTTTACAGCATAGGACGGCTTTTTCGGAGTTGTGACTCAAAGAGGTAAAGGGTCATATTCCAAAATTATAATAATATGATACAAAAATTGATTCAAAGTATGTTAAACAAAACCACTGGCATTTAACCATCCTTTCGTAGTCTGGTCTAACGCATCCAGAGTATAAAATGATGAAGGAACTCGTTTGAATGTTATACCCAACATGTGGTAGACAAGTACTATTTTATTAAAGTCTCCCAAAGCTAAGAAGCACCTACACACAGTAATTATTTTTCCTTTGCATTTCTGAGACCACTGCGTGACCAATACCAGGGAAAACTCTATTACTTTGAACATACAAAAAAGAAGCAGTATTTCTTCTTTACATACTCCTTACCAGCCAGGAACCTGTCCCAGCCATAAATAAAAACGCAAAACGTGGGCTGAGACTATCATGAGCCGGATTATCTATAGACACTTGAATGAAAATGTTATTACCACCAACCCAACAGGTACCATAACCACCATAATAAAAATTGATGGTGTGATGTCATAAAGTTGTTTTGCAATGCTGCAAAATGTTACTTTGTGCAATACATTACTGCACACCAAGAATAAAAGGAAACTTTGCATTTGCAAGGATCTTAACCACCGTAAAACATTGAAAAAATCCACCAAGGACTGATGTTGACTGCTAAATACCACGCCAGATGCAGATGTACAGTATCTAGAGTGATGTTCTCTATGCCTCCTTTCACAGCAGCTAAATTTTTTAAGGGCGCTCAAACCTACTGATTTCCAAGTGGAACCCACACAATCTAGATTACTCAGGGACTTAGCACCCCTCATGTCTCTCTTCTGTCTGCCAACTTATCAATGCTTTCATTAGAGAGGTCCTCTTTCCAGAGCCTCTAGGTAAGACAATAGGCCTTCCTCATCTAAAAATCTAATCTGGGCCCTAGAGTGCTTGCAAACTTCAAAACCTTCACCAGCATGCCAACGTTGGCCAAAATCTTGAAAAAATGTTTACTATAGCCCGACTTAAGAAACCCCTAGAGGCTGCTAATATCGTATTTCCACTTTACAGTCTAGCTGTAGACCATGTCATGGTACAGTAAGTGCCCTAATTGTTTTTGAGATGGCACCATGCAGCTTGTAGATGAGGGCTCAGCCTGTTTGTTGGTGATGTTGGAACTGTCCGTAAGCATTCAATGCTGTAGATCACCATATTGTCTTGAGTAGGTTGTCCATGGTGGCTCAGACAGATTCTAACAGTTCCAGGTGCTTAAGATTATTCTTCTAATTTTGCACTCACAAGATTACTTTAGGTCCTTTGTGTCTCTAGTAAATGGTCCTTCTTGTGAAGTGCCCTAAGATTCCACTCATCACTAATTCTTTTCACTATCTAGCTTACCTCTTACATTGGGGACTACCTCCCCCCAACATCCATCATTACACTTTATCTAACATGCATGGGGAAACCTTTAGAGTTATAATATGGAATGTCAGGGGGCTGGGGACAGCTACCAAACGCTAAAAAATCCACTTCCAGCTAAGACACGCTGGGGCTTATGTTGCCGTCCTGCAGCAGACCCATCTTTACCAGACAGAGGGCGGCTGACTACACCGTCGCTGGTGTGGTCAACTCTTTCACACCTCTTACTCTTCCTTTTCTTTGGGAGCAGCAATTTGGGTACAACCAGGAGCCCATTCATCATAGTTGAGTCCCTTGTTGGCAAGGATGGGTGATATGTTCTATTACGGGGGCAACTGGATGGGCAGCCTATAGTGATAGGGAGATTATATGCTCCCAACTTGGACCAACTCTTGTTTCTGTCCTCCCTCCTTACTTTCAGTGCCCAATTGATGTGCGTCTGTTGGATACTGGGGGGTGACTTTAACTGCTTCCTTGGAGACTGGTAACAACACTGGACCCTGGCAGACATATGGCAAGCTCAACACCCTCACAACAAATAATACTCCTTTTTCTCCCCGCCTCATGAACTACATGTTTGCCTCAACCGCATAGCTTGCTCCATTGACCTTATCGCACAGACTACATGCACAACATACTTGAGTAAGACATTTTGCAACCACAGCTCGTTATGTATGGATATACAGTGAAGAGCACTGCCAATGCCAATCCCGACCTGGAAACTCAATTTTGTGGTTAGAATATGTAACCTTTAAGTCCATATTATTGGAAGTGATTACATTATACTTTTTTTTTTTTTAATTTGTTTATTGAGCAGCTTGTAAAGTACACATTGGGCCCTCTCACAGGAGGCCAAATAGAAATAGCGATTGAGTAAGTACAAGCACCATTTTATGATAGAAAACAGGAAGAAACAAGTAAAAAAACTCCCAAATCCCACCACCCCCCCCTCCGGTGGCACTAGTAAGTAACATTACGACCCCAGCATAGCATCCCGTCTCTATTATGGTCATATATCACATGTGAATCCCAAGACTTAACACAGTTAAAAACATCAGTTTACAGCATTCATTGCAGATCCGGGTTTGTAAGGAGATATACTGTAAGTGGAGCCCAAAAGTCCTTGGGGCGGGAGGCTTCAGGCAACTCCTCAGCGTATGTCCCAAGTTGTTCTTTACAATATAGTAAGTCTCGGACCCATTTATGTAAAGTTGGGGTGAGTCTAGAGCCCCAGCACTTCGCCACAGCTCTCTTGGCCAACAAGGTCGAGACGGCCACCAGTTTGCGATTGCAGGGCTTTAAGTACTGTACCCAGCCTAATAGACAGACCTCTGGTGTACATTGCACAGGTTCAGCCACAACCCTCGTTAGCAGGTCAGTAACTTTACCCCAAAATCTATATACACTTTTACAAGACCAAGCCAAATGTAGGAAGCCCGCATCCCCCTGCCCACATCTCACACAGCAGGAGCTGTCCCGTAGACCAAATTGCATCAATTGCAGCGGGGTGTAGTACAGCTGATGCAGATATTTAAAATGGATGATGCGGAGATTGCAATTCGCAGTGAGTCTGCCAGTAAGGATACAACAGCACCTCCACATCTCTGGTGCCAGCGAGGTCCCAAGCAAGGCGACCCATCTGCCGTACGCAGGGATATCCAGCTGTTCCCTCTCTCTGAGAGACGTAGTGTACAGTTTCGTTATCAGACCTGTGCGGTCTGCGCCCGCCTGCAGTGCCAACAACGGTGTGGGTTCTGCAGGGTAATCAGGGTAACTAGCACGTATTGCCTGCCTCACCCGCACATAAGTGAACCCAAGCATGAACCCCGGTCCCTACCGCCCTGTATGTCACCAAGAGATCGAAACTGGCCTTGTTTGTAGAGATCCCCCAATTGGGTTACCCCCACCGCGCCTAATGCCTTAAGAGCTGCAGGTTCTTTCGCAGCAGAGATATCCGGGTGTGCTGATAGTGGTAGCCTTGGGGCGTAGAGGTACGGCAATTGTGCACGTGTAGCGAGCGTCTTCCACGCCCATGCCGTGCAAAGTGCAGGGTTAATTTCCGTTTGTGGTCCCCCATTCCCCCCAGACAAGGCTGTCGCAACCAGAGCCATTGGGAGAGCTGCGTCAGCTTCGATAGCAACATGTGGTTGGTAGCGCTGTGGGAAGAACCAATAGTGGGCAAACTGGGCCTGGGCACATAGATAATATAATCGTAGGTCAGGGGCTTCGAAACCCCCACGCTCGAATGGCAATACCAGGACCTCCCAGCTACACCGGGGCTTCTTGCCACCCCATACAAAGGAGAGTAGCGCAGACTGTAAGGAGTTAAACAGCGCAAGATTGAGGCAAATAGGGATATTAATAAACAAATAAAGAAGTTTAGGCAGTATCGTCATTTTAACTACTGCTATGCGGTCCGCCAAGGAGAGAGGGAGTTTGGCCCAACGCGCAGTTCGTTCGGTAATTTGTACTAGGGCCCTACCATAATTTTCAGAAACGACTACCTCTGGGTCTCTGTGGAGCCAAACCCCAAATACCTTACAGGGTCGGTGGACCAAGTTAGAGGAAAATCCAGCTCCATACGCCGCGTGCCAGTTGTAAGAGGAAGCACCGTTGACTTTGCCCAGTTGATGCCGAGCCCTGAGAATCGTTCGAATTTCACATATTCCCGAAGTAACTCTGGGAGAAATGTTTCAGGTTCACGGACATACAGCAGCATATCATCGGCGTACATTGAGACTACCAATGGGCGCTGTCTAAATCGCAGTGTCGCCTGCGCGTGGCCTTGGCGGAGCTTGCAAGCCAGTGGTTCCAGAGCGAGCGCGAAGAGCATCGGAGAAAGGGGGCAGCCCTGCCGAGTGCCTCTCTGGATGGAGAACGCAGCTGATATCCAACCATTGACCCGGATTTGTGCAGCCGGTGCCTCGTATAGAAGGTGAATCCACTTCAGGAAGAAGGGGGGTAGCCCCATTCTGAGCAACACTGTAAACATAAACTCCCACTGCAAAGAATCGAATGCTTTGGCTGCATCAAGCAGCACAGCAGCTGCTTGAAAGTCGGCCTCAAAGAAATGTAGGGTAGAGAAAATAGTGCGCAAATTGTGGGCCGTAGAGCGGGCAGGGACAAAGCCGGACTGATCCGGGAGGACCAGATTGGGGATCAAGGGCTGGAGTCTGCTGGCGATCATTTTCGCCAGAATTTTGGCATCAATATTTATAATGGAGAGTGGGCGATAGGAGTCACAGCTATTAGCCGGCTTGTCAGGCTTAAGAAGCATAACGAGGAGAGCCTCCTTTAGTGAGGGGGGGAGCCTGCCACTATCATACGCTTCCGCAAATACGTCCAGGAGTCTAGGCGCCAGTTCGTCAGCATAAGCCTTGTAGAACTCGCTTGGGAGTCCGTCCAGTCCGGCAGCTTTGCTGGTGGGCAAGGACTTGATGGCCATTTTCACATCGTCCTCATCAAAAGGTTGGGTGAGGTATTCGAGTTGGTTGAGCGACAGCCAGCCTAGAGCTACGTCGTCTAGATAAGCATGTATATCAGTGGCTGACACATGCCCACGCTGTCCATACAGGTCGGAGTAGTAATCCAACACCACCTCACTGATCTCCGGAGTTGTATAGCACGGCACTCCCTCAGAGTCCAGCATTTCCGTAAGGTATACCTGAGTCCGAGGCGTAGTCAGTTTCTGGGCCAGTGAGCGACTTGGACGGCCCCCCTCCCCATAATACCGCGCCGTAAAGCGTCGTGACCTGTGCGCTATCTCCTGATCCGCAGTGTCATTATATTCAGTTACCAACCCCCGAATGGTAGCAAGTATATGTGGAGCAGGATGTTGTGTGTATTCACGTTCTAAAGCAGATATCTCATCGCTAAGTTTATGCATACGGTGTCATAGATCTTTTAGAACCCCGGCCTGTGCGCCCATACAGATACCCCTAATAGTAACTTTAAATGAGTCCCATAGAGTCCTAGGGCTGTCGACCGAACCAGCATTTTCTTTAAAAAAATCCCTAATGGCCGCGCCAACGGTGCATCTGAACACTTGGTCTGTAAGTGAGGAGGGCTGTAGTCGCCACTGAAACGGTGGGCGCTCACAGGTAGGGACTTGCAACTCTAAGAGCACGGGGGAGTGGTCTGACAATGTTTTGGCTAAGTGGCGTACATCTAGCACCCAGGTACATGCTATCTCAGAAAGGAGCCAATAGTCCAGGCGGGACCATGAGCCATGCACAGTAGACACAAATGTGCTTTCCCTTAGACCAGGATGCCTCACACGCCATATATCTCGAATATTCCCTGCGTCCAGAAATCCCAGTATTGCCTCAGTCGCCTGGCTGTGGCGCAGCGCGCCGCACCCCTGTTTGTCCAGTTGGCCGTCCAAGCAGGCATTAAAATCCCCCCCCCCCCCAGATCAACTCAACCGGAGAGAATTTGGAGATGCGGCGCCAAACATCTGCAAAAAAAGAAGGGTCGTCTACATTTGGGCCGTAGACATTTACTAAAAGGACCTCCATGCCCCCGAGCCGCCCATGGATATTCGCTACCCTGCCTTGTGTGTCAGTTTCCGTGTGCAGCACGGTGAAGGGGACCCCCTTCTTCACCAAAATCATCACCCCCCGGGCATAAGAGGAGTACGAGGAAGCCACCCTCAGCCCAGCCCATCGGGAGCCTACATTCTTTTCCGATTGTTGAGTAAGATGTGTCTCCTGTAGGAATACCACCTGGGCATGCAGTCTGTCTAGCTGTGCTAACACTGATTATTTAATCTTGGGATTATTTAAGCCACGCACATTCCAGGTGAGGAACTTTGTTACCTCTCATGGAATGGTACGGTCAGATGTACGAAGTATGGTGAAAGAGAAACTGAAGATGCGTCCGAAGGGGTGCGCTACATTAACAACAATAAGGCGCCTAGTAACCCACCGAGCCCACCCTCCACACCCACTTCAGCGGCCCAAACATGCCAAAGCCATCCCATCCCAAAAAAAACAATCCCCAACATGGGGAGCAACATATGTAAGTTCTTATTTGGGGAGCACCCATGGGGGGGAAACCAGAGAGCTACGAACCTCCCACAAAGCGGGAGGAGGCTGACCAGGTATAGGAAATGTGCGAGGATTGGCAAGCATACAGCAACCAACTTGCATCAAACCTACTGCTGCCACTATGCGGTATCATCAATAAGGAGGAGTCATCTATGAGAATCTAGAACAATAATCAGCACTTATATCAGAAGTAGCCCGGTACGTCGTACAGGAGGACATCACACACCAGAGTCCCCTTAGTGTCCAACCCCGAAACATGGGGGACAGTTGAGGCGCAGTGCAGCCCAACTGTAGCGTGGTCAAGGGGACACAGCAAAAACAATTCAAGCATATCTACAACACCCAAACTGTGGCCGGAGACATAGTACGCCCCAGGCACCGAATTACTGTGCCTCGTCCAAATCCGCAGCTGGCGCAGTTCGCTTCCGCTTCAACTTTTTCACGTGGTCCATTGCTGCTTTGGGAGTCGTAAAGATCTTGCTGTCCCCATCTTAGCCGACCCGTAAACGGGCCGGATAGAGCATGGCGTAGGGAATACCTTCGGTCTGTAGGGCTTTTTTAACGGGACCAAATTCTCGTCGTGCTGCCTGGACGGCCACAGTGAAATCCGGAAACATAGACAGCGTGTTCCCCTGATATTGGATAGTGCCTTTCTCCCTCGCCTGTCTCAGTATGGCGTCCCGGTCTCGATAGTTCAGCAGGCGGGCTATTATAGGGCGGGGGGGAGCACCCGGCACCGGTCGCGCCGCCAGCGAGCGGTGTGCCCGCTCCACTATGAACATAGGGGAGAGATTTTCGGGTCCGAAAATATCTTTGAGCATGGACTCCATGAAAGTCTCCATCTTGCCGGTGTTGGTGGATTCCGGCAGGCCCGTGACGCGAATGTTATTGCGGCGCGACCGGGCTTCCAAATCCTCGTTTTTTGCCTCAATAAGCACCAGGACCTTTTCCATGTGTAAAGCCTTGTCCGCCACTTCACTAAGGCCATCTTCATTTGTGGAGACACGCTGCTCTATCTCCCCCATCCTCGCATTTTGTTTCTCCAGTTGAGATGCCACGTGGTCAAGTCTATGGTTCATTGCCGCCATGTTCCCTTCGATAGCCTGAAGACTCTTTTGCATAGCAAGCAAGGTCGTTTCTAGCACGGAAGCTCCCTCACCCGGAGCATCGGCCTCGGAGTCCGAAGCGGCCCTCTGCTGCGGCCTGGTAGTTTTACGCGCCTCGAACGTGAGGCGTGGCTGTGTCTTATCTGTTCTCCCCATGGCTGCCACCAACATACCGGAAATTGAACGTTACACTCCCCAGTCAGGTCCCAGGTGCGTGCAAACTGCAGGTAATAGATTCCGAGCCAGTAAGCAGCAGCCACAGCCTGCAGATGCAGTCCCCTCGTAGTAGCTTAGACTGTGGTGTATCAGAGGCCCACCTATACCAGCACACTGTCGAAGCAAGGGCCCGGACCAGTCCACATCAGCACCACCTAGGGGCCCCGCATGGCCGTCGCCGATATCACCAGGAATGCCAGGGGCGCCCCAGCATCTGTCCCTTATGGTCCTGGCCACTGTAGACGGGTTATGGGGTGCACAGCAGGATATTCAGTGGGAGGGGGGGACGGCTCCAGGATATCCACGTCCCACTCGAGGCCCACGCTCAATGCTCACATCCGAGGCAATCCCCCCCCCCGGGCAGCCACCGGCAATCACCCTGCAGGGCCCAGGCCCGCCACAGCACACCGCACGCCCCGCACACAGGCCACAACTCGCAGGCCGCAGGTTAGGGTACAGGCCCACTCCCGCCTCCGCAGCAGCAGGCCGAAGCTCAGCCGCGCCCCACTCACCGCAGCCCGTAGCAGGCGCTTCTCTCTCCGTCGGTGCAGGCGGGGCTCCACGGGCCTTCGCCCAATGTCCGCAGCCAATCTGCTCCGCAGCTGCGCCCAGATCAGATAGTCGGCAGATGCGGCCGTCAGCACTCCCGCCGGGGGGGGGGGAGGATTGTCCGCCACCTCGGGCACCCCCGTCGTCACACAGCCAGCGCCGCGTCCCACCAGGGCAAGTCGCCTCTCCGCAGCAGGCCCGGCAGCCGTTCACGAGTGGCCCAGCGAGGAGTGCACTTTCATCGCCAGCATCAGAGCCTCAGTCCAGGATTGCGCCATTTCCGCAGGAGGGCACGGCAATTTTCCCCCTCCGCACGCCTGTTGGAGCCGCACTCGTTTCCACTCTTCAATGCTCGGGAACTGCGGCCGCCATTTTAGCCCTCCACCGGGCCAGGCTCCAGGGTGCAGCTTTCACCGCGTTGTCGGCGCCCCCAGCCGTCGTTGAGACCCCCACTAGCTGCGGGGGGATTTCCAATGTACAGCACCGCGTTTAGCAGCGGAGATGCGGTGTTTGTCAGGCGGATTATGGGCGGATTGGCGATCAGCCTGGCTGAGCTACACTAACGTGCGGCCATCTTGCCTGGCGCCCTCTAGCGCCCCCCGATTACATTATACTTAACTGACAATACTGGATCCACGTCTCCCTCTGTGGTGGAGTGGGATACCTTCAAGGCGATTGTGCGGAGACCTGCATCACCACAGTGGTGGGAGCTCGCCAGACCATCGACAACCAACTCCAGGATGCTGAAAAATTATTATGGAGCTGGAAGACTAGGTCCATGACAAATTCCGCCCCCACACAGGACTTGGGGAGAGAAAGGGATTCCCATGCTGCCCTGATGGATCATCGTCTTAGATGTTTAGATCGGACGGTGCACCAGGCGCATACACACTGAGTCCGACTAACCAGGCAGAATCCTGCCCAGACTGGTTTTGCCGTGCAACCTGGATGCTCCAATCCCCATCATTAGAGATGCATACGGGGAATCACAGAATGCACAGGGGGAAATAGATGCCACTTTCCATACATATTATGCAACATAGCTGACTCCAGATACAGATCCCTGGACGTGGTGACTTTACCCCAGATACCGCGGGACTGACAACAGACTCTCGATGGGCTTTTAAAGATCATAACTTCAAGGAGGCAATTAGAAGGCTTCCAAGGGGCAGCTCTCAGGCTCGGATAGGCTACCCCTCAAATTCTATGCCGCATATGAGGCCACCCTGGTACCACGCCTCCTGAAGGTATACCTGAACACAAATAAATGTGGCTCTCTCCCATCCACCCTATGTGAGGACTTTGTGGTACCCATTCCAAAACCTGGCTGGGACCCAAAACTTACATCTTCCTACTGTCTGATCTCTCTCTTATCCATCGATTACAAAATCCTCAGTAAGATTTTTGCAGGTCGAATCCAGCATCACTGATCCATCCGGAACAAAATGGATTCATACTGTGGTGCAATACTTCACTGAACTTTCGCCGTCTCTATGCGGTCAAGGAGATAGTGTCCCAAGACTGGCCGAATGTGGTCTGCCTCTCCCTAGACCTGGAACAAGCCTTTGATTCCTTAAATTGGGACTATGTGTTCTCTGCACTGTGCTGGTTCGGCCTTGGCCCCCAACTGATAGTTTGGATTTAATTGCTCTGTACAAAAAACAATGGCAAGGCCAAGATAGGTTGTTACATTTTGGCTCTCCTATGTACCAGAGGACAAAATTGGGGTATACCTGTTGGACTTCAGACACATGCTATTTCGCTATATGCCGATCATATGATCCTTTATCTCAGCAAAGTCTACAAGGACCTGTGTCCGCTTACTTAAATCCTGCACAACTTCGGAAAGATGTCAGGCCTTCAAATCAACCACAATAAGTTCATTGTCTTTCCATTCAGAGAGCATCTCCCTGTTCAGCGAGTACACTTGGGGTCCGACTCTCTGACATGTGCCCCTTAGCCATTCAAATACTTGGGGATACAGAGCTATCTTATGGAAGAGGATCTTCTGGAGGGAAATTTTAGCAAGGTCATTTGTTCCCTGAAAACCCGAATGGCCTTTTGGACAACCTTGCCATTGACCATTGGGGAATCATCGCTTTATTCAAAATAGTGATGCTGCTCCGATTACTCTACTTCTTCTCCAGCCTCCCGGTTTTGATCCCCATGCATACCTTTTGGAACTTAGATTCACTGTTGCTCACACTGATCTCGGGCACTGGACTGCTCAAATTCAATGGGTGGCCCTCTGACTAGCTAGACATCACACCAATGGGGTTGGGCTCCTCTGGACAGCTGTCTGCGATTTTAACCATGTTACTTCCCGGCTGAGGGGTCAATACTCATTCATGTTGCAGATGGCCCAGGACTGTCTGAGGCAGGGGTTCTTCCGGGACCCGACTATCCGACCCTACTCTGCGCTTGTGCCACTGAAGGGGTTCCCAATGGGTGACCAAGTTCTTACTGGTCACACCCTCGAGGTCTGGGAGATGGCTGGCATTCATACTCTAGGCGATCTTATTGCCAGCGGGGCATTGCTGTTCTTTCAGAACCTCCAAGATGTCTATGGCCTCCTCGGTGGTGCCTTCCTGACTTATGGGGCGCTCAAGATGACAGTGTATCAACACTGGGGGATACAGTGTCCAGAACCGAGACCTGTTTTTACGTGCTCTGCACTTTGTGGGTCAGGGCAGACACCTGGTGACATGGCTCTATTGGGCCTTTGTGAGGGATACGCTTACATCATTGACCAACTTACAATCTGCCTGGGAACATTCACAAGGACAAGCATTACGTGTTACAGAATGGTTTAAAGCCCTGGAATATCCCAGCAAGGCATCCCACAACTTCTGCTTTAAATATATTTAAAAAAAATATTCTTTATAGGGCCTATTTGGCCCCCCACACTCCCACCGAATCTATCTTCTAGTACCAGATGAATGTCCCCAATGTACAGCAAACCCAGCAAATGCAATGCACGTGTTATGAACTTGTAGAGCACTGGGGAATTATTAGAACACAGTATGGTCAGATATATCCCAGGCAACGGGGAGGGACCAACAATGCCTCCTCGGTTTGTTTCCCAGCCTCAAAACTAAGAAGGCAACAACCCACTTTATGGATCTTGCCCTACTCTTAGCAAAACGAGTAGTGGTGATGATGTGGCAGTCGCCACAACCACCATCAATCGCTACCACTATGGTGGGCAGAGGTGACTACATGGGCACAGGCAAAGAGCGCTGCTCTCCATAGAAAGGAGAGGTGTAATTGTTTTAGAAATACCCCCTTAGAAATACTCCCTTGCCTCCCACTGGGATGTGATCCCCACCCTGAATGATACCAACATCCACCCACTGAGAACTGGGTGGTCTCAGTCTGTCAAAATATTTTACACTACCCTGACATCCGTGCACCAATCAGACCTATGCATGCCTGATACACAGATGTCACCGGACAACATGACGATCTTTGCCCCCCTGGTGAGTCTCTGGGGGGTAGCTTAGGGTATAGACTGGTTAAGCAACAGATTCTCGTTTTTGACTCAACTAAAGAAAAGACTATCTCAGAGAGCATCTTGAAACACGAACTCAGCACATCGAGCCCTGAGATGGGCTGGAAGAAACTTCCCGTAGACTCCCTACGTACAATATTGTCGAATGGTTATATACTTGATCTGTTGCATTGTATCTTTCTCCAGTTGTATTCATGCCTTGAGAGATTAAAAGGTATATTAAAAAAATCTAGTTTTACCCTTTGATATTTTAAAGTATTCTAAATTAGCAATACAGTGCAACGTGGATAATGCACGTCTGTGTAAAATTTGTTCAAGTTCCTATCTACAGGAAGTACTGTAGGACCCTGAGGTCTGGGTGAATACAACTTTCTCCAGTTCATCCTCTCCAAATCAAAGATCATCTCATTTGGGACTAAGGGGAACTTTAATCTCTCTATGATCCTGATTCCAGAGATTCTCAATGAAAAATCAGTGACCTCTTCTGAAGTAAAGAAAGATAATTGAAAAAAATAGGTATTTCCTTCTATGTCAAATTGACCTAAGTCAGTTAAACCAAGTCGTATACCACCACTGATATCCACACAACATAAAGTATCGTTGTTGGGAGCAGCCATTAACTTGAGGCTAGACTAGTGCAAGGGTCTCTACACAGGACTGCCGGCCCCCTCAGTTTAATCATCTTCATAAATCTCTCAAATGCGTTCCTGTGAAAGACATAATCCAATTCAAATTATGCTGCTTATTTTCTAAATTTATCAATTGTCTGGTTCCCCAATATTTGGTGAGCCCGGTTTCTATATATAAAGAAACCCGTTTAGGGAATTAAGAAGATGTGACTAAAAAGCTGCTCTGCATCGCCTGGATCAGACATACATTCAAAGGGGGGTAGAACTCTTTCTGTCATGGGCTCATCGCTGCGGAACTCTTTACCTCAGGATCTATAATATGCTTGAAATCTGCCACCCTCAGAAGGACCCTACAAACCAACCTTTTGTAACAGATCCCCTTAAAAACAGAGCAAAGAGACCGTCAACAATTATCCATGGTGTGCAGAGAGCAGCTATAGCTTTTCTTCCTTGCACTAACTTCTTGTACAGCACTCTCACCACATTCCTTCTATAAACATAGACAATACTTTTACCTAAAGTGCATGTATAAGTTATGGGGACAGAGACGTCTGAATGGGGATGGTTGGGACCATTTTAATGTTGCAGTGGACGGCAGTGCTCCGTGCTCCATTGCATTATTTAAAGGGGCTGCTTTGAAAGAGCCCCTGTGAGCACCTGCTCGTAATGGAAGTGAAAAGGAGATGGTGGCATGGAGAAGATAACCTGAAGAGAGTGGCTTAACATCGACTAGTAGGACGGCCTACTGCCCATGTCCTTTCGAAATGTGTGAAAGTAAACCACATTAATACAATTAAGTTGTGGCTGTAAACGACAGGTGGGCAGCGCTTGATCCCAATGGGCAGGGCCTCGGGTCTAGCATGATTCCCCAGGGTTTGATGCATGCTCTTATATGTCACGCTTTCATATCTGCAGTGGGATTTTGACCAACACTTTTCTTTTTTGGTATTCATGAAATGTAATGTTTCATCCAATGTATTTTCTAATGGAGTACGGTGCAGCGATCAGGGGTGTAACACAGGCTCTTGCAAGGGGTGCAGATGTCCCCCAACCTTTCAAGCGCCCCCAAACCTTCAGGGGGTGGCATGCAGCCCAAGGCTAATGTATATCTGTGAGATATGGGATACTCAGGGGTCCCTCAACAAATTCTGCAGGGGGGCCCCATCATTTTCTGTTATTCCACTGGCAGTGATAGGGCGGTTCTCCGGAGCTATGTATTTGCTGGCCAATATATCGTTTTGTGTTTGTTATTTACCTGCAAGTTTATTTTCAAAGACAAAGTGGTTGGAAGACGACGTGTGTAGTGATGCATTGCACTTCATACTAAATTTGGATGCCTGGTGTGGATGTGTAGTGTCACATGTATTCTGTATATACTGTATATCTTGTGCAGCCTGTGTGTTACACTGAGTATTTCATTCAGAGTTTGTTGGGACTTAGCGTTGTGTGCATCGTGCCACTTAAATACCTTTGATATGGTATGCAAGTTGGTGGAACTTTTCGAATTAGAGAGGATAGTTTGCTACCAGTGGTGGCTGGTGACATTTGAAAGTGGTGGGGCGTAATATTATTGGTATACTGCACCGCAGCGAGCGAGTGTAGCGAGCAAGCCCGAACAACCTAAGGGGGGTTCGGGGGGGTTCTACCCCCGAGAAAAGTTTGAAAAAAGAGTGGACAAATGGTGCATTTTCAAGCAAATTTGAGAAAGCAGGAAGGTTAATAAAGCAATTGTGAAAGTGCAGTTATTACATTAATAAAGAGATGTCATATAACATAGGTAGCTGCTTATTCAAGCTTTCTTTCACCCCATAGTCCAGCAGGGTCTTGATACAAGACAGATAAGAGAAAAGCAGTGTGGTCCTCGACCAGGAAGACACTCATATTTCGTTGGTAAGAAGTCAAAGGATTGGTCAAATTGAAAACCTGAAATGCAATATGCAATCAAACAATTTGCAAGTACATCTTATCTATGTTCAACAAGCCATGTTTTACCCATGATTGGAATTGTGAATCACCAAATAAACTGAGCCACTGCAATCAAAAGCAGAGGGCCTCCTCAAAAGTATGCCCTTAAGAGAGTTCTCTCATCTCATGTCCTCTCTATATTTTCTCTGGAAGTTGAAAACTCATCACATTCTACTGCACAAACCTGAACCCTTCTGCATATTCCAACACCAGAACTCATTCTTGGCCATTTAGTTTGGAGCCATTCATACCAGGAATACAGAAAATACCTTTAAATAGAGTAGAAGGTATTCCAAAACAAGGACCAGCAATCATCACGGGTAACTATCCGGAGTCTTTGGTGAGTCTTTGGTGGGAGATTTAATAGATTTGTGTCAGTGGTCTCGTGAGTTGAACCTACTATGAGTTGCTAAATTTCCAATTTAAAAGTTATTCAATGCTTTTACTTTTTGCTTATAGACAGCAAAACAGTCTTCATCCAAACGTACATTCCAGTATGCCTCCCTTACCGTCTCTCTCTCTCCCCCGTTTCCCCAGGGCCTGATTCTATCTATGTCTGTATTTCAGTAAACACAAGGGATCTTAGGGAACTCTGGCATGTCTATTTGGATACCAGTTATAGTCTTGGTTTTGGCACCTTCAACTCCCAGGAAAATTACTGCTGTCTGGATTTCCTATGGTGGATGCGAATACTCATGGCATACCTCCATGATTGCCTGAATACAAGCACTTAGCAATTGTACATATACTATGAATGAGAGGCAAAGGAAACTCAAAAAAAGGAATAAAGAAGGGAGCAACACTCAAACACAACTCATGCTCCGGAACGCCATAAAATTCTCTATGTGGCAAGTTCATCACCTATAGCAGAACACAGTACATTTAATGTCTCCCTCAGTTTAGCATATTAAACAATAGCAAGTGGTAATTCTTGTGATATGTACTCATCACTGTAGACTATTGTAGACTAGAGGTGGAGCTTTACTCTCAACATGAGTACTTGAGTAATGAAGCAAAGGACATTTGGCGGTAATGAATAAGCAGGACTTCTTAAACTTGTCGATGAGGAATGAGGTTGTAGAGGGGAAAGGCAAGAAGCAAGGTCACTGAGAGCATCCAAACACAACAAACATGTGCATGGCGGGAAGCTGAGTGCCAACTGGTATGTTAGCAAAGGAGCCCAACAAGATGCATGATTTCCAGGTAAGGAGGAGCTGGCTTGAACTGATTATATACTGTCTCTGCTGGGGCTTAAACCGAAAGTAATGTGTCACATGCCTCCACCATCATGGATAGGGAAAATCTCCAAACCGTGAAGAACACCAATTATATATAGGTTTTAATAAAGTAATAAAGAGTGAGGATGGATTCCATAGTCTCACTGTATTTGATTCATGCCACGTGTACTTCAGGCTAAAATATTTTTGGGTGATTATTGGTGTCATGAATTCTAGCACAATAGTGTGGGTGATCTCCAAGACGGGCAATAGGGTGAAAATAATTTAAATCATTTTTAACCCTGTCATGCTGTTACATCTCAATTTTCCAATGTTTTAAATGCAAAACTGCCTTTGTAGAAAATGCATAAAATTTTCATCTCATTTTAATCGTACTTATAAAGTAATGTTTAATTCCTTTCCTGAGTCCTAGAATTAATATGCTCTTTAAATAATATATTTTACATTTTGTAATTAATCTTGGCTGTGCAGTTATTTCTCTATTGGTTGAGGCCCCAAATCACAAAACGCGTGGTCCTATGTTGCAGCAAGAACTCATGCCCAAAACAGCTCATAATTTGCATCTTTAAGTCTTCTAGATCAATATTTGTTGGAAAACGTTTCTATAGGTTGCATTTGTTTGCTCCACATTACTCTTCTATGAATCAATGTTCCAAACCATGTTACTTCAAACTCTTATTAAACTTGCTTACACCTTCCATAATATGTTAACCCTTGCATGAATCGAAATGGCCAGGCTCTTTTCGACATATAACGCAACCAATATTCAATGGCAGCACTGCAAGAACATTCTTCTAGTTCAGCCGCAGTAAATCCTCGCAGAGGGGCCCCGCTGCCTGCCAGGGGAAGCCATCCTTCAGTGCGCCACAAACAGCAACCTCCGAACGCTGCGTATCCAAAATGTTATCATTTCTTCATCTGCAGCCTGCCTTTCAAACCGATTGCTCTTGCAGAAGACTTCATTAAAGCATCATTACTGGTGCCGCGGGAATCCATTTAATTACAATTTGTAATGATGCACATGTTCCTAAGTGCCGCACTGCCAGCCCTGGACTTGATTGGCCTTTGGTTCAGAATAAACACGGCCTCCCCCGTTTCTCCCCGGTGGAGCCGGCTCCAAACCATTTATAATACGGCTTCGACACGCAGCGGCCCTTTCAGCGCCGCCGAAAAGGGGAGTTCCTGAACGAAAATTACGTCGTCACCAGAAAGAAGGCAAGATAAACAACAGTGGTGCATTTCTGAAACGCAACCTAACGAAAATCTCGCTCCCTATAAGAACAAAGGGAAACGTCTGCTCAGCTGCAATCCTTTTCTTGTTTCAAAGTAAAGATTATTAATACATGTGAACTGCAGACATGTATGCATTTGTTAACTTGCTGGTTCAAATCCACCGGGACTGCCAGAGTTGTCCGTCGTCATTTTGCGACTGATAACGTTAGTATGTTTTTGGTCTGCAGTTACACATCACATGTGTAGCTCAAGAAAGAATCCCGTCTCTGCTGAGCGCCATGTGATTGGCCGATACGATTTTGTTAGACGGACTGCTGTGGATTCCAAGGGTGCCATAGCAGTATTTACAACAGCAATTCGGTTATATACAGAATCTAGAACGCATATATTTCTAAGGAAACATTAATGGTACTGATGCAGCGCGTACAATAAAAACTATTCTCCTCCTAGGTTACTTATAGGTCATCCAGGGGCAAACTATATTTCTCATATCCACATGACGATGGGGCCCATAAACATCGTCTAACACACACGCACACTCCTGGATTTCCTTTACACCTTTGTGAAATTCTGTACTCCTAGGAGAAGCATGAGAACTAAATGGAGAACACCATTTTATGTACCGCTGGAAGAGCCAGGATATCTTATTACCTTATTTTGTCCCTTTATTTTAGTTATTTCTTAAGATATTCCTGCTTATTGTTTGTCGATGAATCATTCATTTAAGAAATTAGTTCATAGTGATTAAGACCAGCTGAATCACAATAAACAATTACTTATGTCACAATCATTTAGGAAAATAACCACTGAGTCATTTTGGGTTTAAAGAATCTTAAATTTTATATAATTTTAAAAGCATGAAAAGAATTTTAATACTTTATTCAATTATTCATTCTTAAATTCACAATTTTATTAAACATAATCAATTTATTGCAGAAAGGAAATTTTTGTCATGAAGCCAAAACCCTAATTACCTGCCTAGCTTCCTAATTTAGCCTAATGATTTCTAACCTAAGTTAGGAATTAGAAATAGCCTGATTCTCATACTCAACTGTAAAATTAAGACAGCAACAGCAACTTCAGCTCGTCAGCATCAGCTACCTGCAACCCGTCTCCTCTAACAGTCTTTCAGCATCTCCCGCTCAGTAAGGGATCGATCAGGACCACCCAGCACTGGAAGCCACCTACACGACTCTTCAACTCCTCTCCTGACTGTGACTGCAACCACGACTGACATCAATTCTGACCCCCCTCCCACTAAGAGTAGGCCCTCTTATACCCTAATTCTAACTTTGCTAACTAACTGTTGCAACATTAATATCACGCTTTTCTTTCATTGGTCCATGCATGTCAGCTTATTCATTCTTTAATCAAGTTCTCTTGGATTCAAGGGTCCTTGGATCATTTCCTTTCCCATACGCTTAAACATTTCCATCCGATTCGATCAGTTCATTTGTAACTTCTTTCGACACATTCGAGAACTCCGCAGTCATTGTCCTTTCTCTTAGACTTGTTTCCCACGGGCTCTCTGCTGATCATCATGGCACACTATCAGTTCAATTAGGTCACACCAGCCTTGACCATTTCTTGCATCCTAGCCTCTCAGAGACATCACGAGGTTCCGGATTTCTCCAATTTCATCCCGTACCACGTGTCCCCTTGCGCCTGCGCACATCTTCCCACTGGCGGCCATTTTATATCGCCACTCGGTTATACTTTAGAAGCACTAATTTGAGGCAAACAAAACATAATTAAAATAGAGAAAAATATCCCTTTCGTTTCCCTCCCGTCTACGTACCCCAATTAGTTGTTACCTAGCAGAAAGCAACACTTAAGCTGTTCCTTACTTACCATCACTATTTGTTTTTGCAACGACACTTTTTATTTCTATGAAGCACAACAACATGCATTTATTTTTATTAGTACGCATTTATTTTTACGTTATAATTAGACACACGGACATCCATTAATAGATTATTTAGCACATACATTGGCATGTTACCATTCCCACACATACAGTGTTGATTAATACATTTAAACGAACCTTTTATTAATAATTTATAAAATTTGTTAGGGGTTACATTTTTTTATTTTTCCTGCTCCATCAATCCCCCTTTGGTGATTTTTAAATCACCACATAAAACCCAAGTCATACTTCTTTTCAGGCAGCATGTCTTTCATCCTTTGCTTTCTGTTATTTATACATCTGTTTCTTCTTCATCTTGCCTTTTAGTCTCTTTGTACATGCTTTCTTTCATTTTCTCCAACTCAATTTCACCCATTTCTCTCTCTCTTTCTCTCATTATTCTGTTATTTCTTCTTATCTTATTCTGTCTTACTTTTCTCTTTATACATGTTATTACTATTTTCAACATCATGGCTAATAATATTACTATAGTTGCTACTATTATAACTTTCCCTATCACTAGTCTACTCATCCTAGTTAACCAATTCGCTACTGAGGAAAACCCTCTACCAAGTTTTCCCAAAACACTTTCAACCTCCAGTGGAACTAATTCTTTGTGCAAACTTGTAATATTTGTAATATACTTCTGTATATTTTCACTGTTATCAGGAATGTAAGTACAACAATGTTGGACTTTCAACATTCCACAGACTCCACCCTCTTTTGCCAAAAGAATATCAAGGGCAAGCCGATTTTGCATCACCATAGCTCTCATGGCAACCATTTCGGTATTTACCATTAAGAACCCTCCCGCAGTATCTGTAGATAAACGATCTACTACTGTGGATAACTTCCGAATTTTAAATGCATTCAAAGATATTCCCACTGCTGGTATCAATGCTCCAAAAATATCACCTACAATTTCTGAAAAACTTTCCCTCTTTCTACGTGTAAATCTATTAATCATCTTGTATGTTCCCTTTTCTTCTCTGTCCATGTGAAAATTTTTTGGAAAGACCAGGCCTACATAACAAGTTCCATACCAATGGTCCGGTAACCTGTAATAAGCTCTATTCCCACAAACATAATAGATACCTGGAAATATTGGGTCCTTTCCACCTTTGAATCCCCAACCTCCCAGAATTTGATAATTGTCATGGCAGATACTGGAACCTACAAAGTAATTGTCATAGACTGTCTTATTTCTCCTAATGCACAACTTTCCTGTTTGCGGCCAGTCTAATGTCATTGCTGCATTTATCTTTTTCCCTTCATGATTTCCTTCCTCAAACGTCCATAAGCGTTTTCCTTCCTCTTTTATTGCTTCTTTCTGAAATTTCATTCTTCTTTCTTCAACCATTTCTAAAAATACTTTTTCTTCTTTCTTTAACTCACAGGTAAGGTTGTTACTAACTATTTCTTCTAACGTTAATTTTCTATGTTCTAAAAAGAATTCTCCTAAAACTTTTGCTGGTTTTACTTTGTTAAGTTCTGGTACTACTGGAATGTTTGCAAAAATCTTATCTATATCAGTATAATAAGATTCTAATCTACCTGTTTTATAAAATAAACTCGCTATTACACTACATGTTATTCCATAAGTCAGAGGTAGGTGATGATAAGTCACACCTTCTGATACTGATGCAGGCAATTGCATGCAAACATAACAATCTCTTACGTCCATTGTTTCTACGTACTCATACAACAACTTTGTAAAAACATTCTTTGAGAAATCTGTTACTGACCTATCCTTATGCAACTCTGCACTACTTCTTAAAATAACTGGTTCTTTAATACTAGTTTCTTTTTCTGGTTTAGTATCATTCTTTGCTTCTATCACAGCTACACTAATAGGAATTGTGATTGCTAAAACTATCCATATGGTCATTAATAACCCTGTACAAAAACAGCACATTTTGCACCATCTTTTTATAAATTCACATTTATTTCTTCTATTCTCATTATTTTCCATTTTTCTTTTTCTATTTGTTAAGTTTCAGAAAATTGTGTCACTACACCTCAGAAATGACTTAGATGCCACTCTGCTTTCAAAGAAAAGTCTTTGCTTGGTACTTTCTTTAATTCTCTCCAGAATTCTTTCGTTGTCACATCCGGTGATTTGTCACATCCAGTAAATTTGTCACGTCCGGCAGAAGCACTATAAGTCTTCACTTCAGTTTTGTTGCATCTCACCTTTTCCCATCCGACTTCTCAGTCTCTGGTTTCCGTGAGTGTTTTCTTCTTCTTCTTTGTAATCAGTTAGTGCAATATACAGCCACTCAGGTGACTTAAATTTTGAATTCACTTTCTTTGTCCTTTTGGACTTTTGTAATCTTTTTCCACTGGGTTTTTCTTGTTCCTTTTGACTTGTTACTTCATTTACTTGTTCAGCACCTTCGTCTTCCGCTCTTATTATTCTATATCTCAATTTTCTTACATAGCTGTTGGGCCAATTATCTCCTTTTCTTGGCCTTTTGGCTTCACCTTCTCTTTCTTCTCTTTCTGATTTCCAATTTCTTTTTCTTGATTCAGTCTTTGCTTTTTCCTCTCCTCCACTTTCTTCTGTTTCTGTTTCAACTGTCTCACTATTGTCTCTTATTTTGAAACTTATAATCTCGTCATCTCCTACTGGTGGATCTGTCTTCTCCTTTTTGTTTTCCCTTATTACTGTCCCTCCTCGGGGTTCTTCCGATTTGGTGTTTTTCTCCTTTTCTGTTTCTAAATTTCCCTGTTCTCCTGTTTCTCTATCTATCCCTATTGCTCCTCGGGGTTCTTCTCGATTTTCTAACCTTTTGTGTACTTCTTTCCCTACTTCATCTATTAATATTGTTTCTGAAGGAGTTCCACCATAACTTGTACCTGGTTGTTCATCTAACTCAATTTCTTGCTCAGTTTCTTCTCTAATTGGTTTATAACCCCAAGTTTTCTTTAGGAATTCTTTACGGTTTTCAATTGAATCATCAGAGTCTGAAGTTGTGTCAGATATTTCCAGATGTCGACTTACAGGTCGATCTTCAAATTCTGGAATTTCTGAATTTCTTTCTTCTTCTTCTTCTTCCTCTTCTTCTCTAGAGGTACTTGCAGTTGGGGTTTCCAGATGTCGACTTTCAGGTCGATCTTCAAGTTCTGGCACCCTTTCTTTTATCTTGGTTGTCCCAGCCGTTAAACTTTTATCCCACACTTCCAGACGCCGACTCACATGTCGATCTGTAGGTTCTGGAATTCTGATTGTGTGGCTGGCATGAACCCAGTTCTTCACCCCTGCACACTTGACAGCAGTCGTTGTCACTAGGATTACCTGTCTTGGCTCATCCCAACGCGGAACTAGACAGTTTCTTCTCTTGTGGACTTTTATGCGGACCCAGTCTCCTGGATTCAAGTCGTGGGCTGGTTTTCTTTCAAGAGTGGTCGCATCCGGTCCAACCTGATGAAACACAGAATGCACCACATCAGCCAGTCCCTTGCAATAATCCAGTACTAGATCATCAGTTATAGTTAATAACTTGTTGACGGGTACGTGTGCTTGTCTCATTGCTCGTCCCATGATCATCTCATGAGGACTGAGTCCCGTTTTCTTTTCAGGGATGCTTCTGATGGTCATCAGAACAAGAGGCAGTGCATCCGGCCATTTGAGTCCTGTAGCTTGACACATTTTTCCTAATCTGTTTTTAATTGTTCCATTAATCTGCTCTACTACCCCAGAAGCCTCTGGTCTGTAAGCACAATGTAGTTTTTGTTTAATACTCAGAGCTTCACAAATCAATTGGATCAACTCATTTTGGAAATGTGTTCCTCTATCTGTCTCAACCGTGACTGGAAAACCATACCTTGGAATGAACTCTCGCAGCATAAGTTTTGCCACTGTTGTTCCATCATTCCTTCTTGTGGGGTATGCTTCCACCCAACGAGAGAACAAACAGACGACCACTAGAACATATCTTAATCTGTTACTAGGGGGCATCTCAATAAAGTCCATCTGTATTCTTGTGAATGGACCTCCTTCTCGTCCTATTGTTCCTAGACTCACTACGGTTTTTCTTCCTGGGTTAAACTGTTGACAAATAAGACATCTTTGACAAAGACTTTCAGCAATGGCTCTGAATTTTGGGTTATACCAGGTCTGTCTAAAAAGTCTGATCATTGCATCTCTCCCAATATGAGCTTGTCCATGGTACATCCGTGCCATGTCTGCAATCATGCTATCAGGCATAACTGGTCTTTCATCTCTGTATACCCACACACCATTATTTTCCTGTCTTCTACATCCTGCTTTTATCCAGTAATCTTTTTCCTCATCTCTTGCTGTTTCTTGTAACTGTCTTACTTCATCCCATGTTTCAACAGTATTAGTGAAAAGCAAAGGACAAGAGACATGCTCCCTTTCTCTATTTTTGTTCAGGGACGCCATGTTTTCCGCACAATATCTAGCGATCTCATCAGCATAATTATTGCCGACCGCTATGTAGTCTTCGTTTTTCTTATGCGCCTTGCACTTCACTACAGCTATTTGTTTAGGCAACTGTATCGCCTCAAGCAGTTTTTTAACATACTCTCCATTTCTGATAGGTGTTCCTGCAGATGTCAAAAATCCTCTTTGTGACCAAATTTGACCAAAGTCATGTACGATGCCGAAACCATATTGGCTATCGGTCACAATCGTGATTCGTACATTTTTCCCCAATTTACATGCTTGAATCAAAGCAATTAGTTCCGCAACTTGGGCAGACCTAACTCCTTTCAGACAAGACGCTTCCATCACAGTTGCCACTGTGCATACTGCGTAAGCTGCGCTTAACACTCCTTCTTTTGTGCGTAAACATGAACCATCTACAAACATGACATAATCCGATTCCTTTAAGGGCTCATCTTTTATGTCAGCTCTTGGTTTTGTGCAATATTCCAGCACATTCAGACAATCATGATCTACTTCGTCTTGTTCAATTAGACTCTCTTCATCTGGCAATGATGTAGAAGGATTTACATTTATGCATCTATCTATGGTCACATTTTCAGCACTCAAGATGACTTTTTCGTACTTAGTCAGCCGACTATGTGTCATGTACTGTGTTTTTGTTCTTGTCAAAAGAATTTCTACTGAATGGGGAACATACACTCTCAGTGGATACCCCATCACTATACCTTCACTTTGTTCCAGACTTACACAAGTAGCAGCAACTGCTTTCAGACACCCAGGCAATGCTTTTGCTATAGGGTCTAAAACAGCTGAAAAGTAAGCGATTGGCCTCTTCATGGTCCCGTGTTTTTGTACCAGTACTGAAAATGCACATCCATCTCTTTCACTGCAGTACAACTCAAAATCCTTCTCATAATCAGGCATGCCTAAAGCAGGGGCCTCACACAGTTTCTTTTTTAATTCTTTGAAAGATTTCATTTCTTCTTTGTTTAACTCAAAAGGGTCTTTTACATCTTTCTTTGTCAATTTTTGTAAGGGTTTTGCAATCAAAGAAAATCCACTTATCCACTGTCGACAATATCCAACCATTCCCAAAAACATTCTTACCTCTCTTTGAGTCATTGGTGCTCTCATTCCTTGAATCATTCTTACTCTTTCTGTCGCTATTTTCCGCACTCCTTTCTCAATTTTATGCCCTAAATACTGGACTTCTTTCTGACAAAACTGTAATTTTGAAGGAGACACTTTATGTCCTCTTTTCTCCAAATGGTTCAGCAAAGCAATTGTGTCACTTACACATGCTTCTTTGGTTTTCGATGCCACCAATAGGTCATCGATATACTGCACCATCACTGATTTTTCTGGCATCTTCAAATCTTCCAGAGATTTCTTTAGAATCTGATTAAAAATTGAGGGGCTTTCTGTATACCCCTGCGGAATTCGGCACCATGCCAAAATACGCTCTCCGAAACGGAATGCAAATAATGGCTGGCTATCTGGATGCAAAGGAATAGAGAAAAATGCGTGACACAAATCTATCACAGTGTACCACTCAGCTTCATGCGGGATTTGATATAGAATCACTGCAGGGTTTGGCACTATTGGACAACATGGTACAACTATTTTGTTTATCTTTCTCAAATCCTGTACTATTCTATATGTTCCATTTGGCTTTTTCAGTCCCATAATAGGTGAATTACATGGACTGCTCATGATCTCTTTCAGAATTCCCTGTTCAATCATCTTTTTTATCACAGGAGTTATTCCTTCAATTATTTCTGGAGTTAATTTGTACTGTGGCGTGTTTGGATAAATTATCCCTTCTTTCACTGTCACTTTTACAGGATCAACTTCTCTCATTAACCCAATGTCTTCTCCTGTAAAATCCCACACACTTTCTTTTACAACACTTTTTAGTTCTTCTGGAAGTTTTTCTGCATCAAATGCAGGAAACAAACCATTCGTTTCAGGTTCTTGATTCATCAAAGTTACTTTGTACAAAACATCTTCATCTGAAGTCTGAAAACCTATTCCATCTGGCGTACAATAAATTGTGCAATTCATTTTACACAAAAGGTCACGACCTAAAAGATTTACAGGACTACAATCGCACACTACAAATTTATGCATTTTGCTAAAAGAACCAATTTTTACTTCTACCAATTCAGTAAGTGGGGTTTTAATCTGCTGATTGGCTACTCCTACCACTTGGATGTATTCACCTGAGAGAGGAAGGTTCGGAATTTCCACTGATCTAACAGTAGAACGGGTAGCTCCAGTATCGACAAGGAATGTTACGTTTGCACCATTCACTTCTCCATCCACAAAGGGACCAGACTGATCTACCTCTAGAGTTGCGCCAAGCACACACTCTTTCCCCTCTCCTGCGCACCGTCAGAAACTTTCATCCGGGTCATCCTCACTCTGACGCAACCAATACTGAGAAACGTTAGCTGCTCGCGGCAACTGTGTTACCTGCTCTCCTCCGTAGAATCCTGTTTCTGTACTGTATCTTTGCTGGTTAACAGTGTTGGGAAGTGGTGGTTGTGGCACCTGACTTTGTTGAACAACTACCTCATTCTGCACCTGTGGAGTTAATGATTGATGTTCCGGATTAGGTTTAGGTGGGAACTTACACTCATTTCTCCAATGCCCTAATTTTCCGCAATTATGACATGGCCATTTCTTCTTTGCCTCTTCTAGACTCACTTGTCCTTTTCCTTTACCTATGTTTGGTCGCATCTTATTCTGTCCTGATTCGTTTCCATTATTATTGTCCAATTGGGCTTCTTGTTTCTCTGCCACTTTCACTTGTGCCCACATTGCCTTTTCTTTCAATTTACGCTGTTTACTCTCTATTTCATCACTACAATACTTAGCATACCTCAGCACCTCATCTACACTTCCATTCTGCCAGTTTATCATATGTTGCTTAATCATATCGCTTATTTCTTGTTTCAGGCCAAACACAAATCGGTATACAAAATGACTCATGTCCTTTTCACTCAATTCCTCATAACCGCTATACTGCTTGAAAACCAATAACAAACGCTCATAATATGCATGTACAGACTCCTTACTTTCCTGTGTAGTTCTATCAATCTTAACCCAATCTGTCTCTTTGGGAGGAATCTTATTCTTCAAAAAGGTAATCACCTTGTCGTATTTCTTCATCACATCTGGTCCTGGAGCTCCTGTCTTAGGATCTCTTGGATATTCTGTAGTTGGCCAGTCAACTGTAATCTTACATTCTGACCACAGATCCGTTGGTACCACTATGTCAAACAATCCATCCAAATCTATCCACAACACCTTTGAGACCTTTACAAACCTTTCTACCTGTCGGTACCATTCAACTGGCTTCTCTCTTAGTTTTGGAAAGTCATTTGTAAATGACAGGATGTCCTGCCTAGTCCATGGAACATGCACGTAACTACCACCTGGAGTTTCTCTCATAGGGTATTCTTTAACAACAGGTTCTTTTTCTGTTATCATAAAAGCCAATGAACCTTTGTCTATACTTTTCTCATTCTTCTTTGTCCATCTAACCTTCCATCTGTCCACATCACCCCATTTTCTCAACAACACAATCAACTCTTTTATCTGTGTCAGCCTTCCTGCTGTATTCAAATTTTCAATATCTTTTTCACAAAAATCTACTCTGTATGGTTTCTGCAATGTTTTTACTTTTGCAAAATCTATTCCAATCTCACTAGCCACTTCTTCTAGTTTGTCATGTAAATTCTTTGCCCTCCATGTTATACTTTTGCACAGAAACATTATTTCATCATCCTGATAATTTTTTATCTTTTCAGTACCAATCGTTCCTAGTATTAATTCTTCCATGTCAATTTTTAATCTGATCACATCTAATGGTTTTTCTTCCGTTTCTTTTATTTTAAAAGCTTTCATCCACTCATTTAACTCATCAGGAGTCGGACCTATGGGAGTACTATTTATTTCTGTCCAATTTCCACTCTTTTCAGGTGTCACTGTTGCAGATTCAGTTACCATAGGTATTTTCCTACCGTTACACTCATTTACTGTTAAATTTTCAGGTGGACTTGGTCTGTAAGCACTAGCCAAATTGCTTGTACCTGGACTTGTTTCCATTCTTTCCTTTTCTCTCTGAAATTGTGAACTCAAGGGAATCACCAAGGATCGCTCATCAATTTTCTGATTCTCAAAAACTGGTATTACTGGACCTATTGTTACAGGCACAGTAACTGCTTCCATATTTTTCGTTAATTCTCTAATTTTCTCAGTTAGTTCTTTTGTTGTCCTTGCCAATTCACTTGCATTGTCGCTTTCTATTCCCTCATTTTGAGAAGCTCTCATTTGTTCTTGTGACCTATTTACTTCATTTCTCTTTTCCGGACTTTTATTTCGCATAGTCTCTATTGGTGGCGCATTTGGTGTCACCACTGTAGAACTCTGCTGATACGGAGGTGGATTTCTATTTAATATATCTTCCAGCAATTCGTCATCCGTTTCGCTCTCATGCATATACTTTTCTCTCTCTATATGTTTCTTTTTCTCAGTCCGTTTTTTCTTTGTCCCCTCCTCGACTGTAAAAGCTGGAAACAAACCTCCTGTCATGTTAGCACATCTCCATCGTTTTATTCTGTCCTCATGATTCATTCCCCACAATCTTCCGGGCACAAACTCATAACCTTTCATTCCTCTGAACCTTTCTCGCTCGTACATCTCATCTTCCCATTCTGTTAAAGCCTCAAACTGTGTCGGTCTAGGTCTAGGTTCCAATTTAAACATTTTTTCTCTTAGATTCCGTAAAACCGCTACATTAAAAGAACCATTTTCAGGAAAAGCCAATGCTCCATCATTCTTTGTATATTTTACCCAATTGTCCAACCATATGCACGTATGATATCCATATTTCAGCATCATATGTGAAGCTGCTGATTTCGGCGGAGGAATTACTTGTCCCTCTCTAGTCACAACCTTTTTGTCTTTCTTAAAGAAATTCTTCAATTTCGTCGTCCATGACGTTCTCTCCCTTTCATACTCGTAATACGGCATGTTTTCTATTTGTTTTTCTCTTTACTCTAACGCTGTTTCTGTGTACGGAACTTCGACCAATTACAGCGCGATTCACACTAACGTACCAATCAGAACAATTCCCACCGTCCGCGAACCAACCAATCCTAGCGCGGCACTTTTCTACGTCACTCCTGTTCTGTATTCACGTGACTAGTGCACTAACCAATCCTAGCGCGGCACTTTTCCACGTCACTTCTACTCTTTACCCCTCCTTTACAAAATTTATCGGCAATTTTTCTTTTTGCTGTTTTCTTCGTTAGTTACAACAATTAAAACAATTCCATAGTCTGATTCGCTAAACAAAAGTGACAGCTTTGTCCTTTTACACAAGAATCCTGTTTTTCCAGTAGGCAGCGCTTACCTCTACCCTACCACAGAATTATTTACTCTCGCCGATAAAGTAGCACTTCCCTCTACCTTACCCTTCTTTCAAACAAACAATTTACTCGTTTCTCTGGGGATAAGACACATGTGGAGACTAGGCTCCTGAGAATTAAGGCCAAAGTTTCACAAGTAAACGTGATTTGCTATTTCAATTACACACTTTTCGCACCGAAATCCCTAACATAACACAACCTGCGTTATAACCAAAATGAATTCAGACCGTGTACCAAATTCCATGTGACTTCTCTTGTCACACGTGTTCCACTTCCTACATCCCAGAAGCGTGAAAACTTACATATAACATAACGTAACTCAACATATAGTGTTAGTCATCAAAAAATAATCAATAATCAATAAACAATAATCACTAAACTAATCTATAGAAAACCATAACTCTGCTACCAAGAAATCTGATGCAGCGCGTACAATAAAAACTATTCTCCTCCTAGGTTACTTATAGGTCATCCAGGGGCAAACTATATTTCTCATATCCACATGACGATGGGGCCCATAAACATCGTCTAACACACACGCACACTCCTGGATTTCCTTTACACCTTTGTGAAATTCTGTACTCCTAGGAGAAGCATGAGAACTAAATGGAGAACACCATTTTATGTACCGCTGGAAGAGCCAGGATATCTTATTACCTTATTTTGTCCCTTTATTTTAGTTATTTCTTAAGATATTCCTGCTTATTGTTTGTCGATGAATCATTCATTTAAGAAATTAGTTCATAGTGATTAAGACCAGCTGAATCACAATAAACAATTACTTATGTCACAATCATTTAGGAAAATAACCACTGAGTCATTTTGGGTTTAAAGAATCTTAAATTTTATATAATTTTAAAAGCATGAAAAGAATTTTAATACTTTATTCAATTATTCATTCTTAAATTCACAATTTTATTAAACATAATCAATTTATTGCAGAAAGGAAATTTTTGTCATGAAGCCAAAACCCTAATTACCTGCCTAGCTTCCTAATTTAGCCTAATGATTTCTAACCTAAGTTAGGAATTAGAAATAGCCTGATTCTCATACTCAACTGTAAAATTAAGACAGCAACAGCAACTTCAGCTCGTCAGCATCAGCTACCTGCAACCCGTCTCCTCTAACAGTCTTTCAGCATTTCCCGCTCAGTAAGGGATCGATCAGGACCACCCAGCACTGGAAGCCACCTACACGACTCTTCAACTCCTCTCCTGACTGTGACTGCAACCACGACTGACATCAATTCTGACCCCCTCCCACTAAGAGTAGGCCTTCTTATACCCTAATTCTAACTTTGCTAACTAACTGTTGCAACATTAATATCACGCTTTTCTTTCATTGGTCCATGCATGTCAGCTTATTCATTCTTTAATCAAGTTCTCTTGGATTCAAGGGTCCTTGGATCATTTCCTTTCCCATACGCTTAAACATTTCCATCCGATTCGATCAGTTCATTTGTAACTTCTTTCGACACATTCGAGAACTCCGCAGTCATTGTCCTTTCTCTTAGACTTGTTTCCCACGGGCTCTCTGCTGATCATCATGGCACACTATCAGTTCAATTAGGTCACACCAGCCTTGACCATTTCTTGCATCCTAGCCTCTCAGAGACATCACGAGGTTCCGGATTTCTCCAATTTCATCCCGTACCACGTGTCCCCTTGCGCCTGCGCACATCTTCCCACTGGCGGCCATTTTATATCGCCACTCGGTTATACTTTAGAAGCACTAATTTGAGGCAAACAAAACATAATTAAAATAGAGAAAAATATCCCTTTCGTTTCCCTCCCGTCTACGTACCCCAATTAGTTGTTACCTAGCAGAAAGCAACACTTAAGCTGTTCCTTACTTACCATCACTATTTGTTTTTGCAACGACACTTTTTATTTCTATGAAGCACAACAACATGCATTTATTTTTATTAGTACGCATTTATTTTTACGTTATAATTAGACACACGGACATCCATTAATAGATTATTTAGCACATACATTGGCATGTTACCATTCCCACACATACAGTGTTGATTAATACATTTAAACGAACCTTTTATTAATAATTTATAAAATTTGTTAGGGGTTAAATTTTTTTATTTTTCCTGCTCCATCAGTACACTTGTAGCGTCTAACTGGTCTGTGTATGCCTTAGCGCCTCGTGAATACACCCCCTCCCGGTGCTATGAGGAACATCTCGACTTTCCAGTGGGTGAATGCTTGCGTCATTTATACTCTTCGGTTATTCTCCATGAGGCACACGGAGACACCAAGCAGATGCTCTGCAAGATCTAATGGAATACAGAATCCCCATGCAAATAGGCAAGTTTTGCGAAAAAGTATCTTTCCTTCTCAATGGGGGGTTTGGAGCGGTCTTTTAAATGAGAGAAATCCATACCACTATGTCAGCATCGTTGATACCCTACAGCAAGCACGAGGGAGGAGAAATGGTGATGTTACCAACTTTATGTCAATTGCCAAAGGACTCACCACCTCACTCTGTCTGAGTGAGCAGGTCCGCCGTCCGCGCCGCCTCAAGTCCGACTCCGTTTGCGCCTGCCCTATAGCCCCTCTCAGCCAATCCTGGCGCTGCTGGGAGCGCCAGGATTGGCTTAGGGCACGGTTACCTCTCGCCCGCCTGCCCATTAGGAGACCGAGGTTTGAGCCTTTGCTCAACCCTCGTTCTCCTAATGGGCATGCGCAAGCCAGTGCAAACACAAGTGCGCATGACTGGGCACGGCGCGAAAATTCGGTGCCCTTCCCCACTCATGCGCACTTGTTACCTCTCGCCCGCCTGCCCATTAGGAGACCGAGGTTTGAGCCTTTGCTCAACCCTCGTTCTCCTAATGGGCATGCGCAAGCCAGTGCAAACACAAGTGCGCATGACTGGGCATGGCGCGAAATTCGGTGCCCTTCCCCACTCATGCGCACTTGTGCTGCAGTGCTGCCTGCTGCCCCTGGTTCCTCTGACAATCATGTCAGTCAACATGACGCAGGACCGCCCACCCCCTTCAGACTCTGGAAGGGGGTGGGCGGTCCGACGTCATGCTGACTGACATGATTGTCAAGTTCCCTCGGCGTCTTTGAACCTTAGGTTCAAAGACGCCGAGGAGCTGCGGGCGGGGGGGCTACGCCCCAACGCCCCAATGGACGCACCGCCCCTGTTTGCTACCATTCCCCCTCTCTGCTCGCCCTTCACCCGCTAACAGCTTGGCAGACCTCTCTCTGTGGTTCTAACTAACCCTCTTAGTGCCTCTGGACTTGCAGGGCAAGATTCACAAAAATGTCAGAATATTACTCTTGTAGGTTTTGGAGTAAATTTATACTTTTTGAATTTCATAGACCTTATCAGGGCTGCTACTGGGATGCTACAACTTGTTTGTGTTTTCTAAGGAGTAGTGCTGTGAATGACATCTTTGCTTGAGCTAATGTATATGAGTATATTTGCTCATGCAAAAACATTCAAGAAAGTACAGTGGCTCTTGCTGACATTTGGTGGACTTGAGGAAACACTTCCTTTCCCTACAGCTTCACACATGTTCTGTGTTTGTTTCCTTCGCTTTCTAACATTGAAAAACTATTTTTTTCTGCCCTTGACAGGAGTACATCTCTATTTCCAGGTAATGGGCCATGAACAAGTTTGTGAATACCCACAAACAGGTATGTTTGTGGGAGTTCACATATACGGTAAATGTGTTTATGAATATAGATCCACATTTTGTGAATCATAGACATGGATTTACACTTGTAAAAAGGTAATTTTGTGTATAAAGTGAACTTAAATAAAGTGACTGTTGAAAAATACTTCTGTTCCTGATACCCATCGTGGATTAAATGCTCAAGGTCTAAAAATAGCAACCAATTTTGAACTTGAGATGAAATTATTCTTATTTCGTGCACCATCGGCCTAGATGTCTTCTGGGTTGTATATCAGATTTCTACCCACTTCTAATGACCTCCAGAACCAAATTTCTAATTCTTGAAACTGAGCATCCCCAAGCAGTGAGCCCACATCAGAAAGATTGGCTATGATCTTTAACTGAAATGACCTAGAACACTGATTTTGCTTTTTGTTTCATCAGAATGCAATAGTGTCCGTGAAGGAGCTGTGTGGCCTTCCTACCAGTGCTTCCCTGAAGCAGTGCATGCTGTCTCTCTCCTCCCGCCTGGTGAACAATGATAATTCTCCATCGGTGGCCCTGATCATGAAGGAGAACTTTCCTTACCTGGAGCCAGTAGGAGCCACACCTGAGCTGCAGAAGAAGATCCTGTCTGCATACGATCTGGTAGGAGTTGCTCCTGTGATGTTTGACACTGTGTTTGTACCTCAGAAGTGGGTTATAGTCTTGCATTTTAACATTCCTAGGTCAGGCCATGGGAAGGTTGATCGCTGCACGCAGCTAAAGATTGGCTGCTTTTAAGTTCAAGTGGTACAATTCAGTTGAAGCTATGTGGAATTTGGTTTTGTATTAAGTTTGTGAGACTGTCCTCTGCAGCGATTAGCAGGCCATTGGTAGATCAATGGTGAATCCTAGACTTAATAGGCAGGTGCCAGTTTTTGAAGGATAATAACTTATCAAACGCCTTATGCCAAACATGCTGTCAAAGTTGGTCTACCAGCAACCCAATCGCCCGTATCAGATTTGGTAAAGTGATGATGTTTGGAAGATTATCATATTAGAGTTTAGTACTGAGGCATGTTTTCTTTTTCCATGTTTGGGCTGTGCTTTGCATTGCAAGTACTCCCACCTAATTATAGAAATTGAGGTAGCAGAAAAAAGTTAGTATGTCAGATAGCACAGCTCCGTGCCCCATAGTCATCCAACAAAACAGGATTGTGAGGATAGAATTACATTTTTCATTAGCTACGATTCCTTGTAGGGACCCTAAGACTATTGCATTGCTTGTATTGTTTCCAATTCACCTTCAGCTTCTTCATGAGCTGAAATAGATGATGCTCAGTCAATTTTCAATCTAACTCAGTCAGTTGTAGACATGACTAAGACACTGATTGGGGCACTTATGCCAGCATTGCTAATTCAATTCACTCTAACTGGATGATCCTAAAAGACAAAAAAATAGAGTTTTTGCTCAAATATATTGGTGATTACATGAAAACATGTCTGGCCCTCGATCAACTCTTGATTATTCTGGGTGCCAGCTTCTAAGTCCAGTAAAACAAGGGCTATTTGGAGTTACATTTAACCAATTCCTTGGAAAGGAAGAATCAAATTAACAAAGTCACCAAACCATCTCAATAGATGCTAAAGCTGCTGAGGTACATTTCCAAATTCAATTCAGATCCCTCCAAAAGCGGCTGCTATTGCTTGAGCACTAATAGGAAACAGTGAAGGGGGTTTAAAAATATGATTCAGGAAGTTCATATTACTGACATAAGCTTTTAGAAGTGTGACATCAGCAAAACTAAATTATTCACACCAGTAGTATGCTATGGCTGTCAATAAAGAAACACATGAAGTTTCAGATGCTGACCTCCCCTTCTAGGATTGGCATTCCAGTGCTTTTGCCGTGTGTGTCCAGGCCTAGTAAACGAAGAAGCATATTTTTTGGCTAGCATGTGGTTAAACTGTGGCTTGATTAGCCATTTTCTATCCACTAGTAGATACCTAGTTGGCATTTAGGAGAGCAATGAAAACAATGCTGTGTTAATTCTCAAAGTCTACTCCACGTAAGCGCTTTACATCTCTCTTTAAACTAGGAAAATGTTGTAGAAATACAAGAAATAGCAGTAGTAACAAAAGTAAAGTTAGTAGACGTAGCTGTACTGGTAGAACTAATACTATTATAAAATGTGTGCCATTCCTCACCACGCTGACATTCTTTGCTCTAACGTGAAATGTACTTTCTTAAAATATTGTATTTGTCACTGCTCTATGAGACATATGTTGTGGCTAATGTAAACCTTCTGGCCCAAAAGAAAACATAGCCAAGAGGGCTGCTGCTTTCCAAACATTTATCAAAACTTAAACTTGTATTTCCTGTAGGTAATCGCTAAATGTATATTATATCATAAACTTCACTTTGTATGTTGCTATATATGAACTTGTTAAATGTGTCTGGTTAACTAATATATTAATATTATTATTCTTATGCCATTGAATTTTAAACATTGATAAACACTACAGCCAAATTGCTTATTTTAAAGGAGACAGTAGATATGTTTAGCTGGCACTTATGACCACCATCACTCCAGATGAAGAAGCCACAATTTAAGCCTTCAATGATAACACCAATACCTATGAACACATCACGCCTGAATTCTCTTCAGGAGGGCTTTATTTCAATAAATATACGTGTAGGGAGAACAATTTGAATCTGAAATTTGTGGAAGCCTTAGGTGTTTAAAGGTGGCCACTGTTAGCACCTCCACTGGTTGTGAAAAATAATGGAAGTTAATTTTGTTCAAATTAAAAAACGTGGCACTTTCACTGTACACCCCAACTGCAAAAGCAACAACTCGCACTCGATCTTCAAATTGTAGCATATTTTGGCCAAGTCAGTGGGTCTTGTTTTGGCAAGCTGTTGCAATGGTTATTTTTTTTTAATTACAAGCCTGTCACCAAAATAAAAATAAAACGTGCCATTGATTAAAAGTTGAGGCCATTTGCTTACAATAAACATTTTAAAGAGAAAAAAAAACATTGCTCAAAATTTAGTAGAACAGTGTGGGTGATTTCTAGCAGGGAAGTGTACTTGCAAAGGGCAAAGAAACCCTTTTTGCTTTAAAGCACATCACAAACACATATAATTGTTCTTGATGTAAAGAAAATGTACTAATGGAATTGAATTATTCACTGCCCATCTATTTATATATTTTTTGTGAAAGTTTTTGAATAAATGAGACTGGGTCTATCTCTAGCACATACATAAAAGTGATAAAACATAAAAACCAAGGGGCATATTAGCAAGACTGGCGATAAAATTATAATTGGCTTGCTAATAAGCGTTATAGAATTCCAATAGAAGCCCAGGTTAAATGTCCTGCACATCTAACCTGGGCTTCTATTGGAATTCTATAACGCATATTAGCAAGCCAATTATCGCCGTTTTAGCGGCAGTTTCCTGCCGCTAAAACGGCGATAATTTTATCGCCAGTCTTGCTAATATGCCCCCAAGTACTTAGCTGGGTGTCTAAATATGCCGATTTATTTCTATCAATCAACTTAGTTTGAAGCACAGTTATAAACAATTCAGTTCAATGTGTGGCTACTCACTATGTATTTAATCAACATTTTAAAATACATACATTCTTAACAATAGAACTAAATTTAATTTTGTTAAGTTCTGGTGAATAAAAGGATACCTCCTCTGGCCTCATTCCAAGGACTCCAGTTATACAAAATGGGTCCAGTTTGTTACCATTACCAGCCCTTTCAGGATTACACATTGTGGTGTTTTTACACAGAGATTTCAGCTATCTGTGTGAAACATTGGGGGAAAACCTGCAGAAATCAGAATAGAAACAATAGATTCCCACATATTATTGTCTAAAATCATGTAATATTTGAAACCCCCAATAACGCAGGGGTGGGTTGGGGGTAATTAACAGGATTATTCAGGTCAAATAATAATGAAGCCCCTAGTCTTTCATGGAGATTTATAGATAAAGAGGAAAACATGATTGTCTCTTTCAGAATTGCTTAGGTAATGAAAAGGAATCAATTCACTACTTAAAGTAAACGCTCAAATCTATTAAACAACCACCCATTTGGGCTAAGTTATGTGCACCTGTGAAATTGTAAGGATGGACAAACTAGGCTAAGTGAGTATGGTCCAAGGGTTATATGTTTACATTGAAAGTCACAGAGGCCATCGTTGGATACTTTGGTAATGCGAGCAGTATCAGTATTTCATTAGAGCCGACGTGCTTTCATGGGCTCTCTTCGGTAGATGACATATCAGTGGTGACCAGGCATCTAACAAGTCCTTGTAGGTGTTTTTAACAGACTGAGTGATGCACCCCATGTTCAGAACACACCATATTTTCTCATGTGTGCTCATAAGGGAATGCTTTGGCTGCCATAGTCATGTGACTAATAGCTATCATTTGAGGTTTGGACATTGCACTGAAAGATAGGTCTCTTATTCCCAAGATTACATTATTAAACTTTAACAACCTGCCTACCTTCATTACTTCTTAGCATTATCCAGAGACTTCAAAATTCTGAGGAGCAAAACAGAGCTTCACCTCAAATCAAAAACATTCATCTCCCACGGCACTACTTTGAAATCCTTCACTGGTGCTGCCTCCTCACATTATGCATCTCTAGCAAGAACCCCACTAAAATTCTGTAAAAAGTTAAAATACTTCCTTTCAGCTCCTATAATCTTTCCCTATTCTTCCTATCTCCTCCCCTTTATCTTCAGAACATCCTTTAGATTTTTTTGCAGTAAAAACTTCCTAAGCAGTTGGGTGAATTGGTACATGTTCTTATGTTTGCTTTCCTACACCTTACTACAGTATAATGTTATAATACATTTACTAACTCTTGATATGTTCTTGAAATGTATTTAACGTCTATTTGAAGTCACAGTGGGCAACAGCCCCATTATAGATAGTTGTGTGCCTACAGGACTCTACATTTCACCATAAAATATACATGTGCTTGAAACATTTAAAGCTGCTAACCGTGACTTTTGACACAGTCTGTAATTTGTCAATGCCCACGATGCGGAGAGTAGGCAAATACATATCCACCTGGATTTGAACAAGGTTTTTGTGGAGCATAGCAAACAGTGTGTATAAGTACAGTATTCATTTTTGATGTTTAATCAAAAGATATGCAATAGTTATAACATTTCATATATATATATTAATCAAACTAAAGTTAAACAGTGACAGCTAGTAATAGCAGAACAATCAATTTTGTTATAATGGTGAAGTCTAGATAAAACAAGATACATTTGGTGGTGTATGTATGTAAATATTTATTGTATAGCTATAATAAAGTATCAATTACAATCATAAAATCATTTAAAACCATTGACAATACCAATGATACAGAAAAGATTCACAGCTGAAAGACAGAAATTTAAAATATGCAAATAACTTTTCAAAAAAGGCAATACTCAAGGTCCAGAATTTTTTTCATTTGGTGGTGAGTCACATATGAGCCAATGATGTAATGTAAGCTTGTTCTAACAATCGATCAAGCCAAATAGATGAAGTCTACTATAGCCGACACGTGTTTCGTCATGAAGGAATTTTTCAAGGCTTTGAAAATGACACAAAGCAGGAGAAACAAGTAAATTACAAGACGTTATTAGATTAAAACAAGAGAAATTGACAGATCAAAGGACCAAAAGATGTTCAAAGTAAAGACCAGAAGGTATTACAAGATAAAGGTCATATAATCATGGTTATGTCGCAAAATAGTGTGTGAAAGTAGAACACCATTAACACTGTGATTTCCACTCGGGGAAGAAGGTGAGAGTTGTGATAATTACAAATATGATGTGGAATTATTAATATGTAAGATGCACATTTGAAAGGCGTGAGCTCAGAGTAAGATGGTGGGAGTTGTCATACCACTGGTGTGTTGGATTTAAGTGCAAATAAGAAAGTGATGCAGGAAGAAAATGTATGATTGTTGGAAATCAGGACCTGTTTGCAGTGTCCCCCCAATTTTTGCCCCATTTGAAACCCCTTGATGCTGGTCTTCTGACTCGGAGGATGCCATGGGCTCTGCGAACCAGGCCCAGGGTCAGTCCTAGATGGAAAACACACTTAGAATACAGTGAAAACACCTACAAACTCTAGGGTACACTATGGGTTAGGGTAACCCTATGATTGGTATACCCTCCCCTATAAGGCCCTAGTACAAAATAGGGATTAAAACTACCTTTAAGTCCCTAGCATATAATAGGGCATGGATGTTTGGAGGCCAGCAGCCCTTTCTGCAATTGCATGTGTGCACTGCTGACGCCTGAGGTCAGTTTAAAAGCAGTCCTGCGTTGCCTGACTACTTTTAAAATGTACATTATGCCCAAATTCGACTTTGGTGTTTGGGGCACTTACAAATTGGAAAACTACAATACGATGGCATATCAGGTACCCAAGGGTCTCCCCTAGGTGTCCCAGGGGTGGGGGGTCATGTACTTATAAGGAGGACCCTTATAAAATAGGTTTATATGCCCTGGGGATAGTGAAATTGCACATTTTCACTTCCATAATTGTAGTAAAGTGCTTCCCAAAATCGACTTTGGTGCTGGAAGCACTGTGGAGTGAGGATCTGCAATATGTTTATATATTCAGAACCCTTAAGGTCTCCCCTAGGTGTTCCAGGGGTGGGGGCCCTGTAGATATAGGCAGGGTCCTTGTAAAAGATGATTTATAAGCCCTGGTGTTGGAGAAATTGCTCAGTTAATTTTCCCAATTGCAGATCCCCAGCCACATAGGTTAACATGGCAAGAAGTCATTAATTAATAACTCCTGCTAGGAATTACAGAAAAATATCATTCAAGGACTTAGGAAAATGGTAATGATAAATCCAACTATATGATGTTGTTGAATTTATCCTGTGATGTACAGCAAATAATTTATAAAACTTTCTTGTCTGTAAGCCAAAATTCAGCCTTCCAGTGCTCTGCTCTCATTGATCAGAGTTAAGTGGATTAGCCAGGCTGCTTTGATGAAGTGATAAGTGGCACCTGGGGCGAAGAGCCATTCTGGGAGCAGAGTGTTCTGCTGCATACGAATGCCAGAGCAAGGGTCGGGTCGTAAACCATGAGCTGCAAAGGCCCGGTGGGGCAGGCAGTAAAAGCCAGGTCTACCTATGCCCACCCCCTCTTAACCCAGCCAGATGGCAGGCTTAAGGAAGGAATGTGCAGATGCCAGTGGGAGGGAGACTGTGGAGATGAGCCATCCCGGAGATTGGTTTAACCAGGTCTTTCCTCTCTGCTGAGACTTCAGCCATATTGAATTTTGGAGAAATAGTGCTTTCTGGGAGACCATTGTGCCACACTCTGGAGGAAATGTCATGCTCTGCTGTGTTGCCCTGCACCTCATTAGACAGGAGTGCCCTCCTGCTTGACCCAGAGAACACTGAATAAGTATCTGAGAGGGGCAGTGCCTCTCAGATCTGCTGCTTGAACCACAGATTAAGAAGTGTCCATGGTGGAAGTTTGATTTGCCCCAACCAGGTCCTGCACTCTGACTGACTGCGCCTGCTGCACAATCTGGAACTACAGACCTGTGGATCAAACCTGCTTTAAAAGGACTAAAGAGTGGACTCCCTGCAAGCTACAGGTTAACAGAGCTCACCTTTACCATCACCATCAAGAATCCCCAGCCTGGAGAGACTCCAGTGGATTTGTAAGGGTTTTGTCCAAGTGGATTGTGAGACCCTCTTAGAGCTTTCAGACCCTTGGAGTAAGTTTTGGACACTTTGGGACCCTCAAAGGAACTTCAGGAAGAAGTTCCAGAAGTCTGGAGAACTTTGGAGCAACTTTGAAAAAAAGCACCATAAGTGGACCGCCTCGACCTGGCCAGCCAAGCTGGCTACCTTCAACCCCGAGCCGGCCTGCCCTCCAGGTTCTTCCCACTGAAAAGCTTCAGATGTCTGACTTTCAGAGTTTGACCGGGAGCAGGTCAAAACCCAAGCCAGCGAACCCTCACTGATTCTGGCCTGGTAAAGAGCATCGAGGGACCCCAGGAGAAAAAGCTCCATAAAGGAATCTAAGTCAGAATGTAGAAAAGGTGACCAGGACCAACCGCAAGACTCAAGATTCCCACCTTCAACCGCGAGCCGGTCTGGGTCTCTGGTTCATCCTGCTGGAAAGCTCCAGAGGTCTGACTTCCTTTGGTTTGACTGGGAGCTCGTCGAAAGGCAAGCCGGCAACCCCTCACCGAATCAAGACTGACTAAGAGCTTTAAGAGACCCCGGGAGATAAAACTCCAGAAAAGCTTCTAAGTCAGAAGGTAAAAACTTTGACTGAGGCCTACGGTGAGGGGTAGACGCGCAGGGCTCCATTGTGGTCAGTCTGAAACTTTGCCTTTGCCCCGGTCTATCGCGACCAGATGTCCCAATAGGTAATATAGGTTTCTATGTGCTATACAGGGCTAAATCTTTAAAAATTAATATCTCGGGTTTCCTACATTGGGATAAATTGGTGTTGGATTTTTATTGTGTGTTGTGGCTTGAGTATTTACTGAATTGGTGTTTTTAAATGCTTTACATATCTGTCTCTGAAGTTAAGCCTGCCTGCTCACAGCCAAGCTACCAAGGGTTGAGCATGGGAATCATTTTCTGAGACCTATTCTGAGCCCTATATTGTGTTAGTGGCCTTATTGCCAGTGGGAGAAATATATTTACCACTACTAATAATCCACTTTCCAACAGTGATAATGCACCAAATAGCTACCTAATGATGAACTGAAGGTAGATAGTGAAATTCAAGTCTTCCATACAATTGTCCAACTATAGGAAAGATATATAATAAATTAAAATAAGAGTTAAAGGCAGTCTATCTAAAGTAATGAGAAAGTCTAGCCAAAATAGTGATACTGCTCTATAACAACTGAAGACACAAAGTGGACATAAACACTTTGTCCCCATGTCAGGACTTTTATGCTAAAAAAATCTGTTAAATAAGGACAAAGTATGAATCTTAACCGGCAATATTTTGACGTTCAGTGCAATGTAGGAGAGGCAGTAACAACAGATACAGACAGGAGAAACTTTAATGAGAAGAAATTATGACAAGTAACAGCCTGTTAATGAACACGGTCATGTAAAAGTAGTAGTGCCCAATACAGCCATTTTATTGCAGGAAATAGAGTGGAGATTAAAAGGTATGTGGAGCAAATTACCTCGTGCTCCATGATGTACATGAGTGTATCGAATCAGTTAAGATAATTTTAAATAAAAAGACATGGAATGTTCAATCAAAACAAAAATTTCGATCTTGTTATATGGAGTAGTACTACTGAGTAGACAGTCATTTTAATTTCAGGCCTAATCCCTAAATATACATGGAAATAAGAAATAAGGGTTGATAGAAAGAGCATATATAGTACAATGGCTAATGCTCTAAAAAAGCAAGATAATACAAGCTTTAGTATTCTGTCAAACAGAGTTTCCAGAGCATCCTCATTAGGTGCCAAGTTACATTGATTGAATAGAAGGAAGAAAAATTAATACATGTAGCCACAATAAATAGTATGAATAGATTATAAACAACACGAGGTATGAGGTAAAACAGAGTAAGAAAAAAAAACTGTAATAATAATAGATGTTAATTAGTGTAACAAAAGAATCAATGAATCAGTTTTATCGTGGTTTGTCAAACACATAGAAAAACCACTCAGGACAGAGACATTCTTATTAAACTGTGAGGTAGAACAGGCAATGCACACATTTGTTAAGAGTGGGCATGTGTAAGAAAATAATATCATATGCTAAGGACCCAAATGATCTGGTATGTTTGCTACTGAAGACGCAGATGTTTTCCAAGATTATCTAATACACACAGTAGAATAACATAATAGATACAGTGAAAGATATTGTAATCACAGTTCAGTCATTTCCCATTATGCTAAAAAATATTTGTATTCATTTTGCCATTAAAATGCTAGTATAAAAAAATAACAAAGAGTTATAAGAATTATTTAGTAAGAGACTCTGATTAAGTGAAAGTACAGTTAGTTAGGACATCAGAAAATAGTGTAGTTCATTATCCTGACTCAATCCCTTATCCACAGATCATAATTTGATAATACATCTAGCTTTGCTCTTGTGTAAGGCTAGAATTTAGTCACCTCCCCAGCGTCACCATTTAATTTTATCCAGTACATGGAATTTGATGGAAATATAATCCACGGAGGCAGGCATTGTATTGTAATAATTTATCAGTGGATAGGACTCATCCTGATTTTGTATAGCTCTTATATGTTCTTGTATGCATTATTTTAAGCACTGATTGTGCTGTGAACATATATTTGTGAGTAATGGCATATAATGACGCATTTTTGCAGTTAACAAATTCATGTATTGTAAACATTTTCTCACAAATGTACTGGAATTCAGTCATTTTATCAACAGTGTAAGAACACATCTTGCATCTACAGCAGTTATGAAAACCTAGTGGTTTCTAGGGGAACCAAAATTGCTCTTTGGGTAGAAGAAAGTTGTGGCATATCATGCCACATACAGTTCTTCCCCTACTGTGGATCACTCTAGCTTTAGTAGGAATCAATTGTTTGAGCATGGTAACTCTAGTGAGAATGTGATAGTGTTTGTATAGTATCTTGCATATGTCACTACTTGGAAGATTGAAGGAAGTCAGAGAGAGGCTACGAGTGTTCTTTCTATTATGTGTTTGTTTAGATAGCAATTGGGTCCTGTGTGTCTTGGAGATCTTGAATTTTGTGTTTACCAGTATGTCACACTGTAGCCTCTGTCTACAAAGTGTGTCTCCATGTGTGACAGTTCTTGTTGGAATATAGCATCATCACTATAGTTGCATTTCAGTGTCATCATTTCTCGAAATGGGATTGATGAGGCTTTTAATTTCAAATGTGTGCTGTGGCATGTAGAATGGCATCACAAGCTGTAGCTTTCTGTATATTCTAGATGCAATGTGTCAATTCTGGTCATACAGTGTGACATCCAGCAAGTCTATGGATGTTTGACTATAGTGATTAGCAAAGTGTCTATGTCTTCAGACCAAATCATGAAAATATCATCTATATACTTGCCCTAATAAAAATAATTTCTGTAACGTGTGGTGGCACAATTTCTATAGTGTTCTTCAAAAAAGTCCATGTATAGGTTTGTATATGGTGACAATTTGGTACAGATCTCTATATCCTGTATTTGACTAAACCATTTTTGTCCAAGCATGAAGACATTGCTTTCCAGAACCAGATCGATCATTGGCATGTTAAAAAATATAGCCTTTCTCTTTGAGAGAAAATATTTGATGACATCTAGTACATAAAGAATATGCATATAGGGTAACTTGAGTAATTGCGCAAGTCCAAACCACATCCGAGACTTTGTTTAGTAAGTACCTGGTCTCTTCAATAGATGAGGGAAGAATTACCACACACGGTTGCAAAAAGTCACCAATGTATTCCAAGATTTTTTCAGTGGGAGATCCTATTCCAGAAATTATTGGCCTGCCTGGGGGAACAAGGGCAGAGCTATGTACTTTAGAGAGAACGTATATGCAAGGAAAGGTGGGAAAAGATTGATTTGAATATATCTATATTCCAAATCGGTGATAAGACATAGGTCTCTCCAGTGTTGCAACTGGTTTGTGTAATATTAGGGATAAGGTTATTGTGCATAATGATGTATGCAAGTGTGTCATTATGTTGTTTATTAATCCTATTTATATAGTTAATCGTACTCGGAATCACTATGTTATCCCATTTGTTGGCTTCCTCACAATATTATTGTTCAGCAGTGACCTTAGAGCTATACGTTTTCTGGTGGATAGGTTGTTGCAGTGTACAAAGGGATGTTTGTTGGAGTGATCCTCTAGATTGTAAATGTCATTTGTCACTAATTGATAGAACAGGTCAATATTGTTTCCTGTTGGCAATGATGGAGTAAATGTTGACTTTGGTTTAAGGCCACTTTCAATATTGAGGTCAGATGTGAAATCCAAACCCTGTAGTATGTTGTTTCAAAGACAGGTCTGAGGGCCCTGTGCCACTGATTGATAATAAAGTATGCACATTTAGTATATGTTGGATAGACATATTGCATGGTATTGCTGTGTATGGAAGAACAGATTGTTTTATCTGGAAAGCATTTTCGTCATTTGCTCTTACAGGCAAATTTGACAAGAGCGGCCTGTGCAGGTAAGAGCGGTCGCGTGGTGGGCTGGGTTGGGGGATTTGACTAACGACTACGACTCGTCGTCTGTCGAAATATCCGCCCCCCCCCACCCGGCCCCACCGCTCTTAACTGCACAGACCGCTCCTGAAATTTGAAGAGATCTATGTATACTTGTGACAGAAACCAAAACTTTGCTGAACAGGTCAATTTCATTAGTAGTCAAAATTGTGGACAATTGATTTAGAATATTGATATCAGAATGAATTGCCATATTGTCGGATACCTACACATACTGTTTGTGATGAAATCGTACCTTTATCTGTTATTTATGTTCTTTGGCACCAGATCATGCAACCACCTCTCCCTTTCTGATGTCTATTATAGCTTTTTTGACCATGCCAGGTTGATTTAAATGCCCCCCCCCATTTTTTTCCACCTTATTTCCAACTCTGAACCTGTGTAACTCCTCTAAAAGAAAGTAGAGGATGTCATTTGCCTTTGTGTGGACTCACTCATTACACTAGATACATCTGATTCACTAGTAGATGGTGTGCATGCTGGAGGGCGATCTGTCACTGGTCTGATTTTACTACTCAAGGCACAATATTACCATATTTCTTCGCATATGTGAAAATGAAGCAACTTCTGTAATCATTTTCACCCCTGGTTATCTTTTTTTGCTTCTTGTCTTTAAGGTAAAAAAGGTGTGACCCAAGTAATTTTTAAGTATTTTATCATTTGAGCACATGCTTTAGGTAGGGTCAGTGCTTTGATCTCCCACTCCAATTTCTCTATATCGAGTAGGATATTTTGTTTTCTTTTTGCATGCATGATGAGATTGTCCATCATACTGTAAGGGGAGCAGATGTTCCCCATTCTGCTACTAGGCCTTCAAAAGATTGAAACTAAAATTCTATGTATCATTGGAACCCCCTTGCATTCTATGTACTTTTTTTTAGTGTATCTGCATCCCATCATGGGAGAGTGCTTGTCTTTTCAGTCAACTGTGTTGTTGGTGATAGGCAAGACAATAGACTCTGTGAAAAGGTGCCATGGCGTAGACGTCACCTGCTGAGCAGGTGCAGGCAGCTCACTCACTGCTCTCATTTTGGCAAATGCTGCAATGCTTTTAAAGAAAACACATTTCTAAGTCCACCTTGGAAAGTGAACTACTTGTAATGATCCCACATGTTATTATGCCTCTTTCCAATAACTATGAGCATTGCTTCGTACCACAAAAATACCTGGTTCTTCTGTGCTGTAAGAAAGAAATAGTCCCAGAAAAGTGCAAATGCTGCAATTTTGGTTTTGAACTGTGTACCTGTGGTTTCAGTGTCCGATCACATTGTTCTCCAAACACTCCATATAAGTGTCACAAGCCTTTCATCAAAGCAAGAAATGGCAGCATGCCTGCGATAATGGCAGCTAGCATACTGAGTATTATCCATGGGAAGAATGGTGGCTATGTTTTCAAAATGTGTATGTGGGTCACCAGCACTCAATACATAAACAGCATGCAACTAATCACCACTGTCAATGATGAGAGGTGTTGCTGTGGACTCAAGTTAGGTTGGCGAAGACTCGCTGGCAGAAAAGACGGTCACCCTCCTCTAGCTCCCATGTGCTCTTCTCTTTGTGGTTTGTTTTCAATGCAGTCGAGAATAGATTTTTGGAGGATAGCTTGAGATGAGAAGCTCTGCACAGAGAGGCTAGGCTGCCTCTCCTACTCTGGGCCAGACTGGCTGTAGTGGGCATCGGATCTTTGCCCGGGAGGCTGGAAGTGTGGGGGCCGGTTTTGGAGCAGTGGGGGCCGGTTTTGTTACTGGTGGCTGGTTTTGCAGCGATGCTGCAATATCGGCCCCCAGTAGTAAAAGCAGCAGTGCTGGGGACCGGTTTTGTTAAGCAGCAGTGTTGGACAAAAGTGGCAGGGCCATGCTCCTACTGACCCTGGGGAAAGCTCTTTGTGGGGTTGTTGTCCCATCTCAGCTCTTTGTACCCTTACCTGTCCCCCCCAGAGGGGCCGTTGCCAGCCTTCTGGTGCTGAAGTGGATAGAAAATGCTGTTGTTTTAATCAGTTCCAAACATGCCACAGAAATGGCCTCATAATTCCAGAAACAGAAAACAAAATGAATGTGGTGCCAGGCAGTCACTGGGTGAGTAGTGAGGATAGATGGTTTTTAAAGACAACAACTTCTTTGAGTTTGTAGCAGGGTTACCTTGCCTGCATTGTCTTTCCATGAAGGGCATTATCCGTTTAAAAGAACCTCTGCCTTTTTGGCAAGCAGGGATTTTATCTTTGATTTTGTTGAGTGAACAAATCTCTTTAAAGCATGAATATTTGCCTCTAGGTCTTGCGGCCAGTGCAGTCAATATAAGCCAGTGGGTCAAGGGGTTTGACAAAAGTGTTTCTCCATTGTGCAGCTGAGTAGGTTGTAAGCATTTTTGAGTGGAGCTGTTTCAGGTACTGCAATACTAGGTAGATCCTCTTTAATATAAGTGTAAAAGGATGTGAGATCCTACTGTCAACCAGTAGTAAGCCGTAAAGCAGACTGAGGGTAGTTCATCATGGCTCTGTGCTTTTGCTGGGGTTGGAGCACACTGGTTCTAATTCATGTCCTCAAGTTAACCTGGCTATCTCTGCTCTTGTAGCCTGCATTGAGGTTACAAAGCAGCATCTCAGGAAGCTGAATGTTAAGAGACAGTCTGAGGCACATTGAAAGCAATTCATTGATAGGTCCTCAGACCTTCTGGATCTAGGACACACATCTGTTACAGCAGTCTCTGTAAGTATATGCCTGGACTGAAAGCCTTCTAGACAGCTCCAACCAACTACTGCATTCACATAACTGTGTGCGAATCACCCCAATCCTGCAGTGAGAGAGAGGGTGAGTAGACAGACCCCAAACTAAGTCTCTCTATAAAACCATGTGCATGAAATCTCATACAAAGGTGTGCAGTGGCTTCTTGAATGTCACAATGACTCTTTACTCTTAATGAACCACAATGTTAATCTTGAGGGATAATTTGGTGTCAGATACGAAGAAAATGGCGTCATGTGTATACTAGAAGCTAGATTTTAAATTAGAGTCATTGGATTGCAGAGTAGGTTCCAGAAAAAGGTGAATTGTTAATACAATTTAAAAAAATGTATTTGTTCATTTTAGAAGTTCATTAGGGTAAGCTTTCAGTCGAGTCCATGACCACAGTACCATATGCAGTTAGTGAACCGCATAGCAGAAACTATGAATTAAGCCTTCTCATGCTGCAGTGTTATCAGGAGCTCCTGGTACTGGATGCATACTGATGATGGCATAGATGATGGTGCTGATGATGCTACAGTTATCCAAATCACGACAGAGTGACGTTGGATAGACCTGATAATCTATCACTCTAGAGAGTCATCCTCTTCCATGAACATAACGTTGCACCTTAAAGTATTGAATTAGATTCTTTCCTGATTTTGAAAACGTTTTGGTTGCTTTAAACTTCTCTGCTGATTTCTAAGTGCCCCGAATATTTCCACTTAGAAACTCCTTGAGATACTTGAGCTTTTAGTAAAATCACTAGGATGAGACAAAAACCCTCCATGACATGTCAGCTCTCCTCACTCTGGGGATAATTTCGTCCAGCTGCTGGAAGCCCAGTTGATCATGACCTAGGGTGAACTTCTAGTTAATAAAGACTTTTGAGAAGGAGACATACTATGGAGAGCCTGGAGGAATGGTCTGGCTACAGAGAAGTAGCCATGCCAGCAATTCCCACGTCTTTAGATAGTGAAAGAAATGTACTTGCATGTAAGAAACAGCCAATAAGAAAAGATCGGAAGAAAAAATTCTAACAATACAATTTTGAGAAGGGGGGTAACAGGACCTTAATGTACATCCCCAGCAGCCCTGGTCTTCTCTACAGGAAGGGGGCCCCCTCAGCTTGACTGCGTAGTGTGTGTCTCTCTAAACAAGCTGCGGTGTGCTGCCTGCTTTGGACTGAGACAGCGCTGGCCCCAATAAAGTATTTGTTTCTTTTCAGTCTGAGTCTGCCAGGCACCTCACAGGAGTGGGTGGGTGGCCCCTGAGACAGAGAGTCTTCCACAGAGCACTGATCGTTTTAGAGGGAAGAGGCAGCGCAGAACTTACTGGAGGAGATGTAGGTGTTGCCCCCCCCTTGACTGGGAAAAATGCCAGCCTGCTCTTCACATTTTAAAACTCTGCAAAAGCCTACACACAATTGTTAAGTAAAACTTTATATGAAATCATCTTTATTCATTTTAACATTGCCTTTAAGTCTTTGTTTACTTAAGTTATCAGTCGGGTGTCATTAGGTCTGCTGTGGAAAAACATTTTAAAGTGTTTCCTTCTTACATTAACTGTTTAAAGTATGTACTGATAAGGAGAAAAACATAAGGCCAGGACAGGAAATGCTAGTAATTGCAGGTGATTTCACAATGTTGCCATTAAAGTATCTGATGGAAATCCAGAGTTCTTATTTTCCTCAGGCATGCTTTGAATAACTTTAAAAAATGTGTCAGGCCAAACTTGCAAGCAATATGCAATACATATAATTTAAAAATAATTGACAAATGTATACCAATAAAAGCAAGCATTGAAAACGGAAGTGAAAAGCTTTACTGTAATATTTACAAATGATTCAAGTATTTTTTTAAACCAAAGTAAAGCCTCTGCGTTCCATAAAATAATTCACTGAATTCAATATTTAAATAACCACATTAAGTTGCAGGATTCTAAAGCAGAGATCTCAACCTTCTCTTGTCAGATGTGTCTTGGTTTTTAAACCTAGCTCTGGCTAATTTGTTTTTCCCATTATAGGCAGGACTACAATTACCACAATGCAATGCATTAACTACTCATAGCTGAAATTGAAAAATGTGAGGTCACTGTGTGAGGTCTAATTGATAATTTCTTTTACACATATGGAGCATGGAAGCCTTTTGCTTTATTGTTTCCACAAAGTGTTTTCATACTGGTAGCTCCCATAGCAAGAATGTACAGCAGCATTGGTTATTTTAGTTTCCAAAATAAAATCCTTTCCTCGTGTATAACAAGGCAGTCAGTGATATCAAGGAAGTGCCTAAGGGGCTGTGTGGATGGCATCAAGCTCATGATTTTATTGGGCAGGTGATGACAGTGGCAGGTGGCCGTAAGTGAATTATTGCTGAAAGGGGAGTCATAATATTGTGAGAGGGCCAAATAAAGTCAATTTGAATTGCTAGGTAAAATTCCCGACACAATTAGGGTAAGATACCCGTAAAGGGTTCTTGAATGTGCATCAGAGAAAATTCCTGCTACATGTGCATAAAAATTATCTTCTTGCGTCAAAGACAACGTTTTCTCTAAGGTGGCAGTCAGAGTGTCACACACAAGGCCTGAAAATGTTGTATATTAGCTGCTGAAAAACAATGATATGTCACATATAAGATGACTTAAACTTGGTGGCCCTGTTTGATTTAGTTTATTGCTTATGTAGGGGACACCATGCCCACATTTAACTAAGGGGAGGAGTTCTGTAGGGACATGTGATTTTTTTTATTCCAAGGAGATGCTTTGAAAAGGTGACCGCATCTCTTACACTGAATGTGAACCCCTTAACAAGTAATTACATTTTTTAAGCAGGGCCATTGGAAATATGCAGCATGGAGGGATCAAATTATGCAGCAGGGTTGACTAAATCATGCGGCAAGAAAGGGCAAATTACGTGACGTAATTGTCACATTTTTATGATAGTATTACTTCATAATTTTGTCATTTCTTAATGAGTTAACACTGCCTGGGCAAAAGGTTGACCTAATTTGTACCAGTTCAACATACAAATATAGTAAAAAGCAATAGAAAGGTGGCTGGTCACCTTCTGCATTCGGCCTTCTACTGCATGTCCTGACTGTATCCCCTTTGATCTTTATGCCTCCGAGCCCAATATTTGAGATACTTATTTAAGTCTCTTATCAAGGGCAATTTTAAGAGAGTGTCCAATACCTGAGACTTGGCACAGTGCAGAGGTCGTACCGATTTATAAGAAAGGTCAGCGGGACGAACCCGGGAACTATAGACCTATTAGTTTCATTGATGGGCTTCAAAAGATCTTTTGCCGACAGATCCTGGGCAAAGAATCTGAATGGGCACTGTCAAACAATATATCCACAAACCTGCAAGTGGGCTTTCGCCCAAAAGTGAGTACTCCCGACCAAATCTTCAGGTTCAATTCAATATACTGGGAAACTGTTTTACTAGGGAAAGGCCACTTGTACATTATTTTTGTTGACCTTAAGTCAGCTTTCGACATGGTCCCAAGATATAAATTGTGGGCAGTGCTGGGTAGCATGGGAGTACCAAAAAAATCTTTGATACTCTAATAAAAATTCACGCGAACCACCAAGCATGAGTGAGATATGAGAGCAATGGGGAACAAACAGACTCCTTTAGAATAGAGAAGGGAGTGCGGCAAGGCTGTCTTTTAGAGCCGAATCTCTTCTCTCTATTTATTAATGATCTGGCAGAAACCTTACATTTTCAGAACAATGATGCCCCTAGGATTGGTGGCGCGAAAATACCTACACTATTATTCACGGACAATACCCTCCTTATATCAAAATCCCTAAAAGGCCTCCAAGCTATTTTAAATCATTTTGTGTTGTTCTGTGCTGACCGTGGCTTAGAGCTGATCATAAGCAAGACTAAATATATGGGGTTCAATCCTTATAAATCAGATCACTCAAAAATACTTGCTCATAACACACCTGTAATGCAAGTTTTTGACTTCATTGATCTGGGGGTGACCTTGCCCCATAATTTCAGCTGGAAGGCCGAGATAAGTAAAAGTGCGCTGAAATTACAGCAGGGGCAACTTTAAAGATGGTAAAAAAAACTGAAATCAATAAGTGTAATGCCCGCGTTAGAGTTATACAAGATAAAACCTCAAAGCGCCGCCCTTTATGGCGCAGAACTCTGGGGCAACATAGCCGTCAATGAGCTATCTGTGGTTGAGAATAGGTTTCTTAAGTATCTAACGAACTTCCCACATAGTACTCTAACTCTCCCATTGATGCAAGATATGGGCCTTTACTCATTCTCATTTACCATTCAGCTGAACTGTTACTATTCTGGAATAAATTATAGATAACCCTGGAGCTCGAATCTTACAGATCGCCGCTCAAAGAAATTAAAAAAAACTGCTGGACACCTGAGTATACTATGGTTGCTCTATGTAAAGAAAATGTGCCAATCTCTTGCCATTGAGAGTCTCTGGGATAGCCCAGATGATTCTCATTTGGTACCAAGGCAGTTGATTAAAGACCGGGGTAGGGACTTTCTTTGGGGTGAAACAATCAAGAATTGTAAATCAGGGAGCCTATCAGATCTATTTCTTGATCACAAGATTGTTCGATCTTATGAACCCAAGCTAGATGTTATTCAGAGTTCTCTCCTTAGACAGCTATACCTGGAGCTCAAATATGGGACCTTGCCTGCGTTTGAGTTCACAGTTGGTTGGGCAAAAACTAGAAAGTCTAGTAGTTATCTGCCCTGTTTGTGACAGTGCTCCTGAAACAATTGTTAATTTTATATTCTTTTGTGAGGCATATAGGTTCCCAAGGAGAAAGTGGATTATTCCAATGTGTCACCTTCTAGGTATAATGTCTCTTGGAATAGCCCTTAGGATACTAAAAGCAGACACACTGGAGGTGATTGTTGTTAGTTTAGCTAAATTCCTGCACGCTGCCTGAATAATTCGCAATCAGCAGAAAGATTGTTTTGTGTGAACCCAGTTGCAGTTTACTAGACGTTTTCTTTTATTCTTGGATGAATTATGCAAGAACTGTGTAGCTACCTTGACTACTTAATAATTCTATGGGATCTTTCTTCTGCTGATTCTCTAGTTTGTTTTCAATGTGATAAGGTATTAGTAAAGATGCTGCCATTTTTTATTCCATTTTACCATTATATTGCATAGAGTGAATTTTAATATGGAACGTCATGTACAATAGGGCTGTGGTATCACTGATTTTACTAGATCATTTCCTATGTTGATTTTAAAAGAATCTGTATTTTATTCTATTAATGTATTTATGACATTGAGTATTTTGATGTATGTTTTATGGATTAATAATCCAAAATAAACAAATTACACACACATACTGTGTGTCAAAACATCACTTATGTTTTAGTAACTTTTGATCTGTTTGAGTGAGAAACAAATTTTGTTTTGCTAAAATCTGTAGCTTATGCAGCAGATGATGAGTTATGTAGCAATGTGGAAAACGACGCAGCTGCAGAAACACATAATTCCAGTGGCCCTGTCTCTTACCCAAAACAGCAATCGCCCATATTACCCATGCCTGCACGGGCCATTACACGCATCTGCATTATGTTCTCTATGTGTTTTATTATAAGCAAAGTTTAAAATACCACTAGCCAGACTACCATTGGTGTCCATAGAAGTGAACTTCAGGGGGAGCACACATTTAGTCACAGATAAACTGGTGCTACACCTGGGCACTCAAAATAAGGCATTAAATGAAAAGGGAAACTGTCAGTCTCGTAGAATGGGAGCTCCGCGAATTTATGGTAGATTACCTTGCCCTGCCAAAATAGAAATAACTTGCTTAATCTTCACCTTTTGATGACTAGATTTAATTTGTATCTGCACATCCCTTGCAAACCTACTCCCCTATTTATGCATGAGTGAGAGGAACATTCACTCAGCCCCAAAAGTTACATTTTATTAATATTAATAATATTATAATAAAAAGTATGAGCTTGGTTTTCAGTGTGCTTGTATGTATAGCATGCACATCCCACAAGGATAACTTTTTTCTCTTTGACGCTAAACGTATCTTGTAAACTCCTGCTGATGTTATGTGGATGCAGGCGGCAAAGGTGAAGCACTTCTACATGGTGGTTGGCGTCTGTGAGGGATTGGCATAGTAGGCCCCCCCACACCATTCCTTACCAGGGGCCCTGCTAAGGTCTTGCTACACCACTGGGTGTGGAAGTGAACTCACATGTGTGCACTCTTGGAACAATGATGCACGAAACAGTATGGGTTCCTGGGGTTCTGAATACATGTTTTTTTTTACAAGGTACAGGGAAACGAAAGGCGGATCGAATTATCAGAAACTGGTCTCTTCAGGTATTGGAAAGTACTAAATTGGAGGATCCGGCTTCTGCCCGTGGATCATTTTTAAGCTTATACAACAAACCTTCTTCACCAAACCCTACAGTCTCTGCTAGCTGGCATAAAATAAGATCATAGAAGTGTGGTGACTCTTGACATGGTGCACTGCAGGCTGGGCAGGATCTTTGGGCATAGCATGGCAGGACATTTAGGTTCTTCATAGCACCGGAACTCAGTCTTTCATTTAATTGACCCACAATGTGATGTGAAATACTTGGTACATAATCATCTAGTAGGCTTTATTTTCACAAATTCTAATAGCTAATTTATTAGCACGTTGGCCTTTTAACAGCATGGTAATAACAGAGTATATGGCTGGCATTTCATTACACAGTATTTATGGGGTACTTAGTGGATTAATCAGGGTGCCATTTCATGCGGGAATACAGAGTACCTGACAGTTGTCTCATTGAGTTTAATCTATTGGCTATTTCATGGCCTTTCATGCTTTTTCATAGTATTATATATCGTGTGTTAAGCAAGTTTCTGTGCTATTGACATTGCAGTACACATGCCTTCATGGGCATTAATGGTACCAGATCATTTGATTATTTAAGTTTTCCTATCCGATGGCAAAGTCTTTTGTATGCGATCTGATGGGTTCAGCATTGCAGTATATCTTATGGGCGTCTTATGACGAAGTGATGTGGTATGCTGCCTGAAGGACGTTTCTGATGGGCATATCATTCATTGCACAGTATTTGGTAAGCCTTTTTTGGGACTGTACCTATATATTTTTTGATGGCAGAATGACCGACGTTCATGTCATGTGGCAGTATCTGATGCAACAAGGGGGCATAACATGAAGAGCTGTGCTGGTTTTAAGTTTGATGTGTCTAAAGCGAGGAGCTCCGGGACACTCTTGAGTAGCTGTGTGCTTTATAAATCTCTAATTGATTGATTGATTGAAAGTATATTCATATAACTTTTAATTTCTCTGAGTTAATGTATAAACTTTAGACAGAACAAGTCAGACACAGAGAGAGGCAATGTCTGTTCATAATTTCTGACTTGTGTTTGGTGGCAACCCCGCAGTGCGGGGATGCCCCCGAGCTCTAGTGGCCCCCTCAGCACAGTACCCTGGCCTGAGTGAGTCCGGAGGGGGCCCCTCCAAGGTCTTTGCTAGAGTGGCCCCTCAAGTTTGTTATGCCACTGCTTCTGTAATTTTCATTTCGTGCATTGCCACAATATGTATGAGGTTCAGTATCCCCAGACACATTTTCCAGTTTATTAACATTGTTCTGTCCTGTTGATGCCCATGGATGATATAGATACAATATTTTTCTGACAGTTTATCCTCCTGATGTAGTGCTTTTTGCGTTTACTCGGTCTCTTGAAAACACGATTTCAGAGGAGCATTAATTTCCTAACATGGTAGAGGTGATTAAAAGTATGTTGACGCCTCAGAACTTCACCCTGCTTTATTCTCCTAGCACATTATTATTGAGGAGTAAGATTTCTCATGGCAAGCTGCCAAGGTAGATAATTAATTGAGGTTCAATAAACTAGTCACATTTTTATTGTAATATGGTATTCTAAGGGTATTTTATTTATTATGCCATAGTGTGTGAAATCCAGGGTTTGAGTTGTATCAATGGGAGCCCTTTACCCTCAAATTGGTTACGAGGACCGCTTTTACTACTTGCCTTTCAGGATAGCAAGGTAGCGCAGTACAAGGCTGGCTCAGAGAGGTACTGCGGGCGAGAAAATCAGAACCCAGCAATGCACAACAGTAACACTAAATAAATCATTGTCCAGTCAGCACATTTACCGTTATATAGGAGAAATGTCTTCATAAACACTTATTTAAATACCATGCGAGCAGAACCCTGTACCCAAAATTTCTAATAACCCAGAATTTACTACAGGCAGCTCTGTTCCAGTGTAGATCTTGTGCTAATCATAAGTAAATGGAACCACTCAATAACTGACTTCTAGATCAGGGAAACGTTAAAGGGATTATTACAAAATCTCAAAATTACGCTGTAAAGAATAAATGAATGCAATGAAGGTTCAAATGCAAAATACAAAGTAGTCAGAAATCAGAAATATTCTAAGTCCCAAATGAAAAGCAAAATCATAAAAGAAACAGACATCATTCCTATTAGAAAGGAAAGTAATCTCTAGTTCACCCCTAAATCAAGGGGTTCTTATACACAATTATAACACAACGCATGATGAGAAAATGCAGTCTCATCATGGCATGATCAAAAGTAACAAATATTGGACAATTCAGAGTTTAAATTGTGATTATAATGCTTATAACACTAACCCATGTTTGAGAAAACATTGAGCTGCTTCTGCACTGTTGCTTTCCAGAGATGCGCACGATAGTATCAAACATTAGAACAATGAACCACGCACAAGTGAAACTCTGCTAACTTCAGCTGACTTTCCCTCTCAGCCCTGGTGATCTCCTGACTTGGGTCTCTTTGTCTCATGAACAGCCTCTGCAGTTCCCCCACAGTAGATAACACTCTTTATCTGCCGTCCTCAGCCACCCAGGTCTTGAGCCTTTTGCAGGGTAACTGTGCTCACCAGCAGACGTCCAGTGTTTTGTGACTTTGATTGGCTGCAGAGTGTTCTGCACTTCTTTTTTATCCTTGTATTGAAATCCCAAGCTTAGAGCTGGAGCCAGCAGTCAGCCTGCGGAGATCATCTCAGGGTTTCTGCCTGAATAAACTACTTGTTAAATTCACCCACACATGCATAGCACAATGGATTAGCATTACATAAACCACCCTCCTCGTTGAAGGCAAAACATCTATTCACGTTCTGCCCATTCTTCGACTCCACCCAGGCTCTAGACACACTCCTCACTTTAAATGGTCCTATGAACTTGGAAAACCCACTCCTCACGTTTTCCTAGTTTACTTTGGAACTCCACCTCTGACTCCTTAGGTCACCACTGTCAGCTACTGTCCTAGTGGCACAACTTCTCAAACACCCAGAAACCATTTTAGAATTCACACTGCTATCTCTCATTAACTGAAAAGGAGTCTTCCCATAACCCTCATTGACCAGTCTGCCTTGGGTCCATACCATATCTGTCACTGCACTTTCGATGTCCCCCTAGAATTGATAGCCATTTCCATAGAAGCTTTAACTAACCTGCCCATCCTTTCGGCTGCTGATTATACAAAGCTGTCCTGGTGTGTTTGACACCACATTCCTCAAAGAAACACTGCATTTCACTCAAAGCCAACTGAGGGCCATTTTATGTGACAAGAAATGAGAGAAAACCTTCGCTGCTACAAATATCTTTGGGCCGTTTATTAATGGATTGGGAAGATTTGGACCTCATAAACCCAACTTTTAACCATCTAACAAATGCACATCCACTACTATAACTGCTTACCAAAGATGTTCAGGCAATGACCAAATGGGACTAATGAAGAGAAGCCAAATTGTGTTCCCAAGTTGTACCCGGGTTCCACCCCAACTTGTCTTCTGCCATTTTCCACCTTCTTACATACCAGACACTCAACCCTCTTTTTTTGGTATGCACTTCCTGACCGGGCCACCAAAGGTTTTCCCCTCAGTTACTTCTTTATTAATGTCTAACCCAGGCGACTCTCATCGGCCAAGCTAATCATTTAAAACCTAACCCAGTCCTCTAGGCAATACAGCAGGACCAGTTAAACAGACGCCCTCAATACCCCCTCCTTCAGGGCACCTCAGTATGCCCACCCTCCACTAAGAATGATAGTAAATTAGTGAGCTATTGTCACCTGCTCAGGGGAGAGAGAGTCCCAAATGTTCAGGAGCACAAGGCAGGAGTGGGTGTACTTCCATGGTTGCTGACAACATTCACAGCAGCAATAGTCCATTGTCATTCCTATACAGGCTCGTTTTCAGTTCTTCTTGCCTGTGCAGGGGATTTTGAAGGGAGGTGGAGAGTTCTGTGATAGGTGCAGCCCCTCCCCAAACTAGTGATACCACATTATCCCTACACTTCTAACTGATACCTAGGAAACCAGCCCCTTTCCTGCCCCTTTCCTGTACAACATAGGGATAATACAGAAAATAGCAGCCCTCTTCAAAAAAGAGAGCACCTCATTCTCTGGGCATGTTGCTACCTAAGCGGGCCTGGACTCCTCCCTCCAAAAACATCAAAGGAACAGATTGCCGGGCAGCAGAGTCAGAAGTCTTTCCCTACCTTTTGTTAGAACTTGGATCTTCCCCTACCTTAATTAACATGTGGTTACTGATGATCAGCAATGGAAATTCTAACTCTGCTGCCTTCCTGCAGCAGGAGAATTGCAATGGAATAACTTTTATCTGCTAGGTGATGGAGCACAGTAGTTAAGTCACTCAGTAAGGTAGCTCAAAGGGCAAATTTTACCGATGGCTAGAGAAATAATTTTCTTAGACTTTTACACCTACTATAAATATGACCTTAGATATGAATTCCACCTGGACTGGTGCCAACAGGCAACACAGACAGTATATCGCTCCAGGGGTTGCCTACGTAAATTTCAAAGAACATGGGGTCAATGGATGCACTATAGGGGGGTGCTCAGCCAAACTGGGGAGGGGGCGGGAAATGTACTTGATGCTGCATGAGGGAGGTGGGGGAGATGGGAGTAGTTAGGCATCAACGTGGGTTCCGATGAGGTTTAAACAAGCCAAAAATGATATTGTAAAGGAGATCTAGCCCCCCACGAGGGGCCTACGCATGGAAACTTGATCCGTTTTAATTGTTGTGTGTCATGAATCAACTACTAAATAAAAAGATGTTTTAAAAAAAGATATGAATCCCATGTCCAGGTTCCAGGTATTCAAAACTTCTATTCTGATCCTTGCACCGTGTGCCAATCTAAAGTTACACTATAAGCATTAAATGAACAAAACCAATTGAATTAAAGCAATTTATACTGAGTCCCATCTGCTACAGACCTGCCTGTGTTAGGATACTTGGCTGAGTCAGACAACAGTCTTCCTTGCTCAGCCTACATGTAAGCACATGCATATCATGAACAATTTCTTCAAGTCCAAAAACAGAGGTCCAAAAGCAAAAATAACTGTTGATTTTCACAGGTTGAACCCATTACCATTACACACAGTAGATCTGATATTAGCAATATAATAATAACAATAATTATTCATTAGTGCCCTCTTCTCATTGTATTAATATTGGTTACTATCCTATGTTAATTGACCACCCTGTGAATTGGGACCAAGCTGAAGGTGAGGGCTCATGATAACTGGAAGGGCAGTTAGCTGCTATCACCCAACAGCATGTGGGAAGAACATCTGTTGAATGCCATCCGGCAAAAGAAAAAATACACACCAACTCCATATGACTACATCATAACCATGAACCTACAATGCAGCAAACAGTAGTTGGTGTCTGTATTCGAAAAATCTGATTGGCTGAGCCAAGAGGACACACACACACCTTCGACCACAGGGATGCCTTTATGCATTATGCCTAGAAGGGTTTTGTGGCCATCTCTCAAAACTGAACCAATGCTTCTGTGGACAAGCAAGGTAACTCAAACAGAGATGTTTAAATGGTCTGCACCACAGATGCAAAGCCATCTCTGCATCTACCTTTTGAGAGGGCCCTGTCATCCTTACCTCCCTCCCTGATGATGTGTGTTGCTAGACACAGTACCTGACATTCTGAGTTCTCCAAGAACCCTGCCTCCTGTTGGAGGCAAGGGGTGTGTTTGTAGTAATTCACAAGCGAATAGATCACCCCATTGGGGAACATGAGTAGGAGCACCTTGATTCCTCATCTGACTTCATGTTCTGTTGCACTGTAAAATTGCATAGGAGAGTGGGATCTGACTCTATCAACTCTTTTGGGGTAACATAGACCATAGTCATTATCTTAGTAACTCCCCAGAAGTAACAGTAGGCCAAGTACTAATGTGCAATTTAATATATTTTCTTTGTAACCTGCAGTCTGTTTAGTGCCTCAATGTTGCCTTTGACAAATTGATCAACTGAAAATAATATTGATGGGCAAACACGTCATCAAATCATTTGCACATAGGCATGGCAGGGAGGTATAAAACACTGTCCATACCAGAATTGGCTGTATAGGATATTGCTTCATTAACTCTTCAACTAGAGTATGTACATAATATCCGTGGGTCACCAGCCTCATCTTAAACCTGGTTTTATCATTAGTGTATGCGGTCAGAATCATCTAGTGCAAGCCATAGCTCAGGCACCCTGAAATGTCATCACAGGCTGTTGTGGTTGGTGCTAATTAAGAGAGTAAGTGGAGAGAAAAGAGTCATAATGTAACCTCCCAGTTGTCGAACTGAAAGTAGCTGATGCCAAAGGGGGAGTTTCTTTCAGTTCTCCTGAGGATTTCATTGTACTAATAGTCTCTAAGGCAACGGCGGCTCCTCTGCTATGGCGGAGGAGGGTTCCCCCCTACCCCCGCCAGCAGCCTAAAAAGATAAAAAATAAAACAATAATAAACCTGGTTTATTATTGTTTTATTTTTTTTCTAGCAGCTGAGTTTTGGGGATGGGGCCATCATGGGGGCAGACACAAGAGGAAGTGTTTTGCACTGGTGTCAGTACGCATGTGGGTTTGGCCCGCCGTCTCAGGGCAGCCAAATGGGCATGCGCACTGAAGCTGTCTCCGACCCGTGCTTCCTTGCCGGGTTGGAGACAGCAGGCACAGGCTCCCAGTCTAACTGGAAGCGCAAATTCACAGCGCTCAGGCCAATCCTAATGCTGCTTTCATGCTGCCACCAGCAGCATGTGAGCAGTGTCAGGATAGCTTGCAGTTGAGTCTGTGAGTCTGTGCCTGTAGTGGAGAGGAGCTTTTGTGTTTCGGTGATCCGGCGATGCGGCAGGTAAGTTATTTTTTTTTGTTTATATGGGTCGTCTGCCCTTCCCCTCCCCCAGCTCCTCTCGCCACTCTCCTGAGGTAGTTTTATGTTTAGGATACTACCCACGGCTTTTGTCAAGCTTATCCTAAGAGAGGGTTTAGGCTCCCAGTTTGTGCTGAATCCCACCTTAGTGTGAGGCTGAGGATTGAGAGGTGGGCTGAAAGGTGGCTGTGGTTTCAAAGCTGAACAATAGAGTCCCATTTGATAGTCATGTGTCAGGGATAACATTCCTTGACCTGACAAGACAAGTGCAGGTAGGGCTTCATGACGCATGTGAAAGACTACGAGATGGAGATCTATGTGCTGGGAAATACTACAACTACTGTGGAAAAGAGTAAAAACTACAGTGAAATGGGCCATAACTGTGAAGAAAGTGTGGCTGAGCTAAGTAATAGTTCACCTAAGTAAATGGACTCTACATCCAGTGTGCACCCTATATCTAGTAGGTTAACCGAATTTGTCTGAGCAATATTGTGTTAATATACATTAGGTTAGGTAGGTAACCAGGAGAACATGGATCATATATGGGTGATGGTTTGCATTCCTAGTAAGGTAATAGTTTTCTCAGATTCAAGATTTCAGTTTCCTTTGAGCAAAATAGACTCTTAGTCATGTGGTATTGTTTGCAGTTTGGCTAAAGGAGTTTTTTCATGAGGAAACGTGTTTGTGATACAAGCTTTGTTGTAAAATATCACTACAAGAATCTTTATACCGAATAATTGGATAAGGAAGGAGATCATTTGGGAAGAGTGTTCACAACAGAAAAGAGACAGTATGAGTGAGACCAGATCAGAATACTGCAGTACACCCAAACATTAATATCTGCCTTTTGAAGTAGCATTAATGAATACAGAAAATAGGAATCGTCCAAAGGGAAATCGTATATAAGTATTTATATATTTTTATATATACATATGTATTCTGGCAAACTGGAGGTACTTCATAACAGTAGAGAGTTGAAATTAGGGTCCACAGACAGCAAATTTCCTGTGATAATTCCTTTAACACAGCTACTTTCAGTTCGACAACTGGGAGGTTACATTATGACTCTTTTCTCTCCACTTACTCTCTTAGTTAGCACCCACCACAACAGCCTGTGATGACATTACAGGGTGCCTGAGCTATGGCTAGCACTAGATGATTCTGACCAGAAAGGCATGCAGATATATACATGCTGGAAATGCACTCTCTTCAAGTAAGCACACAAATGGTGTACCGACGCATGCTCAGATTAAGTAAAACCAGTAATGTCACTGGGCCTGCTGTACTGATTTTGAAGCAGTCTTCACATATAAGCACTTGGACCAGTAACCTAGTGAGGGTTTCACTATGCAGTATAGGTAATTAAGGTGGCTGCTCTGCCCCTCACTCCTGCTGCCTTAAGTCAGACACTACAGAGCAGATTTATTACGGTTTTGCGTTTTCTTGCACCATGCAAGGGGAAGCAGGGCGATGCAGAACCTGGAATGAGATTTACCAAGCCACGCAAGGCCACCTTGTGTGTCTTGGTAAATCTGGAGTAACAAAAGGCAGCGCAAGTCGCTGCCCTGTGTTACTCTGCATGATGGGGGCATTACATGGGTGAGGCGTGTGTATTCTCAAGCATCCAGTGGCTTAACAAAACTTGAGGGCCCCCCCCTACAAAGTACATGGAGGTGGCCACCCACACTCTGGACCCAGTCAAGAGCTCTCAGGCCAGGGGCCCGCCGTCCGTGCACAGTGCTGGAGGGGTCCCCCTGGAGCCCAGAGGCCCCCCGCACCCTATGTGTTGCAGGTGCTATTGCTACGCCACTGCAAGCATCCACCCATGTAGTCTGAAGCATTCCCAGAGTTACCAACACTGATAGACCTGGGAATGCATTAGAATTGTACGCCTTCCCACCAGAGGTCCAACGAGGAGAAATATCTTTACTTCTCATTGTTGTTTACTCTTTCCAAGTGTGCTGCATTTTGAAGCACACTTAGAAAGAGGACAATGCCTCCAATGATTTTTTTGTACAGGAAGGTGTCCTTTCCTGCATAAAAACAATCCTGCCTGTAACGCAGGCACACTTGCTCCATGATGCAAGGTGCCGGCATTGGTGCTAGGCTGCAGATTGAGCCCCACTGCAGGCAGAGGACAGAAATGCATCATATCTTTATATGTATGGTGCATTCCTGTCCTCTCCCTTTAACGCAGCGCAGAAGGTTGTCATTTTGCATTGCGTTGTGTAAAAAAGTTTTAAATCTGGCCCTACAAGTTTTCAATATATGGCTCAATATCGGGAACGAACGCACATCCCTCTGTCTGGGAAACCAAACTACCAGTGCTCACTTTGCCCATGAAGATGAAAGGTCACAAATGTTGGAGAAAGAGCAAAGGGTTGTTATTTGTGACTGAAATCCATTGACACACAGAACAGGGACACATAGACAGATTGATGCTAATGCAAAAGAAGATTACGAGTTATACACAACAAGGTACTTGCATAGGTATAACGAAGAGTAACCATGCACAAAATATTTGCTTTATTATAGAGCTTGTGTTTGTCCCTGTAATGGATTTTTAGTATTAGAACGCCAGCCAAAAGAAAGCAAGATAGAGAGCCAATTAAAAAGACCTTCCAAGGTAAATGACAGGGATTCAGCGCTGTAATGTGAATATTTGGACAATACACACAAAAAATGTGAAATGAAGCTAAGAGACAAGCCTTTATATTTAAGGAAAAGGCTGACCACCCCTTTCATCTAGCACGTGCTTGATTCAGAATTCCTAATAAACTAACGGGTTACAGGGAGAATGAGCCATATTTACCCATGACATTTGCTTTCATTTTACGAGATATTCTTATCTCTGATGCTTAACCACAAATTACTCTTTTTCTTTCCCTTATTGGTAGCGAACATTAACTAATTATGAACTAGACAGCCCTGCATTAGGCATTGGACTAACGCATTTCAGTGTGGTGGTCCGCATCACTGCACTGAAATGCATTGTCACGCATATATAGTGTCTCCGCTGAGCTGCCAAGTGGCCCGAGATGCTGCTCCGCAGGCTTGGGGGCTGGCTGAGCTAAAGTGCAACAGTGTAACACTATGAATTCATCACTCTCACAGTTATAGGCGGGTGGGTGGCGCGGCAGTTGAAATCAGTCTCTTTTTGGTGCTTCCTGCTATCATGAGCTCAGCTCGCTGCTGTAAAGATGAATCCCGCGACGCTGACACAGCTGGGCCCAGGCAGTGCGGTGGGCCATCGAGAGTGGCGGCTGAAACACATGGCTCGCTCCGGCGGAATGGTGGTTAATCGTTTGCAGATCAGCTGCCAAGGGGACTGCAGCTAGTAAGTAGATGAGATGAGTGAGCCCTAGTGGCGGCCTCCAGCCACCAGGCACAGTGGCGACCCAGGCCGGTCACCCGTGTACGGAATGGCAGCTGCTCTTGCCGGCACCCCTCGTTGCAAAATTAAGTAAGTGCCCGTGCATTTTGCTAACCTTGAGCGAATAAAATGTGTGGATGAAAAAAGGCCTGGTAATTATAAATAACACATTGGGATGCCTGAACTTATTCCTTTGGTGTTGGTGCTTCCAGGAGCAGGAATACCTATGCAGGAGTTTTGCACATCTCGGATTCAAGCTCTCCCTATGCTGGTATCTTGGGAAATGTCTGGTTGCAGTAGGGTTTTTTTTGTGCCCCTGGTGCCTCTTTGGCGTCTTTGGTTGCAGGCCCTAGGGGTCTTCAGAGTGGCCGGTCAGTGTTCCCACTCTCTGGGTCCAATACAAGGTGTGCTGGTTGTTTAATACCCGCCACACGGAGGGTAGGTCCAAGATCGCCCATGACCATGATTCACCTCTGGGGTTTCATCCTACCCTCGCAGCAGAGCAGTGGTGATGTCTCAAGCGCGGCTGGAGTACAGGCTGGCTGTAGGTGTGTGCCTGTGCGCCAGTCTCACTGCTCTAGTCTGATTATCTGCGCTGCTGGTTGCCCTCTCTGTGCCGCTGGGCCAGTCTCTCAGTGGAACTGCCAGTGGTCCCACTTACTGAGGCAACTCCACAGTCTCACAAGGCCAGCAGACTGGCCCTCCTCACAGTGTGGGATATGCCCGTCCGCCAGCTGGCATTTCAGGTGAGCACAATGGGTCAACACCAGGCAGGCCTCCTCCTCAGCCAGGTCCCAGATTAAGAGGAACTGGCAGCGTGAAACTGCCAACATCCGGATCCATAACGGTCTCAAGGGTACAGGGTATTTGAAAGTACTGGCTACAGAGATCCAGTACGTCATTATTCCAAGGGGGGGAGGGGGCATGGTGACGCAGAACACAGGCAGAGGATAATTTAGATGTCACACATATGGATCTGAAACCTTGTCAGCTATGGTGCTTCCAAAATGTGCTCAGCCTCTCTGACACATCTACTAATGCCCCACCACCACACATGATCTACATTTAATTAAATTGCCCACATCATGCACATTGCCCTCTTTATTCACGGACAGCATGCACTGGGTGGCCATTATTGTGCACTGCGCAGTCTCACACTGCAGTTTAGTACGCAGCAGCTTAACAGACACGCTACAGTTTCTGATATTTATATGTTTCCCTCGTCTTCATTGCTTGATTTTGCTCGTAAAGAAAATGTCACTCATAGTCGTTGAAATGTCACTCATAATTACACTGAAATTATGAAAATGTCACAAATATCAATCTGAAACCTTGGCAGCTGTCTAGAAGAGATAATTCTGACCATGACAGTAATTCATTTTTTGAATATATTAATATTTTATATGCACGGTTTAAATTAAACAACTAGTCAGTATTTATCTTGTAAGACTATTGTTGTACAAAGAGAAAGGGCCGGTGTGAAAATGATTGTAGACTTGAGTCAATCAGTCAAGACATAAAGGGTCTTATGCTTAAATGCTCTTCAGTTATCTCGTTTTGTGCTGGGCTGATGGTTAAAAAAGTTGAACCTTTGGATTATTGGTTATCTAACCTTGGTATTGGCTGATTTACAGTCTTTGTGCTGACTACACCCTTTTGGAACGTGTCAGTATTATCAATCAACTTTATTTCGACAAAGCATGTCATAAAAGCACTGTATTATATAAAAATTTTAATATATGGAATAAAACAATAAAATATCATTCATACATGAACAAATAAGAATGGAGTATCAGCTCATCATAGTTCAATGGGAAAAAGTACATGTCATAAGGACAATGTACAATATAAAATACACATATGTAAAGATAAAAACAGTAAGATGTCGGATAGGGACAAATACATAAAAGTGATACACTGGCTCCACGTAATTGGGCAGGACATAATCTTCAACATAGCTCAGCCCAACATATTGGTTCCAGTGGGATTCCAGTGTCACTTACTTACTGTATCACTAGGGAGCACTGCGATTTTGATCTTATGATCCACATCCATCTTAAAAATATAGCAACAGGAATAGCATATTGAAGAGAGGAATTTGTAATAAGTATTCTCAAAGCAACATTGCAATATCTGGTACCTAGGTTCTTGCAAGTCTGTAATAGCCATTTCTTGAGTGGGCCCACGTAGGCTGGACAGACGAATAACATATGGTCATACGTTTCAATTTGGTCTACACAGTTGGGACATTTATTGTCATCAATAAAGACCATTTAGATGTAAAGGATTTTAGTGGGAGAGAGCCCACTCGGAATAGAAAGTATAATTTCCGATCGTGGGGCTTCAAAATTGTAATCCAATAGACCTCAAACCATGGACAAGGTTTAAATTCGAAGAATTTCCTTGTCAGTGTGGTACTCTCACTTGTTCTAATAATATTTTGCCCAACCATTTCTCAATAACATTCTTTCATTCTATCTTTGGTGGGAAACTGAGTACTGTCTGGATTTTCCCATAGACTCTGCTTTCCCATGTTAGTCAGAACGCCTTTGATGTCACGTAGCCAGCCTATTTTATGTGAGCGGTCAGCCTCTATGACATCCCTTAGGGCATCAGCATAATTGGCCAACTCAGGGGTGGATCATATTCTGCGGCAATATAAAATAGGGCATAGCCTTGCTGTATCTACAAACGATCTTCTTCCTAGATCATTAAGCATAGGTGTCACAGGAGTGCTTTGTGGTAAGCTAGTAATCATTCTAAAAAACCTATTCTCTGCTGTGGCGAGTGGTGTCATTTTCTCAAAACCCCATAATTCGGACCCATATAGGACTGCGCTCACCACTTTTGAGGTGTAGATCTGCAATACCGGACTAACCGGCTTCGTCAAAGATGTTTTAAATTCATTGCATAATGCACCTGCTAATTGGCAATGTTTTAATGCCATAATTTCAATGTGGGGCCTCCAGCTCATTTTGTTTTCTAATATAATTCCTAGGTATGTAAATGGGTCAACCTGTTCCAAGGGCTCCCCGTCTAGGTTAATTGTACCCCTAAATGAACTATGCTGATTAAAGGCCATACATATTGTTTTAGTTGTGTTGATTTCCAGCCCTCGTGAATTTCAGAAATCTTCAAGTCGCGAGAGCGCACGGTGCAGACCACTAGGAGTTTTTGAGATGATGAGCATATTGTCTGCAAACATTAGGATCTGAATCTTTGTACCGGCTAAAACTGGGGCATCTGTTGGGGGTGTGGCTAAGAATTGAGAAACACCATTGATAAATAGGGAAAATAGTGTCCCTTTTCTACTGGGAATGCCCCATCAAATTTGTGCAAAGTTGTTCTTGTGTAATCTAACAATTAGGGACAACAGGTCCGTAGGCATTCCCTGCTCATGAAGAACCAACCATAGCTTTTTTCGTGAGACTAAGTCAAAAGCTGACTCGAGATCTACGAAAGCAGCATACATGCTGCCCTTTCCTAACACAACAGTCTGCCAGTATATTAACAGAAAGTGAAAAGCTTGATCTGTTGTACTGATTTGAGCTCGGAAGCCCACCTGAAAAGGGGGTAAGGATATCATTGGTTGTGATACACTTCTGGATCTTTGCCAGGACTAGGCAACCCTTGATAAACCTTTTGGATTGAATCTATTAGGCTTATAGACCTATAGTTTCCTGGCAGAGATCTATCACCCTTTTTATATGTAGGTATAATCTCTGCGTCCCTCCAGGATTCAGGAATGGGAGCACCATGGGCTATGGCCAGAATGCTGTCAGGACCGGGGGCTCTCCCCGTGTCAGGATTATCCTTTTCTGTATGACCTGATTCTCCTGGTGAAGAGTCGGTAGTCTTGTTGCGTATAGCTCTTTTTCTTGCATATGCTTCACCCTGTTATAAACTTTATTAGATTTGTAATCAACTGTTAGACCTGGCACCTTTGGCGTGGGTCTCCCTTCCATTTTTCGCTGTTGCCTTATGTGTTTTTGCTGGTTATAGATGCTTTGGGCACTGTGCCACTGCTATTCAGTGCCACAGTGCAAGTGCTCCCTATGGTAAATTGATGTATGGATTAGTGACTCCATGAATGGCTGGATTGGTTTACTTGTCAGACCCTAGTACAGTGCACTGAGTGTGCCCAGGGCTTGTAAATTCAATGCTGCTGGTGGGCTTGCAGCACTGGTTGTGCCACCCACAGAAGCAGCCTGTAAAAGTGTGTCTCAGGTCTGCCATTGCAGAGCCTGTGTGCAGTCTGGTACTGCCATGTTGACTGGGCAAGTGCACCCACTTGCCAGTCCCTACACCTTCCCTTTTCTTCATATCAGACACCCCTATGGTAGGCCCAAGGGCAGGGTGCATTGTATAAGGTAGGACATGCCCTGGTGTGTGTGGCATTTCCTAATAGTGAATTACAGCCATTTTCGTTTTTCACTATTGCAAGGCTACCCGTTCCCCATAGGCCAGAATGGGCAGTTTGATTATTACATCTTATAATCCTAACTGACCCAGGGAACAAGGTAGAAAAACGAATTTAGTATGCCTGAACTCAGAATGATAAAATACATCTTTTAGTGAAGTTGGTTTTAACATTCTGTGTTTGAAAATACCACTTTTAGAAAGTAGGTATTTTCTTGCCTAACTATCCAAGCCTGCCTCTTCTAGGTTGTGTATTCCCTGTCTGGTTTGTGAGTGACAGGGGCTGGGGGATTCCAGGAGACAGGGTGAGTCAGCACAGGGCTGAATAGAGAGATCTGCATGTAGATGGGTGGGAGGAGTTGCACCTGGGACCTGAATAGGGCTGTGCCTTCCCTCCACAATGCTGGCTCCACCTCCTGTGGTGCGTCTGATGTCCCTGGCCTACTCTGTCAAAGGAAAGAAGGAGTCCTGTAAACAAAGTGCTCCAGGACTGACCAGAACTGGTTTGGACTAGGCAAAGGCCACTCTGCCTTCAGAGAACAAAGAGAATATGAGTATAAAAGGAGGACCCAGACCCCAGAACTTTAGATCCCTTTGGGAAACAAGAAGAACATTTGCTGAGGAGAGGAACCAGAGAAAGAGACTGCAGGAGGAGACTATCCCTATGCTGAGTGCTGTTTGGGGGATTGGCCTGCAGTGGTTGCCTGATTGCCAAAGAAAGGAGAAAGGACTTTGTGCTACTTTTCATTCAACTTGTAAAGGATCTCCAAGGGCTTGAGAGAGAGCTTGCCTCCTGCTGAAGTCTCAGGCACAACAGACTTCACCCACCAGCTCCCCAAGAGTTCTTTTGAAGTGCCTGCTGTTGTGTGGGGCCTTCTGAGGGACTGCGTGTCGCAAGGAGCTGGAAGCGCGACTCACGAAGAAGAAGCGTGTCGCTGCCGCAGCCGCTGTCGTCGCATTGCCGGAGAAGAGGATCGACGTCGCATCAGACGCCGTTGCATCATCGGAGAAGCGTGTCGCCGCCGCAGCCGCGGTCATCGCATCACTGAAGAAGGGTGTCGCCGCTGTCGCATCGCATCGCCGAAGTGCCTCGCAACACCAGAGAAGAGTGTCGCCGTCGCATCAGACACGTCACATCACCGGAGAAGCGTGTCGCAGGCCCTGTCGCGGCTCAGAAGAATTGTTGAGTCGCCGCACGGCCGTCGGGCGTGCACGCATCGTGTCGCATCAAGAAGAAGACGCCATCTTTGTTTCATTGCACCGGATCTTCATCGCATCACGGCGTTGCTTGTCGCATCACCACGGAAGCGCAGTAAGAAACCGACGCATCACCTCCCCACGCGAAGAACCGACGCATCCCCTACACAGCAGTAGGGACCCGACGCATCACCGTTCTTGCGTGTAAGGAACCGACACATCACCTTCCCTGCCACACTTTCATTGTATAGCGTTACGCATCCAAAGGTACATTGAACTCAAAGTGTCGCATTTACCATCTAAAGAGAACTAAGCTATTTCTACCATTTTTAAGTACAGTATTGTGGATTTTTGTCGTTTGTGGTCTTGTGTTAAATCTATATAAAAGATACTTATTTTTAATATACAACCTGTGTGGTGTCCATCTGTAGTGTTGTCACTGGGTTACTGTATGTGTTCACAAATGCACACTCCCTCTGAGATAAGCCTGCCTGCTCGTGCCAAGCTACCAAGGGGGTGAGCAGGGGTTATTTTAGGAGTGTACCCCCTTACCCTGACTAGACGCAAGGGTCCCTATTTGGTCAAAGGTACCTACCTCTGCCAACTAGAGACCCCCAAATCTAACATTGGTGGTCAGCGGTGAGGATTCTGGACTTCAGAGCTTCAGAGCTCATCATAGTACAGAGCTAGTGATGTTGGCTGTGCTGGATGAGCTCAGAGTTATGGCCGACAATAAACAGCCGAGTGCCCTGATTCTACTAGATCTGTCAGCGGCATTCGATACGGTTAGCCATAACATATTGCTGAACCGTCTCACCAATCTGGGCATCAGCGGGCAAGCATACCAATGGCTAAAGTCATTTTTGTCTGATCGTACTCAGAGAGTGCAGCTGGGCGAGCAGATATCGGATCTGGGCTCTCTGGCATGTGGGGTACCCCAGGGCTCTGCACTATCTCCACTTCTTTTTAATATCTATTTGCAACCCCTTGTGGAGACTCTGACTCATATGGACTGTCAGGTCTTCAATTATGCCGATGATACTCAACTTCTTATCCGGCTTAATAATTCCTGCCAGGTCCAGGAGTCGGCCAGAAAGTTGCTCAGGTTTACTGTGAATTGGATGACGGCCAATTCATTGAAAATAAATCCGGATAAGACCGAATTGCTCGTCATTCCATCAAATAATAGCCCTTGGTGTGAGCTTTTCTGGCCTCCGGAACTAGGTGTAGTCCCGGTACCAGTCCCGGTTGTAAAAAGCCTGGGGCTGAAAATTGACTCTGAATTATCTATGTCTTGCCAGGTCACCACGGTAGTAGGTATCTGCACTGGTTTAATCAGGCAGCTACGGAAACTTGCTCCTCTTTTGTCTACATCCTCATTACAGTCAATTGTTTCTGCCACTGTCATCTCCAGGCTGGATTACGGGAACGCCCTTACATCGGCCTCCCCAGAAGCTTATTGGGAGATTACAGGTGGTGCAGAACAATGCGGCCAGGCTTATCTTTAGACTTCCTAGAAAAACACGCGCTACCCCTCTGTTATATAAACTACACTGGCTCCCTATTAAACAGAGAGCGCAGTTTAAGGGTCTATGTATTGCCCACAAGGCAATCTACGGTCAGGCACCCAAGTATATAAAAGATCGCTTGGAGAAATATGTTCCTGGCCGGACCCTGCGATCCTCTGAGGCTTGTGGGTTGGTTTCCCCTAGGTACATCTCTAAATATAAGGGGGGTAGAGCGTTCTCTGTTTTTCTCCCACAGATCTGGAATGATCTGCCGGAGTACTTACGCAGGGAACCGGCTCTGCTCATCTTCAGGAAGCATTTAAAGACTTTCTTATTTAGAGAGGCGTTAACTGCGTAATCTTCCTCCACCACTGCTGCTGGTTTTATTTCTGCCCCAGTGACTTGCTCACTCTTCTCTAGAAGCGCTTAGAGACCTGAAGGTGGTTTGCGCTATACAAAAGCCATATAACATAACATAACATATACAGTGATTGGTGGACACTACTAGTGAGTGCAGACCAAACGCGACCACATACTTTTGGTAGATTGTTTTTCCTGGGATTTCCTATTTTTGCCAAGAACTGCCAAGTTTAACCACCATGGATAAAGCAGCATCCATAGCATCTGTTGATTTTGATTGGGAAGAGGAGAAACTAGAATGCTACAATGTGAGACAGCTAAAGCACTTCTGCAGGAAATTTAAAGTTGCTATGACCGGTCTCACCAAGAAGGATGAGTTCCAAAGGGCGCTGAGGGCCTGGGTCGAAGCAAGGAATACCCCTGAGAATGAGGAGGGGGCTGAGAATGCAGATGAGCAGCTGGAGGGGCCATTGGGTCCAGAGGGGAGGAGAGCAACTTCCCGGCAGGTAGCAGTGTTTCTGCCAAAGGCCTGTCCCCAGAAGAGCTGGAGGACAGGGAGAGGAGTAGGATGCATGAGCTGGAGCTAGCACGAATGAATGGGCAGTTAGAAAGTAAGAAATTGGCCCTAGAGGAAAAAAAGATGCAACTGGAGCATGAGAGAAGTTTGAGGGAGTTGGAATTGAAAGCGAGGAGCTTTGAGATTACTCCCTCTGGTGGCAGCACACTGTCCATGCCTGTAGAAGCAAGAGTGTATATCCCTAAAGATGTGGTAAAAGAGTTTTTAAAAAATGAAGACATTGGGCAGTGGTTCAAGGCCTATGAGGTAGCCTTGTCCTCCCAGCGGGTCCCTGAGAAGGATTGGGGAGCGGGGTTGTGGGGACGGTTCCTTAGCGAGGGGCGGGATACCTTGTTAGACTTGCCCTCTGAAGTCCATAATTCTTATAGCCACATGGAAGATGCATTGATGTCCAGGTATGGGTTGACTCCTAAATTGTATAGGCAGAGGTTCAGGAATTGCAAGAAGATAGAGGGCAGTACCTGGGTAGAATATGTCACTTTTTTCTGCAGAGCACTGGATGGTTGGGTGAAGGGTAGCAAAGTAAATGATTTTGAGGCGCTCTTTGATTTAATTGCATGGGAGCACTTGTCAAGTAATTGTTTTCCAGAGCTGCGCCAGCACCTGATTGATAGTAGGCTGACTAACCCTAGGAAGCTTGCTGAGGAGGCGGACCGCTGGGTGAGCACCCAGGTCCACAAGGGTCACGTGGGAGACTCCGCCAAACGTGGGCAGGGTCCCCAGCAGAAGAGTGGGGGGGACAAGGGTAAACAGAGGGAGTTCCAGAGAGGGCCCCAAAGTAATTCCCAAGGGAACCGAGGGAAAGGTTCCCAGCCTCCCCCTGAGAAGAAGCAAGGGGCCCGACAGGTAAACCTGTTCAAAGAGGGCCCCTGACCTGTTTTAAGTGTGGCCTAGTAGGTCACGGTTCATGGGATCCCCAATGTCCCCAGTTTGGGAAGACAGCATCCACTGGTGCAGCACCCCGGCAGTTGGCTAGTGTAGCCCTGGGGGAGGAGATGGGTGCCCAAGGTGGGTGGGGTCCCGCAGAGATGTCCCTTATCTCTTTAGGAGACTGTGGGGTGGTCCCCAGGACCCAACTGCCTGATAACACTAAAAAGTACAGGCAGTGGGTGACCATCAATGGCCATAGAGTGGAGGCTCTTCGAGACACAGGAGCCAGTGTGACAGCTGTCAAGTGTCACCTGGTGTCTGAAGAGCAGGTTGTCCCCAATGCATTTTACACAGTTGTTGCCGCTGACAACACAGAGAGCCACTGCATAGTGGCTCAGGTTCCCTTTGAGTGGGGGGGGGGGGTTTCTGGTACTCTTCAAGTAGCTATGAGGCCAGCCATGCCTGTTGACTGTTTGTTGGGGAATGATTTGGAGAGCTCACCTTGGGCTAAGGTGGAGCGAAGTGCTCATTTGGAGATGTTGGGTCTGCCTGACTGGGCGTGTGTGACCACACGGTCCATGGCAGCCAGTAAGGGTGTTCAAGAGGACCTGGAGCCTGAGAGGGGGGCCCAGGTGCCTGCCTTAAAGAGAAAAGGCAGGGGGCGCGGGAAACCGGCCCCCGAAGTTCCCACGGTCCAGGAGGAGGTAGACCCTGAGGGGGATGCCCTGGAGCCTACAGGGGAACAGGTAGCTGAACTGGGGGACCTGCCTGAGCTGACCCATTGGCAGCAGGAAGGAGGACCCTCCAGGGAGGAGTTCTGTGAGGAACAGAACAAGTGCCCTTCTCTTGTGGGTTTGCGGCTGCAGGCTGCAGACCAGGCAGCAGGTGATCAGTCTGGATCACATTGGATCTACTGGGAGAATGGTCTCCTGTATACTGAGCCTAAGGTTGCTGAGCCTGCGTCAGCCCGTGTGCTGGTGGTACCCCAGCGCTTCAGAGCCTTCCTACTGGGGCTGGCTCATGATGTGCCGTTAGCAGGACATTTGGGGCAGGACAAGACCTTTGAGAGGCTTGTCACCCACTTTTATTGGCTCCCAAATGCGCAGGAGTTCAGATACTCACTGCAGGACCTGTCAGACTTGCCAGGCAAGTGGAAAGAGTGGGAGGAAGCAAAAGGCTCCTCTCCAACCATTCCCTGTGGTCAGCACCCCCTTTGATCGGGTGGGTATTGACATTGTGGGGCCACTGGACCCCAAGACAGCCATGGGCAACAGGTTCATCCTGGTCTTGGTGGACCATGCCACCCGGTACCCGGAAGCCATCCCTCTCAGGACAGTGACGGCCCCCGTGGTGGGACGGGCACTGATGGGAATTTTCTCCTGTGTGGGGTTCCCTCGAGAGGTGGTGTCTGACTGAGGTACGAACTTCATTTCCAAGTATATGAAGTCCCTGTGGCAGGAGTGCGGTGTAACGTACAAGTTCACCACTCCTTACCACCCCCAAGGAAATGGGTTGGTTGAGAGATTCAACCGGACCCTAAAAGGCATGATTATGGGTCTTGAGGAACCTATGAGGCGTAAGTGGGACGTCCTCTTACCATGCCTGCTCTTTGCATACCGTGAGGTGCCACAGAAATCTCTAGGGTTCAGCCCCTTTGAGCTTCTCTATGGACACCCAGTGAGAGGACCTCTGAGTCTGGTCAAGGAAGGCTGGGAGCAATCTCCCAGGAAACCTCCCCAGGATCTATATAGCTACATGCTGGCCTTCAGGAACCAGACTAAGCGTTTCAGGCAACTCGCTGAGGCGAATCTGGAAGCCAGCCAGGAGGAGATGAAGCTGTGGTACGACCAGAATGCCACTCTGGTAGAGCTTCAGCCTGGTCAGAAAGTGTGGGTCATGGCCCCAGTGGAGCCTTTTGCGCTCCAGGATAAGTGGACCGGACCATTTGAGGTGGTGGAGCGCAAGAGTCCTGTTACCTACTTGGTGGATTTGCGGTCTCCCAGGAACCCCTTGCGGGTCCTGCATGTCAACCGCCTGAAGTCCCACTTGGAGAGGTCCGAAGTGGGCATGCTCTTAGCGACAGATGCTGGAATGGAGGAGGAGACTGAGCCTCTTCCTGACCTCCTGTCGGCGACAGAGCGAGATGGGTCAGTGGATGGTGTGAACCTCTCTTCCACCCTGACCCCTGAGCAACAGAATGACTGTCACCCGTTGCTGGGACAGTTTTCTGATCTGTTCTCCCTGATTCCCAGTGTCACTGATTGGTGCGTCCATGATGTGGACACTGGAGACAGTCCTCCTGTTAAGCACAAAACTTACAGGGTCACTGACAGGGTGAGAGCTTGCATCAAGGAGGCGGTCTCCAAGATGTTTGCGTTAGGGGTGATTGAGTCCTCTAACAGTCCTTGGGCCAGCCCAGTGGTCTTGGTCCCAAAGACTGCCGCACCGGGTGCCACGCCAGAACTCCGGTTCTGTGTGGACTACCGAGGGCTCAATTCAGTCACGAGGACTGACGCGCACCCCATCCCCAGAGCTGATGAGCTCATCGATCGGTTAGGGGCTGCCCGGTACTTCAGCACGTTTGATCTAACGTCTGGGTACTGGCAGATCGCCTTGACTGATGGGGCAAGAGAGAGGTCAGCATTCTCCACACCAGATGGGCACTACCAGTTCCGGGTTATGCCCTTTGGGATGAAGAATGCCCCTGCCACCTTTCAGAGGTTGGTCAACCAGGTGTTGGCTGGACTGGAAGAGTTCAGTGCCGCCTACCTGGATGACATTGCAGTGTTCAGCGCCAGTTGGGAAGAACATCTGCGCCACCTCTGGGAAGTGTTGATGGCGCTGCGGAGGGCAGGCCTCACGATTAAGGCGAGCAAGTGCCAGATCGGGCAGGGTTCCATGGTGTACTTGGGACACCAGGTTGGGAGCGGCCAGGTGGCGCCCCTACAGCCCAAGATTGAGACCATCCTGGCTTGGGAGCCCCCCAAGACCCAGACAGAGGTGAGAGCCTTTTAGGACTCACTGGGTATTACAGGAGGTTTGTCAAGGGGTATGGCAGCATCGTTGCACCCTTGACAGAGCTGACTTCCAGGAAGCAGCCCAAGAAAGTGATTTGGACTGACACCTGTCAGAAAGCTTTTGAGGCCCTGAAAACTGCCTTGTGCACGGCGCCCGTGCTCCTGGCACCCAACTTCTCAAAAGAGTTTATCGTTCAAACAGATGCTTCAGAGCATGGTGTGGGGGCTGTTTTGTCACAGATAAATGAGGAGGGCCTAGATCAACCCGTAGCCTTCATCAGTAGGAGGTTACTTCCACGGGAACAGAGGTGGAGTGCGATTGAGCGTGAGGCATTTGCTGTGGTCTGGGCACTGAAGAAGTTGAGACCATACTTGTTTGGGACTCACTTCCGGGTTCAGACAGACCACAGGCCCCTCAGATGGTTGATGCAGATGAGGGGTGAGAACCCAAAGCTGTTGAGGTGGTCCATTTCCCTACAGGGGATGGATTTCACGGTGGAACACCGCCCTGGTACAGAACACGCCAATGCTGATGGTCTGTCCAGATTTTTCCGCCTTAGTGAAGAGAACTCCCAGGAGGTAGGGTAGTTCTCCCCACATTTCAGATGGAGGGGACACGTGTTAGACGGGGTGGGTCTCCCTTCCATTTCTCGCTGTTACCTCATGTGTTTTTGCTGGTTATAGATGCTTTAGGCACTGTGCCACTGCTATTAAGTGCCACAGTGCAGGTGCTCCCTATGGTAAATTGATGTATGGATTAGTGACTCCATTATTGGCTAGATTGGTTTACTTGTCAGACCCTAGTACAGTGCACTGAGTGTGCCCAGGGCTTGTAAATCCAATGCTGCTGGTGGGCTTGCAGCACTGGTTGTGCCACCCACAGAAGCAGCCTGTAAAAGTGTGTCTCAGGTGTGCCATTGCAGAGTCTGTGTGCAGTCTGGTACTGCCATGTTGACTGGGCAAGTGCACCCACTTGCCAGTCCCTAAACCTTCCATTTTCTTCATATCAGACACCCTTATGGTAGGCCCAAGGGCAGGGTGCATTGTAAGTATAAGGTAGGACATGCCCTGGTGTGTGTGGCATGTCCTAATAGTGAATTACAGCCATTTTCGTTTTTCACTATTGCAAGGCTACCTGTTCCCCATAGGCCAGAATGGGCAGTTTGATTATTACATCTTATAATCCTAATTGACCCAGGGAACAAGGTAGAAAAACGAATTTAGTATGCCTGAACTCAGAATGATAAAATACATCTTTTAGTGAAGTTGGTTTTAACATTCTGTGTTTGAAAATACCACTTTTAGAAAGTAGGTATTTTCTTGCCTAACTATCCAAGCCTGCCTCTGCTAGGTTGTGTATTCCCTGTCTGGTTTGTGAGTGACAGGGGCTGGGGGATTCCAGGAGACAGGGTGAGTCAGCACAGGGCTGAATAGAGAGATCTGCATGTAGATGGGTGGGAGGAGTTGCACCTGGGACCTGATTAGGGCTGTGCCGTCCCTCCACAATGCTGGCTCCACCTCCTGTGGTGCGTCTGATGTCCCTGGCCTACACTGTCAAAGGAAAGAAGGAGTCCTGTAAACAAAGTGCTCCAGGACTGACCAGAACTGGTTTGGACAAGGCAAAGGCCTCTATGCCTTCAGAGAACAAAGAGAATATGAGTATAAGAGGAGGACCCAGACCCCAGAACTTTAGATCACTTTGGGAAACAAGAAGAACCTTTGCTGAGGAGAGGAACCAGAGAGAGAGACTGCAGGAGGAGACTATCCTTATGCTGAGTGCTGTTTGGGGGATTGGCCTGCAGTGGTTGCCTGATTGCCAAAGAAAGGAGAAAGGACTATGTGCTACTTTTCATTCAACTTGTAAAGGATCTCTAAGGGCTTGAGAGAGAGCTTGCCTCCTGCTGAAGTCTCAGGGACAACAGACTTCACCCACCAGCTCCCCAAGAGTTCTTTTGAAGTGCCTGCTGTTGTGTTGGGCCTTCTGAGGGACTGCGTGTCGCAAGGAGCTGGAAGCGCGACTCACGAAGAAGAAGCATGTCGTTGCATCGCCGGAGAAGAGGATCGACGTCGCATCAGACGCCGTCGCATCATCGGAGAAGCCTGTCGCCGCCGCAGCCGCGGTCATCGCATCACTGAAGAAGGGTGTCGCCGCTGTCGCATCGCATCGCCGAAGTGCCTCGCAACACCGGAGAAGAGTGTCGCCGTCGCATCAGACACCGTCACATCACCGGAGAAGCGTGTCGCAGGGCCTGTCGCGGCTCAGAAGAATCGTTGAGTCGCTGCACGGCCGTCGGGCGTGCACGCATCGTGTCGCATCAAGAAGAAGACGCCATCTTTGTTTCATTGCACCGGATCTTCATCGCATCACGGCGCTGCTTGTCGCATCGCCACGGAAGCGCAGTAAGAAACCGACGCATCACCTCCCCACGCGGAGAAGAACCGACGCATCCCCTACGCAGCAGTAGGGACCCGACGCATCACCGTTCTTGCGTGTAAGGAACCGACGCATCACCTTCCCTGCCACACTTTCGTTGTATAGCGTTACGCATCCAAAGGTACATTGAACTCAAAGTGTCGCATTTACCATCTAAAGAGAACTAAGCTATTTCTACCATTTTTAAGTACAGTATTGTGGATTTTTGTTGTTTGTGGTCTTGTGTTAAATCTATATAAAAGATGCTTATTTTTAATATACAACCTGTGTGGTGTCCATCTGTAGTGTTGTCACTGGGTTACTGTATGTGTTCACAAATGCTTTACACACTGCCTCTGAGATAAGCCTGCCTGCTCGTGCCAAGGGGGTGAGCAGGGGTTATTTTAGGAGCGTACCCCCTTACCCTGACTAGACGCAAGGGTCCCTATTTAGTCAAAGGTACCTACCTCTGCCCACTAGAGACCCTCAAATCTAACATCAACCATACCTCGTTTGGATTTCTTAATTTTTCTTTCTATGATTTCTTTGAACATAAATCTATGTTCACTTTTATGTCAACTGAATTTTCCTTTTCATTTGCTTTCTTTTAATTGCTTGGAAAGTCCTGCTTTCATGCACAAAGCTTCCTCCTCCAGTATTTTGATGGTTTTTGATAGTTCTTCCACAAATAATAATTATAAATGTATTGAACATTTATTGAGAATTGTAGCACCTCTTAATGAAAGATTTATTTATTTTTCTATAAAGTTGCATTCAGTATTATTTCAAATACCTTTGATAAGCGCTTTGCCTTGTTGTATTGATAAGTTTGGTCGCATGTAATCTCTGATTTATTTCATGGCTTAGTAGGTATTCTAGAAGGTTTAATAATGTGACCACATTATTGGAAGATCTAGATGCTAGTATGACCTCCTCTATAAGAGCGTATATTTTTTGTGCTTGTTCATTGGAGTATGCTGCTGTTTTCTGTGTGTTTTTCAAATGCATTCTTATAATATTCCACTATGGTGCAGAATGTCCTGTGGTTTAATATAAAATTCAATGAGGAATGAGTAGTGACGTCACTGAATTGCACTTTAATGTTATCCTTGAATGTATCCAAATTAGAACTCTTCAATGACATGCCAACACGTAAAGGTCCCTTCAGCCTGGAAGCACGAATAAGAAACCAAGAAGAGCACTGTAATCCTAGGGCTTGTCGCGTGGTGCTCTGTGCTATATGCCTTTGACACAAAATATTTTGTCCTCAATTGAACTTATTCCAATCTTTTTTTTAATTATGAATAATCATTTTAGTCCAAATATATGTCAAAGAATGCTTTATTTTAAAAAAGTTTTTTAATTCAAGTGTTCAGTGTGCCTGATGCATCTCCATCACAGCCTTTGTCCCCTCATACTCTTTTCAGACCCCATGCAACCCATCATTATTTTGCTACCCTTATGTTTAAATGTTGTGTTTCTTTACCTTTGTATAGTGTTATGATCATATCCGATGTGGCTTTCACTATACGGCTTTCCTGTTTCTGTCTCATTTGTACCCCCAATGTGGTAGTCACTTTGCATTCCTCCAGCCATGTGCTAGCTCTTCTTATGGTTTGAACACCACCCTCCTTTCCCAAATGCCTCCTGCCAGTGCCACTTTGGGTTCCCATCTTTTAAAGCCACCCCAAAGTATGGTCAGTCCATAGACCTCTTTATTATTATTTATTATTATTATATTATTATGATTTGGAGCTCCGAGGAGTTCCACATAAAAACGTATACAAACAACTCCAATTTACCAGATCACCGACACTTAAAAACAAACTAAAAACAAAAGGCATCAGGAGTTACAGTTTTCATAAAATAGTACAAAATTCATAATTGCATGTGAATTGCAAGGAGGTGCGATGTGAGCATAAAATCAGTTTCGGTGTCCTTTCAAATACAAAGCTATCAAGAGCGGGTCAAAGCAAGTTACACTGTTCGATTCTTAAAAGACTTCAGCTGTGCATTTACGATGATGCTAAAATATATTTAGAAAAATACATTTAATTCAACAAGGATTAAGTTACAAAAGGATTAAAAAATTCTAAATTTCAGTATACAGTACACAGAAACTAGCAGCATAAAGGATGACAAAAAGTGCGAGTGCTCGAGCATAACAACACATGCCATAATCCTTAAAAAAACCATTCTGATTATTATTCAGTTTACATGCACAAAGCCTAACAGATACAATTTTCCTGGCTAATAAATATTCAATTGTACATGACAGTATTCATAGCAGCATACGAAGAGATGGAAGTGCAAGAGCGCAACTATAGCACCAATTTCAAAAACCCTTTAAAGTGCAACCATAGTGTAGTAACTATAAAACATATCATACCATTGAACTCTCTAACAATTACAACCTTCTGATAAAAAAAAAACCTGAGAGTACTACTTATAACATTCATTACAGTTTTGCTCAGCAGGAAACCTATGCGGCCAACTACAGCTGAACGGGGCAACATAGTCTTTCTCTAAAATATATTTAGAAATTGTTTAAAAAAGCTAACATTTTTAAAGCAGACTGGTTCAGAGCAGGGGGTGGGACAGAAGACAGTTTCAGGCCTCCTCGGCTGTAGCAATGTTATACTTTAGAAACAGTGTTCTTAGATAACAACGTCGTGAAGGTTGTAGTAGGGAACAGACAAATAAAACCTGATTTAAGTCCTGCACACAGGTACCACATAGGTGAAAAAGTCTATCCTGCCTAGGAAGATGCTCCCCGGCTACTGTTAATATTCGCAAGGGAAGCAGATTCATCCGGAGCAACAAGATAGTTCTGCGCACTCCACGGGGGAGGTTCCATATAACATAAGGTTGGGCTGTTTATAAATACTACTCCCCACTATGATGTCGTTATTGGAATGTGCTGAAACAGTGCAGTATCTCTTTTTCGAGAGACTTCGTAGATAGTTTTTTTAATTTAAGTTTTCAAAACTTGTTTAGGAAGAGAACTCGTGCCACTATTCTCAAAATCAAACAAGTTTACAGCTTTCTCGTAGTTCCTAAAGAGAACACTTTTTCCCTTAGGGTGGAAAAAATGTCCTCTCGCATTGCTGCTCGTAAGGGTTTCTCAACACTGTTTAGTAGTGTAGTGCTCCATCTTAAGCACGCGGCCATAGAGAACACTTAAGTGGAAAGTAGCCCAAATTCGTGCCGAATCGCCGCTATGGGGGCTGTATGGTTCAGATTCCACATTTGGCGCCAAATATGCCCCTCTACTTTCTCAAAATTATCCCACTGCTGTTCATCTACTGTTTCACAGGCGTAACTCAACGCGGGAGGGATTTTAATTTTATAAATTGATAGAACATGTGCATAATGTCTTTTCCCAGAATGTTTTAAGAGTCTACCAATTGTAGAAGCTTGTGAGATTGCCTTACTTCTGCGTTGGTCAGGGTGATCCCTACTGGAGCACTTACTTGTGAAAATTCTCCTTAAGTATGAGTATAACTTCACCACAGCAAGTTTGTCTTTCCCCAAGAACCAGTGCATATTGTTCCTGACTCGACATCCCTGATACCTAAAAAACATAATTTTACTTTTTGAGATATTTATTTAAAAAAATAATCATCTGAATAAAGTGCTAACTCAGTAAGTCGCCTTTGTAATCCAATTAGAGTTAGGTCTAGCAAAATGGCGTCGTCCGCATATAGCAGGCAGCTCAACTTCATTGTTCCTGGTTTCGGGGACTCCCCTTTGCAAAGCCCTACCCTACTCGGCAAATCATTTATGTAAAGAGAAAAAAGAAGGGGGGCCAGTAGGCTCCCTTGCTTCAGCCCATTGTGAGTCTCTACCTTACTTGACAGGGTCCCTCCCATCAGGACCTGAGTCCAGGTGGTGGCGTGTAATGCGATGATTAATTTGAGCAGGTGCATGGGAATCTCCATTGCGGCCAGTTTTCTCCACAGTGTCCCCTGGTCAACCCGGTTGAAAGCTGTGGAGAAATCTATAAAGGCCGCATATAAAGGCCATACCCCTGCTCATTGGGTATTTATCGATTAAAGTTTGCAGACCAGTAATATTGTCTAGGGTACCACTATGTTTGGGGAACCTGGCTTGCTCTGCGGGGACAATACCATTTCCATAAGCCCAGTCTTGAAGGTGGAGGAGTATGCTCTTGGCAAACAATTTCCAGTCACATCCAAAAGTGCGATCTGCCTAAAGCTAGCAGGGGAATCTTTTGGACCCTTTTTGTATAAAGGGACCACAATACTTCCCTTCCAGGACGACGGAATAGTCCCATGTGCGTAGCAGTAAGAAAATTCCGGACACAGGAATTGTGCCCATGCTGCGCTATCTTGTTTGACCATAGCGATTGGTAAGTCATCAGGGCCCATCACACCTGAATACCTTGCTCCTTTAATGAAACCCTTTCCTTACACGAGGGGGGGCCATAATCGCTCCCCACAGGGGAATCAAAGGCAAAATCTTGATTCGACCCAGCCAGGGGATTTAATGCGTATAACTGAGAGATGTATAAAGTCCATTCTACATCAGATATTAAAATGGCTTTTGCCTTAGTTCTTCCATCACAATATTTGGCTATTAAAGCCCAATATTCACGTGTGTCACCGGACTGTGCAGCCTCTCTTAATTTTATCCAATTAGCATCTTCCACCCCTCTGCGCTCCGATGCCAGCTTTCTTTTTCTTGCCTGCTTTAATCTATTAATTTTCCTTTGTCTGGACATCGAAGACTGCTTAAATTGTTCCCTTATTAGGACATTGATCTCATGATTTAGTTTTTTTACCTTCCATGATTTAGCCACTCAGGGATTAAAGCTGCCAACTTGCTTTTTGCTTCCACGCGATCTAATTAGGGCCAGTATCTTCTCAAACCGGGAGATGGAATTTTCCTGACTAGGGCCAGGAATCACATTTTCAACAATCCTCCTAAGACAAAGGAGGCTTTTATTAGGCCAAAAAGTACGCCCATTTGTTCTGGTATATAAAATGCTATCCTCCCTTCTATTCCAAGGTTCCAGCAACTCAGGCTCCAAGCTGACATCCACTGACAGAACACTGTGATCGCTCAAATTTGTTGGCAGTATCTTAAATTGTGTACATGCACCAAAGAGCTGATAGGATACCACCATATAGTCAATCAGTGAATGCCAGCGTGGAGCCTGAAAGGTAAAAGAGGCAGGAGAATCGTCTGGGAATCTGCCATTCAATATTACAAAATCACTCAATCTCAGATTATGCAAAAAAGACAAGCCCCACCTATCAGATCTAATATGGCCGGGCAATGATGATTCAGGAATAGACCATACGTCCTCCAACTCTTGGTTAGAAAAGGCCATAAAGGAGCAATTTGAAATTTTAGCATTGAAATCACCTACCATCAATATCAAAGTGCACTCTTCAGAGATACTCGTCTTATGCACAAAGGAAAAAATAGATTCAACCAGTGAATCAGTTTCTCTCCCAGGCGGAATATATACATTTACCAAAAGGAGGGATGCATGCTGACCTAGTCTCCCATTACCCAACCTAAGTTTCAAGTCCATGCAAAACTTAGAAGGATGGAGAAAAACTACAGGATTCCAATTTATAGTGCAGCTGAGTGAAATAGCTAACCACCACTTGCATGACCTTTAGTAGAAGCTTTTGCTGCTCAACAAAAAAAGTTCTCAAAGTTGAAATCCACGCAGCTCCATGTTTCTTAAAGACAAATTATTTTTGGATCGTGCACTAGTAAGGAGTTTAACTTAAAAGTTAGAATTTCCAACACCTGCTAAATTCCAGGACAAGATTTTTTCCAGGGGGCTACTTCCGCAGCATAGGGAGTTTTGTGTTTTCTTTTAAGCCATTCAGTGAGCCTGCTACCCAACTCCACTGGGCCAGCTCTTCATCCCCTATATGTTTGATTGCCCTTTGGACCTCAGGGCCTATAATGTTAATCTGTCTTTTCTCTGAGGAGCGACCCACCGAAATTTTAATATCTTTCAAATTTATATCCCCCCTTATATTGGATGATGTACTACTTGTCTCCTGGCAATCTTTCCTATGGGATTTGAGCGGGGCCACAGAAGGCGCCAGATATGGAAACACAGCGATACCAAAGGGGATGATGGACGGAGCGCTTGAGCTAATCAAACACTCACCCCCAGTCAACTGATCTGGGTTTAATCCATCATCATTCTTTAGCTCACTCCACCACCCCAGTTCAGACATGGCCATATGCAAATCAGTCTGACCCTGTGCCTCATGGGAACAGTCCAGCCCGAACTGCCAAGCCATGTCTTCCCTGGACCGGAAACAAGCATCCTGGGACCGGTTTCTGGCCATTCAGCCGTCATCAGCCAGGCTAGCTTGAATCCAGTGGCAAAGTGAGCAAGGGACCCACGTCTGGGCATACCCTGCCAACTTAGGCGAACAAAGCGATACTCAAAGGGGATGATGGACGGAGCGCTTGAGCTAATCAAACACTCACCCCCAGTCAACTGATCTGGGTTTAATCCATCATCATTCTTTAGCTCACTCCCCCACCCCAGTTCAGACATGGCCATATGCAAATCAGTCTGACCCTGTGCCTCATGGGAACAATCCAGCCCGAACTGCCAAGCCATGTCTTCCCTGGACCGGAAACAAGCATCCTGGGACCGGTTTCTGGCCATTCAGCCGTCATCAGCCAGGCTAGCTTGAATCCAGTGGCAAAGTGAGCAAGGGACCCACGCCTATAATGTTAATCTGTCTTTTCTCTGAGGAGCGACCCACCGAAATTTTAATATCTTTCGAATTTATATCCCCCCTTATATTGGATGATGTACTACCTGTCTCCTGGCAATCTTTCCTATGGGATTTGAGCGGGGCCACAGAAGGCGCCACATATGGAAACACATCAATCCCTTTTTTCCTAAAATAATCAGCGTTAGCCAGCACTAGCATTGCGATTATCCCTGAACTGAATTTGACTCTAGTGTTCGGAGGTCCACTACTAAAATCTACGTAAACCTGCTCAATATCTTTACTTATTACTAATCTCAAATCCTCTATTTCTGATAGTAACTGCAGCAGGGTGCTTCTGTTGAGTAGAGCTGATTCTGTATCAAACAGGGAAGCAAAGATCAGAATTTTAAATGCTCGCCCAGATCTATGTCCTGCACATATGTTATCGCTTAACCTTAGATCTAACCCAAACACTGACATCTGCCCTGTGTGAGAAGCATGGTCAGGATCCCCTTCCAGGAACCTCCCTTGGCCGGGATCAATCAGTAGTGGAAGAATACCCTGGCCAGGAAGGATTGGGGGGGGGGACGTTGTCCACGAGCTGCCCTGAATCTGGCACAGCACTATGAGTTTGTATTGTTAAGCTCACTTACTCGTGGTCTTTCCTGATTCCTCGGGGCACTACTTCCGGGTCGATATGTACTTTAAAATTCTCCCATATATTTCCCGCTCCCCCCTCATTAAGATTGGATATCCCTAAATCTTCCTGCCCTTCCAACTCCCCTAATCCCTCCCTTAAAGGGTCAACTACCACACTAGTGGGAGGGGTGGGATTTATCTCCGAACGACCCGAATTCTGGCCATCATCAGAGACTGTAGGCCTAGGATCAGTACTACTTTGGAGCGAGTTTGAAGTGTCTGGCTCCTCAGATACCAAAGGAAACCTCAATTTTTTGAGCTTACACCTTGAAATGCACCGAATCCTGTTCTTCTTCTCCCTCTGACCTTTTAATCCATTACTTTCTTTGAGAGGGGCACTCTCCCCAGGGGGAACAGCTTCTAAGTTATCCATGGGCTATTTGCGAGGAGTGGAACAGTTAAAGATTCAGTGGCGCAGGACATGTTAGTGTCCCCTTTTTTAAAAATAGGGTAAACCTGTGACGGATTCATGGATGCGGTTACATTTGTGTTTCCCCTGGGACTGACATGCGAATTATCTCCTGACAATTATTTTTTAGGGGCAGAACATAACGTAGGACTACCTCTAGACAGTAGAGTGGAAGAGACCCCCTTGTCTTCCGAAACCTCAACCTGGATTCCCAACTCGGACACCCCTATGCATGTCTGGCATGCCTGAGATTTTACTTCAATGCCCTTTTCTACCTTACTTATACTGGGACTGACGGAATTGAGCTTCTGGACCCCCATTAAAATTGGTGAAAGGACATCCAGTATGTGATCAGAATTGATAGTGGTTTTCTCCAGCAAGGATAAAATTGACAAGAGAATCCTCTCTAAAACATAAAGTATCTCAAGATTGCCCCCCCCCCAATCTGTTATCTGCTACATTTAATAGTTGCCAGAAGTCATGAGTCCCTTTATTTGGAGACGCCTCTGACGCCTCAGGGTTTGACAAATCTAATGATTGCACAGGGGACACACTAGAGGGGGTGCTGCTATACAAACGGGGGCAACTAGCATGATTATCCGATGACAATCTCAGAGCTAACTCCTTGGCGACTAGCGTTTTCAACTTGGCCTCCAATACTTTGTTTTTTTCCATTGGTATGCTGATGTCCGATAAAGTACAATCCTCCAAATCCCCAGGCTCGAGGCTGCAGTCTACAATCTGTGGCATTTGGGGGGTTGCTTTAAGGGAAAGACGGCCAGGTGATTGCTCTGCTGTCCTCAAAGGGCCAGTTTGATCAACTGAGGACACCGGCCCCGCAGATACAGACAACAACTTATCGGCGAAATATATTTCAGTTTGAACCTCAAAATTTTCCACAACCATGTCCATTTCCATCTCCGTATCTTCAGCCACTAACAGTAAAGTGCACTCATCAGTGGCCAGTTTTAATGGAGTTAATGGAGGTACTCCCCCTATATTCTGATAGGTAAACTTAGGGAAATGTGGAACAGTCAGCTCAGAGAGAGCAGGGCAGGCACCCACCTCATCCTCACTAACTACATCAGAAGCCACTCCCAGGTCCTTATCCTTTACCACTGTGCCCCTCACGCCCTTCGAGAACATCGACAACACAGTGGGATGGGATTTCAGGTGAAACAGGTGACCCCGGGGTTTCTTTCGCCTGATGGTTTTTAGTAACTTAAGGTGACTGGTGTGTTCAGAGGTACAACTAGCTGGCCCTGGTCCTGATGTGGACCCTGGCGATCCTGTGGATGATCCTGAGGGAGCGATTGAACGCCCTGGACGCCCTGCGCGCAAGCACCTGGAGGCCATCACCAGCAAATATTTTTTGGTTCTTAGGCTTACAAACAATATTTAGCCTCGTTACTCGTTACTGGACCACAGATTTCTACAGTAACACAGGAGTCACTGGCTTCCGAAAAGGAAAAAGGAAAGCCCCCAGGGAAGAGAAAAAAATGTCAGGACACTGAGGTCACTAGTGAACACTGGAGATTGCTGGAGGTCACCAGTAGCACATAAGATGGCACATTAAAAGGGGAAATATTATGGGACCCCCTTTTTGCATCTCGCTTACAGTCCAATAGTTCATTCAGGCAGATGCGAAATACATGCCATAGGAAAAGGGAGGCTGATAAATGAAAGAGATGTAAACAGTTAAAACAGGAGGTAATCATGAAAACAAGTGTGCCCACCAGCGACCGGCGAGCAAGATGGGCGAACTGAGACTGAGCGGAGCTCACCGGACCACCCCACAAACCACACCCAGTCCTAGCTGGGCCGTCTCCGCAGGGGGCGCGGGCTATGCTCTTCCCAGAGGGACATTACACCCTCCACACTCAGCCTCCTTTCAGTCTCCTCACCGTCTTCTTCTTTACAGGTTTGATCCCCTTGATTAGGAAGCTTGGAGGTACGTGAGTCTCCTTGCTTGATGCTCTATGTGATGCTTGAGGAGAAAAAGAGCTCCTGGCCCTATGTCAAGTCTAATCTAACCGGGGGAGGGCATGAAACCCCCCCACTGCACACCTAATTCCACCTGACTCAGTGGCCGTATCATGTGCGACAAGCTGGACAAGCCGGACGAGATGACCGAACAGCAGCGGCCGCCCGCCATGCGGACTATAAATAAATGAGGAAGGGAATAAGGGCGCGGTCTCCTGAGGGCTGTAACGGCAGCGACAACGGCATCAACAGGCCCTCAGTACCCCACAGTGACTCTTTTGGCGGTAGCTGCAATGGCAGCGATAGTGACAATGGCGGGAGAAAGCCGCGGCACTGCTGGGCACTTCGGAGAAGGTGGCGTGTAGCTACGGTGTAGTTACGGTGCTACGGTACTGCGATACTGTGGTCCAAAAGCGGTGTTAGCCAGTCTACTACACACCACGCCGCTCTCTGCCCGGCCCCGCTCCACACAGATCCTCCCCTTGCGTCCTCGCATGCCCCACTGCGTCTCTCGTGTCTAACTTCCTCGGATTCAGGTCCATAATCCTCAGTTAACTGCACCTTACCATTTTCCAGCCGTCCCCAACCCTCCTTACGCTCACTGTTCCAGACTCACTTATTTCCACTTCACATGCTCATTGTCCCCTCAGCGCGTCACAGTTCTTTGTCTGCACCATCCATCTATTGGTGTGATCTCACCAGTTTTTAGTCAGAGGATATATTGGCCTTGATTTATGCCTTACCATGGCCATTACCACAGTTTACTGTATTCTTTGTCTCATAAGAAATGTATACATATTGATTGTTTGCCAGGCAGGTTTTGCATAAACTTTGACTACCAACTTGTATATTGTGTGCACATGGCAGTACTAGCTTTAGTACATTTTCGATTTTACATTGCAGGAATGGTGCATTTCACTTTCATATTTGGCCCCGATGGAGTGTGCTTCAGAAATGCATTGAGCGCGCACCCAGGCCGGAATCAGCCGAGGGATCTTGGCGATCATGGTGAATTTGCTCAGTGCTGGAATTACGTTTTTTTCTTATTTTTTGTTCCCTGGTGGAGGGCGATCCGGAAATGCATTGGGGCTTAAACAATATCATTGATGAATCAATGACTATGCAACAGTTATACTGAATAAATTAAGATTTTTTTTTTTAAATAAGGCAATTTTCATACATAAATAAATTAAGATGGTTATTCATATGTAAAATAAAGATTATAATCTAGTCAATTGAGGACACCCTTGTCATAGAGTAATTTATATTGCGCAGTGCACCACGTGACAAGCCCTAGGATTAAGGGTGTGCTACTTGGTTCCAAGTTTGGAGTAAGACTGGAAGTTCAGACACAACTTATTTTGCTCGTTCTTGTCGCATAAATCTGTGCACAACCTGCAAGTCAAATCACCAAACCCTGGTGGTCAGACTTTGCCTTTCTTTCATTTTAGCACCAAAAGGCAATTCACGCTGTGGAGTACAATACATAGATTGTCAAAATGGTTCAGTGATTTTTACATGACATTGGCATGGATAATTAAAGCCCTGTGATGTCTTAAGGTCATGCATTGTTCCTAGCTTGGTCGAAGGAGTAAAAAGAAAGGAAAGAGGAAGTGGTTCTGCATTAATGCCAAGGGCATCTGCAATCATTTGAATATAGATTGGAGTGAGAAAGTGCTCGTTGTTTTGGGTTTTTTTTCTCTGGCATTTGTGCGCCTTTGTGAAAAATAGCATTTCAAATTGGATCAGACCCCACAAAATCCTTTTGATTTATTTTAAAGTTGGACAACGCTCCTGAAATCAACGTTCTCGTTATCTCCCAGTAGTTGGTGAGGGAGCACTGTAATATTGAAGCTGAAAAGCTCGCCTTCCCTGCAGGAGCCTTTGTGACAGTGCTACCCATTAAAAAAATAAAAGGAATCAGAGACTGACTTTATGGGCACCTGGTGTTATGCGCTTGACATTTTACTGCATTTCACTTGCCCCAGGCCCTGGTTGGTCGGCAGAGACAAACCAGTCTGCCACATGCTTAAAACAGAGGTAAGGACATTTATAGATTTTATACATCAAATAATGATAACATTGTCAAAATAGTAAAAGAACTCACAGCAGGCAATTTTATTTTGGTGAATAGCTTGGATCTTGTACCCAAGACGGTAACACCACACAGAACGAATTTCTCCTCCTGGAGTCAGGGCCCTTGTCCGTGATTGGTCTGACTCCTCTAAGCCTCTATTCATCACTTTTTCCTGGAATTCTTTCTAGATATCCATCGTACAATGAACATTTTTAAAACTAAAATTTGGAAATCTGCTTATTACCAACTATACTTCATCGGCAAGGTAAAACCACTGATTCCAACTAGGGACTTAAAAAAGAGTGTGCTATCAGTTGTCCTATCTCGCACTGATGGAGGAAATGCCATAATTGTGAGACTTCCTAAGCCGCTGCTTGCTCTGTATAAATCTATCCATTCAGCACCACGAAAGGTAGCAGGAATAAAAAAAAAACAGACCATATCGTTTCAGTGGTTAGGGATCTTAGCTGACTCCCCCTAGAAACAGCTCTCAGGACTGGATACATTACATTCAAGTCCTCCTTTAGCAAACTCAACATTGTTGGTGGATCTCATCTCACTTTCAGTAGAGCAGGGCTTGTGGTGGACAGGCATCTCACTAAAAAGGAGAGCATTCTAAATCCGACATTCTCTTGCCTTGTTGCCAGACCTTGGAACTCCTGTTTGAAACACATTAGAAATGTTTGAGCTCTTTCCAACTTCTACAAGGCACTGAAGATCTCCCTCTCCGAATATGACGTCTAACAATAACCCTTGCTTCATTCTCTTTTTGACCCTGTTGGTCATGCTTATATGAACTTGCTTATACACTGTTGGGCCCTTTGTTGTTGTTAAAGCTTATTTTATTACTGGTGTTATTAAAGTGCTCCATTATTCTTGTGGTGGGGTTCACCCTGGCATTAATACATGGTTAGTGATCAATTCTGACAGAGCATAGGCAGGAAGAGGCATGAAGACTCTGCTGAAAAATTTACTGACCTCTGATTTTTTACACTGTTGGGGCATCAACAGACTTAGGTCATGGGTAAATGCTATAAATACAAGAATCATTTATGCCATTAAGAGATCCTGATCTTGCTCTGTGACCTGAGATCTGTGGTCTTGTGGATTCCAAAGTGCTTTCTGTTTTATTTGTGGCCGCTGCTGCCTCTTTGTTCTGGTTCACTAGTGTTCAGTGTGCTGCACTGGAAGGCATAGACCTCAAGTCAGATTTAAGCCCAGCCCTCCGTGCCTACCATTCCACTCCTCATTCCATGACAGGAAAAAGCCCTACCACCTTGCTATTCAGGAGTGCTCTTGGAACAAAGATACTGCAATGGACCATCAGTTGGTCAATAGACCCTGATGAGTTTCGTGTCGGTGTCACTGACACCTTTCGCAAAGGCAAAATGAAGGCCTACACTGAAAAGCGCTGATGCGCTTGAGACATGGTCTTCGCGAAAGGAGACTGAGTTCTTGTCAAGCAAAAGTGGACACGCAAGACTGATGCTCTGTTTGATGGTGAACCGTTAAAAGTTGTGGCGAGCAAAGGACATATGGTAACTGCCCAACGATCTGGAAAATCCATAACCAGAGACTCGTCTCACTTTAAGCCTTTGCCTCAATGTTCGTCAGCTCCAGATCTCAGGAGTGAAGCAAGTCCACCTGAGTGCACAAGTTTAAGCATTCGACTTTTCTCCACAGATGCACATGAAGGTGCCCCTCCTCTATCTCGTACGACTAGAGCTGGAAGACTGGTGCGAGCACCTCAGTGACTCATCTAGGAGTTATAATGTGTATGTATGTGAATATATATATATATATATATATATATATTTGTTTATACTTTTTGTTTAGCAAAGGGGGAGATGTGTACAAGGTCTCTAGTGGCCCTCACCAGACTCCTTACAAGTATTACGAGATCTGGTGGGCGTGACTGGGTGTGGGTATTAAACTTTGTGACGCAGCCATTCAGTTAACGGATGCATGCTGAAGAATAAAGACGTGCAAACCAGAGCTCTGTGTGCGGCGTGGTCTGTAACATGCTCCTGGGCTGGGGAGGACGCTACACAGGAAGGGGCACCTTCCGGCACAAAAACAATTCCCTGAGGCATATTCCTCTATTTATGTGGGCTGCAAAATGTAAGTAAGCAGAAATAACGAGGAGGCATAGCATGTTGGCACATACCCAGGTCTACCAGCAACGGTAAATATGGGAATGCGTCAAAATCCATGGGAGTTGTGTGGTAACACCCATGCAATGCCTTCCCAGGGCAGAGTAATGCAACTCAGCGATTTGCGCTGTGCTGCATTACTCCTGTTTTATCTTGGTTTGATAAATCACATTTGGGGGTTGCATCGTGCATTCACCATGATGCGTGGTACAAAAGCAACGAAACCCCCTTAATAAATAGGGCCCTTTGTTTTTATCGATGTTGTTTAAGAACTCTTGAAAATGGCAGAATTTGAAACCCTATGTGATAAATGCACTATTTTATTATCAGAAAGGAAACAAAAAGAATCCATTAAATTAGCTCATTCAAATCAGAACCTGCTGCATGGATACATTTGTAATATGTGGGTCATAGGCTAACATCTTTGTCGGAAAACTGAATTGTCTCTTATTGATCATACTAGCCATTCACATGTCCAACTCAGTCAAACACATTTTATCAACTTCAGAAGGATCAACACCCGAATTGTTGATTTGACATTGGCCCGCAAGTTATACATCTACAGCAGTCAATCATATTTGAGGTAGGTATTTACGCTCTACAACTTAGAAAGCACCATCATGGCTCATCATGACGTGGAGAGGCAGGGGTTACGTTTAATGCTGATTTTCAATTTCTTTAGCCATTCCTCTCCTCCGTTGGCAGGACAAAGAAACACAAGTGCCTGTGACTACTCGAAAAACACTCAACTGTGCGCTCATTTTAATCTAACACTAGTCAAATTGGTTTCATCTGCCGCCATTTCCTTTCCTGCCAGCTCATCTGCATTACTTTCTGCCATGTGGTAGTCAGAAAAAATGTTGACAGTACCCTTTCTCTGACAGCAGCTGCTTCTCTTTTTGCCTTCTTTGCAGATGATTCAAGAGAGCCGGGTCTTGATTGAAATGGCCGACACCATCCATGAGAAGATAATGCAGTGCCAGAAAGCCGGTAAGCAGCAGCCCAATGCAATTCTGTCTCTAACTATCCCAGTTTCCTGAACCTACATGTGTTTTCCTTAATCTTTCCTTATGCATGGGCCTTCATCGTCATGCAGTCAACAAGCGCAAAATGGGCAAAAATCATCTCTGTGGGCCACTGGTGTAGGGGACTGTAGAGGTCCACAGTGGTTAATTTGTAAAAAATAAATAAGCGGCTGTCGTCGGGAGGCAGCTTGCACCAGCCCATTTCTTCTGTTAGCACCGCCTAAAATAGAACTAACTACTAACCATGAAAGTGGGGAGAGGAGGTGGCTTAATGGCCAGAGCTGCCGACTTCGGGGCTGGGGAACCAGGTTCGAATCTCCGTGTCGGCTCAACATCCTGTGATTCTGGGCAAACCACTTAATCTCCCCGTGCCTACAAAAAATGAATGTGTCCTTAACTGGTGCTCATGAAAAGTGCTGGTGTTGATGATTAAGAAGTGCCGGTGTTGAGCACTGAAAACCACCGGCTCAAATTAAGCACTGGGTAGACAGCAAGTTCATGATGGAAATTCCCTTGTGGACAGAAAGGGATGTCACACAGGTGCCCCACAGCAGTGCTGCATGCAGTTTGAGTTTGGCAGTCATCACGTGTTGGGCTCAACATACCAATCATGGCAACTATGTTGAAATGCTTGGTCTGCTATGATTAGGGGTTTACAATTCCATTATTGAATCTTTGTGTGGTTAGTATTTGGGACAATTCAAAGCTATCACCAAACTGAATTGTAGGTAGAGTAGCATATTTACGATGACTTGAAGAATACTTATAGACTTGATGATACAAATTAAATATTATGTGCAGGTAGAAAACAGTCACAACAAACTAGTACAGCGGTTCATAACCTTTTGACTCCTGTGGACCCCCACTGCTGCAATGTAATGTAATGGAAAAGCTATTTGTTAAGCATGACATTTCCCACTAAGGTGTTCTGACGCTACAGAGTTTGGCTGGAAAATGGAGCGAAAGAGAACAACAGCAGGAATTATTTGGAAAAGGCCAGGTTTTCATGGTTTTGGAAAAAGGCAACATTTGGTCAATCAACTGCAATTGTAAAAGAAGAGAGTTCCAGGTTCTTGCTTGTATGACAGAGAAGGCTCAGCCACCGGCACAAATGTGGCAGATCCTGAGAATGACATGGAGGCATGCTTCAGAAGAGCAGTGCAGGCATGAAGGATGATTGTGTAAAATTTTATTCTGTAGGTGCTTGGAGGTCCAGAAAGTAGGGCACATTGATTTAAAAACAATTCTCTTAGCAATTGGAAGCAAGTGTAGCCTAGCAAGCACTGCAGATGAAGAGGATCAGTGAAGAAGTTTTGAAGTCAGACGTGTAATAGAATTTTGGGCGACTCGTAGCTGATGGACTATATAGGCTGGAGAGCCAAGAAAAAGGTGCTGCAATAGTTAAAGTGACTTAAGACTGTTGCTTGGATAACTTTCTGCAAGTGGAAGCAGGGAGGAAGGAAAGAAACTTTTCCAGCAGTTTAAATAGGAAGAAGCAAGTTGAGAAATGTTTACTCACAGCGAGGGTAAGCCTATGGTCCATTAAGCTTATGGTCCAGGACAAAGCGCAAATCCCTCACAGAGGATGCTGGAGCTGGTGCATTGCCAATGTGAGGTCTCTAGAACAGGAGAGAGGTGTGATGGATGCATTAACATGCAGAATAAACAGAAATCTCCTTTCTCTGTGCTTCTATGCTTAATTTGAGAAAAACTATCCAATCCACCTAACTTATGCAGATATACAGTTTTTGGAAATTTTACATATCATGGTTATACAAGGAAAGCAGAATCTGAGTATCATTAGCGTAACTAACGGCCTTTAAGGCCAATGGCTAAACATAAATATTAAAAAGCAAAATTCTATGATATATGCCATAGTTTCCTTCAGAGTCCCCAGACCAAATCTTTGCTATCCTCTCCCTTTTCTAACCTAATGATCGTTGGCAAACCTCTTCTTCTGGATTTTACACCTACGTTCCCCTTTGATCTAAGCAATCTTGGACCTTCTACTGCTTCCACTACTGGAAGCTAAGAACCCTGAGCTATGTAATTTCTACAATTGGAACTCAGGGCCATAGCTTAGTCAGTGAGATTCAGGGGGTGTGCATCTCAAATGTCCTAACTAAAAAAAAAATTGGCTGCAGAGTAGAGGGTGAGATGACCAAGGTTTGGGGTGGACTGTTTCCATTAGGACCAGGGTCAGTACTGATTTGCAGTAGGTGGGCTTCTATTTTGGAGTGGCACAGTGTGTGAAAAACAGTGGTTTCGAATGCTACCCTGAGTGATTGCCACTGGTTAGACTCTTTGCACGCATTCATCCCATGACCATTTGGGTATTTGATTGCCAGTAGTAGGTCTGGAAACCTGAGACTGACACAGCTTTTCAAGCCTACTACTGCCAATTTCTGTGTATTCCAAAACATGGTAAATTAGCACCCATTAAATGGATCACTGATATGGGTACCGCTTTACTATTTTTTGGGTAACCCAGTCTCACTATATATTTTTAAGTTTCCGCTCCAAAAAATGAACAAGTTAAAAGCTTTTAGTGAAATGAGAATGACAAAACAAACTGACAGACTCAAGTCAAGTCAAGTCAAATAAGTGTTATTCGATTTAGCAAGCAAATCATATGTATGTACAAAGTCAAGTACTCATTGGTAAAAAGAATGTACATTTTAAAGACTCTTATTATAAAAACATGAATATAAATACATTTTACGTCTGGAAATACATCAATCAGTGTAAACAACAGACTTGAGGATATAAATATAATAAGTTCACAACAACCCACAAGAAAACTAATCCTGCTTACTCCAGTATTGGAACTTTCATAGATTCCCATGCTTGAATCATTCCCCATCGTCGAGATGGGAGTCCCCGGTATACATAAAATAGCAATAGAAATCATTACAAAATAAGAAACTAGGCCTAGGCCCATTCTAGTTTTGTAACATATCCACCTCTTTTTGTAAAAGAGACCAAATAAAATGAACAACCAATCAGATTAGCCTCACCCTTAGCCTCACCCTCTAGAACCTTCCTGAGAGAACCTCAGACCCTCAGATTTTCTACCGCACGTTGTGCAAGGGAGTCTCCACTGAGCTCTGCTCAGTTTTTTCCTGTCAACCTTTTTCCACAAGTTTTTTCACCTGTTTTTCTACAAGACCTACTTGGACTACGTGTCAATATGTCTGACAAAGAGAAGAAAGCGCTCTTTAAAGCATGTGCGACCTGTGCTAAGAAGAGACTTTATGTGGAGGACAAGCACAAGGATTGCATTTACTGTCTGTACCCAGACCATAAGGCAGACTGTAAAATATGCCGGACCTTCTCAACGAAGACTTTGCAAGACAGTGAGGGGCGTCTCTTGACCTGGCTCCAGAAGCTTAAATCAAGGAAGGAGCCAGTTTCCAGTGATAGTGATGAGGCCTCCTCTGCTTCATCTTCTAGGAGGTCTGGGAAAAGGGGTAGGTCCTCCCCTTCACCTTCTAAGGACCGTCCCAGTAAAGCCTTGAAATAGTTCTCTCATGTCAACGACTCCGTCGACGAAGACTTCCAAGGTACAGTCTAAGTCCTCGTCTCCTTTTACTTCCGGCTCCGTCGATGGGCTCGTCGACGGTTATTTCCTCATCTTCGCCTACGCTGCATGGTTCAGCGTCGACGGCATCGACGCCGATTGTAGGATCCATAGTGGTGTCAACTCTGTCGTCGACGATGGCGTCGACGACGACGAGAATGTCGACGGCGTCGGTGACGACGGCAACTACGTCTACCACGACGACGACAGCATCTGTTGCAGTGGGTACGACGACCTCGACGACGGTTCCGTCGATGGCTTTCATGTCGTCGTCGACCCTAACATCATCGTCGACGACCCCGTCGATGACCTCGACGAGGGAAAAAATTGCAATTACAATCAGGAAGCGGCAGATTACCCCTGAAATGACTTCCCCCAGGAGGGTGACACCTCTTCCACCTGCACTCCTCCTTGAAGAGGAGGGGTCTGAGGACGATGACGGGCCGTTTGGGTATGCAAATAGCCCGTCTCAGTTACACGTTAAGTGCCAAGACACAGACTTGGAGGAAGAATATGTGGAGGAGCAGCAGTATGATCCTCCCTTAGGTTATCAAGAGGTCTACCAGCAGCAGATGGTCTCTATGCCTTCCTCCCTACTAACGGACTTGCAATTCATGCTTTCGGACTATAGACGGAGATTCCCAACACAATCTCCGGCTCCGGTTGGGGTGCCAATTACAGCTGTTCCTCCTGCACTGATTTCTACCCCTCAATTGCCACCACCACCACTGCCCGTGGTTTCAGATACACCACCAATAGTCCCTCTCATCCAGGATGATACCTCGGATGAGGAACAGGGCAACGTTACGCTTCCAGATCCAGACGCGGAGTGGAATGACTATATTATTCCTGATCCAGCTTCGCTTTCTCCAGCGCCTGTGGATTCTCCCCCTGGAGACAAAGGGGGTTTCCATAATTTGATGGAAAGGGCTGCTAAGAGATTCGAACTGCCCATGCCCACGGTGCAGTCCGAATGTTTCCTTTATGACTTTAAAGAGCCTTACAGAAAATCAGTTCGGACCATTCCTATAGTGGGTCATGTCTGGGACGAAGGTCTAAAGGTGATGAGAAGTCCAGCCACTGTAATTCCAGTACTGCCTCGCCTCGAAAAGAAATATAAGGCTCCTGAGGATAGCCCGGCCTGCCTGGTCAGTCAGCCTAAACCGGACTCTGTCATCTCCCAGGCAGCCCAAAGAAAGTCTAAAAATCCTTCAGCTCCCCTCACAACACCTCCAGATAAAGAGGGCAGATGCCTCGATAACGCTGGCAAGAGGTTTTCCTCCATGTCCAGCCTGATGGTCAGATACGCAAACGCCTTAGCAATACTGGGTCGCTACGATCGTCATGTGTGGTGCGACCTTTCACCCTATCTGGATCAATTGCTGGAAGATGCGAGAGTGGAGGCAAAAAAGATTCTTCAAGAGGGAGAGAAAACGTCTTCTGAAGTCATTGACTGTGCAATGGACATTGCAACGACTGCGTTCCGCTCCCTAGCAGGAGCTGCTGTCCTTCGTCGCCAAGGTTGGCTTCGAGCTACATGGTTCCGTCCAGAGGTCCAAAACAAAATCTTGGATCTTCCCTTCGATGGTGAGGCGCTCTTTGGGAAGCATATTGATGATGCGCTCCAAGATATTAAAAAAGACACGGAGACCGCAAAATCCTTAGGGACTCTGCAATACCGCAAGGTCCCCTTTCGTGGGGCCAGAGGCAGAGGCCTTACTACCTACAGAGGAGGATACCAGCAACAACGGTATTCTTCATATGCATCAGCCTCTCAATCCTACTGCCCGCAATATAACCAGCGGCAGGGTCAATCATCCTCTTTCTCTCGATCTAACAACAGAGGACGACAAGGACGCCAGGGGAAGTACTCCTCTAAGCGTCAATAGCGGCTTGCTGGCTCTTACTACTGTCCCTTCTCCTCCTGTAACACCAGTGGGAGGCAGAATCTCACATTACTTCTACAACTGGCGGCAAATAACATCGGATCGTTGGGTTCTGAACATCATTCAATACGGCCATACTCTGGAGTTTGTCCATGCACCGCCATTCAAGCCCCCTCGCGCCACCGAGTCAAAACATCTTCGTCTTCTACGTTTGGAAGTCCATCAAATGCTCCTGAAAGGGGCAATAGAGCTGGTTCCTCTCTCTCAGCGGGGAGAGGGTTCCTACTCCTGGTTCTTCCTGGTTCGGAAGACCTTAGAGAAGTGGCGCCCTATTCTAGATCTGAGGGAGCTCAACACCTATCTCATCAAACAATCGTTTCGAATGGTTTCCTTGCAGGACATCCTTCGACTCCTCAACGCAGGAGATTACATGGCCACATTGGATCTACAGGACGCATACTTTCACGTACCCATCCATCCAGCCCACAGGAAGTTCCTTCGCTTCACAGTAGCCAAGAGCCACCTTCAGTTCAAGGTCCTGCCATTTGGACTCAGGTCTGCTCCGCGGATTTTTACAAAAGTACTAGCTCCCGTGGCAGCTTTTCTGCGAAAGCAACAGTTGCAGGTTTTCCCTTACCTGGACGACTGGTTGCTAAAGGCTTCTTCCAAGAACGCGGCAGAGGAATCAGTCGCGGTGTGCACACATCTTTTCGACAATCTGGGCCTTACTCTCAACACAGAAAAGTCGAATCTCTGCCCATCCAGAACAGCCCGGTTCCTGGGAGCCATTCTGGACACGTCCCTCAACAAAGCTTTTCCGACCCTGGAGCGACAAGAAAAGCTGATGGTCATGGCCAGTCGACTTATAAAAAAGCAGTCACTTTCAGTTCGCCTCTACAAGTCCCTCCTAGGGTCCATTTCTTCCTGCATTCCTCTAATTCCTCACTGCAGGTTGCGGATGCGCCCGCTCCAGGAGGAGCTAGATTTGCAGTGGCGCCAAGTGGACGGGTCCTTCGAGGACAAGATCTTCGTTAACGCGTCTATGAGGGAGGCCGCATCATGGTGGACGAACGAGGAAAACATTTCGCATGGTCGCTCCTTCAGGGTCGACCCAGCTCCTCAAATAATAACTAAGGACACCTCGCTGGAGGGCTAGGGAGCGGTCTTGCAAGACCTTTGCGTAAGCGGCCGTTGGCTACCCCAGCATCGTTTTCTACATATCAATATGCTGGAGCTCAGAGCGATTTGCCTGGCCTTGCAAGCTTTCCTCCCGCGGATAGAACAGTCTGTGGTCCTGGTACGAACGGACAACACTACGGCCATGCATTACATAAACAAAGAGGGCGGCACCAAGTCTCGTCTTTTATCAAAGGAAGCTCAGACGATCTGGGAATGGGTGATCCAGCATGGGATATCGCTACAAGCGGTACATCTTCTGGGCGTTCTCAACGAGACGGCAGACACGCTGAGCAGACTGAAATCTGTCAGCCACGAATGGGAACTGGACCAGTCCACTCTGGAGCAGGTGTTTCGCCTATGGGGCAAGCCGTCCATAGACCTCTTTGCCACGCCGGAGAACAAGAAATGCCTATTCTACGTAAGCAGGCTTCACAATCCGGGATCATTGGGGAATGCGCTTTCGATGGCCTGATCAGGCGCCTTTGTTTACGCTTTTCCCCCCATTCCACTGATCCCCAGACTTCTCAGGAAGCTCAAGGCGGAACCTTGCAAGATGATTTTGATAGCTCCTGCGTGGCCCCGCCAATTTTGTTTCACAGAGCCTCATCTCTTCTCCCTGGAACGTCCACTTACTTTACAGCCGATTCCTTCGCTGCTGACAATGTCCCAGGGCCAAGTCTGGCACCCGGATCCTCGATCCCTGCAGTTATTGGCATGGCTCCTGAGCACCGAGAATTTCTTGGTTTGACCCTTTCGGCAGAATGTAGAGACGTACTTTCTCAGGCACGAGCCCCTAGTACCAACAAAACATACCGGCTAAAGTGGAAGCGTTTCTGCCTTTGGTGCCAGAAGGAGGGCATTCATCCTCTTTCTTCTGCACCACATGAAGTTCTTCCTTACATCCTTTCATTAGCGAAAGCAGGGCTGGCTCACTCATCCATCAAAGTTCATCTTGCCGCCATCTCTCGCTTTAGACGCACGTCTTCTGGTCCTTCCCTCTGGTCAGCAAGGATCATTAAGCAGTTTCTCAAGGGCCTTTTTAGAGTCTTCCCTCCAGTCAAGCCTCCGCCTCCTCTTTGGCACCTTAATTTGGTTCTCACCCAGCTCATGAAGCATCCCTTTGAGCCTATTCATCGGGCGGACTTGAAATTTCTCTCCTGGAAGGTGGCTCTTCTGCTATCCTTAACTTCGGCTAGGAGAGTAGGTGAATTACAGGCACTCACCATTCAGGAACCTTTCCTACAATTTAAAAAGGGGACAGTGATACTTCGTACCAACCCAAAGTTCATACCGAAGGTACCTTCAGACTTTCATTTGAATGAGCCGGTCATACTCAAAACTTTTTTCCCTCAACCTACTACTCCGGCAGAGAAAGCATTGCACTCACTGGACATTCAGAGGTGCTTAAAATTCTATCTTCAACGTACTAAGGACTTCAGGAAGTCACCTCAGCTCTTTGTGTCTTTCAGCGCCCCTCGTAAGGGTTTCCCCCTTTCCAAGCAGGGGATTGCTCGTTGGATTACCAGCGCTATCCAGTCACCGAGCAGCAGGCAAGCCCCTTGAGGGGCGAGTCCGTGCTCACTCCACGAGGGCGATTTCTTCTTCGACAGCCCTCTTTGCCGGAGTTCCTATCCGGGAGATCTGCAGGGCAGCAACCTGGAACAGTACTCATACATTTACAAGACATTACTGCCTGGATTCTTCAACGAAGAGTGACACAGCAATGGGCCAGGCAGTCCTGAGGAACCTCTTTCATTGAGTGGTGAGCTTTTCCCTTTCAACCCTCCTTCCGTCTTCCTGTTTATGCTCTTTGCACATTTTTGAAGTTCATTTACTGGTTTCTTCCTTGTTTCCTTATGTTTACAAATGTGTTTAGTGACCATTAACTTTCGATTTTAATTATTAATAATAGCTAAATAAGGGATCAAGGTTCAGATAATGTGCTCATAACTGCTAGCTACTCTGATTCAAGCATGGGAATCTATGAAAGTTCCAATACTGGAGTAAGAAAACAAGTTACTTACCTGTAACTTTGGTTCTCCAGTATTGGAAACTTTCATAGATTCCCATGCGACGCACCCTCCTTCCCTGGGAAAGCACAGCCTTCAGCATCTTCAGTTATATGATTACACAACAGCTACGAAAATCTGAGGGTCTGAGGTTCTCTCAGGAAGGTTCTAGAGGGTGAGGCTAATCTGATTGGTTGTTCATTTTATTTGGTCTCTTTTACAAAAAGAGGTGGATATGTTACAAAACTAGAATGGGCCTAGGCCTAGTTTCTTTTTTTGTAATGATTTCTATTGCTATTTTATGTATACCGGGGACTCCCATCTCGATGACAGGGAATGATTCAAGCATGGGAATCTATGAAAGTTTCCAATACTGGAGAACCAAAGTTACAGGTAAGTAACTTGTTTTCTTATAGGTTCTTAACAGTGCTCTCACAATTTCAAATATCAATCAATAATATGTCTCAGATAATTGAGCAATTATAAGTTCTTTAAAAAGGAGAATACTAAATGCCTCAACTACACCTCCTAGAAACTAATTTATCTATACCACTTTCTAATTGCAAGCGCTCATCTACTAAAATTTAAGACGGCAGAACAAATGTCAGTAGAATCCAGCAAATACAAATGGCTAAAACCTTCTCTATAAGAACAGGGGTGATGTGCCCTCAGCAATGGGAGCAAAAATGTGTTCTCATAAAACAAAACAAAGTGCAAGGTAGTTTGTAGTTTGTTTAGCCATATTATTACAGGGACACGGCATGAGATTATCAGACCAACTGCATTAATGCGGGAAGGCTACCAAAAAGTGCACTGTGCCCAAGCAGAACCTAGTAAGATAAAATCTATATTGCAGGTTCAGGATAAAAGTTAGATAAAATTGCTGCTGATTAGTCGGGGGACTACCATTTGCAAAGCTCAACACTCTATGCTGATTCAGCAACTACTGATGTTGAGAGCTTGCCCTTGAGAAATAAGCCGATCTAATGAGTTTTTCTTGAGGGGCCATTCTTTGGGGGGACTATCAGAAAAGTTAATTAGGCCCACTTCATGGTAGCCGACTCAACCCAGGGTCCCCAGACCCAACTACCAATCCAGGAATGCATTCGGGGAATGTCACACCACAAACTCTCTCCTGAAGCTATGCCTTTTACTTTCCCAACTGATCCTGGTAGTTGTCCCTTGGAACTCATGACTATGGTCATGTATAGCACAACAGCCTCAAGTCCCTGCTGCGGGATCACTTATTTTAAATGTATTTTCACTGCACACACTCTTCTTCATCTCTGCTATGAGAAACCTTGATGGTAGAGTTGATGTATCAGGGCATGCAGGCAAGGTTCAATGTTTGCAGTCCCTGCCTTTTACAAATCATTTTATCTCGTGACTGAGGGCCACATGTACTAAACATGAGTTGCAAATAGAGGTGGTGCACCAACTAATTGGTAGATCTAGCCAAGCCAGAGCTGAGCCAAGGGTCTGGCTTCGCTCTAAGAGTCTGTGCACAAGTCAAGCCATGAAACCATTTGGTATGTATATCATGCAACAAACAATGTAAAAATATGAGATATTCTCCAAAATTCCAAAAAGTATTTACTTCAAAATGCGGAAGCGTTTCACTTTAGAACATCAGAATATATTACTGCATAGAAAGAAATTTATTAAAAGTGATAGTTTTTAAACATAAACTTAGAAACATTAATGGCTTGACCTCCAACAACAATGCCATAAGTCAACTAAAAGGCAAGTCACTAGTCACGTAAACCTTAAATGTGGCCTAGATTCTTATTATAGATGGAGAACATTATAGTCTATTAAATCAAACTTTATGGGTGCTTGTACAGTGCACTTCCTGGACTCAAGTATTTTAAAGTGTTCTCGTGTGCGATAATAAAGAAAAAGGAGGCTCTGTGAGATAAAATGTTTGCCTACGATCACACAGTTTGGACAACCAGGAAAGGTGGTATTGATTCCAGGTTATCGGGGTTCACATTTTAAAAATTAATTCACCAGAAGTATATCTCTGTTCATATTCTGTTTTACTTCAAATTCTACTGTTTTGGGTTTTATCTTGGCGCACGTGGAGAGAAACAGACATAGCAGACCCAAATCAGGGACCCTACACCCAACTACCGAGCCAAGAATGTATTTATTTGGGGGTGGTGTCACACCCCAAACACCCCCCTTGAAGATACGCCCCTATTTGAACCTTAAAACAATACAGACATATACAGAATATAATTCACAAACAAAAATATGTACAAATATCAATTTTAGTAGCAGTTTGGAGCTTTTCAAAGTTCAATTTCATTTCTTAAAGACAAAGCAATATTGTAAACTCTAGCATATCACTCATTACTTGGTCTTTTTCGCTTCTAATGCATGCAGACTTTTTGTCTGTGAATACCAGTGCCTCAATGCGGCCACCAGTTGTTAATGCTAGAAAATGTTTGCTGTATGTGCATTACCCCTACGAAACAAGCTATGGACACCAACTTCATTTTTAGTCTCCAATTTCAAATAACTTTTTATTTATAGAGCATTTTTAAATTTTTAGTTATCAGTGTAACTTTTTTTAAAATATATACTTTTTCAATGTGCTAGGATTATTTAATTTTTGAAACAGTTACGGACCCCCAGAGTAGACATCACAGGCTCGAGGTACCGCTGTACTAGTATTTATCTATTACCTACATCCAGCATTGAACTGTATCGTACATTCAGGAGTCTACTTCTTCCCAGCTAGGTTGTGAAACATACATATGTAAATACATACAGACGAGGAACATCACAGAATACCACTGATTGTTTAGTTTCCTCTGCAGGTGCTCTTTAAATCCTATATACAAGAAGCCTGGTTGAGAAAAGTATTCTTTTCTATGTGCCTACCATGTTTTTGACTTACTTGGAGATGATGTTTTTGTTTCAACCATAAACGCATACCCGTTTAGCATGACCTTGCCTGGGGAATTTGCCCCATTTGCAAGATTTTCCAGTAGGGTGATGCCCCTAGAAGGCCAGTAAGGCATGGTTAGAGTCAGCCACATTTCAGATGTAAACTAATGCTGCCCCAACATTATTGGCCTGTTAGAAAATCTCCCAATTTCCATTTAGTGCAGTCTCCTCCCCTGTGTAACATCGATTTCAATCATGTTGCCATCTAACAGTGCTGCTGTGGCTTCCTTTTCTCCTTAGGGATGGAATTTCACGAAGAGCTTCACCAGCTCGGTGCAAGGGAAGGCTTGAAAGGGCGGAAGCTCAGCAAAGCCATCGAAGGGTTCGCTTGGAATATCACTGTGCTAAAGGTAGGACCCAAAACATCTCCATGTTTGCGGCTAAGGGGCCCACTTATGGGATCAGAGTCACTAAAGTATGAGACTGGTTGGCCAAGCGCTGTGCTTTTTACTGGTGACACCAAAGGTTGTGAACCACATGAGCCATGACACATGCTTTTGGAGTGGGTCCAGTGAAATCAGCAGGAATAATGCATATTTAACAAATGAATTCCTCTACTTTCTGATGCCACAGCAGGGAGCAAAGACCCTGCTGAGCTCAAAGTGTTTTGCAAGGTTTGATTCTCAAAGTGACAGATAAGAAGTTGGAGAGTGAAAGTGACACCGCGCTGGTCCCTAATGTGGCTTTTGAATTTCACTGCTTGCTTTTCCCTTGACGTTTGTAAAGTGAACTGGTTATTTTTATCGCTCCCCGCTGATTTTTGGCGTGGATTGTTGCCGCCAGCTTTTTCCATATCTTGAATGAAATTCTGGTATAGGAAAGTGTTGAGCCCTTAGCTGAATGTGAACAAGTCCCTCTGGGGCATTGGTTCATTAACAGGGCATTACAATAGCTGCTCCTGTACCAATGGAAGAACAGGCATCCGCACCTACGCATATAAATATGGATCAGACCAAAGTAGGGGCAGACTGATGTCAGTGGAATGTATTAACTGATCTTTCCCTACAGGTTTTACAGTCCACTTGCCTATACTGAGTATGTCAAATTAAAATATATTAGCGCATTGCATGTTTTGTAGATGGTGCTACATGCGTATTAAAAATGTTACTACGGTTCACCCTTCACCTGAAGACTTCATTTGTAATTTGTATGTCACATGAGTTAGTGTTAGTTGCTGTGCAGTTTGTATGTTGGGGCGGGGCAGGACATTCAGTTTATGTTTTGGTCTACCTATGGACTTAAAGGGCCATTCTATCAAGATTGAATTCATCAGACAGGCCATAAGTGGGTTGAGGAATGACTTAGGTTGAGTTCATGTACTGTACATTAATCTTTTTGTCCTTTGAGGATTTCTTGTGATAAGGCTGCTGCTCTGTATGGGATAGGTATTTTTCTTTCGGATGGTCAAAAAGTTTAAACTGGCAAATCTGCTGTTTTACTGTGAGTGCCTTTCCTGTTTTATTGTGAGTGGTTGATGGCCTTATGGCTACCCACCGTACAAGAGTGTCTTCTCTCTCTAAATCTAAACTTCAGGTCTTTGACTGTTCTCATTCATATCATGTACAAACGATCTCTTTTTGTTGGTATCTTTTGTCTCTACATCTGTGCCCCATCTTCAGAATCACAAATTCACTTTAAGTAAAATATTAAAGATATAGCTGTTCACTGGCAAATTTGCTAGTTGTCTCAGGGATTTCACTTTAAAGCAGCGCCATTAAGTCTCCAGGTACGCTTGTGTTAATTCTGCCCCTTTTGTCACCTGCTGCGTTAGTATTATAAATAATTAGTGTACATTCTTCTCGATTTTACACAACTCACATTTTAAGCTCACTTATGTTTTTGATGGTTAGGAACTGGCTAATGCTGACATAGGTTATGCACAATGGTATATGCCTAATTACAGGATCTGAATGTAATTGACCATATTATTAAAGAATGTTTAGTTTCTAATAAAAGTAATCATACCTCAATCAGTACCAGCAGAGATTCATCCAAAGGACATCTTATGGCTACGATTAGTGCTTATACTTCAAATTAAAAGAAAAATTAGAGAGGATTACCACAACAATGATGAAGAGCAATTCTATTTTTCTAGGGAGAACAAAAAGACTTTAATAACTTGAGCTGAGTAATGTTTACTAAAAAGCAGAATGGATCTGTTTGCTGATTATCATCAGCTTTTCTGTTAAAGCACCAGCGGCGTAGTTATCCTGCACATGCACTGGAAGATGTCCTGGCATTGCTCTAGTTGGGAAGATTCTTGGTGTTTCCAATTCCACGTCATGCCGTAGTTACTCAGTCAAACTATAAGCTTTGTGTAGACCTTCATGTCACTAACTATGCAAAAGACGTGTGTGTATACCTTACTTATTACTGACCCTTTGCATCTACAATCAATAAAGTTTTATAATGAATTTAAATGATATGGTGGGAAGGGGTTCATGGATGACAAATCCTTTTTTTGTGGGGCAGCAATTGAAGAACTTCTGCCCCACAAAATGATAGCTATCTGCTGCATGACTACCCGCTTGGCTTCAGAGCCTGCTGCAGCACGGAGACTTCTACCTTACACATTGTATAGGATGTCCTCATCAAATGAAGATAGCCCCTGCCCCTGATATTGCTGGACCTCTTAGCTGCTTTTGACTCAGTCAGTCATCTCACCCTCATATGCACCGTGGTGTCTCGATTGTGATTCACCGGCAATATCCATCACTGATTCTCTTCCTACCTTTCCAACGAGCACCATTTTATTCACATGGACACACCCAGGTCACAAAAGATCCCAATCACATGTGGAGTCCCCTAGGGTGCATTACTGTCTCCTGGCATCTTCAACCTATACATGGAGCCATGCTCTACTCCCAGATAACAGTGTCAACATTCACCAATATGGCAACGATACACAACTCTACTAGAAAGTCTTCTCTGCTTCAGTCATCCAATGCCTCAAACACTGCTTGAACATCATCGAGAACTGGATGTCTAGTACCTAACTGATGCTCATGCTAACCAAGTGAGATTTCCTGTTATTTGCTAAGAATAATAAACAAGACACAGTACAAACCTAGCTTAATAACATGAACATTGACAGCTTCAAAACTCAATTTCACTGAATGCCAAGTCACTTGGATTCACACTGAACTCCAACCTAACCCTCAAGTAACACATTGCCAAAACAATAAATACAACCTGGTGCCATCTCTCTCTTCCAAAGAAAGTGAAACCGTTTCTACCTGAAAACAAATTCAAACCTGTTGTTCAAGCATTATCTTGCACCTCGAAGGTGGTAATACCCTACTCCTTGACCTTCTAGACTTCACAGTGGCCCCCCCTTACAGGCATCCTAAACAGCGCAGCATGTCACATCCAGGGCCTAAAGAAATATGATCATATTACCCCCATCTTGATGGAACACCATTGGCTCCTCTTGCCAGCCCACACTATCTTCAAAATTAGCTTTATCATTTACAAATCAATCATGACCAGCACCTCTGTCTATCTTGCAGACCAGCTCGCCATCTCTGGTGGTTCTCAGCACACCCGCAAGCAGGAAACCATTGGACTGCAGACTAAAAAGTGTAAAAAAGTAAAAAAAAAAAAAAAAGACAGGCCATTTCCATCTATGCGGCCAGGATCTAGAACAACATCCCTTTATCAATCAGGACCGCCCCAACAATTCTCCAGTTTGGGAAAGATTTGAAGACTTGGGGGCACATGCATCAAGGTAGGCTTTTGCGATTCCTTAATTGCGATTATTAAGGAATCGCAATTAAGGAATCGCAAAAGCCTATGCATGTAGGAATCGCTATAAAAATAGCGATTCCTAAACATTCCTTAATTGCGACTCGCTAATTGCGAGTCGCAATTAAGAATACCTCCCATTAATTCCTATGGGCCTAGAGGCCCATAGGAATGAATGGGAAGACATTCTCAATTAGCGATTCGCAATTAGAGAATCGCAAATTGAGAATGCAATTTCAAGGGTGCCAGGGTGTCAAAATGACACCCTGTTGCACCCCTGAAATTGTGATGTGCACCCATGTTGCGCACACACATGCCCCAAGGGCATGTGTGTGTGTAACCTAAAACTTTAAAAAATGCATTTTAGAGCATTTTTCGAAGGTATTGCAAATTACAGACAAGTTTGATTTGTCTGTAATTTGCGGTCCCAAATAGCGAAATCGCTATTTGAAAGTGCTTCTAGCATTGCATTTAAGGAATCGCAAATTGCGATTCCTTAAATCTGTCATAATTTAGGAATCGCAATTAATTGCGAATTCTTAAATTACGCATAGAAGCACTTTCATGCATCTCCAAAGGCCAATTTGCGATCGCAAACGGCCGATTTTTGCGATTCGCACCGTTTGCGATCGCAAAAACCTTTGATGCATGTGCCCCTTGGTTCTTTAAAGAGCACTACATCACAATGCATTAACCGTCCACAGCCCAACTTCCTCTCCTATCGCTTGTTGACTTTATGCTTGCCTTTCGCCCTGTACAGCGCTCCGTGCCTTTTGGCTACGTTCACACTATAGAAATACCATATACATACATAAATACAAGATTTGAACTTGAAATAGACATACGGCCATTGTTTATATTTTACCTGCCGGAGAGATGCAGCATCTTTGATAAGAAGACTGAATTTGTAGTTGGGGTAAACAAGATGGAGAAAAGACAAATTTGTAAATCAGGAAGGATGGTAGTGGCTGTTTCTGGCCTTGTTCTGCTGCAGCTTTATCTAACAATTTAAGGTTTTCTCAATAACACCAAAACCAGTGTAGAAAATCACTGTGAAATCTACATATGCTGCTATGGGATGCTAATGTAGCACAATGCACCTATTTATTTGAAATATAATTAATTTGACACTTCTTTGATTGAAAAAGTTACAGCCTAAGAAAAGATGTTGGCAGTGTGTGGATATGAACATGTTTCTTGATTGAATGATTAGTACCTTTTTCCTAGGAAGAGTGTGAGTGTTTCTTAAAATTTCTCATGCAGATATTAACCTTAAATGGGTTCCATGATAGAACAGAGTATTGTAATTGTAAATTGTATTTATAAAGCGCTTACTACCACTAATAAGGCATTGAAGCATTTTGCGGCGAGTTGCACGCTACTTCGGAACCCAAGTTTAGAGGTTAATAGTTAGTAGATCAGTCATTTTCTTTTTCTTTTCTTTGTGGATAAGTTGTGTTAAGTTTATGGTCTTGATTTCTTCTGTGGTTAATAGAGTTTAGAGTAAGGATAGGATGATGGGAATGGGTTTGAAAGAGGAAGTAATAAGTTGTTTTTGTAATTAGCGGTATTGGGAATAGAATGCATCCACCTAGAAGAGTTGTAGGGATATAGTGTGTAGGTAGTGTTGGAATTAGTTACACAACATGTACATATTGGAAGTAGTAACTATGCGTTCTTTTTTTGGCATAATCAAGTTCCAGTCGACCTGGAAAATGATCAGAGATTATTTGACTACAAATACAAGCCAGATAGTAGTTCCCAAACCTCCATGAATTATTCCTTTGATGCTTGTATTCTGTAGGAAGAAAGTATACTATTATATTGCTACACTGGAATGATATAGTGTTGTGAGAGTTGCTATAGGGATACAGATAGAGTAATACAGATTCCGGCCATAAAAACCTCAACTTACGACTGTTGATACCTCATGAGGATGCCTCCAATACTTTCAAATACTTGAATAGAAGATGCACGAAGACTCTAAGCTCTTACACTCTAAGATTTAACTTGCTAAAAGTGTCTATATCACTTAGGGGTTTGTTCTGGCAGTGCAAAAGACTGTGGATTGTGGGGTTCCTGAGGATATTTGCTTCTTGTAATTTAACACTTTGGTGAAATTTTGGCCATTTGAAGCACTCTTGAATTCGCCCTAGAAACTCACACTAGTGCTCAATCCACAAGCTTAGATATAGCAACCTCAAATAACCTTTTTAATCACTTCATAAAGCAGTTGTGAGCCTCTTGGCACACATACTCGAACCCATGCTTGAGTCTGAAAAGTTTGCACCTTTATCCTGTACGTTGAGTTTGTTGACTTTGTAAGTGCCCGCTGCTCTCCTGATCGCAGAGCACTTGAACAATCCCTTGATTATGGAAGTCAACTAGCCTTCCTCTTTCTGTCACTTCATACGGGACTAGGTGTGACTTGTCCTCCTGAATTTCCAGTCCTGCTGCACTTTCATTTTGCATACTATACCAACAGGAGGCAGAAACGAGAAAGGTGAAGGAAGGATAAACATTACTATGTCCAGTGACCCAGCTGGATACTCTATGCAAGGCATGCTTCAATTGGTTTTCGCTGCTTCTATGTCATTTAGGCTGGAATCTTGCCATTACCATGGGAACTCACCACTTGGTTCGCAGTTCAGAAAGTGTCAATGTTCCCTTCTTTTACCAGCAGTAATTGATCCGACAGTTTCAGCATTGAACCTGCTCAGTCTTACTTAATTGATGTGGCCACTTTCAAGTCATCATTGAAGGCCCATTATTGATAAGTCTCCCTCAGTCCTTCCATTGAGGGAGATAGCGGGACTTGGAACAGGTGGGCCTAAGGACTTAATAACTTTCACCTAACACTGCACTTCTAGTATGAGGATCTCTTTAACTTGGAAGTTGCCAAGAGCTATTGTATGTCACTACCATGCAGGTCACCTACAAAGCAACCAATACATCGGAAGTCATTCCATCAGAAATACCATTACTTCACAACTTCAAAAGTAAAATTCTAATAATACATATGTATCTATGGCTTTTTTGTATGCTTAGTTTATTAGATGGGTGAAGGGCATAACACCGCCATCTGCCCCTTTTTTTTATTTCATTTGAGGGTGATCCTAAACCTGTTTGAACATTTAGTGTGTGTCTTTATTTATTTTTATGGAGGCAAACGTCCATATCCTCTTTCTCATAACATTTATGTGATTGTTAACAATAAACCTTTCTTCTCTATATCCATATCCCAATTTTTCTAAGGTGCGCATGACTTAACCCTTAATATTTATATATATTTAGATTTTTCCATCTGTGTTGTTGCTAGGTGTTAACTGGAAATAATTTTAATTTCCCTAAAAGCAGAACAATGAATATAACAGAATTGTCAACATCATAAACCCTAAATACATTTTTGTATAAAATTATGAACACGGTAAAGAGAGTGCAAGCATAATACCAGGATTGTCAGAGTGCTTATTCCCTACCAAACACCATTTTTGAGCCCTGGGCTGCCTTTTAAAACTATCACTGTATCTTGGGAGTTGAGGTCTTCATTTGCGTCTTTCAAGGGAGGCATACACGGATGGTCTGGCGAAATAATTTTGGTAAAAACAGCAATTCACCAAACCTCTCCTTAACAACAGGAAGAAAAAACAGCCAAGCTGTAAAGAATGGTCCAGGATCAGATGATCCTCAAGGAAATAATCCACAATGACTGAGGAAGGTGATAACAGATCAGCATTAAAAATGAAGATAGCAGTAAAAAACAACAGATTACCAAGAAATAATTCATCAAAGAATAATCCAAATATCCTCAGAAAAATTTAGGGACGGTAATGAAATGACAAGATGGTAAAGAATGCCATGAAAAATCAGGGAACGCATGCATTGTGACACATTAAGCCTTTATAAGCGCTACCCATTATATGCTTTGAACAGACCTGGCAAAGTAAGCCCTTTGCCAGGCTCAAACCTTCCTTTTAAATACATATAATTCACCCCTAGCACAGGCCCTGGACAGCCCAGAGGGCAGGGTACAATGTATTTAAAAAGTTGGGCATGTACTTTTAAGGTTTACATGTCCTGGTAGTGGAAAACTCCTAAAGTCATTTTTTTCACTTCTGCAAGACCTACCTCTTCTTTAGGATAACTTTGGAGTTACCTTATTACATTTTATAAGTGTCATTTCTAAATGGGAACAGGTACCCAGTTCATGTTTGGTGTCTCTGGAATTGTAAAGAAAAATCCCAACTTACGGTAAAGTTGGATTCGAAATTACAAGTTTGACAATGCCACCTTTAGAAAGTTAAGGAAAAAGGGGAGGAGGGGTCCTAGCCATCACATTCAAATGCTGCTAAACCAATTTAACAGACTAAAGGCCATCAATTCAATTGATATGGGCTTGAAGCATTTATTTGCTACTTAGTTCTGTACACTTTACTCCACATTTAATCATGGGTCAGGTAAGTGCGGATACGTTTCAGTCAAGAGCAAATTATACATATTAAGGCAACAAATAAAACAAAGACATACAGACTTTGTGACGAAGTAATGTGATATAACAAACAATACATGAAGCGTGATACATAACAACAATTATCTAAACATTATATCCCCAGTCTTAGTTCACAAACAAAGCAGCCACTAGGACAACCTTTAGCATCCACATTGTGTAACAAATTCAAGAAGCTGCTACCCACGGGGAAAAGAGACATTAGGCCCAGTAGTGAGACAATTCAAATAACATTTCTATTGGGGAAACCTAATTAAAAGCGAAAGTCCCCACGTTGTGTAATGCTGACGCGTTTCCATTCCCAAGATGGTTTGTGGGATTCTCTTCAGGGCGTGGACTGGTTGATCTAAGAAACAAAAAAGGTGGTATGAATTATACACGAGGAGGGACTCTAAACTTCCCAATTACTCAAGTTATGTGGTGATTTCTCAAAAGTACCTGATTAAATAGAGAAATACATTTGCACGTTGCAGGCGAGAAGAGGCAGGTTAAAATGTGGATGGCACGATCTAAAATGAGAACGGATCCACCATCAGTCATGCACATTGTTTGGTAAATGTAAATATTTTGTAACTAGAGGAACAAGAAAAGGCACTTGCGCCAGACGGGCGGTGCTTTTACAAAAGGTATAAGAATGCTTGCTGTCGGTTAAATAGAAACCTAGTTGTACTTTGGTTTGACGACCTATAAACAGTAATGAGTGCTACATCAATAGAGTATCTAAATGGATACATTGTAGCTTTGTGGGCTAAAGGCAACACTTACTTTCGCCATGCCGGCGATGTTTTCTTTGATGTTTCCTTTCAGCTCTCAGTCGGTTCAATAGCTGAACATATAGCTTGAACAGCGCCGCTCCGCTGGAAGTTTCACAAAGCGGTAAAAAGAGTTGCTTCCTTTAAAGTTTGCACAGTTACGGACCGCATCGCGTCTCTCTGTGTAAACAGAAAAGGACGTGTCCGTGTGTGTCTTATCCTATAAAAAGAATTTAGCGCACCCGTGTAGTAAAAGTTTGCATGTCTTACTTGCAATCGGCTGTGAAGGTCATCTAATGGTGTCTCATTCCCAGTTTCTCTCTCGAGAATGCTTCCAGGTCACAGGAAGTTAAAGAGTGACCTGATCCCATTGCATTATGGTTAAGTGAGTTTGTGAAGCTATTGAAAATTAGCTGTGCTCTAAGTAAATTATAATTTAAGGGAAAGATCGAACATATATATCTTTTTAAAGGTTTGTGTGTACATTGGTATTAAAATATATACATGGTTCCAAAGATTATTTGATTCATGGTGCAAACTGGAAATGCAAAACCTGGACTGGAACTGTTTTAGCATTTACCCATTTCTGACATTTCATTCAGTCCTCTGGTGATGCTATTGAAGCGAGCTATCATGTAGGCTTCTTTTCTTAACAATGAAACCTCAGCGTCACCCCCTCTTGGTGATGGTTTAATGACTGATAGTGTAAAACAAGAAGGGAGTGGCCCCACTCACCAAGAGACGGGGTGCCAAATACAATCAATGTAGAAAGAGGAATTTCTCTTGGGTAATAAATCAAAAAGGGTCAGACTACACTACATTCAACCATACAAAAGCCCTAAAACAATCAAGTGTGCTGAATGCACATAGAATTTGGAACCCGTAAATCAATTCACCTTAACTAAGAGTCGTACAACACTAACTTTTCTAGACGTAGAGGTCTTTTCTCATCAGAACAAACTTGCTACTACGCTTCACAAAAAGGTGACAGACAAGAATGCCATCCTGCATTATCGCAGTTTCCACCCTAGGAACCTCAAAGACAACCTTCCTTATGGGCAACTTCTTAGGATACGAAGGAACTGCTCCCGTAATGAGGACTTCCAAATACATGGAGAGGCATTCTGTGAGCAGATGAAGGAACGGGGGTACCCAAAAAAAAACTGCTGAAACATGCATTCAAACGAGAATGGTGTACACCAAGAGAGTCTTTACTTATCAAAAAAGTCAAACCCAAGATGGAGAAGTTGGTGTGTGTCTCGACATATGGACCACACACTAATGCATTCCGGTCAATTATATGGAAAAATTGGCATCTCATACAGAATTCTGAACTTTAGATTGATGTCCCTCTCTTCGCTATGAAGAAGAATATGAGCATTGGACAAAGAATTTTAAGAGCGGACTTACCCCCTTCCAGTACAAAGAAAGACCTCAGAACAATGTTCAATATGAAGCCGTTGACGGGCCACCATAAATGTGGTACCTGTATGAATTGCAGTAACACAGTAGTGGGTATTGACTTCATACACGATGACACTAAGTGGACAAGGAAACAATTTTCCAACTGCAAGACAAAAAAACGTCATTTATGCAATTGTTTGTCCCTGCCCAAGAATTTACATTGGCAAAATTATGTAAATGATTCGACAACACGTAGCACAGCACCGATCAAGGATAAAAAATAAAGTTGCATCAGCACCTATGGTGAACCACTTCATTGACTCCAATCACCACGAACTTGAGTTTAAATGGACTGTGCTATCAGTCATTAAACCATCACCAAGAGGGGGTGACGCTGAAGCTTCATTGTTAAGAAAAGAAGCCTACATGATAGCTTGCTTCAATAGCATCACCAGAGGACTGAATGAAATGTCAGAAATAGGTAAATGCTAAAACAGTTCCAGTCCAGGTTTTGCATTACCAGTTTGCACCATGAATCAAATAATCTTTGGAATCATGTATATTTTTTAATACCCAATGTACACACAAACCTTAAAAAAGATATATATGTTCTATCTTTTCCTTAGATTATGATTTACTTAGAGCACAGCTCATTTTCAATAGCTTCACAAACTCACTTAACCATAATGCAATGGGATCAGGTAACTCTTTAACTTCCTGTGACCTGGAAGCATTCTCGAGAGAGAAACTGGGAATGAGACACCATTAGATGACCTTCACAGCCGATTGCAAGTAAGACTATGCAAACTTTTACTACACGGGCGCGCTAAATTCTTTTTATAGAATAAGACACACGCTGACAAGTCCTTTTCTGTTTACACAGAGAGACGCGATGCGGTCCGTTTCTGTGCAAACTTTAAAGGAAGCAACTCTTTTTACCGCTTTGTGAAACTTGCAGCGGAGCGGCGCTGTTCAAGCTATATGTTCAGCTATTGAACCGACTGTGAGCTGAAAGGAAGCATCAAAGAAAACATCGCCGGCATGGCGAAAGTAAGTGTTGCCTTTAGCCCACAAAGCTACAATGTATTTATTTAGATACTCTATTGATGTAGCACTCATTTCTGTTTATAGGTCGTCAAACCAAAGTACAACTAGGTTTCCATTTAACCGACAGCAAGCATTCTTATACCTTTTGTAAAAGCACCGCCCTTCAAATCAAGGTTTTGTGCTCTACTTGCCTGCGAATGGGCGAGTTTGCTCTGAGACCTTGCTACTCGCACCGTGATTCAGCGCGAAGCTCCGTCAGCCTAACTCTCCTCAGTACAGCATCAACCACCGCAGAGACTGCCAATGCGAATCCCCAGCAACATCCACCTGCGACGACTGGCCTGCTCTTCGGGCAATGCCGGCAGCCTCCCGCAATGCTTTCCCTGCTCCTTCCTGCTTCCCCCTTCAAATGCGAACGGGACTCTTGGCAAGGACTTTGAGAAGGTAAACTTCAGCAGGCCTAACCTGGTGACTGTATCCAACCTGCGCTCCATCGCGATCGGCATGAAAGTGTGACTTTGACCCAGACCAGTGTGACCAGATAGCCTCAGTTGGCACTTTGTGCATTTTGGCACTATTATACAGTAAAAATTTTTTTTTTTATTTTTTTTTATAATTTGATTATTGAAATTTTGCACATATACACCATAGAGAACATATGACATTCACATATTTGCTGAAATACAGAAAGGAAAGTGCAGTCTCTAAATACAAACTAAGGGGGTTAGTGTAATCGGGGGATATCTTCATACTTATTTATGGTCACGTCACACAACTGCAGTATAAACCATTGTGTACTTATTGCCTGCTGTGTCATTACAACATGGAGGTTCCACCCTTTCCTCACAGTTCAAGGACGAGCAGGAGACAACTTATACAATGAAATTCCCAGCATCCTCCTGGTGGACCAACTGCGACCCATCCCATAACTCCCCCCACCCTCCCAAACCCGTACCTGGTCTACCTCATATTAATGAGTAAGGAAGGTGTCACAGTCTCCCGCCCAGTCATGCCCCGATTCTGGGCCTTTAAGTTGTATCTATGGTGGCCTCCGACAGGCGTTGTAGGTGTAAGTATTTAGGGCATGTGAGTTCGCGGAATTCTGACATCAAGAGGCTCAAAAATGGCTTCCAAAGCTTGGGGAATGCTGAGCTTTGGTTCATCAGTTTGAGAGTGATACGCTTTATCCCCATTATGTACCACAGTCTATGCAGCCATCCTTGGTATGTAGGAATATGTCCTGTGCCCCAATGCGATAATATGTTCTGGAGGGATGCGGTCTCCAGGAAATCGAATTAGGCGAACAGGCCAAGGACGGCCTTGATGAAGGTTTGACTACATGCCCCTCAGCCCTGGAAAAACCATGACGCACCAGTAGGGCGTCCAAAATATACGGACTGACAAAGCGCTACTGTATGTATTAATAGGGGTATGCGCATGTCCGGATTAGGGGACTGCGTGGAGTGGTACCAATGGAATTATTTTTCCTATAGGTCCTGAAGAAGAGCCATTAGGGGAACGGCTCGAAACATGTTGACCAACTATTTCTGAAGAGAACGGACTCATAGTCCACCCCTTCAGCCACAGCCCCTGAATTTAACCATACCGACTAGAGACAAGAATAAAATAAGAATCCTACTAGTCAGGTATTTTTAACTCGCCAACACCCACTTTCCCACTCCCTTTCACCAACGTCGTCTTTATCATTGACTCCGCCTATAAGTGCTCCTGCGTAAATGCCTGGCCGTAGCACACCTCAATCCATAGAGTATTTGGATGAACCCCAATGATGAAGCATGCCACCAAGGGTTAACCCTGGTGGGTGAGGGGTCTCTAGGAAAAATGCTTTTTTCCTAAATAAACTATCCAAGTGGAGATTCATTATAGTTCATACTTTTTCCCTGGGCTGGTTTTTGATTTGTTTGAAATATAGTCTCCCGCCCAGTCATGCCCCGATTCTGGGTCTTTAAGTTGTATCTATGGTGGCCCCCGGCAGGCGTTGTAGGCGTAAGTATTTAGGGCATGTGAGTTCGTGGAATTCTGACATCAAGAGGCTCAAAAATGGCTTCCAAAGCTTGGGGAATGCTGAGCTTTGGTTCATCAGTTTGAGAGTGATACGCTTTATCCCCATTATGTACCACACTCTATGCAGCCATCCTTGGTATGTAGGAATGTGTCCTGTGACTATGCGATAATATGTTCTGGAGGGATGCCAATAGTGCGAGCCCGATCCGCCTGCCTCTGCGGGATTTTAATGGAAAACTAAGTGCATTAGGGAGGCCCAGGAGAATGTAGGCAGGGAATCTAGGAAGCTCTGTTTCGAGATGTGTGTCGATGTCGTTAAGGACCTGTGTTCAGTATGACGCTAATTTCGGGCAGTCCCATAATATGTGTGATAGTGTGGTGGGGGACCCACATTGGCGCCAACAGTCGGGGGATCTAGATGGTGTGTACGTGTGCAGTCTGGTGGGGGTAAGGTACCAGTATGTTATGATCTTTGTTGCTTTTTCAATTCCTGGAACATTACGGGCTGTATGCCGAGCGCAGTAGTGGATATCCTCCCATTTTTCCAGGTCAGCTCCCGCCCAATCTCCGACTCCCAGCGATTTTGGCCTGTGGATTTGCATAAATGTGTTTGCTGAGCTTATGAGTCTGTACAGGTGTGTGATGAGGCGCAAGTTCGCTGAGCTTGAGAGCAGCCAGCGTTCAAATGGGATGGGGTGTTGTTGCGCCCCTGAGCGGACCGAGGGTTGCATCACCCAGTGGCGTATCTGGATATAATGCCAGCATTTGCTTTCAAGGAATCCGTGTTCTGCACGAAGGGACTCAAATGAAATGGGGCCCTCTGTATTGAACAGGTGTCAGACCGATCTGCATCCTGGTTGATTCCAGCGATGGAACGCTGGGTCGTTCAAGGCCTGTGTGAAGTCAGGGTTCCCTACTATGAGAGTCAAAGGGGAAGGGAAAGAGGTGGGGTCCATCTGGGTTGCCAGTTTGTCCCATATAGTTAGTACTGGTTTAGTGATTGAGGAGAGATATAGATTGGAGGGTCGAGCGTTTTTAGGGAGGGAGGGAATCCTCCACAGATGTTGTCCCACCAGAGTCCTATCCATGAAAAGCCAGTGGTTTTCAGACTCCACATGGGACCACTCCACAAAAATTCTTAATTGGGTAGCCTGATAATATCGGGATAGGTCTGGGACTCCCAGGCCACCTTCAAGGGGGGGCTGATAGGCTGCATCTCTGCAGAGGGGGTTGCCTTTCTGCCCAAATAAAGCGATTTATCTTGTGTTGAAGGGAGCCAAGTGAACCCTGTAGAGGTTCTGCTGGCAGGACTTGGAATAAGTACAGAATCTGGGGTAAGATGGTCATTTTTATTGCTGCAATCCTCCTGAGCCAGGAGAAAGAGTGTTGCCGCCAGCGATTAAGGTCAGAGCGTACTTGACGGATCAGGGCGCAGTAGTTGAGAGCCACCATTGCCGAGATCGTAGGAGCAATTTGGAGTCCTAGGTAGGGGAGATGAGACAGGGCCCACTGGAGAGGAAATGTTTGCTGGAGGGTGTCCAGCGTGTGTTGCTACAAGGTCAGGCTTAGAGCCTGCGATTTAGGGATATTCATTTTAAATCCGACTGCCTGGCCGAATGTCGCTAGTTCTTCAAGGAATGCTGGTAAGGAGGTGGATGGGATCTCTAGAGTCGCCAGTATGTCATCTGCGTATGGACTAATTGTGTGATAGTCCCTGCCAAATTTGATCCCTGTTATTGTATAAGGCAAAGAGTAGTGGCGACAGGGGGCATCCCTGCCTGGTGCCCCTGTTTATTGAGAAAGAAGTGGATGTGTGACCATTAACCCAAATTACCGGTGTAGGGCGGTCGTAGGTACTGAAGATCCATCCTCGAAATCTGTCCCCAAGGCCAAAGTGTTCTAAGGTAGCCTGTGCACTCTGTCGAATGCCTTCTTGGCATTGACTGCCTGAAGCATCCGTTCTTGGTTGTGTCTCTGGGCCTTGTCTATGAGATGGAGGACCCTGCGTGTGCTGTCTCTGCATTGGCGTTGTGTGATGAATCCCGCTTGATTTGGGTCAATGAGACCCGGGAGGAACGGGTTAAGGCGAGCCGCTAAGATTCCCATAAAGATTTTAATGTCTTCATTTAAAAAGGAGATTGGCCTGTATGAGGAACACTGTGTTTTGTCTTTCCCTGGATTGGGGATCCGCGCAATGGATGCCATCTTCATAGATGGGGGAAGGGCTGACGAATTCCCCAATGCATTGAAAAGTCGGGTGAGGAGGGGTGCTAGGGTTTGGCAAAGCCATGGGGAAGCCATCCGGGCCAGGGGATTTGGATAGTTTTTGGCGGGCTATACACGAGATGACCTCCTCAACTTGAATGGGGCGGTCTAGTTCATCTCTCTGTTCTGGAGTTAGGGCGGGGTGCATGTGCTTCACGGAGATATGCTGGTATGTTCTCCGACGGGAGGTTCTGTGCTGTGTATAGTTCCTGATAATAATCTCGAAATGTCTCCGCTATTTGAGGGTATTCTTTCTTTACCTGGCCCATGGGGTTTATTACCTCCTAGACCCGATGCTCCTGCTGCTGGGTCCTCAGTCTGTTGACTAGGAGATACCCGCACCTGTCTCCGCCTCTGTATTATCGGTGCTTAAGGCGGAGCGCTGCATATTCCGTCCTATAGGTGTTTACACCAGCTAGTTGAGTTCTGGTGGCTTCTAACTGTCTCCAGACTCTAGGGGCTCCAGTCCATTTATGGATGTGTTCAAGTTCTGCAACTTGAAGGGAGAGACGCTCCCTTTTGTCCCGGCGATTTTTATTTTCGGTGCCGATATGGCGATCGGTTACCCCCTGATCACAGCCTTTAAGGCGTCCCACAGCGTGGAGATGGCGGTACTGGGATGTCATTTATGGCCAAATAGTTATTGATAGCTTTGGAAATTTGGTTTATGTTTTCAGGGAGTTGCAGGAGACTTTCCCGGAGAAGCAAAGTTCTGGAGTACGGGCTATGTCGTAGGATTTCTATTGTAACTACCACTGCTGAGTGCTCTGACAGGGATCGGGGTTCGATAGTGACTCCTTGCACCCGGGAGGCGAGATCAGAATAGCCCAGGAAGTAATCTAGCCTGGCATACGTTTTATGTGCGAATAATTAGTTTGTGTAAACTTGGGTCTGTGCATGGGTGTTTCTCCAAATGTCAATTAGGCCCATGTCTTTCAGTCATTTCACTCCCCTTTTGGATAGGGCGCCTGTCTGGCCATGTTTTTGCGCCAATCGATGAAGTTCATTATCAAAAACGAGGTTTAAATCTCCCCCCACTAGGACTGAGCGGGTCTGGGTCCCCAGGACCTCTATCAAAGCCTTCCGAAGGAAAGGCTCCTGTCAGTTGTTAGGCGAGTATAAGGTGGCTATTGTGATACCGCTAGAGCCAAGTTGTAGTGAATAGGCTAGCATCCTACCCTTTATTTTGGCCACCTTGGTAGCACCTTGCCCCTGAAGTGCCGGGAGACCAGAATAGCCACTCCTGCAGTTTTGTTCGGGAGGGATGAAAAGTACTGGTGGGGAAGCTTTTAGAGTGGAGCCTGTGTTCATCCCTAGGGAGAAGGTGTGTTTCTTGTAATAGGCAGACGTGTGCCCAGGACTGTTCCAGATACAATGAGATGGACCTTCTTTTCAAAGAGTGATTGAGGCTTTTAATATTAAAGGTGAGAACTATTAACCGGTCGGACATTGAGTAGTGGGAAGCGTTCGCTACTAGGGTCACCCTTAGGTGTCCAGGCAGCTGTATGGGCAAGGTGGGCGATGAGTTCTGCGATTAGGTATCAGAACGTCAAAGGCTCATGTAGGTAGTTCCCGGGCCCAACCAAAAAAATAAATAAATCGCCCATACTTGTGGAGAAGAACAATAATAAACTATGACTAACATGGGTTTTATCAAAGTCCATTTCCTGCAGGTCCATGGTATGTTCTCAAGGTGGGTTCATGGATGCGTCCCTCCCTCCCCGCCCAGCCCACCCATACCCAGAGCAGAAAGCAGTATGAAAAGACAGAGGTGGAGAAGAGAAGAGGAGCATCACAGCAAGAGAGAAGTGCAAGCCGTCAAAAGGTATGCTCTGCGTAGGTTCAGGGAGTTGCTGGTCTTGAGGAGTCCCTGGATAGTGAGTCTATGACAGCTTGTTTCTCCCTGGCTATAGTTTCAGGATCTGGACGATGTTCAGCAGGGGATGGTCTTGTGCTTCTCTGTCCTCGGGTACCCCTAGTGTCAAAGACCTGTATCTCGCCCTGTGTGGACTCGGGTGGATTGTCTTTCAGGTCCAGAATGTGGCACCCACCTTCAGCGATCGTGTTTGGTGCAGTTTTCCTTCATGACGAAAGATTAGACAGAAGGGATGACCCATGAGTATCGTACTCTGGCTGCACGAAGGTGTGTAGTGATAGGGCGGAAGGCTTTGTGTTTTTGAAGGGTCATGGCTGCGAGGTCTTGATAGAGAACTAGGTGGTGGCCCTGGTGTTGCAATGGGTGTTTGTCTCTCACCCATTGGAGGATGCGCTCCTTCAGGGGAAGTCATGCACACACGTGAGAATGTCAGGTGGTGGGGCGTTAGGCGAATGCTTGGGACCAACTCTGTGTGTTCTATCTAGTTTAATGTACACCTCCGGGGAGACCTCCGGGGAAACCTCCAGGATGGATCTGAAGTGTTCCCTCACAAAGGAGGAGATGTCTGATCCCTCTGCTCCGGATGGAACGCCTCGTATGCAAATGTTATTCCCGTGTGATCTGTTCTCCAGATCCTCAGTGTGAGCTTGGAGGTCCAGGTGTTGATCCCTGAGGCGGAGTATTTCTCACTGAAGTTGCTCTTTCTCTTCCTCTCTGCTTGTCTCGTGGTCCTCCAGTGTGGAGACTCTTTCCCCGAGTCCATCTAAGTCCCGCCTAGTGTCTTTCAGCTCCTGTGTAAGCTCTTTCCTCAAGGACTGAAGATCTTTGCACATTGATGCGAACAGCAACTCCAGGTAAGGGCGAGTGATCGGTTCTTCGGGAGCGCCAGCACCTGAGGGTCCATCTGTAGGCGCTGTGGACATTGTGTCACTTACCTGGCCCCAGTGGCTTTTAGGAGCATGTCTTTAAGATTGCGGTCTTTCTTTCCCTTCCCAGATGCCATGTTTGGAGGTGAGCGGGTTTCCGGGAAATGATCCAGATAGGTGTTGTCGGAAAGTTGAAAGGCCCCTTTTGAGTGAGTCTGGCGGCCCAGGGAGACCTGGGAAGGCTTTCTATCCGGGTTCAGCTTTCGACCTTTGTGATGATTCAGATTAGGCTCTTGTGCTGGCCCTCACCGGCTCGATGATTAATGAGTCTGCGGTAGACGTCACAGGAGGTCCAGGTAGATATTGAACTACCAGGGGTCACTTTTCTTCAGGTGTTGATGTGGCTCCTGCTAGCTTTGCCCTGGGCGGGACTGGTATACTAGGGAGTGTGAGCATTTTCGTGTGTGATGATGGGTCAGGGGTAATGTCCAGACTGCAAGCTCCTCCAAAGGATTCCAAAAAGCCCCCTGCAGTAGGCAGGCGGGCCCTGGGCTGTTTCATCCTTGGGCCTCTTGGGTTGGCAGGAAGTGATGGGCCGCGCCTCTCTCCTCTGAGGTCCTGCGCTATATGTCCCTCTTGTCAGTTCCGGCCTAAAAAGCACAGCTCCATGAAGGCAGGGCGTCTGGGGTGTTGTGGGCCACGGGCTACTGGGGGTTTCGGGTGGGAGACCTATCAGTAGGGGTCTCTCTGATCCTGGCGTCGCGGCTACTGGGGTGCTCTGTGCTGGGCCAGGTGCCCTATCAGACGGGTATCTATTGACCCCTGGTAGGTGTAGGCGAGAGTGTAGGTAGACTGTTTGTGTCCCCCTGGGTCCGCCGGTGGAAGTAGTGTACCCTCTCTTCCCCTGAGGCCCTGCGTGCTGAAATCCTTGTCCTGGCTCCCACCTGTCACTTCCATTGGTGTTCAGGGGTGCCCCCTCCGCTACAGTCAGGGCGTTTCTCCCAATGTCTGGGGTAATTTCAGGCCCCCCAGGTCGCTCTCACCGCCTCGCCACAGGTTCGCATTCACTCCGGAGTGCTCTGCCAGATGGCGCCGGGTCTGCTTGAACGGGGATCGCCGAGTCTTCCTCTGCCTGCTGAGTCTGCCCCCCCCCCGGGAACCGGGGGGCGATTGAGCAGTCCGGCCATGAGTTGGTGGCGCCTCAGCCCGTCGCTATAAGGAAGAGTAGCGTGGGTCGGCGGTGTCAAGTGGGCCAGCTCTTCAGGTCACCACGCACTGGAGGCTGGGTGCACGCTGGGGCCGTCGGCGTGTAGGCCGCAGCCCTTGCGGCGCCGTTCTTCTGCTTCAAAGATCCAGAACAGCGCACTCAAGCCACCGTCCCACCCCAGAGGAGTCCCCAGCAGCCCAGCAAGGCGGCAGTGTATCCCGGTGAGCTCCACCTCTGGGAAGCACTGCTCTAGGCGGATGGGCCCTGCAGTGGGGGGAGCGTAGAGACTCAGGAACACGTCTCACCCGTCTACCATCTTGGCCACGCCACCCTCCAAAGCAGTTTTAACCCCCCCCATTACCAGAGATGGTAGAATAATGGCACATCTTTATTACTTTGACTTATAATTACTTAATGGGAATACATATACCTTTTTGGCTAAACAGTAGCTTATTTTGTCTTCTTAAGAAGGTCTTTTGGTGGAGATCTGCATAATTCTATGAATCCATCTGTTCCTGTGTAGTCTTAACTCATTCCAGAAAATACTCAACTATACCAACAAAATGTTGTGGAGGAATTACAGATTGCTCATACATAGGTGCCAACTCTGGATCTGGTGGCACAACGCACCCACCAACACATTCTTTGAACGAGGTGTTTCAGAAATGACAAAATCATACTGTGCAAAGAAAAATTCCAATTGTTGTTAAAAACTGTTTCAGCATTGGAGATTTCTAAAACATGGCAAATTCCAATAGTCTGTTTGGATGCCTACAGGTTTTTGAGGCCCCATAAAGTATTGTCTCCATTCAGTACAAGCCATCTTCAAGGCCAAGAGTTCTTTCTCATGCACCAAATAAATTACTTTTTACATACTGACAAAATATGGGACTAATAAAATACTGGTTGTTCCTTTACATCACCCTCTGGCTTCTGAAGTGAAACTGACCCCACTGAGGCATCTGTCTCCTTAATTAACTTCTTACAGATGCCTGTCTAACACAGAATATGGGCTTGCACAAAGATCTATTTTAATGCATTGTACAGTCTTTCAGATAGATTATCTCAACAAACCCTTTCTTCAAATTCACCTTTTATAAGATCTTAGTATTGTGGCCAGTAATCTCAACAACATATTTAATAAATTGACAATAGAAATAGTGAATCCAAGGAAATTTTGTGCATCTTTAACGTGTGTAGGAGATGGCCAACCCAAAGTACCAGAAACTTGTTTTAGATTCATTGACCGGTTAGAGGCGCTTACTCTAAATCCAAGATATTCAAATTCTTCCAAACTTTCAGTGCTTTAGGAGAAGCTACCGTAACAGTGGCTCCTCTAAGAGAAGCTGATGTGACAGTGGCTCCTCTGAAGGCACAAAGATTTCTGCTATGCCGATGAAGATCTCAAAATATGGCAGGCAGTAGTCCAGCCAGGGTGATGGAGAAAATGACCTGTGCCACCCTGACAGATGACGAGCTGCCCACCAAGGTCTAAATTAGGCCCCAAGTCTGGATGTTTAAAAATCTTTTTAACCCTTTAACTGCTGAGGCTTTTCCACCAATGCTGAGCCCTTTTTTTGTGGCAATTTGAGCGACTTTGCTCTTACACCTCCATACCCTTTTTTCTACATAGGGTACCCATGCCAATTTGGAGTCCTTTTTTCCCAACATCATGGGGACTCTAAGGGTAGCCAGGGTTTGTGGATTCTCATGGAGGAAACTGAGAAAATAGCCAAAATGTAGCTAAATGTTGAGTTTTTGATGTACTAAAATGACCATATTGCCAGCTTTCAGGAACAAGCAGAGCTGAACCAATTAAACAATTTTTTAAATCACAGTTTTGTCATTTTTCTAAGAGGTAGCTCTTTTTTCCTAATTTCTGAGCTCTTCAAATAATTTCCAGTTTGTGTCAGAAACAGTTGTGAAACCCATGGATGATGCCAGAACGCTATGCATTTCTGTACAGTAGACAGAAATCTGAATTTAGCATCGGGTCAATCGTGTGGCTCTCTAGAGGTTTATTGAAAAAAAACTAACCAATCAATTAAAAAAATACTGAAAATGAGTAGTAAAAAACCGCCATTTGTGACAATGTTTTAATCTGTAACTTCTGGTCACAATTGGCAATTTACAAAAGCAATATACCATTACATCTGCTAGACCCTTCTATTTAAGGGGATATATAGGGTTTGTAGGTTCTCCCTCCAAGAACCTGAGGTACCCGGAGCCAACAACTGAGCTGCACCTTACAATGGTTTTTCTTTGCGTATAGAGCATAAAACAATTCATGTGGTGAAATATAAAGAGTGAACATGGGTATGAAGGAAACCTATGTATTTCTGAAATGTACAGCAGATACTGAGTTTAGGAGCAGTGCTTGTTTTTATATCTCTGAATTTATGGGTGTCCATATTAGCATGTGATTTAGAGGGCACTTTTCAAAATGCTTTCTTTCTTTCACACTGGCTTACATTTAGAAGGCACAAATGCTGAGAAATCCAATCAGTAATATCAAATGTTCTACTATTCTGTGTTCCCACATATCTTCCAATTGAAATGGTACCTCAGTTGTGTGACTGGACCTAGCGCCTGTGACACAATACACCACAGAACTCAACCTAGAGACATCCTATTTTACCCAGCATAATCCATGCTTTTTTTACAACATGGGTAACTCTGGATTTGGGGCCTAGCTCAGGCGCTACCCAGGAAAACCTACCATACCCAGACATTTCTGCAAACTAGGCATTAGGGGGTTCCGGGGTGGAGTGACTTGTGTGGTTCTAACAAGGTTTTTTACCCAGAAGCTCTTGCAAACTGTCGAAAAACACATATTTCCTCACATTTCTGTGGGCTTCTGGTTAAAAAAACGTCATTAGAGCCACACAAGGCACACCATCCTGAACCATCGGGAAATTTTAGAAATGTCTTGGTTTGATAGGGTTCCCCGGGTGGCTGCCGACCCAAGCCCCAAATACTGCAGCTATTCCTTTTGCTGATTTCTCCACTATGAGTTTTGGGGCCTTTTTGTGTTGTGGGCGGTACGCCCACACACAAAAGTGGGGTAGTGTTTTTATTGGGATAAGTGGTGGAGTGCTGGTTACTAGGAACTTTGTGGATCCTTGTGTGTTCCGGAAGTTTACGTCACAGAAATACAAGAGAAATTAGCAATTTTAGGCAAAGTTTGAGGTTTGCAGGGCATTGTGGCTGAGAAAACATTAAGGGATCCACAGAAGAAATAGCCCTCTGGACTCCCCTTGGTGTCTAGTTTTCAGAATTTTGAGGGCTTAGTAGGTTTCCCTGAGTGGCGGCCAACCTGAGCACGAAAAGTGCAGTCATTCAACACAGAAAGAGAGGCAATATTGGAATTTAGCCCCTCTCTGCTGGCTCATTTGTAAAAACAATGCCCAAAAGAATTAACATTTCCTCTCTTGCCATATGGGGTAGGACTAGAAAGACTGAATCTTAGAAGATGTAGGAGGGGCTTGATTTATCTAACCCCATCCCATTATTTAATAAAAAAAATATTTCAGGCTTTCAGCAAGCTTTTTCCCCCCCAAATTGAGACAAACTACCTCTATGACCACGGGTGTAGGGGACATAAAAACTGGGCATAGATTGGGGTGGTGGCTTGCCTGATGCCTTGGTGGGTTGCCCCCACCCCTTTCTATAATAAAAAAAATCTGCCTGGTGTCCTGTGGGCTTTCTTTTTCTGGCAGGAAGACTTTTGTGGGTGGGGGGGCACTATCCCATTGCAAGGGGTAAGGCTACCCCCTCAAATATAGTAATCCCTGGCATCTAGCGGGCATTCTGGCAGATTGGATGTAAAACACTCTTATTTGTCTCCCGGGGGGACAGAAAGACCTTTGTGGCTGGAGAGAGGGGTCACACTAGCCCCTTGCCAGGGGGGCACTGCTCCCCATCAAAAAAAGTAATCCCGGGGTCTAGTGCACTCTCTGCCCCCTCCTGGGGCAGATTGGAGGTAAAATACACTTTGGGGGCAGAAAGGCTTTTTTGGTCTGTGATGTCCTATTAAAGAGTGAAGATGGAGCGAACCAATGGTAAGTAAGGGCGGGCTCCAAGCACTTTACTGTATAAAAATACCCTTCACAGCAAACTGCGCAAGCGCGCTGTTAGGTGAGACCTAAAAAGGTGGCACTGTCCACATTGTGTGGCGGTACTCTCATCAGTATTTTGCCAATGTTGCCTATCGCTGGCATTAGGCAGTTTTCTAACACTCTAACAACTATTAATTTAATTAACAATATGGTGTTCAGGAGCATTATCTTTACTAAATTTGATGTACACTTTATAAACAGGCCAAGGAACAGTCTTTTTTAATTAAAATGTATTTTGTGCCACAAATTAGCATATGAATGTTATTGGTGAACACTGCTGTACTCCACAAAACCAGTAGCGGCTGCTACTGGATGGGGTGGTGGGCAGGGGCGTAGGGGTCAATGAAAAAAAAAAGTGCTTACCTGGAACGGCCGACTGGCCGCCGCCTCTCCTCTGTCCTCTTCCATCTTCCTGTCTCGGTCGGCAGCAGGAAGCACAAGGGCACACAGGCTCCCCTGAGCCAATCACAACGCTGCAATGCAGCATTGTGATTGGTCTGAGCACCGTAGTTCAGCGCCCAGACGGGGACAGGGAGCCTGTAAATGTCCCTCACCAGGCTGTGTAATGCAGCCTTGTGGAGAACATGCAAAGTGCGCAGGACTGTTTGGCCGGCCCCAAAGGGCCGGCCAAACAGTCATGCCCACTTAGGGAGTGCAAAGCACTCCCCCCTGCTCTGGCCAGACCCGCCCTACCACTGACTGCAATAGGAAAAATAAAAAGATAATAACGATACATTATTATCATTTTATTTTTCCTTTTGAGCAGTGAGGCGACGCTCCTCTGCCTTAGCGGAGGAGCCGCCACTGCACAAAACCTATGCACACATTGCTTCATCTTATAGATGGACTCTTCCTTCATGAGCTGCAGCAGGTTCATTATCCCCCAGAGCTAACCAATGTGTTCTATTTGCTAGATACAAGGTTTTCAAAATTGATGCGGTATACCATATTTTTATGTTGTCTCTTGTTGCAGTTGCACACTGTGGTGCCTCATCGTATGTATGAACATGTTTGTAGTTTTTTTTCTTCTGCTTTTCTCCATGTTGCCCTTTTAAGACTTTACCAGCTTGCCTTGGCCACGATCTCAAATTTTTGTGAATGATAGTGTTGCAGGCCCTTCCAGTGTAATCAATCACATAATGTGGGTGCGCAGACCAAGTCCAGTTGGTAAAAGTGAAGACACAATTTCCTATTTTTTTTTTACCTTTGTCAGAAAAAAAGCCCACAACCTCAAAATTAGGGACACACTGTGGCCCTGTATGGAAAAAGGCCAGAGGGGAGGGCTGATGGCTGCCTTAGGCTCAGCAACTACACCGCAGATCCAGGGGGGTCCAGAATAGAGGCATGGGGCCCTGAAACACCCCTCTATAGACTGCATGATCCCAGCATTGACTTACAGTGTGTCTCCAGAAAAGTTGAGGACTTTGTGGGGAGAGTGACCCACACAAAGCCGAGTGACAGGATGAAACGTTCTACCGCTGTGATGGTGCGCACACTGCCAAGAGCACCATCACGGAGGGAGGGACCACAGTGCACCTCTGAAGGGGTGGTAGAGGGCACTCTAAGGGAGAATGGGGAGGGGAGAAGTAGGATACAGCCCTGTATAGACAGGAGAAATTTGAGATCAAGGGCCCAAAGAACTGTGTGTTGAAGAAGGGGCCTTTCAAATGGCCCCATATTATCTAGACTGCCACATGCGGTAGGCTTATATAGTGCTGGTGGGGAGAAATAATTGGCGGTGCCTCGCACTAGCAACCTCCGGCTCAAAAGAAGTACTGCAATAATGTATTCATCTCTCCATTCACGATTTTGCCTGTCCCACCATCCATTCAGCATGGTGTGTGGGTGTGTGTTGTCTATGACTGTATATGTATGTAGCATCTCTAGTGCGCAAACCTAGCCAAAAGACAGTGGAGCGCTGTACAGGATTGAAGACGAGCAAAAAGTTATTGAATGATAGAAAATGTAGCTGGTATGGGGACTGCTGATGCATTGTAATGTAGAGTTCTTGAAAGAGATGTGTCTTCAACTCTTTCCTTTATTGGAGCAGCATTGGGGCAGTCCTGATCAGCCTCGAACTGGCGCTACAGGGCGCTGGGTGTTTTCCGGGAGGGGTGGGGGTCAGCTGGCAGGCTAGGCACCGGTTTTGTTGCTCGGTGTCGGGCCGGCCAAAGTTACTGCCTGCACCACTTCAGTGCTTTATAAATAATGTAAAACAGCTGGTTTTAAAGTGTAGCTTCAAAACCATTGGTTTTTTTTGCATTAGGTTTGTTCTTGTCTCCTGCAGGTTTGCCACGAGCAGCACTGACCTTCAGGGCCTTAGCCCTTAGCGGGAGGGGTGCGGAGTCTGCTGTTGATTGGTTAAAAGAGTCCAGTGCATAATGGCAAAGGCTCTTAAAAATCCAACTTTATAATCCAACCCCTCCAACACATTTCAGTTTAGTGTATTAAATTATGCCATTACATTGAGTGGCAATTGTTAGACATGAAAGATTCTAATCATGAACTTAAAAACATTCATATCCCCACCACCACTGCCCTAACCACTATGCTATTAGTGAACCAAGAGGAAAGTCAACTGTCTTCTGCCTCTGTACATGGCCTCAGGTGTTAGGAAAGGTGGAGTAACATTATAGTCTTTTGCGGAGCGCACACACCGAACTAATGTATTACAAATTGCTCTGATGTGATGAAGTGAAAGGAGACACTGTGAAACAGTAATTGCCTAGGTTCACACAATTGGGTGAAGTGGATGCAAGGATGAGGCATGGTTTTCTGGTTTAAAATTGTGCAATTCAGACACTACACTGATATTTCTTTCTCCCTCTCATTTTAGATCAAAGTTAAATGCTTTGTGTTTAATTTTTTGAGGTGCTGAATCAGTGCACTCTTTTAAACCCGTTCGGCTATGAATGTTTCACAAGGAATGGTGTAGGTAGTGTTTGGCGAGGGTGATGTTTTAATGCAGAAGCTAAAATGAAAAGAAGAGCACTCACCCTTTATCGATACATTGAGACCATTTGCTCTTTGTAGTTAAGTCTTTATTTATTGTCCTCCATTCTTGAATTAATTCACCCACCCAATCCTCACCATCCAACTATTCATTCATTGAGCCATGCATCCCTGTCTACAGCCTCTGTCCAGCCATTCAAAGATTGAGCAAGATTCTAAAATGAAAAATTATTGTAAAAAGCACCATCTCTGCAATTTTGTTTTCAAAATTCTCTTTGGGGAGAAATCCCCTCCGTGCAGAGGCCAGGCTTCCTACTCCATGCAGTATGGGGGCTGTTCTGGCAAAGTTTGCCAGGGTTGCTTTTGATTTCCAGTCCGGGCCTGGCCATGGTCTTAGTGGAAAGGGGGACGCTGTTCCATATTTTAGGTGCATGCATAACTATAATAAACTGCTGCTTTTTTATTTTCACACTTCTTGGTTTTTTTATGTGTGCCTCTGACTCTATATGGATATGTATGTGTATACAAATGTGCCTCGATGTATACAGGTGGCTGCATGTGTGTTGTCTGCAAGCCTGTTTGTTGGCGTCTATAGCTGGGAATCTATAAGCCGGTTTGTTGGGGTGTGCACATGGGAGCTCATCCCGTATGTGCATTTGGAATCTATGTCTGCCTACATGTGCAAATATGTGCGACCAATAATTGAATGTAACCATGTTTACTCTGTCTCCCTTAGACAAAAGCCAAGCGTATCTTGCCAGTGCTTGTTGAGTTACAAAAACAGCCCAGAGCCCCATGTAAGCTTCTTTGTCAGAATCCGGGGATGAGCTCCTCTTACCTGCAGCAGGTTTGAGCTGTATTCATTTGGTCAAATCCTCTTTACCTTCCCACAAATACAAGCGAGTGATGTTTTCCAGTTTGATTTGATGATTGCTTTTGAGACTGAAATGCCGGTTATCTGTATGTGTGCAAAACACGATAGAATTGTATGAGCAGCTGGTCTACCAGCGGAAATGTAAAAATAAATATTACAAAAATAAACATTCTGAAACAGCTCATTGTGAGTTCAGAGTGGAAAGCGTGGGTATATTTGCCGTACCGCTCTGGGGGTCTCTGTTATATAAATCAATTGGCATATTTTTAGTAGACGTTTATGCATTTTTAATGTGTAAATGCATTTATTTCATGGGCACATTTCGTACGTACATTTTGGATAAAAGTACGCCTAGTTCTTATCCATTTCTCTGCAAAATGTCCAACTAGCAATAGCCAGTGATTTTGCAAAATGGGCTGTTAATTTTCAGAATGAAACTTAAACGTTTACTTATTATGTAATGTAAAAGTGAAAATAATTGGACCCTCCTTTGCAGTATCACTGAATGTTTCCTATATTTTGAACAACAGAACAAATTTGCGTATTATTTTACTTTCTAAACTACCGCAGGCCTATAATACAGGAATGGCATCTGATGGTGTGGTTTATGGTAGGGGTGGGCGGAATTTGCGTAGTCGCGCTACGCAAAGCTGCGCAAAACGGTAAAAAATCTCCGCGAGCACGCAAAAGTTCCGCGAACATGCGGAATTGCTTGTTCCGCCCGTTTGCGATGCTTTTTTCCTGTTCGCGAACGCTGTTTGCGTGCTCGGGGAGAAATAACTCGCGAACACGCATTTTGAAAGCGCGAACAAGCAAAAAACTCCGCGAAGCCGCGGATCGTGGAATTTTGGGCAATTCCGCAAATTCCGCGAGCGGAACGGAATTTACCGCCCAGGCCTAGTTTATGGTCAGGCTAATGTGATCTTGCGCCTGTGAATGTGAGGAGGGTGTGGTAATACATCATTAAATAATTGATATAATGCACTTCATAGCACATGTCTTTTATAAACCAGCCTTGTGACGAAATCTCCAAAATTGGGCACATTCCAGAAGCAGTGTTTCAGCAGCCCTCCTTCCTTGTAAAAAGATTCCACCCACAGTAACATCAGAAGTGGTAGGTTACTCTGTAGTTGTTCTCACAGTGGCTCATTGCCACAGCTGAGAAGAGTGTGCTGTGAAGTGTCACAGGCGGGGTAGGCCTGATTGCACTGAGGAGTTAGTGATACACTGTTAGAAGCAGATCTGGGGTCCGGGCGCGTGTGCCCCATTCACTTTTATAGACCTAGTCCCAGGACCCGTCACATGGGTCTGAGATGGATGAGTGCATGTTGGAGTGACTGCCCTCCACAGGACCGTTCTCATGGACAGGTCCTCACCAAAAGAGTCAAGAGGCAATGTAGTCCAGTGTTAGATCCTGGATGAACAATACCAGCTGCCACAGGACTCCTTCATGCAAGACCTTACTTTAATCAGTCTTATGGATTCCAGATATGGATACTGATGGCAGACGTGCTCAAGACGCTGGAACAGATTTAGATTTCTGGCCGCATACAAGGCAGGATAATAACTGGAGAACTCAGGGTCAGTCCACCTTTGACACCTAGGTTAACTTATTCCGTGGTCAATTTACAACTTTATTCAGAAATGTACACCGAAGAAGTAGGGAGGCTGGAGTTATATGGAGTCCATTCCCACAGACCGCATTCAAGCGATGAGGAAACTCATCAACAAGTTGTCCTCAGGGCATCCTCCTAACAGTGACGAGTCCATCTCTCTCAGATGAAGTGGAACCTTAGACGAGCCTCCACAGAACTGCATGTGGGCTGTTTGGGGGCTACATGTGGGCCGGTGTTGCATGAGGCACTGCCAAGCTGCTTGTGGAATACTTTGGAGCAGGATAATGATAGTCAAGGCATGCTGAAGCCTGTACCCCAGTAGGGTGAGCAAATTGAACAATGCTTTTACTGCTTTCTAAGGCGATGGTAGTAAAGTAATAGTTGAGAAGTAAAGGCTAACGTTTGAAAATGGTCATGAACCTTTCTGCGGTTGTAAAATTTGTGAGTGCTAATGGCTTGTTCCCGGTGCCTCTTCCATAGTATGCCATGTCATCCACTACATGTGAAGTGTATGCTGCTTGAGTTTCCTGATGACTGCTGGCTCTCCAGTGGTTCTTATTTGTTGCAAGATGGAATGAATATCCTGGCAGATCTGTGAAGTGCTGGTGACTGATCTTTGGACTTTTTGAGGTGTTGCTGATTCTTTGCGCAGAAGCCACGGTTTGTAAGCAAGCTACTGTCAGTGACTGCTAGACAGCTGCTACGGAAAGCTGGGAGGAGAGACTCGGTGGAGTGTGTGTGTGTTGGGGGGGTCTTATCCCTAGGCACATTCACCTCAGGGGCTGCAGTGGTTCCACTCCCGCCTCTGAGGGCTCACTTCCCTTACTGTTGGAAAGCAAGCTCCCAGACATGAATGGCATGTGCTCAGGGGCGTAACTATCATGAGTTCAGCAAGTGCAGTGGCACCTGGGTCCCAAGGGTCAGGTGCCTTTCCTGCCCCATTTATTATCATTTACTACTGAGGCAGGCAGTAGAGGGTGTTATTTTCCTTGCTTTCACTGGGGCCCATGATATCCTTGCTATGCCACTGTCATGGGTCATAGCTGGGGGGTGAGGGCTACTCCTGTCACTCAAACCCCCGACTTGGATTTTCCTGCATCTCTTTCCATGGAGATAGCTGCCATGTAGACTTGATAATTTGAAGCTTTTCTCTCCTCTGTTTGCTTTGCTTCATCTCCAGTGTCTTTATTTTGCCAGACTCCTGGTGGGAACGAGCAGCTTGAGAGCGAAGTGCAGCCATGACAGTGACGGCATACGGTAACCGCAAGACCCCGAGCATCTGGCTCTAAGTGCGCACCATATGGTCCTATGCTTAACAAACAAACAATTACATGAGGCATGCAATTCTTTCATCAACAAACTTTCACTCCCTTATGACCTCCTGGATGCTATGAGAAGAGGAGCAACTGAGTCCTGTTAAAGAATGTCCCATAAATGAATGCACGTAAATTTCCCTGATATCTTGATTTGGCATTTTAAAAATATTTTTTCATGCTCCAAGCACCACCACTTGTTGTCAGCTAATTACTGGGAATTCAGTTAAAGCGAGGTCTCGTCATTGATTTCAACAGTCACAAAGCAGCTCAGCATGAATTATTACTCTGATCCATCCCAGTTATTTTCTCTTCCCTTTTCCATCTCTACTAAGACACAAGTACAGGCGTGCACAAGCGTAATGTGAGAAAGTGGTTTACTAGTTCAATCAATCAAACAGGATTTGTAGAGTGCCACTAATCACCCATGAGGGTATTCAGATGCCGAGAGCCATGCTGCTTTGGTGCAATCTGTTGAATAGCCAAGTCTTGAGTCCCTTTCTGAATTCCTGAAGAGAGGGTGAGGTTCAGAGGTAGAGGGGGAGGCTGTTCCAGGATTTTGCAGTGAGGTAGGAGAAGGAGCGTCCTCCACTGTGTAGAAGAAAAAACCTTTCTAGGGGTTCACTGATGCACCTGGTCCTTAAACCAACAAAGAAGAGATTGGCACGGAAGCTGGAATATCAAAATAACAACTTTATTAACCTCACATAAGGGAGACTGTGTCAATACAGTACCCGCAGGCCACTGTAGGAGACAGTCTATGGAGTACAAACACTCTGGGTCTTTTATGCCCAGTTTATAGCTGAGTTAGCATGTAGACTCAAAAGAGGCGGTACAAGTGTGCACATGAATAGCTAGTTACATATAAGGATACATAAGAATTGCTTAGTCAACAGAGTGGGAGGGCTTACAATATTGCTGATATTAGTTAAAATAGCCTGACAGTTACTCTAAGAGCAGGTGCATTCTAGCAGCTAGACCTTTCTGAGCATGTGCAGTGCTCTGGCTCAGTACTGAAGGAGTTAATTATAGTTCCTGACTCAAGTGAAATACAAGAGCAGGCAACAGTGAAGAGGGAGAAAGCACATGGCGAGCACATGGCTAACTAAAATGGCTGCCAAAAACAAAATGGCTTCAGCTGATGCTAGCAACCATTGCAGCTAGTTTTCCACAACTGTTGCTTCGGCAGATGCAGGGTGTGGGCGAGGTAGAGGGAGGTAGAGCGCAGGCATTTGGTGGGTTGGTGGAAGCTCAGGCGGTGGTTGATGTATGCTGGTCCTTGATTGTGCAGGGCTTTGTAGGCGTGGGTCAGCATCTTGAATTTACATCACTTGTGGATGGGGAGCAAGTGGAGTTTCTTGAGGTTAGTGTGGCACGAGTAATAAGTCAGTATCCTGTTTGGTCCAGTCAAAGGTTTCAGTAAATTAAACGTGAGTTAAACCCTTGGTAGCTATGGCACAGACCAAACAGGCTTGGCTTAATGAAAATGTGTAAAGCATTTAGCAGTCCTAAAACAGTTAAAAAGACTAATACACAACACAATATAAATCCCACTCCAATTTCTAAAAAAAGAGGAAACAATATTAAGCAAAACTACACCAAAATGACAAAAATCTGATAAGGGGAACCAGAGATATGCATTTTTAAAGGTTTAAAGTGAAAATAACATCAAAAAGTGCCAATGGTAGTAAATGGTCACAGTAGACCGGGGACGTAGGTGTGATTTGAAGCAAATCGGGATGTAGGATGATTGGATACTCCATGTAGATTGGCCCCATTTGGGCCTGGAAGTAGGGAAGTTCAAAAAGGTTTCTAAATCCTAATTTGAAAAGGGACTTTGGCATTCTTCGGAGAATAAGCTCTTCTATATACAGGACAGCCCTGAAATTCAATCCAGCGCTGTGGAACTGCTGGTCGGATAATTTTTGCGGTTAGTCTCTTTGAAGCTCTGGAGAAAAGGTTTGGTGCCTGAACAATCACAAGAGTACACTTCCAAGGCCCCCAGGCCTCAAAGGGAGCACTTAGAGACTCCCAGGGTGTCAAGCAGATGGCAGCACCAAATTCCACTCCAGGTTCAGTTGCCACTGGTCAGCTGGGATTCCTCAGAGGAATGTCCTATTCAGCCTTTTTATGTTCCTGAAGCCAGCCAGGAAATGAGTCTTATGACCCATGGAGATCCAGGTGCCAAATGCAGTAGATTCAGTCTGCCTGGTATCCTTTAACAAGTCCAGCACTATCCTGAGAAAGGCTGGATGAGGGTCCAGCTTTGTAGGGTTCACCAGCCTGTGTGAAGGGTAACACCCTAAGACCGTCTTAATTCCTTTCTGACCAATTGAGTAAAGATCCCCAGGCCCTGACCAACCCACGTTTGGACCTTTCTGTAAACAGGCCAAAAATGCAAGGTGTCAGGGCAAATCCAAAATGGCGAAGGTCTTCGGCCACACTAAACTTGGACTCTGAGGCTGAGTGTGTGTGTGTGTGGAGTGCACCGTGGTATTTCTAGTGTTCTCCCATATCTAGCATTAAAATCCAGTTTGAAGAAGGCACTGTACCCACAGCAAACCCAGGGACAGAAGTCTGGTGGGACAAAAGCAAGGTCCTTCAGCAACCAAGCAGGGGATACACAAGAATTGTCCTGGCGTCCTGTTTGCTCCCTTTGAAGGGCGTAAAACTCTAACATGTGCTTCATACAGACCTGTCATGCGGGGTTTGACACTGTAGTGTCAACAGGGTGGGCACATCCCCACACTGCATATTTTAGTGAGCTCAAAGGAGCCATCTCTGCCCATGTGCTCCTGAGAGGAATTTTACATCTCTTCCTTAGCTGAACACAAGCTGAGAGAAGCTGTAGAGTTAATGTGAATTAGCCTACAGGAACCACAGGCAGGAAAAACAGTAACTTTTTAAAATGTACTTTCCCTTAATATTTATTAAAAGTCTAACTTTGCAATTGAACTGGATTTTTTAATAACTATTAAAAATAGTTGTTTAATTATTTTTCTTGCTATTTTTCCATGATACAGTAATAGTATTTTAATCTGTACTCTGATTTTCTACATAGGATGGCTAGGATTGCTACAGTGAAAATAGCTTTTAAGTCATTGTCACTATAGGGACATGGAAACAGTAATTTTCTACATGTCCCACTTTAAAGTACCATGCATCCTACATTGTGAGCTACAAGGCCCACATAGGGGTAACTTACTAATATTTAAAAGTTTTTTTTTACCTGTTAAGCATTCAGGCTACAATGGTAGGCTTGTAGGCATGTTTCGTTTGCCACACTAATGGCCGGCACAATAAGTGCTGCAGTTCATAGATGACATTTAACTTTCCATGCCATGGTGCAGTTTCTACACCACATACTATGCTCTTATAGGAATGTTAAATACTAATCAGGGATTCACCAGTTTCTACATGCTTTATGGGTCAGAGAACATACACTGTGCACTTGCGAGTAGTACCCCAGTGTGCAGAGTCTAAAAACCAGCAAAATAATTCAGCTAAAAAGTGAGTGATTACGCAAATAAGGGGGTTTTCTCAGAAGTACACACAAGCCCAAAACTGTCACTGGATATCTTAATCTGGCATTTTTTCTATTGTTTGCAGTATTTGCATCATACCTTTTTCAGGTCATGGTGGTTGTAGAGGTCAGCTAACACTTTAAAGGTGATGCTTCTTACTGATCCTGGATATTATTATAATGATTAGAACTACGTAAACTCCTTGACGCGGTGTGCTCAGCTGTGCGTGAGCAGTCTACAGCAGCTTATAGGAGATATTAGGTGCCTGCCAAATTGCTATTTTTCTCAGGAAATTTCAGAAGAATTACACAAAATTACCTGATATGTGGACTGTTGGAATATTGAGTGCAAATTTCTTCTAAGTGTATTCCTGAGGATAACAAGAGGCATGCAAGATATGGTTGGGGGCACTGGTTTGAGCAGAAAATGTCTGTATAGCAAGACCTATCTTGTGCACCCAGTCTCCGGCAGCTTAACATTGCACTAAATTGTATAATCCAAATTTTCAAGAATGTTATGTAACCTGATATTTCCAAATTTTGCCAGCATAATTTAAATTTCACCCATGTCTAGTTGGTACCAGATACTATAAAATATAATAGTACACACAATGAATAATGGTCCCCTTTTGGTTAGAGGTAAATCTTTGGAAAATGATATATCTTTGTGTCAGGCCAGTTCTCCAGGGACTACAGTATTTTGGGTTAACTAGGCAATAATTTTGCCAAGTATTGCGATTGTCCCTGGAACCACAGAAGCAATGTACGACTGCAAGCTTACTCAATTGCCAAGTACTTCCCTGTTGAGCTTCGACTTTCAAAGGGTTGTGGCTTTTTCTGCACATGCCACTGCTTGCTGAGTGTTGTGAACTTTGTCAAAGTGGGCAGCGGTGGCAGGTCTTGGCAGTCATTAAGATGAAGCTCTTGGTAGTTTACTGGACAGCTGGACTCAATCTCCGGATGAAGTTAAAAGAATTATCTAAAACTACATGTGTTCTACACACAATGTGCTTGGCTAGTATCTTGCATAAAAATTTGACTGCAGTTGCAGTCTGCCAGAAGATTTATGTGAAAAATATTGTCCTGTCAACATATAATGGCCAAAAATACTGACTATCACACTATTGCGAAGATAAATATATAGTAATTATAAATGTACTATTCACACCTATTCACTACTTCACATCTAAATACCTTAAAGATATATATATCAAGAAAGTACATGTAAGTGGAGTTAAGAATAGTAACTCTATACTTACCTATATATACATATCTTTACAATAATGTGGTAGTTAATATTTTGATGGGATGATATTAAATAAAATCGATGTTCTGGTAAAATACCCAATGGCATACCTCGCATAGAAAAGCAACAACTGCTTCGGGCAGAAGACTGGTTCGAGGAGAAAATGTGTGCTGTCATTTTATTGTTCCCACAGAGCATTTTCTGATAAAACCAATGTCATACAGGTGAAAATTATGCAAAATTGAATGATTACAAAATGGCAAAATGTTTCCCAAGATTTTGCCCATGTAATAAAAATGTTGCCTGGAACTAGCTGAAGTAAGACAGATTTTCTACATAGCACGAGGACATGTCCATCTCCAGTGCTTAATTTGTAAATAAATAAGTGCCAGTGCTCTCGTCAGGAGGCTACCGCAGCTTGCACCAACCATTGCCACTGTCAGCGTTGTCAACGACAGTACCAACACAACGAATAACTACAAGCCTGTGCACACGTGAACAGTATCTACGAGTCACCGATACTGTGGCATGTCATATACAGCGTACTCGCTGTCCCGGATATCCACTCTTGATATCTGATACTCGGGCTGGATTCGGGCGCTTTGAATTTGAGTGCGCAGGCCACATACAGCTCATCCCCGGACTCACATCAATACTCCTTTTCCCACATTGGGTAGTTGTACTCATGCTGAAGCCTCTACAGTCGGCTCGTCTCGAGGTCCCTACACAGGACTGTTAACATTTCATGTTTATCGACCTCCCTTCACCAGCCAGGACGGAAGTACAACCGGCAGAGAGAATCTCTTCTCATCTTGTTTTGCCAGAAGCCCTGAAGAAGTCGTGGGGTACCTCCCCAGACGAAACACGTGTTGTCTGGGCAACCATTCTGGAATAAAAGAAAAAGAACAAATACAACTCTCGATTATTCGTCTTTACAGTCACCGTATCCATGTGATGTAGTACTTTCACTCTGTGACCAGACACGACACAGAGAACTGACTTGTAGATACTGTTCACGTGTGCACAGGCTTGTTGGTTTCTTGCATGACCTTGGGTCAATTAGTTTGGGGGTTCAGGGTTATCCCCTACCTGTGGCACCGTCCTACGTAGAACTAAGAATACAACACGCTTACCCGATGTTGGCGCCATTGCCTACCACATATGTTCAAACCTTTTTCTCTTGTGTTACAATGAATAACTATCTCACTGCTACACGTGCGACAATTCAGACTGTTCGAGGCCCACAAAGCAATATTATTGGGCTGGAAGGCAGGTATTTGTTTGTATATTGTATTAACTAACAACTATTGTTCTGCTCATCACTAAATTACACAAACAGCGCCACCGAGTGGCAGCTGGCATAAGTGACGGTGTTGACAATTAAGTGCCGGTGCCAAGCACCGTAAACCACCGGCTCAAATTAAGCACTGTGCTTCTCTTTCAGCAACAGAAAAGGGTTTTCTTGCTTTTTAATTATGCTCCATGATCCTTAATGGCATAAGCCAAAATTTCCTACCTCTGGTCTTAGTATTTCTCTGCAGAAAGCTTTTCGAAGGAAAGAGGTGAACTCTGAATAAGCCAGTGGGGGCTATTTATATTCAAAATCGGTGGCAGTGGCTCCCCAGCCAACTAACCACTCAGATTGGAAATTAGCCTCAAACATCTCTAGGAAAATATCTTCAGGCAATGAAGCTTCATTGCAACCAGCTCCCAAGGAGAACAATTGCTGCCTAATCAGAGGCTGACTGCTAGCTTCAAAACATTTTACTGTTGAAGGATGCTATATTTTACCTTTACATCTTGCTCCAATTGTAATGTGTATTCTCAGGGGCCGATTCCGATTCGGGCCGGAAAAAATACCGACCGACTCGGTACGGGAATTTAGTCCGACCGACTCGGACCGGCGCCGTACGACCCGGGTATTACGATGAAATGCATGTGAAATCCGACCCACTCGGACAGAAAACAAAACGACCGACCGAGCCGGACGTAAACAAGCCATCCGGCCGGGAAATCACGCGAAACGAACCGACCGACACGCACCCGGATTGAACCCGAACGAAACGTACCCGCGAACTCCGACCCGCATAGTACGATGCTGTGCGTGCAAAACACGACCGACTCGCCCGGAGCACAAGCCGTACGACCGACACGTATACAAAACCCAGCCGAAGCAACCCAATACTCCGCGACCGACTCGTACGCCGCATATGAAACCTAGCTGACACACAGCGGGAACGAGTCGGACAAGATCGCACCAGACAACTGCAGCGTCCTACTCAGACACAAGAACGACTCCTACATGCACCAAAAACACCAAGGAATTTTTTTTTTTTTTAAACGGCCAAACAAGCAACCACAAAGCCAATAAATACAGGGAGGAAAAAAAATGGAACAAGGACACACCTCCAACTCCACCTACATAAAGGCCACAAATCCCTACCATGATCCTTTGCAAATTCCACTGACCTGCCAGCACAGAACACCATCACACAGCAACCACAGACACACTCACAGCTCATACATCACACAAGCCACACACCATTACCACACCTACAAATAGCACCCTCACACACACCCAGCTAAACCTACACTCACACCCCCCACTTGCACACACACACACACATCAATCACCACCACCACCCATCACCATGCCCCCAAAGAAGAATCATAAGTTCCTAGACAGTGAATTGGAAGTCATGGTAGATGAGATCCTCAGGGTAGAGCCACAGTTGTTTGGTACATTGGTACAACAGACCCCCATGTCGCAGAAAACCAAGATGTGGGCGAGGATTGTCGACAGGGTGAACGCACAATCACCATGTTTGCGCACAAAGGAAGACATCCAGAACAGGTGGTATGATGTGCGCAGGAGGGTCCGGGACCTACTCAAAAAGGACTACCTCCTCAGCCAGCACACCAGCAGTGGCCCTCCTGCAAAACCAGCATACCTCCGGCCCTGGGAGGAGAAGGTGCGGGCCATCCTACCACCAGTGAGTGTATACGGACTAACAGACATCCCAGAGCCTGGTGAGTATACAACTAATATACACAATATGGTGTGACAACACACACACATCACAGTCAAGGGGATAGGCAAACCATGCACCCTTAGCAAATAGACAGCAACCAAAAGATATTCATCCCAAGATGTGAATGCTAGTCAGACAAACACAATACCTGCCATCTCATAGTGATATGTAACTGTGTCATGACATGTACAAACCTAACAACAAATACAGCAAGGCAGTGGCACAAATAGAACCTACAAACACTCCCAAATATTTACCCACCACTAGAACACCACCTCACAGGGAAGCTCACTGAAAGGAAGGAATTCTGTGTATGCTGGTGAAGTCAGTGTAGCCAATAGCATGATGGGAGTGGTAGTCACAGATATTGGTCACACCCACAATTGGCCCATCAACACCACTCTGAACCATGCTCACATCACAGGGAGTAGAAAACAACTGACAAGATGGCTGACACTGGGTACTGCTGTGGGGAGCACAAGGCCCTGATGGGAACTGGGCACCAACAAACAGGACCACACTGTCAGCCATCTTGCCATTGCTGTCACACTCACACACAGTGAAGTCCACTCAAAAGGAAGGAAGTATGGGCATGCTGGGAAGGGGGGTGTAGGCAATAGCATGATGGGAGTTGTAGGCACAGATATTGGTCACCCTCACAATTGGCCCATCAACACCACTCTGAACCATTCTCACATCACAGGGAGTGGAAAACAACTGACAAGATGGCTGACACTGGGTACTGCTGGGGGAGCACAAGGCCCTGATGGGAACTGGGCACCAACAAACAACAGGACCACACTGTCAGCCATCTTGCCATTGCTGTCACACTCACACACAGTGAAGTCCACTCAAAAGGAAGGAAGGATGGGCATGCTGGGAAGGGGGTGTAGGCAATAGCATGATGGGAGTTGTAGGCACAGATATTGGTCAGCCTCACAATTGGCCCATCAACACCACTCTGAACCATGCTCACATCACAGGGAGTGGAAAACAACTGACAAGATGGCTGACACTGGGTACTGCTGGGGGAGCACAAGGCCCTGCTGGGAACTGTGCAACAACCAACAGCAGGACACCACTGACTGACATCCTGAAAGACAACTTGCACTCCCTGCAATGGAAGCACGTGCCATGGTGGGATATCTGGCTGGGTGGGGAGGAGGACACACAGCACTGACCATAGTTACAAGCACCTCCCCTCACACACACCCTCAACACTAACTCCACATAACCCACCTGGGAGAATGCAATGCCTCACATCCTAACTGAAGATCCCACAAAGAACCACCACCCTGGGTTATGCTGTGTGAAGCACAGGGACACTCTTGGGACTTGTAGCCAAACAACTGCCAGGACAACACTCCCAGCCATCCTGTCAGCACAGGCACCCCACCCCACAGGGAAGCAGAGTCAAAAGGAAGGAAGGATGGGCATGCTGGGAAGGGGGTAGAGGCAATAGCATGATGGGAGTGGTAGTCACAGATATTGGTCAGCCTCACAATTGGCCCATCAACACCACCCTGAACCATGCTCACATCACAGGGAGTGGAAAAGGACTCACAAGATGGCTGACACTGGGTACTGCTGGGGGAGCACAAGGCCCTGCTGGGAACTGTGCAACAACCAACAGCAGGACACCACTGACTGACATCCTGAAAGACAACTTGCACTCCCTGCAATGGAAGCACGTTCCATGGTGGGATATCTGGCTGGGTGGGAAGGAGGACTCACAGCACTGACCATAGTTACAAGCACCTCCCCTCACACACACCCTCAACACTAACTCCACATAACCCACCTGGGAGAATGCAATGCCTCACATCCTAACTGAAGATCCCACAAAGAACCACCACCCTGGGTTATGCTGTGTGAAGCACAGGGACACTCTTGGGACTTGTAGCCAAACAACTGCCAGGACAACACTCCCAGCCATCCTGTCAGCACAGGCACCCCACCCCACAGGGAAGCAGAGTCAAAAGGAAGGAAGGATGGGCATGCTGGGAAGGGGGTGGAGGCAATAGCATGATGGGAGTGGTAGTCACAGATATTGGTCAGCCTCACAATTGGCCCATCAACACCACCCTGAACCATGCTCACATCACAGGGAGTGGAAAAGGACTCACAAGATGGCTGACACTGGGTACTGCTGGGGGAGCACAAGGCCCTGCTGGGAACTGTGCAACAACCAACAGCAGGACACCACTGACTGACATCCTGAAAGACAACTTGCACTCCCTGCAATGGAAGCACGCTTCATGGTGGGATAACTGGGCTGGGGGGAGAAGGTGGCCCGGATGGCAAGCAAATACCACCAATGCTGGTCATGCACACACCTCAACATTCACATGACATGCCACAGGTTGGCAGGACAATGTGCTACACCAATATCACTCTCTGACTGTCACAATTTAGGAGAATGCAATGTCCAGGCCCACATCCAGAGGTACAATCACAACTGTCAGGTGTTTGAACAATTGATGCCAGTAGAAACATAACATACAATCTGTGTCTCTCCCCAAAACAGGTGATGATGGGGACACAGCAGCAGACGAGGAGGAGTCCCTGTCCCAGGCTCTGGTGAACACTGAGCTCACTGGTGTGGATCAGCCTCTGCACTCCTCGGATGGCGAAGAACCAGCTGGACCCTCCGGTGTGAGTCAACATGCAGCACCAGCAGGACCAACATCTGCACCCCCTGCACCCACCCCTCCAACAACTGCCAACACACAGGCCACCCCTGCCAACACGGACAGACAAAGGACCACAGATGACAACAGCGCAGGGACCCAGACCCAAACTGGAGCTGGTGACAACGAGCCCAGGAACAACACCCAAGTGGGCCCACGGTCACCTGTGCGTGCCACCGCAGGTCCTGCACGTGTCGCCAGGGGTGGTGGGAGGGGTGGTAGACATAGGTCGCTCTTTGCAGAGGGGTCTGGACTGCATGATGACCCACAACTTAGCACGCATCGTGGATGCGTACCAGACTAGCACCGGAGAGGTCAGCCAGGTAGTGGGGATCCTCAAGGACATACAACAGCAGCAGGCTGCCCATCATGCCCGCTTGGACTCCCACATGTCCCGTGTCGAGACACACATGTCACATGTCGAGACACACATGTCGAGACACACATGTCTGGCATGGAGTCCAAGTGGGACACATTGGAACAACTGACAGCGGTGCATAGGGACATACTGACATGCCTCCGCCAGATCAGCACCAACATGGCCTCACCTCCCTGTGTGCCCACAACATCTGCTGCTGAAACAACTGCAAATGCCACAGGGAGGGAGGAGGACTCTGGCAGAGAGTCCCCTGCACCGCCGCAGCCTGCACCTGAGGGTCCCTCCCCACCCCACCCCCCAAGAAGAGGGGCCGTCCGAGGAGGCCAAACTGAGAGGCCGATGGCCATCTACATCCCCCAGGAAGCCAACACCTGTTCTGGAACTATTCCTCTGTGTGCAAACTGCACGCCCTGTCGAAGCCAACCCAACTCTCCCACATGACATGGGGAGCTATAGTTGGCCAAATTTATCAGATGACTGTGGACTTTACTCTGGACATTTCAGCTACCAAGACTTCTGAATCAGCACCCACCATCCTGTGCACCATCCTCACACCTGTATGTAAATAAACTCACCAATACACCATATCTGCCTCTGTTGTGATTCCAACGTGCTCTCTGTCATGGAGATGGTGATCAGAAAAAAGACACTGTGCATGCTAACTGCTACAGCAAGTCCAACACCGTCATGTCAGTCATGGCGACGTGACACATACGAGGGAGACACACCACTAGGGCCACACAACACATACACACCAGGGCCATCAGACTCATCACCTATACTGATGTTGCAACTAAATACAGTGGAATGCACAGACACGCCATCTATACACAGTCTGTGTCAACTAGACTACAGGTGCAGTAAGCAAATGTCAGTCAGATGTGTGACTACAGACAACGCACATCCCAAAGTGAAGCACAGGTTTATTACACATTTGCAACATGTTGTTTCCACTACAAATGCTAGCTAATCCAACCTGGCTGTGGCCACAAAGTCAAAAAGTGCAGAAGATAGAAAGTCCAGGGGTGTGTGGCACATCACCTGTAGGGAAACGACTGCTTCCACCTTGGAAGTTGAATCATGGATTCGTGGGATCCAAGTTGATCAAACAACTCCGGCAGCACCCTGTGAAGGACAGACATGACACACAGTCAAAACCACTGAAGAACAGCACAGTACGGCAATACTCATGTCTAATACATGTCACGAGATAACTACACAAAACCAAGTTAACATGTCAACACTGTTGGGCAGTACAGACCACCTGCAAGGACACATCGCTGCACGCATCCAGTCAAGTAGCACATGGCCACACTCAAACAGCACCAGAGCACCACACACACATATCATGCAAACTCAAATCATTGACATTACAACCCTCTGGAGACTCACATTTAGCTGAAGAAGTTGGTGATGAGCTGTGTGCGGACATCACCATCATCATCATCTTCATCATCATCATCTTCACTGGCATCGTGACCCAGGCCAGGATCTTCCACAGGTGGCGGACGTTGGTCATCGTCATCCAGGATGAGAGGCAACTCCTTCCGCACTGCCAGGTTGTGTAGCATGCAGCAGACGATGACAATCTTGCACACCTTTGCTGGGGCATATGGGAGGGCCCCTCCTGTCTTGTCCAGGCAGCGGAAGCGGCTCTTCAGGAGACCAAAGGTCCGCTCAATCACCCTCCTCGTCCGACCATGTGCCTCATTGTAGCGCATCTGGGCTGGTGTCACAGGGTTCCTGAGGGTGTCAGCAACCACGGCATGTTGGGGTATCCCGAGTCACCTACAGACAGACAATTGCACATTAGCCGATTTGAAAATGTGTGCGGTAAACAACATAGCAGAACACACACAATGGTACAAAGTCAGTACACACCAACAAGCCAGGCACGCTGGTTCGGCATCTGTGACATCATCCTCGGGATGCGACTACTCCTCATCACGTAGGCATCGTGTGCCGAACCGGGAAACGGGCACACACATGTGTGATGGTCATATCTGCAAGACATACCACCAGAGCATTGATCGAATGGTAATGTTTACGGTTCCGGTATGCCTGCTCATGTGCCTGTGGTGGTATCAAAGCCACATGTGTCCCATCAATGGAGCCAATTACATGTGGCATCCTCCCCAGGGCATAGAAGTCACTCTTGACGTCAGTGAGTCGTTCACGTGTTGGGAAATAGATGTACTGGTTCAGGTATCTCAACATTGCCCCCAAAACATCGCGTAGCACACGGCTGAACATAGTCTGTGACATCCCACCGGCAGTCGCCACAGTGTGTTGAAAGGTACCGGTGGCAAAGAAGTGTAGGGCTGCCATCACCTTCACCTTGGGGGTCAGCGCTGTAGGATACGGACGGCCAGGCTGCAAATGTGGGTCCAACCGCACTGCCAAATCCTCAATCAGCTGCCTGGTGAAGCGGTACCGTCGGATGCTGTCACGTTCCACCATTGTTGCCAGGTCTGGGAATGGTCGATGGACAGCAGGAGCCCTGCAGTGCATAGGTGAAGAAAGCAAGATTGTCAGTCACCCCACCTATGTGCCGTTCACCATACTCAATTTCACATGATACATCATTAACAAACACAAGAACTTGATGTGTGTGTCGTTCTGTTTGGACATATATGGCACCTACATGGACATCATCTAACATCTCTGTTCAACAAGTGTTGACAACAGGTTCCAGGGTGTGCTATGGGAAACCATTAGGCTGTGTCACAGTACCCATTTACTGCTCTCACGTTCCACACACATACCACAGTGACATGTGTGGACAGATGCTCCACAGGCATCACAGCTCATTGACAGGTAGATTCCCAGGGACCCTGTCTTGCCACATGGACACTGGCATGACATGGCGTATCATGTACACGTCAGAAAACAAACATGACACCCACAGGTAGTGGCCCCTGTAGCCTCTGCAGGACAGACATGGACGTCTGTGACACACACACACACAACATCAAAGTCCATGCACAAACCACGTGGATGTGGAGACTGTCTCCCATTGTGCACATGGAGTCAGAGACATGTGAAACACAACATGCACACAGACTGCGGAGGGACATCACTATTGTGGCAATGGGCCACCCTGTGACGTACATGCCTTTCCACATGTGAGCCTGGGGGTATGTGACATGTCATACACATACACAACCTGGAAATGTGACAATGACACATGCTCCAAAATGAAAAGTTGCACACCACAGTGGTCAGGTGCACAACACACAAAGGACCCTGTCCCCTTGAACACGTGCACAGCCTGGGTGTGTCTGCCCCCAAGTGCCACCCCAAAAACCACATGTTCACCTACATACACAGATAAGGTTATGCTGCCACACATGCCTTAGATACAGTGTGGACTGGATGTGGTGTTGTAGGTGTGCCCCTGAGTCCCTGGAAAGTATATGTGGCTGGCATAGGTTCACCAGTGACCAGCATGATGACATATGCGTGTGACCTGTCCAGGGACGCGTTTTAGAGCAATGGACCGATCGGTGTGCCCGCACGGCCCATTGCATTGGATGTGAGCGGGTACGCGTTGTACAGCAATGGACCGATCGGTGTGCCCGCACGGACCATTGCATTGGATGTGAGCGGGTACGCATTGTATCCCGGGTACGCGTTGTAGAGCAATGGACCGATCGGTGTGCCCGCACAGACCATTGCATTGGATGTGAGCGGGTACGTGTTGTATCCCGGGTTCGCGTTGTACAGCAATGGACCGATCGGTGTGCCCGCACGGACCATTGCATTGAATATGAGCGGGTACGCGTTGTATCCCGGGTACGCGTTGTACAGCAATGGACCGATCGGTGTGCCCGCACAGCCCATTGCATTGGATGTGAGCGGGTACGCGTTGTATCCCGGGTACGCTTTGTAGAGCAATGGACCGATCGGTGTGCCCGCACGGCCCATTGCATTGGATGTGAGCGAGTACGCGTTGTATCCCGAGTGCAGCGTTGTACAGCAATGGACCGATCGGTGTGCCCGCACGGCCCATTGCATTGGATGTGAGCGGGTACGCATTGTATCCCGGGTACGCGTTGTAGAGCAATGGACCGATCGGTGTGCCCGCACGGCCCATTGCATTGGATGTGAGCGGGTACGCGTTGAACAGCAATGGACCGATCGGTGTGCCCGGCCGGCCCATTGCATATGATGTGTGCGGGTACGCGTTGTATCCCGAAATACGCGTTGTACAGCAGTGGACCGAACGGTGCGCACACATTGGCTGGGGCCTGGCATGGCAACGGACGCGTTTTCGAAGCTCCAACGAGTCTGATGCAGTGAATTCAGTTGGCCAGCCACAACAATGTTGCAAAATCATGGGTGTCATGAAGTTGAAGATTTGAAGGATGCTGTGGGCGTGTATTAGTGCTGCTATTCCATGGATTGGTCAGATTCAGAAGATGCAAACGACTTGGACCTATCACTTTGGACACATGGGACAGTATCTGCCTCTGCAGCACACATATAATGCTGGCTGTTCCCCTGAGAGCTCACTTGCCTGCACTACATGCTCCAGGACGACATCTGCCACCAACACTGCTGCTGTTTATGCATCCTCTGGCTCCTGCAATGGCACGTACTGTGGAGAGAGCCCCAGCCTTCAGCCTTGAGGAGAACCAGGCCCTGCTGGACAGCCTCCTTCCACAGTACAGCAAGCTGTATGGGAAACCAGGGGAGCAGGTGAGTGTGCTGTCCACTGCCTCACTAATTGTGCATGTTGTCTGACTAGCAGGACTTTCAGTGTGCACACCACTGGCTAGCATGCCCACTGAGTAGTTGTCACACCCCAAAGTGTGTAGTTACATGCACTGAACTGGTACAGTGCAGTAACAGTGCATTCCAACTAGGTTTACTTCCCATGCAATGATACCATGTAGTGACTGGCAAACTGTTCATAGCCATTGTTGCACTGCCTGTGTACATCATATGCCCCTGTGATTGAGACATGTATATCCAACTGTGTGATGCACGTATATGTTGCATGTGTAGTAATGGGCTTTTCACTTTGTCATCCTCACAGGTTGATGCCCACCAGAAGCAGGAAATCTGGCTGACCATCGCCCGGAAAGTAAGATCCGTGTGGGTCTACAGGCGCAGGATCCGCAACTGCCAGAAGAGGTGGCAGGACCTTCGTGGCTGGACCCTGAGGATCGCAAGGGTCCAGCTGAAGCTGTCGCCTCCTCGCAGGAGGGGCGGACACCGGACCCTGACCCCCCACATGCTCCGGATCCTGGCGGTGGTCTTCCCTGACCTGGATGGGCAGCTGAAGGCCAGACAGCAGCAAGGAGGGGGTGAGTCCATGACTGCACTGTGCACTTTGTCTGACATGCTATGTGCCCTCCTCTGGCCTGGTTAAACTTCCACAGTACATCAGTCATGTGGTCCAGGACCCATGTCCCTCGTTTGTGACATGCCCACTTCTCCTCTGATACGCATATGTGTGGCCCTTATAGTCAGGAAATTGTGTCATTTGGGGACTGTGTCATTGCATTTAGCTTTGCTCAAGGTGGGGGACAGCATTTGTTCCCGTGACTATGTTGTGCGATTCATGGGTGGGTCAATTGCTTACACAATGCCTAAGTTCTGACATGTAATCTGGGTGTAACTTTGATATGTGGTCCGCTTGCTGCTCTGACTCACCACATGTCCCTGGGGAATTTGGCACACACCCTTGCTGCTGGTGGGAACAATGTTTGGGCCTCAGGAGTATGTGTATCCAGTGTGTCACACATGCTTAGCCACCTGCCTACTGTCCAGGACTCATCCCTCTTACAGGTGGAGCTGGACAGTCATGCCTACTCCAGGGCATGCAATACACTCTGTACTCCCACTCCCGTGTATCATCTGGCATGTTGTGATCAGTGAAATGTACCCTCAGGTGTCTGCCTCTGTCTCATTGTGCTGTGTCTTCGTTGTCAGGACTACTGGTATGTTTATCGGTTAGGGCTCAGCATGCCATCTGAGATGTGACCTTGATAGACAATACTTCTGTGACTTATAGGTGTCTGATCACTTGACTGTGCACACAGGTGTTTGCGACTGTGACTTTCAGGCAGCTGTATTGTCATTCACAGCACACTGTGAGGTGCTCATGTTCAGAGAGTTGTGTTTCATGTCCCCCATATGTCCAGTTGGTATGACGTGGACAAATAGTAGTACAGATAATGTGGTATTTGGGGGATGGACATGTGCACTTGTCAGTCACATAACTTGCATTCCCCATGCCCTTGGATTGTGACACAGTGCAGACTGTTGTTGGCTGGCTGCCATGGCCATGTGACTTGAGACAGTAATGTATGACTTTGCACGCATTCCTGTGTCATGGCATTAAACTTCCTGAGACTGATCCTGCAGGGGAGTGACATGTGCAACATGCACCCCATTGTGGCATTGACTATCCGGACATGGGTGCATCATGGTGTCTGGTGCTGGTATGCATCACATGCATTTCTATTTAGACTCTGGTCATCCCTTTATCCGGACACCTGCACTGACTCAGTGGCAAGAGATGTGATGTGTGCATGTTCACATACTTCACCGTGTTCCCTGCAATGTCCAACAACTGTGTAGGTGGTGCATGTGTCCACACTGGGGTCTTACCATCAGACAGGCACCAGACAGATGGGTGCAAGGGCAGGAGGGGTGTGAGTCCCATGGTTGACCATAAGACTGACAATTGGCTTCCCCGAATCTGTGTGAGGACTTTAGGCAATGTTCAACTAAGGATGCCAGGGCTTGCTCTGTAATGTGCTGTACTTACTGTGGTGTGTGCGGTCAGTGCAGGTGACTGATGTTTGTCTGTTTCCCTAATTGTTTGCAGATACATCCACGGCCACAGGAGGGGACAGCTCCACGGACCAGGAGGAGCAGCGGAGCCAGACTGGGTCAGCATCGGACCGAGTGGTCAGAGGGACCCAGTGGCACGGAGGGCGAGGGGAGCCACACCGAGGAGTCCTCAGCACCATCCACCTCAGCTGAGGACCACAGCAGCTCGGAGGATGACTCCCTTGTGGAGGCGGGTCTCAGCAGCCACCAAAGGCCAGCTAGTCTGTCTGGCCCCGCCACCACCACCACCACCACCGCCCTCCCATTGGCTCCCATTCCTGAGGTCCGTGGAGGCTCCCGTACTCGGGAGCGTGTCTCCTTCGTGCCAGGCACCGCACCCCTGCCCCTGTGTCCCCTGCTGCCCTGAGTGAGGAGTCTGTGTACCTCCTTCGGCAGCTCCATGTAGGGCAGACAGCAATGCTGAGTGTCCTCCATGCACACACCACTCTGTTGACACAGCTGGGTTTGTTCATGGAGGGCATCTCGACGGGTATGTCTGCCCTACAGAGGAGCAATAAGTCCATGGACTCCTCCCTGACGGCAGCAGTGTCCCTCCTCCAACAGTCCCTCACCCCTCCCACCTCTGCCCCATCCACACTTCCTGCCCCCTACCTGTCCAAAGCACATGCACACCTGCACAGTCACCCAAACACACAGACACGAGCAGCACAGACACACCCAAGAGAAAGGCAAGACGTGCACACAAGCATCCTCAGGGGACTGATACCACAGACACAGGGGATGGGGAACACACACACACACAGGCAACCACAGTCACTCCGCAATCCTCAAGATCCTCTCCCTCCAAGACCCCTTCCCTTGCCTCACCTGCAACCCCACCTGATAAGCAGCTCTTCCTCTGTGACCTCGGCCTCTTCCCCTCCAATCCCACTGATCCAGCATACCGGGGGAAGAGGAAGTCCACCCACACAGAGGGGAGTGCCCCTCGCCCCCGGACACCCTACCCCAGGCGCAGGCAGAGTGATCCCCCACCCGCAAGTCCCCCGGTCCCGGAAGAGCAAGACCCCGCCACCGCCCTGCAAGTCAACCACCCAGTCTCTCACCTCCATCCCCCAGGCCACCACTCCACAGGTTCCACCGCCACACCCTGCCCCAGGTTCCCCCACACACCGATACCGCATCCCCAAACTGCTTAGGCCCTCCCCCTGCCACTTGCTCTTCCACCCCAAAACCAGACGCTCTGCCTGTTTGTGCCACTGGTGTGGAGACCGTGTCCCCCCTCTGTCCTGCCCAGCTCTTCTGCCCCCCTTCCACTACTTTGGAGTCATGCACTGCGGTGGAGTCCACAACCACCCCGTCTGACTCGGGCACTGCATTGGGGACCCAGTCCACTCCATCTGACCAGCCCACTGCAGTGGTTGCAGCACCAACACCATCTGACTTGAGCCCTGCGGTGGTGCCAGCCCCCCCTGAGTCAGACACCTCCACTGCAGTTGCCGGTGACACTCCTGCACCCACCTCCCCTTCACTGCCTCCTTCTGGCATCTCCTGATCCTGTCCCTGCGGTGCCTGGCCTGCCCCTCGTATGCCTCTCCAAGGGGGATGTCCCCTGTCCGTACCTGTGCAGGCAAGCAATTGTTGACAAGTTGTCACACATCACCCTGTTGGGACTGTATATTTGGACTGGCCATTGGCCTTAGTTTATTTTGGACTTTTGATTTGAGTTGCACACTTGCTGAATAAAGCCTCTTTTTGTTTACTTGTGGTTAATCTTTGGAGGTACATGATGTAGATGTGTAGAATCATGCATTTGCTGTTGTAATAGTGTTCAGATCAGGTAAATGAAGTTTTGCTGTGATGGGCTCCATGTGGTCCATGGGATATGTGTCCTAATCTAGTCTGGATCTATAGCATCCTTTGCTGCAGTCTGAGGGTGTAATGTTCAGCATTTGACACAGGGATGTACGTTTAGCATTTGTAGATTACCATCTTTGTCCTACACTGATGCACATCTGGTGGGCTTACCACTGTCCAATGTTCCTAGCACCCTGACTGTGTGCCCGTCTCCAATGGACATGCAGTTTAGCACATCAAATTTGGAGGACTCATCTGTATACAGAGTGCAAGTTGCTTGACACGTGTCTTGGGTGTATGCAGATGACTGACGTGACACTCCCGTGCCCAGGCTGATATGAGCAGAGCCTTCAGTGTGTTGTAGTTGTTGACTCACTGACCGAGTGTTCTGCTGACATGTTTGAGTCGTGCACAGACAAGGTTTGGCACAGCTGACCTTCCACAGGAGTGGAGTGCCCTCATGGCATTGCGTGATTCCGTGATATAGGCTGTGCCCGTGTTGTGTGTTGTGTAGGCATGTCTGTGCGTGTTCCCTTCTCCTTTTCCTACACAGGCTGTGTCCCTACGGATGTTCCTGTTTGTGATGAGTGTGTGCAAATGTGAGTTGTTGGACGGCTGGGGCACTACCTCCATATTGTCCTTGGCTGGCAGGCCATGCTAAGTGCTTTGTGCTTGTATAGGTGTGATGGTAGTTTGTTGCTCAGGACACATGGCTGTGGTTCACAGTGTGGATGACATCTACCTTTGTCATCACAGTGTGATTGTCATGCAGGCTAGTGTCACCACAATGTGGGGTCCCTGGGGGGAGTGCTGTGGTGGTTCTGTCTCTTGCTGTGTTTGTTGCTGTTCCTACAAGCTTGTGTGACATGTGTAATTTGGGCTCCCTCTCATCTCACAATGCCTGTTTGCCCACATAGGGGAATCCAATCCATGAGTTACTTTTGTATGTGACTGTGTTGACATCTGTGTATTAGTGAATCTGGCCTCCTCATGTGTTGTGTGTTTGCCTGGGGACACTGGCACACAACCCCCTCACCTGTTGTGTATGATATGCAGTGTGAGTCTGCCTGTTTGTGTTTGTGCATTTGCACCACTGCATTGGCATATCTTTAGTTTGCCATTGGCTGTATGTTGTTTGTTGGCTTTCCCCTGCTGGCCCTGGGACTGCTAGGTCATCAGTCAGCACATTGATCATGGTTAGTATGTCCCATTGCTGCCATGGTATGGTATTTGTTCACCTGACATCTACAGTCTCCACAGGATATCTACATTTGTGTGTCCATTGGTGCAGATATGTGGGTCTGCATTATGATGCTCACTTCTGTCATTGTGTTATTTGTGAATGTAGACAATATGGGCCCCCATGGCTGATGTTTGTGTGCACATGGCCAGAACGATGTGTCATTGGCACTGCACTGCTTGCCTCACACAATCTATGTTGCTATGGGACACAAGCACTACAATGCCACTGTAGTGTTTGGTGTTGTGTGGCCAGGAATAATCCCTGCAGTTTTGTTTTTGCAGATTTTACCAGGACTACACTTACCTTTTGGGCACTGTGGTGATGGGGCTTTGGGCCCCATTGCCACACTGTTCAAAATGTGCTTCAGCTATGGAGCACACACTTACCTTTTGGGCACTGTGGTGATGGGGCTTTGGGCCCCATTGCCACACTGTTCAAAATGTGCTTCAGCTATGGAGCACACACTTACCTTTTGGGCACTGTGGTGATGGGGCTTTGGGCCACATTGCCACAGTGGTCATGGTCTGCTTGCATTGTGTAGGCCACACACACAATTATGTGTGACACATGTGTTAGGGGGTCACATTGTATGTTCAATGTCATGTTCAGTGTTGTATGCATTTGACACAGACCACACATGCTTGTCATGGTGTTGGGGGTGGGATGTAATTTACAGACAGTCCTTATGTGGGAGTATGCTAGTTGTGTCATGCATTACCCGTCCTATGAGTAGGGGTGGTTGTAGTGACAGGCATCCAGCCCCCCATGAGTGGGGATGGTAGTAGTGGTAGGCATCCAGCCCCCCATGAGTGGGGATGGCAGTAGTGACAGGCATCCAGCCCACCCTGAGTAGGGGTGGGGTTAGTGGTAGGCATCCATCCCCCTATGGGTGGGGATGGCAGTAGTGGCAGGCATCCAGCCCCCCATGAGTGGGGATGGTAGTAGTGGTAGGCATCCAGCCCCCCATGAGTGGGGATGGTAGTAGTGGTAGGCATCCAGACCCCCATGAGTGGGGATGGTAGAAGTGACAGCCATCCAGCCCCATATGGGTGGGGATGGCAGTAGTGACAGGCATCCAGCCCACCATGAGTAGGGGTGGTGTTAGTGGTAGGCATCCATCCCCCTATGGGTCGGGATGGCAGTAGTGGCAGGCATCCAGCCCCCCATTAGTGGGGATGGTAGTAGTGGTAGGCATCCAGCCCCCCACGAGTGGGGATGGTAGTAGTGGTAGGCATCCAGCCCCCCATGAGTGGGGATGGTAGTAGTGGTAGGCATCCAGACCCCCATGAGTGGGGATGGTAGTAGTGACAGCCATCCAGCCCCCTATGGGTGGGGATGGCAGTAGTGACAGGCATCCAGCCCACCCTGAGTAGGGGTGATGTTAGTGGTAGGCATCCATCCCCCTATGGGTGCGGATGGCAGTAGTGGCAGGCATCCAGCCCCCCATGAGTGGGGATGGTAGTAGTGGTAGGCATCCAGACCCCCATGAGTGGGGATGGTAGTAGTGACAGCCATCCAGCCCCCTATGGGTGGGGATGGCAGTTGTGACAGGCATCCAGCCCACCCTGAGTAGGGGTGTTGTTAGTGGTAGGCATCCATCCCCCTATGGGTGGGGATGGCAGTAGTGGCAGGCATCCAGCCCACCCTGAGTGGGGGTGGTGTTAGTGGTAGGCATCCATCCCCCTATGGGTGGGGATGGCAGTAGTGGCAGGCATCCAGCCCCCATGAGTGGGGATGGTAGTAGTGACAGCCATCCAGCCCCCTATGGGTGGGGATGGCAGTAGTGGCAGGCATCCAGCCCCCATGAGTGGGGATGGTAGTAGTGGTAGGCATCCATCCCCCTATGGGTGTGTATGGCATTGGTGATGGCCATCCCACCCCTATGGTTCTGCTGTTGCTAGTGTACGTCATTTGTGCATCCCTATGTGTTTGTGATATATTTCGGGTACGTGTCGTTTGTTTGTGTTGTGGGTGTTTGACTTACCGTCTGCGCCGTATGCGTCCGTACCGGTCCCGGTAATAGATGTAGAGTATTGGTAGGACCTGCGCGATGGGATTCATGGTTGGGTCGTCTCGTTCGGGTTTCTCGTGGCTTCGACTCGTACTCGTCGCTGGCTTGTCCGTCTCGTCGCCGTGGATCGTCTTGTGGCACGAATCGGAGCTTATGTGCAGCTCTCCCGGATGCTCAAACGTGCCGGACGTAGCGACGAGTTCGGCGGGTACGGAAGACGCATCGTACTAGTCCGGCCGGAAGGTGCTGTGTATTTGGTTCCGTGCGACTCGATTCGGCGTTTACGGATCCGGCTCGGGCGGGGAACAGGAGCTGGAATGGGTAAGTACGGCTCGCTCGGAATCTGGGCTGTTATGCGCATCGTACTTGTTCGTTCGGTAGAGTGTTCCAGTCGGTCGGAAAACACGCGTTCGGCTGGTATTTTTTCCGGACGAATACTGTTAGGTGCGCTTCCGGCCGACATCGGAATCGACCCCTCAGTGTTTGAAATCATCTGGCGACTGTGAACAGCGTTTACAGAGTTGCTATTATTTGATAGGAAGAGCATGGTTTTCCGTATTTTCTTATTCTACAAACAGAATATCCTTCTCAATCACTTACGTACTATGAACAATACTTTTTTTTTCTTTTTTTTTATTATTGTTTTTATTACATAATTAAACACAACATACATACAATAATCCAAAAGAAAGGAAAATAACACAAAAGTGGATCACTTAAAACGAAAGCGGATGTAAACTTAACAATATCAATACAAAACATGGGAGCGATTAGAGGGAGGGCAGACAGGGCACGGGCGACATGACAATTGAAGAGATAAAAAACTAGCAGCTGGATGATCCGGCGTGGATAATTCTAATATGAAGGTAGCGAATGGACATGAGAACAGCACAGGGTAATATATCGGAACCATTCTAAGATATTGAGTTTACAGGGATAACACACAAGCATTTACTAGTCTTCAGGCGTATCTGCCGTGGCCTGTTGTGCAGCTTGATATAGAGCAAACATACCCCAAAAACTCTTCGGACGGTTACAGGGAGGGAGCATCTCGTTATACACATCAGATTGGGTATTGCAGTAGATCATATCGTGTTCCCACTCTACCATCGTGGGCACAGGGCCTCTCATCCAACGCATCGCTAGCCGACGCTTGGCAAGGAGAAGACCAATTGCCACCAACTTACGTATATTTTTTTTAAGGGGTTTGGTGTAACCCAGGAGCGCCAGCAAGGGATCTGGAGCAAGGGATAGCCCAAGTATGTCGTTCAGCTTCTGGAATACCATTCCCCAATAATATTGTACCTGAGGGCACTGCCATGCCTGATGAAAAAAACCAGCATGCGGCGGGCGACACCGCTCACAATTATCATTGTCCCTCAATCCATACCCAAACAGACGCAGAGGGGAATGATAAACTCTATTTAAAAATTTTAAATGGGCAAGTCGATGACGACCGTTACTAGAGATCTTACGGGTAACCTCACAACAATAGAACGATATGTCGTCTGTAATGGGAACGCCGATGTCTAATTGCCAGGCTTGCCTAACCCTGCTAAGGGAGGGAGTCTTCGTGACCAGGGCTAAGGCGTATAGCTTGGAAATGAATTTGCACGGGGACTGGGCGCTCAAAAGAACCGTCAAAGGAGGAATATCCAAGGGCTCCTGTAATTCGTCCCCCAGTATCGCCCGTAAGGCGTGCCGGGTTCTGAAGAAATGGAATCTTGTCAGTGCCGAGTGCGCACTATCCACGCCCGCCACCTCCTCCCACGTGCCCACCCGTCCATGCCTGAAGAGGTCACCCATGTTCTGTATGCGCAATTTCTTGAGGGAGTCAAGAGTCCCCTTCTCCGAACTGAGCGCGAACCATTGGCACCACTCAACATGCATCCGAGGCGAATATAATTGCGCCCCGTCACACATCCTGAGCAAAGCATTCCACGCATGAACAACGGAGTTGATTGAGTCCAATAAACCGCAGCGCCTCGTTGGGGCTTGCGTTAGGAAGCGAGGCAGGGAGTGCGGGGCGGCAGCAAACCTCTCGACGTGAAGATGTGGTAAATCATGGGGGCCATGCACCCAGCCGTAGGCATGAGAGGCCTGCGCGGCCCTGTAATACAGTTCAAAATTCGGGGCACTCAGTCCGCCGGCTGTGTACAGAAGCATGAGGGTGTCCAAAGCAACTCTAGGGGACTTACCAGCCCACGCTAATTTGATCATCAGGGCCCGGAGTTCCCGAAACAGATGCTGAGGTACCACTATGGGTATGTTAATAAAAAGAAAAAGCAGGCGAGGGAGGACAACCATTTTCATCAAAGAAACTCTACCGGCCAAAGACAATGGAAGTCGCACCCATCTGTCTATGTCATCCCCAAGCTTATCCATTACTTTACCATAATTAGCTTTGATTACCTCATCAGCATCGGAGTGGACCTGAATGCCCAGATATCGCACCGGTTCAGTGGTCCATTGCAGTGGGAAATCAAGCGGAAACTGCACTGTGGAAGGTGTCAATGGAAACAATATGGATTTATCCCAATTAATCCTTAGGCCGGAGAGACCACCAAAGCGCAGCACCTCACGTATCACAGGTGATAAATGGATCTCGGGATCCCTAATATATAAAAGCGTATCATCCGCGTAAGCAGAGGTAATGAGATTGTAACGAGGAAAACGAAGTCCTCTGTGTCCGTGATATTCACGCAATGCCCGCAGCAGGGGCTCAGCTGCCACTGCATACGACAACGGGGACAGCGGACACCCCTGTCTAGTACCCCGCGAGACTGGAAACGGGACAGAGATCACATCTCCCGTGCGCACCCGAGCCACCGGAGAATTGTATAACACCGATACAAGTTGCAAATAAACCTCACCGACCCCCATGCGACGCAGCACAGCATACATAAATTTCCATTCAATCGAATCGAAAGCCTTCTCGGCATCTAAAAAAAACGCGGCAGCCCTAACCTCCGGGCGGACATGCTGCAGAGCCCCAAAAACCGTGCGGAGATTATGCGAGAGCGTACGACCCGGGATGAACCCAGCCTGTTCAGGGCCTATAAGTTGTGGGAGAAGCGGCGACAGACGATTCGCCAAAATTTTCGCGAACAACTTAGTGTCCACGTTGATTAATGAGAGCGGTCGATAAGAGGGGCACCTACGGGGGTCTTTATTGGGCTTCAATAAAGTAATGATCAACGCCTCACGCATGGAAGGGGGCATTATACCATCTGCAGCCATCTCATGGAATAAGGTTATAAGATGTGGAGTTAGGAGATCACTAAAACCCTTATAGAATGTGACCGTAAGGCCATCAAGCCCAGGGGCACTGCCCTCGCGCATCGAGCCCAAAGCGAGGCGAACCTCCGCTGCCTCCACGGGGCGCATCAAAAACTCACGCTGCCAGTTCTGCAACCAGGGGAGCTGTATGTATTCTAGATAGTTAGCGATATCATCATCACTGGGGGCGAGTTTAGAGCAATACAGTTCCTGATAATAAGAGCGAAACTGAGCGTTAATGTCAGCGCGGACCGTCAGGACCGACCCATCATCCCCTTCCAATTCAACGATACCGCCAGCGTCAAGACGGTGGCGGGCCATTGCCGCCAGCACGGAGCCAGGCCGATCAGACTCTCCATAAGCTCTAGCGGAAGCATACTTGCCCATGTGCTTGACCTCACTGTCAGCCTCCACATGGAATTCAGCAAGTGTGGCCTTAAGCTGCTTGCGCAGCTCAGGGTCGTTAGTGAGTAATAGGCGTGCCTCGAGGTCCGATAGACGGGACTCCAGCAGGGCAAGGCGACCACGAATAGCACAGAGAACACCCGCGTGTTTACTAATGGCTACACCTCTGATGAAGACCTTAAACGCCTCCCACACTGTGGCGAAGGAGTCGACCGATCCCACATTGATCTCGAAATATTCAGAGATCGCCTCCCTCATCTCTGAGTGGAAAACTGAATCTAATAGCGAATAGGGAGGAAAGCGCCACAAAAATGGAGGAGGGGAGCGAGGGGGCACTGCAACAGTGACCGTGACCAGCGAGTGATCCGAAAAAGAGCGGGCCAGGACAGTGCAATCCAACACCTTGGGCAGCAGGGATTGTGAAATAAACCAATAGTCAATGCGCGTGTGGATATCATACTGTGCGGAATAATGCGTGTACCCCCCACGGGCACCTGAACAGTACCGCCAGACATCTGCCAGCTGAAGTTGTAAAGCAATGTCAGCCACCATCCTCGCTGAGGCAGCAAGTGGACGAGTTGGGCCTCTAGAGCGATCAAGGGTCGTATCCATGATGCAATTAAAATCTCCCCCCCAGAATATTGGAAGAGAACGGCGATCTTTAAGTAATGCAAGCAGGGAGCTATAAAACCCCGGATCGTCATAGTTCGGACCATAGGAGTTGACAACCAGGAATTCCCACTCTGGGCTGTAGCAGCGGGACAGTACATATCTGCCTGCCGGATCGGTTGTTAGTGGTTCTAATTTGAAACCTGCTTTAGGGTTAAGCCAGGTCAGTACACCCCTAGAATGGGAAGTGAAACAAGCCGCGTGAGAAATCCCTGCTAACCTGCTACCAGTAAGGAGCGCAGAGCCCAGAGGCAGATGCGTCTCCTGCAGCAATGCCACGTCGACCTCCCTACGTTTCAGGTAGGCGATTATTTTCCGCACCTTGCGGTGGTCGTTTAAACCACGGACATTCCATGTCATGAAGGACATTCGTCTGGGCAAGATGGCCCCAGCCTGAGATTGTGTCATGGCGTCAACAATTGCATAAAATATGATCTCCACCCGTAGCCCCACCTCCCACCCCTCCCGTCATGCATACAGAAAGTGAACATGTGATCCATAAAAGAAAAAAAGTGAAAAAAGACAACCCGACTAAACATACCACCCTCCACCCACGCCTTGCACACCCCAACTTTGCAGAGGCGAGCGTTCACCCACCCATATACCTCAAAAAATAATGACCATAATAACGATGCAAACACACCTTGAATAACACAAAAAAAAAAAAACAAGAAGTGGTACAGCGGGTAACGCAATGGGGCAGATGTTACCCAGCAAAACAAACTGAACCAGCCCACCGCCACAACACCGCTTGCCAATTACAAAAACTCCATAATTGCATGACACTCAGCTAAAAACCAATAGCAAAATAGCAAATAAAGATGTGCCATGTTGGTACCACTAGTGGACTAAAGATACACCTCCTTGAGATATAACAGAAAAACTCGACACCTCAGTCCAGGAACCAAACCAGAGACGGGAGATGACATTGCTAGGGAGAAACTGACCTGGAACAAGCACGCAACATCTTATTCAACAAAACACATTGTCCAGCCCGCCAGGTGGGTCAGCGATTCATAAAAACGTTATGGCTGTGCAGAACTATTACAAAATTACAAACAAAGCAGTGCTGTATTTACGAAATGTCAACATTATCTTAGTCGTTGTCGTCAAGGCTCCCAGGGATATCATCCGGTACAGGAGCGTCGCTTCGGTCCTTCGCGCGTTTGCCGTCTTTCTCCCAATCACGGAATGCTTTCTGCAGGGACTGTGGGTCTGAATATATCCTGGGCTTCCCATCGAATAGAACTTTGAGACGTGCCGGATATAACATAGCGTACTCAATATGTTGGTCGCGCAGTTTCCGTTTCAAGGGAAGGAACTGTCGCCTGGCCTCCTGTACTTTAAGGGTGAAATCAGGGAACAGAGAGATGGAAGCGCCTTCGTATTGCAGAGTTCCCAGTTCCCGTGCCTTGCGCAACGCAGCATCTCTGTCCCGGTAGTTTAAGAGTTTCGCTATTATAGGCCGAGGCGGGGCACCAGGCTGTGGGCGAGGGCCAAGTGAACGATGCGCTCTCTCCACAACAAATAAGTGGGAAAATGTATCTGCACCTAGAAGGGAGGTTAATAGCTTTTCCACAAATGTCTCCATATTACCGGTCGCTGTAGACTCCGCCAGGCCCGTAATGCGAAGGTTGCTGCGTCGCGACCGGGCCTCCAGATCTTCAGCCCGATCCTGTAGGACAGACAACGTGCGCTCGACCCGCTTCTTCGTGTCACCAGCGTCGGCCTGGGCCTCTTCCACGTCAGCTATGCGGCGCTCTGCCATGTCTATGCGCTCTGAATGTTTATCGACCCTCTCGGACATCCTGTCCATCCTGTAGGCCAACGTATCGATCTTGGAGTCGATGGCAGTGAGCCCCTTCTGCATGGACGCAATAATCTGCTTGATGTCACCAACTGGGTCGTCAGCAAGGGCCTCCGATTCGGAAAGCGCATTGTCTGTCGCCTCCTCGTAGCGTCTAGACTTACGCTGCTCAAAATTGAGCTTGGGTTGGGACTTGATAGGCTTCCCCATCATCAGTTCTGCACACACTGGGCGACCCAAGAGACCACACACCAGATCCGGCTGCAAGGCGGAAACCAGGAGCGGATGGGGGTCGAGACAGATCAATAGGGACGACGCGGACACATCCAGCAGGAGAAGACAGCCAGCTACCAACTATCCATCAATCCAGCCAGGATGGAAAGGCAGTGCAGAGCGTGCGCCAATGCAAGTGTGAAGGTAAGTACTGGTATATGTCCGGCAGCACACAGATCAGCAATCACCACCAGTCCCAGGGCCAAGCATGGGGACCTCAGGGGAGCACAATGGGGTATTCCACAGGCACAAGAGAGCCTCAGGCGCACTCACAGTTGATAGGGTCCACACCTCCGGCCGCCCCACCATGCCAGGCCCCAAAGCAAATGTAGGGTAGGAGACAGGCAGCCGAAGAGGACACGCAGCGCCCAGGGAAACAGGCACCCAGTCGATACACACATGCCTCACCTCCACGGAAGAGTCCGCCAGCAATCATCCCCAGGCGCAACAGCCACAGCCGTAGAGGAGCACGGTCAGGACCGGCCTCACAGGGCCGCCGCCAGTCCCGACAGATAATCAGCAGCCGCGCCGTCTTCCAGGCGCCGACTCAGCCATCCACCAGGCCGCTCCCAGGCAGCAGGAGCGCCGCGGTCCCCACAGCTCCGGGGGGCCCGGCTCAGCACATCAGCGGGCCTGAAGAAATCACCGGCGGCCGCAGGGCAGGCTGAAGCGTCCGCCGGCTCCGGCCCCGCAGTCTCAGCCCAGACTGCAGGAAACACAGCCGGCTCCTCCTGTGAGCGGGCGGTAGGCCGCGCCGCGATCACGCAACCGGAGATCGATGTCTCCCAACAGGGATCCCGGGCAGACCAGCACAGCCCCGGATGGATCGGAGCCCCAGGAGGGCAAATCCGTCGCAGCCGCAACGTCTGGAGGTAAGGAGTACAAGGATTCCTGACGGATTACTGCGGTGTGTGGCGGAGCTCTAGATCGAAGCGGCCATTTTCAAGCCGGGCAAGCTCCGCCCCCCTACTATGAACAATACTTAATGTATTTATCTTGGGTGGTCAGTGTTGCAACCGTATATCATTGTTTTGTTGCTTCTTAGATTTTTGTGTTTTTCATTATTTGGTTACTATTTTTAATACATATGGGATAAAGTGCCCCCCTGACATACATTATAAGGATATTGCAAGTCACTGAGAACATCCATATCCATATAGAGGAATGAGGTCAAAAGCTGAGTACCTTTATAAGGTTAAGGAACTCCAAGGTAACTTTTAATGTCCTTATCATATATGGCAGAGGGTACTTTAACCCTTATAATAAATAGTAACACCTTCACCTTTCCCATAAGCCACTTAAATCATCGGTGCATGGCTCTTTCATATGAAAGTGAGAGCATCTTTGCGAACATGAAGAATAAAACTAGAATCTCTACTGCAAAATTAAACACAGATTTTAGATATTTGTTGGAAGAAAAAAAAAATTAGAATCAGTACAATAGAAGTCGGGGTTTTTAAAAAGACGCAGCAACTAGGACTGTGTAGAAACAAGCAGAAAGATGCTAACTGGTCTATAATTTCCTTAGGAGTGCAAACAATCAACATGCTGCCATAAATATCTCCTTCTGCTTGTCACTGTACAGCTAGAATTTTGTTTTTTACACAACACAATTGATGGCTATGCCAAATAGTCTGCACATCCAAAGCATGGTCTCCGTGAGCTAATGTGAGCAGCAAACTGTCCTGAAGGTGGTGCTCACTTGGTACCAACACCCTGCCACCTTGGGTGTGTGCCCCATCCCGGGCAGGTCCCAATCTGGTAGCTAAAGAAAAAAGAATAGAAACCGAAGCACACGAGCAAACTCTTGTTAAGTTTGTAGAGACAATGATATATGCAAATTAAGACCCAACTAAGCTTTTCTTCCCATTGGCCATTTCAGTACAGTGGGACTGAACCCGGTCCCAGAGTACCGAGCATTCTGATTGGCTGACTGCAACTGAGAACAAAATGTTGCTGCCACCGTTATAGAATTTGGTCCATGTAACGTGAAACAATTAGAAAAATTGAGTGAAATGGGGCAGGGTAGGAACACAGTAACCGTCCATAGCCCAAAATGAAAAAAAAATAAAGAAAGAAAATTCATCTCATGGGTACTGTGTTACTCCTGTGGGACCTAGAAGGGTCCTCTTATTACCTACAGTGATACTCCTGCAGCAGCTGCCCCGCAAGCTTCACCAACATGGTACAGTGGGGGTGAAGCTTGGGCAGTGGGTGCCACTGTAGTTTCATGGTGCTCAGAAAAACAATACAAAAAAAGGAAAATGTAGGTTGGGTGCCTGTGGAGGGTTAGGCAGCCCCAGGAGTTTGGGTGGCCCTCAATGCTTAATTTGAGCCGGTGGTTTTGGGTGCTCAGCACCGGCACTTAATTCTTAGCACTGGCACTTGTGACAGTCTGCCACATGGTGGTGCTCTCTGCCAAATGTGGGTATGAGCACAACAACAGCTGTTTATTAAGATAATATACATTAACAATCACTAATACATGCCACTCAGGCCATTCTTATAGTTTTTCGGACTTTGAATAGTATGAATTGTCACACTTGTAAGAGTGTGATGGTTAGTAGTTGTGTTGGTACTGTAACTGGCAGCGCTGGAAGGGGAATGGATGGTGCCAGCTGTTGTGTCCTCCTGACGAGGGCCCTGGCACTCATTGTTTCACAAATTAACCACTGGTGGCCCTGCTTCAAACCTCAGCTGCACATGGCCGAAGGGTTCATGGAGCCAGATATTGGATGCCCGATGGGGAATTTGGGTGCAGGACTTGGTCAGAGGCAGGTCCTGTGGCCAACCCCCGCTGTATATAACCGAAGGCCTCGCGCAGCGGGTGGATTCAGCATTTTTCTATTTTTAACCCAGAACCTTTGTTTTTTTCTTTTCAAACCTTTGTAACTATTTTCTGTATTTTTTAAAAATATTTTAGGGGTTCAACTAACAATAGCCAGAATCAAAGCATCTAAACTTGAATCCAAAAATAAAGGGAAAAATTACTTTCTGCGTGTGCCTTGTGAGAAGCTAAGAGTTGGTCCTGACCAATTACGCTCTGTTCTCAACAAAGCCTATTGTAGCACATTTCATGAAATACAAAGCAATATCTGCATACAGCAGGTTGGTGTCTTGGGTGACCGTGTGAACAACTTCCCCTGGAAGTCTATCACCAGGCTGGAGAGTCTGGAGTGGAGCCGATGAAGTTGAGACTTCCTTGTCTTGTCAGTATTGTGGTGCGTGGTGTGCCAAGCATTTAGGTTTTTCTCATTCCAGACATCCCAAATTAATATTCCTTTCCAGTACCTGTGGAAAATTCGCTGTGGCAAAGGTTACATTTTATCACCTTTGCTGATACCTTCTTTCCTGGACAGAGTGAAAAGAACTCCCAAAAATGGGTGGTGAAAAACGCCTATCCTCCTCCTGATTGTCTCATCATCTCCTCTGTTCTGTTCTCCAAGTGCAATTTTTCATGTTTTGTTGTTGAATCCCCAAAAGGTTCAAATCTACAGAAAAAAACTGAGCAGAGAGTACAGAGAGTATCGATGCACTCAAGTGCCACACTCTGATAATAGAGTGGGACGTTATTCCAAATGCATCAATACAATGAAAGTTACAGGTACAGCAGTACGACATTAAGGTTCAGCAATACCCAAAACACTTAAATTCCACTAAACTGTGACATCTTGCTTATTTGTGCCTTTGAAGAACCCCTAAGCTCAAAGCTTTAAAAAAAATAGCCCCTTCAAAGTAAACACATCTATTTTTTTTAACTTCCGGGTCCAGTGGTACTCCAACACGACCTGGAAAAGAAATACAAGGGCTGCAGCAGTGATGTGGCAGTCTATTCATTTGCTCTATGGCCCCACAGGAGTACTAAGGTACCTTATGGGACATAAATAAAAATGAAAGCCGGCATTTGATTGGTCAGAAAGTGAATAGTAGTGAATTTAAACGCACAGGCTATTGCAAAAATCCGGGAGAAACTTCCTGAATACCATTGCGTTTGCTATTTGAGACACGGCAGATGGACATATATAGATTCCAGATCCATCATGGAATGTACAGAAAGTGGGGAGAACCATCAATCAGTCAGTGCAAGCACTGGTCCTAGATCATCATCCCAGAACTAAGATGAGGATGTAATTGTGGTGCTTACACCATCCTCAGCACAACCATTGACTTGGCTGGAGGTAGAAATGGTTGTGTGGAAGTTTTTACCATTCCACCAGGGCAAAAACAATGAATGCAAGAATCAAAGAGAACTAGCTCTGGAGTAGGTGCTTCTAGCGTATGTTTATGTTGAAGGAAAACACATTTTGTTTTTAGGAAGGCCCTCACTCACCAACCTAGTTGGTGACATGCTTCATCATTGGGCCCCACCCAGGGCACCGAATGCGCCTCGGGTGTGCTAAGACGCCTGGATGCAGCGGAGCAGGTATTGTGCCGTGAGAGTGCAGTGAAAGTGAGTGAGTAAATGTTAAAAGGACTGTCCTAAGGGTCCCACATTGCAAAAGTAATTATTTTAATGGATGGGCCCTTGGCACTAAATAAAAACGAGAGACGGATATTATGGGAGGTCTAAGGTAACTCCAATATCCTAGTCGGTCAACATGTTTCAGCCATGCACTGTCCCGTGTGGTGTCTTCGAGAAGGGTTTCCCTTTGTTGGTTACGTGCCCGCTTCTTGGTGGTATTGATTATCCTCTCTGGGTACCCGCGTTCTCGTAGTTTGACCGCTTGTTCGGAGGACTGCAATTTGTAGTCTTTTGTGAGGCTGCAGTTGCGGCGTATCCGTAGAAATTGGCCATACGGAAGATTTTCTCTGTAACACCACCCGCTGCTGGCAGATTTGCATCACCGAGCAGGCGGTCGAATTTCAAACACTGTTGTCTTCTTTTGTTTTGTCACATAGAGTGTGAATAGAGGTTGGGCCCCCACATGGAACTCATGGGGCTTTTTCCAGAAATTTTCTGAGTAGGAATCCGTGATTTTATTTATTCCTTTACTTATGTATTACCTTATGCACTTCGTAATACGCATATTGATTATCACAAGGTAACGCCTAAGATCCAGGCGTTTGCTCATAACCAGTCACTTAACGCCACGTTCCGTCCTCACTTCGCCATTGCCCGCATAGAGCACGGACACATCGCTCCTGAAACACCTACAACTATGTACCATTGTGGTATTTTATATGTTTCTCTGTGTGTATGTTTGTTTGTCCCTCTTCAAAACAATATTTTTTTAGACCACTCACTTTGCACTACACATAGGTCCTGAAGAAAGCCATACCATTAAAGGGAGCATGGCTGAAACATGTTGACCGACTAGGATATTGTTTTTAAAGGCCAATATGTGTCACACGCGCTAAGGTGTGGTATGTGGTAGAGGAGGATTTCCTCTAACAACGCATTCCTGTAGGGAAGAAGAGGGACAAACAAACATACAGTCCGAGGAAATTGAGCCCAAGACCCGCCGAGGCGGGAATTGAACCCTGGTCCCGGGCCAGATCTCTGCATCAGGGTCTGCCGCTCTAACCATTGAGCCACACTTCTCATTCACACTTCAATGCTTAATTCACACGGTTGCAATCAACTCTAATAGAACATCAACTCTCCGTAACAGAGGAGTAAACAGCAACAACTTAGCGCAAGTACCCTTATCCTCCCTAACTCACAAGACATGCACCGACCCTGTCCTCTCTCCGGCCTCCTAATTAACTGCCGATCAGCAGCAAAGCATGCCTCCGACATCGCCGCTCTCATCCTGAGCCAAAAATCTGACGTAGCAATCCTTACCGAATCATGGCTCAATGAATCATCGTCACCTTACCTAGATTTATTGGTTCCTCCAAATTATAGCATCGTAAGGCTTGACAGGCAATTAAAAAAATGGGGAGGCATTGCTTGCATTTACCGCTCAGACCTCCTCGTCACTGAACTTCACGCTGACCCCACCGACTCCTGCGAATATCTTGCTCTCTCCATATGTAATGATGCTACCCAGTTGTGCAAACTGCACAACTTCTACCACCCCCCAGGCAAGAACGACACCTTCATCGACCACCTCATGGAAATCATTACAGCTAAGGTTTCCCCCCACTCCAATGACATTTTCCTCGGAGACTTTAATCTGCACTGGAATGACCTCAATGACCCTGAGGTTAACGCCCTCAAAGACTTCCTTGCTGACCAATCACTTACTCAAGCCTGCACATTACCAACTCACACGAAAGGCACCACACTGGATTGGATCATTGCTAAGGCAACTGCGGTCAGGCTTAACTCAATAGATCCATGCGACTGGTCTGACCACCATGCTATTACCTTCCTATTGTCTGGCACCCACAAGACAAGGCCAGCGCAACCTGTGAAACCGAAACTCTGGCTCAGGGACACAAAGAGCCTAGATCTCGAGAAGCTGGCTGCGCGGTGCAAGAATGACCTCCTCCCCCCCCCAAATCTCTCAAAGGTCAACGACCTTACAGAACACTACAACTCGACTATGTCTGACATAATTGATGATCTCGCCCCGCTAAAGCTAAAAAGATCCAGAGTTAAAGACAAAAACCCATGGTTCAACGGATCCCTCAACAATGAAAGGAGAACCCTCCGGCTAACAGAAAGAACCTGGAGACAGCACCCCTCAGCCTCCCAACTAAAACTTCTCCGACAGACCAGAAATGCTTACAACAGGAACATCCTCAAATCAAAAAAAGAGTTCTTTAGATCGGAACTGGAAAACGCTAAGAACAGACCTCGTAAGCTCTTTGAAATGGTCAAACAGCAATCTAACAAACTGGCTAAAACTTCCAAAGAAACCTCAAAATCCCTAATAACCTGTGAGGAGTTCTCCTCCTTCTTTACAGCCAAAATTACCTCCCTAGGAAAAGAACTTAATTCCGCCACCAACATCCAACCTCTTCCTGCCGGGTCCCATCTCTCCTCTCTTCTCCCCCAGACAACACCCAAGAACCAAGCCCGCTGGTCCAACTTCAAGTTATATGATGACCATTCCATCTCGAAAATTCTATCCTCCTTAAATCCGAATAACCACTTTAATGACCCACTCCCCTCCAGCTGAGTGGCCGCGACCTCCTAATTTATCATTCCCATTTGGACTACAATAATCAACGCTTCCATACTACAAGGGTCCATACCTGACTCTCTAAAAGCCGGTCAAGTCGTCCCCATCTTAAAAAACCTACCTTGAATCCTGCTACTCCAGACAATTTCAGACTAGTATCCAATATCCCACTTCTAGCGAAAGCTCTGGAGAAATGTGTGCATCTTCAACTGAGCCAACATATCACCAACTTTAATCTGCTAGATGAATTCCAATCCGGGTTCAGGCCTGGGCACAGCACGGAAACTACTATTCTCCATATTGTGGATGATGCTCTCCAAGCCCTTGACCAAGGCAAAACATGTCTCCTAATTCTACTGGATTTATCCTCGGCATTCGACACAGTCAACCACGAGAAACTACTTGAACGCTTCGAATTCAGGATGGGAGTAAGGGGAACCGTTCTCGAATGGTTTAGATCCTTCCTCCGGAACCGCACCCAGAGATTCTTAGTCAACAGTAATCTATCTGTTCCTTCCCCGATAATGATCGGAGTCCCCCAAGGATCAACTCTTTCCCCAACCCTCTTCAATCTCTACCTTGAACCGTTAGCTGAATTACTACGTACCGCCAACATCTCCTTCCACATGTATGCCGATGATACCCATATCTACATCAAAATCTCATCTTTAGAGGAGATCTACTCTTTGAATGAGGCCCTAAAGCTGACTGTTCAATGGCTCGCCTGCAACCAGCTCAAACTAAATGCACAAAAAACGGAGTTCCTTCTAATCTCCCCCCCTAAAAGTAACACTGACATCCAGGAATGGACCAAGTCGATCACAGCACTAAACTGCACACCGACCATAGTGGAATCTGCCAAATCTCTCAGCATAACCTGGACAGCAACCTGAATATGCGAGATCACATCAACTCGATGGCTAAAACTGCCAGGTTTCACCTGAGCTACCTGAGGAAACTAAAGCCATTCCTTGATGCCTCAGACCTAAAAATGGCACTCCAGGCATTAGTTATCTCCAGAATCGAATACGGATACTCAACCTTTTCAGGCCTGCCCAAGATCTCCACGGCCCCCCTAAAAGCTTGCCTCAACGCCGCCGCCAGACTCTTAACAGGCTCAAAAAAATTCAACCACATTTCACCGCATCTGAAGGCGCTGAACTGGCTTCCTCTTGAAGCCAGAATCCAACTCAAACTGGCATGTATCACCCACAAGGCACTACACACGAAATCCCCAGCATATCTCGCCCAGAAAATCATTGTTTCTGGAGGAGCCAGAAACTCCAGGTCCGCCAGAGACTTTGTGCTCCAACCACCCCGCTTCCGAAAGGAAAACACTTACAATCGTGCTTTCTCTGGGGCCGCACCAAGAATCTGGAACTCGCTGCCATCTGTCATCAGAAAAATTCCCTCTCTGTCAATATTTAAAAAGGAAGCCAAAACCTTCCTAATGGGCAAGTTTCTCCCATAAATCATGCATTGCACACATCGCTCAGTGGCTTTGCCTATTTTTGTTGCCGATAGAGTTTGGACTGACTGGCTGCTATCCATCTTGTACTGACCTTGTACTCTCACAAATGTATTTGCTGGATTTCTCTACATTATGATCTGAACATTGTATACACCCTGTTATTCCAAAATGTTTCACCTCCTTCTACTCCTACTTATGTTTTTTTTCTTTTTTTTCTTTGACTATTTCATACTTGTATACAACGTGTTATCCCTGTAAAGCGCTCTGATACCCTAACGGGCCACGTTCGCGCTCTATAAAACACTAAATAAATAAATAAATAATAAATTAAAATCACAGACAGGAGGAGCACAAACAGATAGACTTGATATTGTATAAACAATATATAATACTTTCACAAAGAGGGCAACACAAGGAGGTTACAACAACACAATAGCAGTAATGGACATCACAAAGTTTATATTATTGTATAAACAATTCATCTTTTATTCCTTATACACAGAAATAGCAGCACAAAGACAGCCAAGTACACAGCCAAAGACACAACTAACGTGTTTCGTCCTATTGCATAAGGACTTCCTCAGGGCGATTTTCCTGTTCTCTATGACTAATCGTTCCTACGCTTCCATTGTTTTTCCAATGAGTCAAAAGAGGGGGCATTCCCCACATCTGACACTCCCAAGAGTTTTCTGTAGGGTTTTGTAATTAATACTTAAATAAACATATTCATAATTTATAAGGAGCATTTATATTTATAGAGACAAGAAGTTGAGAAAGGTGGGGTATATACATCAAGGTGCCTGCCACAAGGTGCAGTGATGAACTGCACCTCCCATTTCACTGTGGGAGCATGCATTACGGCTGTAATGCATGCTCCAATAGTGAAATATAGGAATGCTACCGAACAGTGTTCGGTCGCATCCTAATGGGGTGGTCGGGACCGACGACTGAGTGTTGGTCGATCCCATGACTGAGTCGGTGTCGGGCGGAAGTGATTCCGCCCGACATCATGATGAACCCCATATTGTTTTTTGAAATGTTACGTATTTTGCAATACTTTTTAATACATAATAACATTTTTTAACACATTATTTAAATAATATTTTTATAGCAGTTTATGCTATTGTTTAGAAAGACATACAATTTTTATGTACAGAAGAATGATGTAAATGAAATTTTTAGATAGACATATACATGTTATATTTATTTTGTAACTTTTATGTTTATTTTTTAAATTATTTTTTAAATCATTTTTAATATATATTAAATAATTATATAAAGTATATATTATTATTTAATAAATATTTTATACATATTTTTGACAATTATTTTCATTTTATTTTATTTATAACATTTTGAATTATAAATAATATATTTTTTTAAATAATATTTAAGAAAAAAATTCAGTGTTATAAAATTATACTAGAGAAATAAAAAAATGCTATACATTGTTTAAAACAATTCCGACGTTTGACAATTTTTCACATTTTTGCAGTAAATTATATTGTTTTATTAATAACAAAGTAAACATTTTTAGTATATGGTAATAAATATGTATGTTGTAATATTTAATACTATATATTGTACATTTTTTAGATATTTTTAAAAATATGTTAGTAATTTATAACAGTGTTAAACATTTTTAAAACGATTTTTTTAATACTGGTATTATTTTACATTGAGTTTAGTGGGGAATAGTCTTTTTTCCAGTTCAATTAGGCGTCCATTTTTTTACTTGGTTGATTTTTTAATCTATCACTTGTGTTAGGGGATGTTTTAGAATATTAGGGCCTGATAACGAGTCTGGCGGTCTTCCGACCGCCAGACTCGCGGTGACGCAGCAGTGGCGGTCCACCGTCCGCCATATTCTGACTTCTAAAGTCATTGCGGCGGTGGACCGTCAGCTGCGCCAGGGAGAGTCACAACGCAATATGCTTAGCGGGGAGCAGGAACAAAAGGGGCTCTACAGAGCCCTCATGGCCCCCCCACTATAGGGGCTCCCCCTGTCTGTACCCCCATAAAGTTCCAGCACGGCAAGGACGTCCACGCCCATGCCATGCTGGAACTTTTTTGTTGTTCCCATTGCGTTCCTGTTTTCCAGGCGCCGCCATGGGAATAGCAAAGGACCGGCCGCCATATTACGAGTTGCATATTTTTAACTCGTAATACGGTCGGCGATCCTTGCTCGACTTTGGTGCATCAGAGCCGGCGTTGCGCTGGCGCTGCTTTGCAAAAGTCATAATCAGGCCCATAGTTATATGTAGAGCAATATGTGAGGAGGAATTGTGTTTAATTGTAGTGCATAGTATTTTAATTTTATGTATGTGTGGGTTGGATTTGTGTTGTTTTTTTTTACAGGTTGTTTTATTTCAGACTTGGACTTCGATGGAGAATTTGTTTCTGCTTTTTTTTTTTTTAAGGAAATGTGTATTACTTTCTAGGGAAGTAATCATTATTTAACTTTTCCTTTATATTTCGGGTTGCCTGGAGCGTTTCTTTTTTTAAAATCTATTTTTCGGGTTTTTTATGGTTCTGCGCTGTGGAGGATTATGTCGATGGATTTGTGTTTGGATAGTTGTATTTTTCCATTGTTTTGGGCGAGTTTTTTAAAAATGGACGTTGAAGGATTATGGAGTTATACAGTGCTGGTTGCATGAAGGTCTGCAGCTATGTAACAGTAAGTAATTTTTATTTCTTTAAAATGGGTTGGAAATGTTATTTGATTATTTGTTGTTTTAAATTATAAATGATATGTTTTTATTTGTTTTTTATCTATGTAGGATTGTTAAAGATTTGTTTGTTAGTTTTCTATTTTTTTGAAAGACGTATTTAGTTTCTTTTTAGATTAAGAATATTTATATTATGTCAAATAATATATAATTTTTACTATATATATTTTCTGACATTTATATGTTATATCTACAAAAAATGATTTAGAATGGGGTTGCTATTTTAATCTAAGTTTGGTGACTTTTTGTAGGATAAGGGATATTTTTAGAGTATAGATTTTGTTATAGTTTCTAGTTATTCAAGTCCTTTAGTTTTTGGATAGAGTCTTACTTTGAATTGTAAATGTTCATACATTGTTTTAGTTTGTTTGTTTAGTTTAGGACATAATTGTGTTACAGATTGGTCAAGTCTTAGGGCCCAATTACGAGTTTGGCGCAGCGGTGCAGGCTCAACGCCAGTGCCGCTGCACCAAACCCGCGTAACTGTTGCACACATTCCACCATGGAATGTGGAATTTTGGTTGTTGTCTATGTCCAGATCTATGTAGTCTTCCTACCCAGGTATCCACAAATTAGTCAAGTAGGAGACTTAGGGGCCGATTCCGATTCGGGCCGGAAAACTTACCGACCGACTCGGAGCCGGAATAAATACCGACCGACACGTACCGGTGCAGCCCGACCCGCAAAGTACGATGAGAAGCGTACAAAATACGACCGACGCGTACGGAACACAAGCCGAACGACCGAACCGCGCGGAAAACAGCCATCCGGCCGGAAAACCACGTGAAATAAACCGACCGACACGCACCAGGAATAATCCCGAACGAAACGTACCCGCGAACTCCTACCCGCCAAGTACGATGCAACACGTGGAAAACACGACCGAGTCGCACGGGGCCCAAGCCGCACGACCGACACGCATACAAAACTGCGAGCCGAAGCAACCCAAAACCCCGCGACCGACGCGTACGCAGCACAGAAAACAGCACAAACACAGCGTGAACGAATCTGAGAGGCTCGCACGAGACAACTGGAGGGTCCGACTCGGTCAGAAGAACGTCTCCTACATGCACAAAAAGAACCAAGGAAAAAAAACACAAAAAAAGGCCAAACAAGCAATCACAAAGCAAATAAATACTGGGTGGGGAAACAGGGAACAAAGACACACCCACAACTCCACCCATATAAAGGACACAAATCCCTACCATGATCCTTTGCAAATTCAAATTACCTGCCAGCACTCAACACCAACAGACAGCAACCACACACACACTCACAGCTCATCCATCACACAAGCCACACACCAGCAGCACCACAACAAATAGCACCCTCACATACACCCAGCAAAACACACACTCACACACCCTCACTTGCACACCAACACACACATCACACACCAGCACCAGCACCACCCAACACCATGCCCCCAAAGAAGAATCACAAGTTCCTAGATAGTGAATTGGAAGTCCTGGTAGATGAGATCCTCAGGGTAGAGCCACAGCTGTTTGGTACATTGGTCCAACAGACACCCATGTCGCAGAAAACCAAGATGTGGGAGAGGATCGTCGACAGGGTGAACGCACAATCACCATGTTTGCGCACAAAGGTAGACATCCAGAACAGGTGGTATGACGTGCGCAGGAGGGTCAAGGAGCTGTTGAAGAAGGACTACATTGTGAGCCAACACACCGGCAGTGGCCCTCCTGCCAAACCAGTATACCTCAGGCCCTGGGAGGAGAAGGTGCGGGCCATCCTACCACCAGTGAGCGTCTATGGACTAGAAAACATCCCAGAGCCTGGTGAGTACACAACAAATGTACACAATATTGTGCCACAATACACACACATCACTGTCAAGGGGAGAGTCAAACCATGCACCCTTAGCAAATACACACCAACCAAAACAGATCATCCCAAAATGTGTATGTCAGCCAGATAAACACAATACATGCCAGCTCATAGTGAAATGTAACTGTGTCATGACATGTACAAACCTAACAACAAATAGAGCTAGGCAGTGGCACAAATCTAACCAACAAACACAGTCAGACATGTAGCCACCACCACAACACCACCTCACAGGGAAGCTCACTGAAAGGAAGGAATACTGTGTATGCTGGGCAAGTCAGTGTAGCCAATAGCATCATGGGAGTCGTAGTCACAGAAATTGCCCACCCTCACAATGCGCACATCAACACCACCATGAACCATGCCCACATCACAGGGAGTGGAAAACAACTGACAAGATGGCTGACACTGGCTACTGCTGTGGGGAGCACAAGGCCCTGCTGGCAACTGTGCACCAACCAACAGCAGGACACCACTGACTGACATCCTGAAAGACAACTTGCACTCCCTGCAATGGAAGCACGTTCCATGGTGGGATATCTGGCTGGGTGGGAAGGAGGACTCACAGCACTGACCATAGTCACCAGCAGCTCCACCCACACACCCCCCTAACACAAACTACACACAACTCACCTGGGAGAAAGCATTGCCTCACACACCAATCAAATATCCCACAAAGAACCACAACCCTGGGTCATGCAGTGTGAAGCACAGGGACACACATGGGACTTGTAGCAAAACAAACCCCAGGATAACACTGTCAGCCATCTTGTCAGCACAGGCACACAACCCCACAGGGAAGCAGAGTCAAAAGGAAGGAAGCATGGGCATGCTGGGAAGGGGGGTGGAGGCAAAAGCATGATTTGAGTGGTAGTCACAGCCCAACATCCCCAACCCACATGGCCCAGCAAGAACACACCCAAGCATGCACACCTCACAGGGAGTCAAAAGCCACTTCAAAGATGTCTGACAGTGGTGCTCTGTTGTGGGGAGCACAAGGCCATGCTGGGAACTGGCCAACAACCAACAGCAGGACACCACTGTCAGCCATCTTGCCATTGCTGTCACACCCACACACAGTGAAGTACACTCAAAAGGAAGGAAGTATGGGCATGCTGGGAAGGGTGGTGGAGGCAATAGCATGATGGGAGTGGGAGTCACAGCTCAACATCCCCCCCCCCACATGGCCCAGCAAGCTCACACTGAAGCATGCACACCTCACAGAGAGTGGAAAGCCCCATCAAAGATGTCTGACACTGGTGCTCTGTTGTGGGGAGCACAAGGCCATGCTGGGAACTGGCCAACAACCAACAGCAGGACACCACTGTCAGCCATCTTGCCATTGCTGTCACACCCACACACAGTGAAGTACACTCAAAAGGAAGGAAGTATGGGCATGCTGGGAAGGGGGGTGGAGGCAATAGCATGATGGGAGTGGTAGTCACAGATATTGCTCACCCTCACAATGCGTACATCAACACCACCATGAACCATGCCCACATCACAGGGAGTGGAAAACAACTGACAAGATGGCTGACACTGGCTACTGCTGTGGGGAGCACAAGGCCCTGCTGGGAACTGTGCACCAACCAACAGCAGGACACCACTGACTGACATCTTGCCATTGCTGTCACACTCACACACAGTGAAGTCCACCCAAAAGCAAGTAAGTATGGGCATGCTGGGAAGTGGGGTGGAGGCAATAGCATGATGGGAGTGGTAGTCACAGATATTGGTCACCCCCACAACTGTCCCATCAACACCACCCTGAACCATGCACACATCACAGGGAGTGGCAAACAACTGACAAGATGGCTGACACTGGCTACTGCTGTGGGGAGAACAAGGCCCTGCTGGCAACTGTGCACCAACCAACAGCAGGACACCACTGACTGACATCTTGCCATTGCTGTCACACTCACACACAGTGAAGTCCACCCAAAAGTAAGTAAGTATGGGCATGCTGGGAAGTGGGGTGGAGGCAATAGCATGATGGGAGTGGTAGTCACAGATATTGGTCACCCCCACAACTGTCCCATCATCACCACCCTGAACCATGCACACATCACAGGGAGTGGAAAACAACTCACAAGATTGCTGACACTGGCTACTGCTGTGGGGAGCACAAGGCCCTGCTGGCAACTGTGCACCAACCAACAGCAGGACACCACTGACTGACATCCTGAAAGACAACTTGCACTCCCTGCAATGGAAGCACGTTCCATGGTGGAATATCTGGCTGGGTGGGAAGGAGGGCCGGATGTCAACCAAATACAACCATTGCAGACCATGTACACACCCCAACATTCACATAGAAATGCCCAAATAATGCAGGACAATGTGCTACACCAATATCAACCCCTGACTGTGACAACTTAGGACAATGCAATGTACAGGCCCGCATCCAGAGGCACAGTCACAACTGTCAGGTGTGTCAACCATTGATGCCTGCAGAAACATAACATACATTGTGTGTGTCTCCCAAAAACAGGTGATGATGGGGACACAGCAGCAGACGCTGAGGAGTCCCCGTCCCAGGCTCAAGAGGATATGGAGCTCACTGTTGTGGAACAGCCTCTGCCCTCCTCGGATGAAGAAGACCCACCTGGCACCTCCGGAGCAAGTCATCATGCAGCACCAGCAGGACCACCAGCTGCACCCCCTGCACCCACCCCTCCAACGACTGTCAACACACATACCACCCCTGCCGACATGGACAGACCAAGGAGCACCACCACCACCAGCACAGGGACCCTGGACCAACGTGGGGCCATGGACACCAACACCACCAACAACCCCCAAGGGGGCCCAGGGTCACCTGTGCGTGCCACCTCAGGTACTGCACGTGTCGCCAGGGGTGGTGGGAGGGGTGGGAGACATAGGTCGCTGATCGCAGAGGGGTCTGGACTGCATGATGACCCACAACTGGCACGCATAGCCGATGCATACCAGTCCAGCACCGGAGAGCTCAGCCAGGTAGTGGGGCTCCTCAGGGACATTAAACAGCAGCAGGCTGCCCATCATGCCCGCTTGGACTCACACATGTCCCGCGTGGAGTCCAAGTGGGACACACTGCAAGAGATGACGGCGGTGCATAGGGACATATTACAATGCCTCCGCCAGATGAGCAGCAACCAGTCAACACCTCCCTGTGTGCCCACATCTGCTGCTGAAACAACTGCAACTGCCACAGGGAGGCAGGATGACTCTGGCGGAGAGTCCCCTGCACCGCAGCAGCCTGCACTTGAGGGTCCCCCCCCCAAAGAAGAGGGGTCGTCCGAGGAGGGGCAACTGAGAGGCCGATGGCCATGTGCAACCCCCAGGAAGCCAACACCTGTTCTGGATAATCACCTTTGTGCGCAAACTGTTCACCCTGTTGACTGCAACACAACCCCCACATGACATGGGGAGTACAAGTTGGACCAATGTCTCAGATGACTGTGGACTTGATACAGGACATTTCTGCTACCAGGACTTCTAATTCATCTAGGAACTTAGGATTGCAATCAAAATGTACAGCACTCACCATCCTGTGCACTATTCGCACACATGTATGACAATAAACACACTAATACACCATACCTGCCTCTGTCGTGATTCCAACGTGGTTACTGTCATGGAGATGATGACCAGCGAAATTACACTGTGCATGCTAACTGCTACAGCAAGTACAGCACAGGCATGTGAGTCATGGCAACGTGACACATATGAGGGAGACTCACCACCACGGCTACACAACAAATACACACCTAGGCCATCTGACTCATTGCCTACACTGATGTTGCCAGGAAATACGGTGCAATGCACAGACACAACACCTATTCCCAGTCTTAGTCAACCAGCCCACTGGTGCAGTAAGCAAATGTCAGTCAAATGTGTGACCACAGACAACGCACATCACAAAGTGAAGCACAGGTTAATTACACATTTGCAACATGTTGTAACCACTACAGATGCAAGGTAATCCCACCTGACAGCGGGCACACAGTCAACAAGTGTAGAAGGAAGGAAGTCCATGGGTGGTGGCGCACATCACCTGTAGGGACACAACAGCTACCACCCTGGAAGTCAAATCACGGTGTCGGGGATCACAGTTGACCAAACCACTCTGAAAGTACCCTGTGAAGGACAGAAATGACACACAGTCAAAAGCACTGAAGAACAGGACAGAACTGCAATACTCATGCCCAATACATGTCACAAGATACCCACCCAGAACCAAGTAAGCATGTCAACACTGTTGGGGAGTACAGACTACCTGTAAGGACACATCGCTACACGCATACAGTCATGTAGCACATGCACACACTCAAACAGCACGAGCACCACCAACACATATCATGCAAACTCACATCAGTTACATGACATCTCTGGATACTTACATTCAGCTGAAGAAGTTGGTGATGAGCTGTGTGCGGACATCACCATCATCATCATCATCATCACTGGCATCGTGGTCCAGGCCAGGATCCTCCACAGGTGGCGGACGTTGGTCATCGTCATCCAGGATGAGAGGCAACTCCTTCCGCACTGCCAGGTTGTGTAGCATGCAGCAGACAATGACAATCTTGTACACCTTTGCCGGGGCATATGGGAGGGACCCTCCTGTCTTGTCCAGGCAGCGGAAGCGGCTCTTCAGGAGACCAAATGTCCACTCAATCACTCTCCTCGTCCGACCATGTGCCTCATTTTAGCGCATCTGGGCTGGTGTCACAGGGTTCCTGAGGGGCGGCAGCAACCACGGCATGTTGGGATATCCGGAGTCACCTACATACAGACAATTGCACATTAGCTGAGTTGGAAAATAGGGTGGAACACTACATTGCAGAACACACACAATGATACAAAGTCAGTACACACCAACAAGCCAGGCACGCTGGTTCCGCATCTGTGACATCATCCTCGGGATGCGACTACTCCTCATCACGTAGGCATCGTGTGCAGAACCGGGGAAACGGGCACACACGTGTGAGATGGTCATATCTGCAAGACAGACCACCAGTGCATTGACCGAGTGGTAGTGCTTGCGGTTCCTGTATGCCTGCTCCTGGGCCTGTGGTGGTACCAAAGCCACATGTGTCCCATCAATGGAGCCAATGACATGCGGCATCCTCCCCAGGGCATAGAAGTCACTCTTCACGTCAGTGAGTTGTTGGAGTCTAGGGAAATGGATGTACTGGTTCAGGTATATCAACATAGCCTCCAATCCATCGCGGAGCACACGGCTGAACATGGTCTGTGACATCCCACCAGCAGTCGCCACAGTGTGTTGAAAGGTACCGGTGGCAAAGAAGTGTAGGGCTGCCATCACCTTCACCTTGGGGGTCAGCGCTGTAGGGTACAGCCGGCCAGGTTGCAGGTGTGGTGCCAAGCGCACTGCCAAATCATCAATCAGCTGCCTGGTGAAGCGGTACCGTCGGATGCTGTCACGTTCCACCATTGTTGCCAGGTCAGGGAATGGTCTATGGACAGCTGGTGCCCTGCAGTGCATAGGTGAAGAAAGAAATATTGTCACTCACCCCACATATGTGGCATTGTACACACTCAATATCACACGATACATCATTATGAGGCACAAGTACATGATGTGTGCAGTTCCGTAAGGACATGTATGGCACATACATGGCCAACATCCAACATCACAGTTCAACAAGTGGCATCAATAAGTCCCAGGTTGTGCCATTGGGTATCATGAGGACGTGTCACATTTCCCATCTCCTGCTGCCACGTTACAAACACACCCCACAGTGACATGTGAGGACAGATGTGCCCCAGGCATCACAGCTCAACGACAGGTAGATTCCCAGGGACCCTGTATTGCCACATGGACACTGGCATGACATGGCATATCATGTATACACCACAGCAAAACAACCATGACCCCCACAGGTAGTGGTCCCTGTTGCCTCGGCAGGACAAACATGGACGTCTGTGACACACACACGCACAACATCAAAGTCCATGCACAAACAACGTGGATGTGGAGACTGTCTCCCATTGTGCACATGAAATCCGAGACATTGTAAACACAACATGCACACAGACTGTGGAGGACCATCACTATTGTGCCAATGGGTCACCCTGGGTTAAACATACCATCCCACATGGGACTCAGGGGGCATGTGACATGACATACACATACACCACCGTGAAATGTGACCATGCCACATGCTCAGATATGAACAGTTGCACATCACAGTGGTCATGTATACGAAACACCAAGGATACTGTCCCCATGAACACGTGCACAGCCTGGGGGTGGCTGCCCCAAGTGACACGCACAGAACAACATGTACACCCCCATACACGGAATAGGTAATGCAGCCTTACATGCCTTAGGATACAGTTTGGACAGGCTGTGGTGTTGTAGGTGTGCCCCTCACTCCCTGGGAAGTATATGTGGCTGGCATATGTTCACCTGTGACAGGCATGGTGACATATGCCAGTGACATGTACAGGGACGCGTTGGACAGCAATGGACCGATCGGTGCGCACACATTGGCCATTGCATTCAATGTGTGCTGGTACGCGTTGTATTCGCAATACGCGTTGGACAGCAATGGACTGATAAGTGCGCACACATTGGCCATTGCATTCAATGTGTGCTGGTACGCGTTGTATTCGCAATACGCGTTGGACAGCAATGGACCGATCGGTGCGCACACATTGGCCATTGCATTCAATGTGTGCGGGTACGCATTGTATCCTAGGTACGCGTTGAACAGCAATGGACCGATCGGTGTGCCGGGCCTACCCATTGCATTCAATGTGTGCGGGTACGCGTTGTATCCTAGGTACGCGTTGAACAGCAATGGACCGATCGGTGTGCCCGGCCGGCCCATTGCATTCAATGTGTGCGGGTACGCGTTGTATCCTAGGTACGCGTTGAACAGCAATGGACCGATCGTTGCGCACCCATTGGCTATGGCCTGGCCTGGCAACGGACGCATTTTCAAATCTTGAACGAGTCTGATGCTGGAAATTCAGTTGGTCACCCACAACAATGTTGCAAATTCATGGGTGTCATGAAGTTGAACTTTTGAAGGATGCTGTGGGCGTGTGTAAGTGGTGCAATTCCATGGATTGGCCAGATTCAGAAGATGCTAACGACTTGGACCTATCACTTTGGACACATGGGACAGTAACTGCCTCTGCAGCACACATATAATGCTGGCTGTTCCCCTGAGAGCTCACTTGCCTGCACTACATGCTCCAGGACGACATCTGCCACCACCACTGCTGCTGTAACTGCACCCTCTGGACCCTGCAATGGCACGTACTGTGGAGAGAGCCCCAGCCTTCAGCACTGAGGAGAACCAGGCCCTGCTGGACAGCCTCCTTCCACAGTACAGCAAGCTGTATGGGAAAGCAGGGGAGCAGGTGAGTGTTCTGTCCACTGCCTTCCTAAATGTGCATGTTGTCTGACTAGCAAGGCTAACAGTCTGCACGCCACTGGCTAGCAGGCTCACTGAGTAGTTGTCACCCCCATAGTGTGTAGTTACATGCACTGGACAGGTATAGTGCAGTGACAGTGCATTTAAACAAGGTTTTACTTCCCAGGCAATGATACCATGTAGTAACTGCTGGCATACTGTCCATGGCCATCGTTGCACTGCCTGTGTACATCATGTGCCCCTGTGATTGAGACATGTATACACAACTGTGTAATGCACGGATATGTTGCATGTGTAGTAATAGCATTCTCACTTTGTCATCCTCACAGGTTGATGCCCACCAGAAGCAGAAGATATGGCTGACCATCGTCCGGGCAGTGAGATCCGTGGGGGACTACAAGCGCCGGATCCGCAACTGCCAGAAGAGGTGGCAGGACCTTCGTGGCTGGACCCGGAGGATCGCACGGGTCCAGCTGAAGCTGTCGCCTCCTCGCAGGAGGGGCGGACACCGGACCCTGACCCCCACATGCTCAGGATCCTGGCGGTGGTCTTCCCTGATCTGGATGGGCAGCTGAAGGCCAGGGAGCAGCACGGAGGGGGTGAGTCCATGACTGCATTGTGAACTTTGTCTGCCATGCTATGTGCCCTCCTCTGGCCTGGTTAAACTTCCACAGCACATCAGTCATGTGGTCCAGGACCCATGTCCCTCGATTGTGCACTGCCCACTCCTCATCTGATACCCAGGTGTGGCCCTTGCAGTCAGGGAATTGTGTCACTTGGGTACTGTGTCCTTGCAGTTTGCTTGACTCAAGGTGGGGGACAGCATCTGTTCCCCTAACTGTGGTGGGCATCATGGGTGGGTCCATTGCTTACACAATGCCTGTGTTCTGACATGTAATCTGCGTGTTACTTTGATATGTGGTCCAATTGCTGAGCTGATCCACCACATGTGCCTGGGGTAACTGGCACACACCCAAGCTGCGGGTGGGAACAATGTTTGGGCCCCAGGAGTGTGTATATTATGTGTGTCACACATACTTAGCCAGCTACCTACTGTCCAGGGTTCATCCCTCATTCATGTGGGGCAGGACAGTCATGCCTACTCCAGGCCATGCAATGCACTCTGTACTCCCACTCCCGTGTATCAGCTGACACGTTGTGCTCAGTGATATGTCCCCTCAGGTGTCAGCCTCTGTGTCAGTGTGCTATGGCTTCGATGTCAGGACTGCTGGGGTGTTTATCGGTTGGGGCTCAGCATGCCACCGGAGATGTGACCATAGGAGACGATACTTGTGTGACACATAGGTGTTTGAACACCTGACCGTGCAGACTGGGGTATGCGAATGTGAAGTCCATGCAGCTGTTTCCCATTCACAGCAGATTGTGAGGTGCTCAGGTTCAGAGGCTTGTGTTACAGGTCACCCATATGTCCAATCAGTATGACCTGGACAGATAAGGGTTCAGATGATGTGGTGTGTGGGGGATGTACATGTGCACTTGTTCAGCTCCAGGACTTGCATTCCCTATGACCTACTATTGTGACACAGTGCAGACTGTTGTTGTGTGGCTGCCCTGCCCATGTGACTGGAGACAGTGATGTATGACTTAGCAGGCATGCCTGTGCCATGGCATGTGACTTCCTATGAGTGATCCTGCAGGGGAGTGACATGTGCTACATGCACACCATAGTGGCAATGGCTATCAGCACATGGGTGCATCATGGTGTCTGTCGCTGGTATGCATCACATGCATTTCAAATATCTGACTCTGGGCATCACTTTCATCCGGACTCCTGTACTGACTCAGTGGCAAGAGTTGTGATGTGTGCATGTTCACATGCTTCACCATGTTCTCTGCACCGTCCAACTACTGTGTAGGTGGTGCATGTGTCCACACTGGGGTATTGCCAGCCAACGGACGCCAGACAGATGGGTGCAAGGCCAGGTGGGATGTGAGTGCCATGGTTGACGATCAGATAGACAATTGGCTTCTCCTATTCTGTTTGGGCACTTTTAGCAATGTTCAACTAAGGATGCCAGGCCTTGCTCTGTATTGTGCTGTACTTACTGTGGTGTGTGCGTTCGGTGCAGGTGACTGATGTCTGTCTGTTTCCCTATTGTTTGCAGATGCATCCACGGCCACAGGAGGGGACAGCTCCACGGACCAGGAGGAGCCGCAGAGCCAGACTGGGTCAGCAGCTGAGGAGTGGTCGGAGGGACCCAGTGGCACGGAGGGTGAGGGGAGCCACACCGAGGAGTCCTCAGCACCATCCACCTCAGCTGAGGACCACAGCAGCTCGGAGGATGACTCCCTTATGGAGGCGGGTGTCAGCAGCCACCACACCCCAGCTAGTGTTGCTGTCCCCGCCACCACCACCACCACCGCCCTCCCATCGGCTCCCATTCCCGAGGTCCGTGGAGGCTCCCATGTTCGGGAGCGTGTCTCCTTCGGGCCAGGCACCGCAACCCCTGCCCCTGTGTCCCCTGCTGCCCTGAGTGAGGAGTCTGTGTACCTCCTTCGCCAGCTCCATGTAGGGCAGACAGCGATGCTGAGTGTCCTCCATGCACACACCACTCTGTTGACTCAGCTGGTGTCGTTCATGGAGGGCATCTCATCGGGCATGTCTGCCCTACAGAGGGGCAATAGGTCCATGGACTCCTCCCTGACGGCAGCAGTGTCCCTCCTCCAACAGTCCCTCACCCCTCCTGTCTCTGCCCCATCCACAATCCCCAGCACCTTACCTGTCCCAAGCACACACACACCGGCACAGGCACACACCAGCACAGACACGAGCAGCACACACACACACACGCCACAGACAAGACGCACACGCACGCACAGTCAGGGGACTGAAACCACACTCACAGGGGATGGGGCCCAGTCACACACACACGCATCCACGAGCACTGCGCAGTCCACAGTTGCCTCTCCCTCCAAAGCCCCCTCCGTTGCCTCACCTGCAACCCCAAAGACCCAGCGGCTCTTCCTCAGTGACCTCGGCCTCTTCCCCTCCGATCCAGCTGATACAGCATTCAGGGGGAAGAGGAAGCCCACCCACACGGAGCGGAGTGCCCCTCGCCACCGGACACCCTCCCCCAGGCGCAGACCGACTGACGCCCCCATCCGCAAGTCCCCCGGACCCGGAAGAGCAAGACCCCGCCGCCGCCCTGCAGCTCAGGCACCAAGTCTCCTTCCTCCATCCCTCAGGCCCCCACTCCACAGGTGCCCCCACCACACCCTGCCCCAGGTTCCCCCACCCACAGACACACCATCCCCAAAAGGATCAGGTCTTCTCCCCCTGCCACTTGCTCTTCCGGCCCCACACCCCCGCTGCGCTTGTCTGTGCCACTGGTGTGGAGACGGTGTCCTCCCCTCTGTCCTGCCCACCTTACCTGATCCCCATTCTCCTCCCCTGGAGGTAGGCACTGCAGTGGAGTCCACTACCACCCTGTCTGACTTGGGCACTGCAGTGGGGAACCTGTCCACTCCATCTGCACGGTCCCCTGCAGCCTTGCCGGCACCCACACCATCAGAGTCATGCCCCCCACTTGTGCCGGCACACACCATGTCAGACACCTCCACTGCAGTTGTCAGTGGCTCTCCAGCACCCACCACCCCTTCCCTGCCTCCTTCTGGTGAGCCATGATCCTGTCCCTGCGGTGCCTGGCCTGCCCCCCGTATGCCCCTCCGAGGGGATTGTCCCTGGTTTTCATCAGTGCAGGCATGCGTAGGGTGACATCTGCCACTGTCAACCTTTTTTGACTTTCATGTTGGACTGGCCATTGGCCTTTGTTAATTTTATGCTGGACATCAACTGTTAGACCCACATATGCTGAATAAAACACCTTTCAGTTCTCTAGTGCTTTTGCTTCTGATGTACATGTTGTTGATGATGCTAACCATGCCCTTGCTGCAGTGATGGTGATATTTGGTCTCATGATAATGAAGTGTTACTGTGCAGGAACACATGTGGTCCAGGGGGAATGTGTCCTATCCTGTGGTGTATCCATGTCATCCTTAGCAGCATCTGAGGGTGTCATGTGTTCAATATTTGGCAATGGGATTTCCTACTTACATTAGCAATTTCACATCTGTGGCTTCCACCCCTGCACATCTGTTGTACCTGCCATTGTTCAATTAGTCTACTTCCCTGACCGTGTGGCCATCTCCACTGGACATGCAGGTTTGGGCATCAATGGGGAAGGACTCATCTGTGTTGTCAGTGCAACATTGCTATACAAGTGTGTTGGATCTGTGCTGATGATTTCGTTGGCACTCCCATGACCAGGCTGATGTGACGGGAGCCTTCATTTGGTGCTAATTGTTGACTGTGTGACCAAGTGCTCAGCTGACATGATGGAGCCCTACTGAGGCAACATATGGCACAGCTTTCCTCACACAGGAGTGGAGTCCCCTCATGGCAGTGTGTACTCCTGTGACATTGCCTGCACCCAAGGTGTGTGTTGTATGAGCATGTCTGTGTGTTCACTTCCGTTTTGCTGTGCATGCTGGGATCCCTAGTGTTGTTCCTGTTTGTGATGCTTGCTGAGTTGACCTATGTTCCCCCAAGTCTTCTCCCTGGATTCTCTGTGATGTGGGTGCATGGCACATTACTGGTCATCAGGGTGTCACCCATAGGTGTGTTTGCTGTCAGGGCTGAGTTTGTGTGCAGACGCAGATGGGTCACAGTCAGGATTCCCCTTGGCACTTGTTGTTTACACCTGTCATGTGATTTCCAGTTTGTGTTATCTTTCAGTGATTGTGACACGTTGTGTGTGTGACTGCTGGCACTCCTCAGGGTCCGGGCTGCAATGTTGGTAGTTGTCTGTGTGTTCTTTGTGGGTGACCTTGGCTTCTTCATTGGTGTGGGACTGTGGCTGGGATCCCATTGGTTGGTGTGGTATTGCCGTCAGGTCCATGTACAGCGTAGTGTGCAGTGTGTCAGACATTCAGGAGTCTTGTTGAGTGGCCATGTGTGATGTGTTTCTGCACCTTGGTTCCCACCCACCACCCTGGGATTGTCATGGGTGCATGTGCAATGTCACCAGTGCATGTGTGCTTCACTGCTGCACATTGTTGGAGGTCGAGGTGTGTGGTGTTGAGTGTGTGCAGATGAGAGTTGTTGCCCGGCTAGACCCCTGCCTCCATGTTGGCCTTGGCTTACTGGCCGTGCTGATTGATTTGTGCTTGTGTAGGTGTGATGGTAGTTTGTTGCTCAGGACACATGACTGTGGTTCATTTAGCTTTGTCATCACAGTGGGATTGTAATGCAGCCCAGGGTCACCACATTGTGGGGGCCCTGGGGGTAGTGCTGTGGTGTGTCTGTGTCTTGCTGTGTCAGTTGCTGTTCCTACATGCTTGTGTGACATGTGTGATTTGTGCTCCCTCTCATCTGACAATGCCTGATTGCCCACATAGGGGATTTGGATCCATGAGTTACCTTTGTGTGGCACTGTATGCACATCTGTGTAATTGGTATTCAGGCCTCCTCATGTGTTTTGTGGTTGCCTGGGGACACTGGCACCCCCCCCCCCTGACCTGTTGTGTTTGATGTGCAGTGTGGGTCTGCCTGTTTGTGTTTGTGCATCTGCACCACTGCATTGGCATATCTTTGGTGTGCCATTGGTTGTATGTTGTTTGGTGGGTTTCCCCTGCTGTCCCTGGGACTCCTAGGTCATCGGTCAGCACAATGATCATGGTTTGTGTGTCCCATTGCTGCCATGGTATGGTATCTGTTCACCTCACATCTACAGTCTCCACAGGGTATCTGCATTTGTGTGCCCATTGGTGCAAATATGTGGGTCTGCATTCTGATGGTCACTTCTGTCATTGTGTCATTGATGAATGTTGACAGTGTCAGCCCCCATGGGTGATGTTTGTCTGCACATGGCCAAAGGTATGTCTTATTTGCACTGCAGTATTTGCCTCCCCCAATCTATGTTGCAATGGGACACATGCACTACTTTGCCACTGATGTGTTTTATGTTCTGTGACCAGGAATCATCCATGCAGTTTGGCAGTTGCAGCTTTTTCTTTGTCAACACTTGCATTTTGGTCACTGTGATGATGGGGGTTTGGACCCCATTGCCACAATGTTCAAAATGTGCTTCAACTATGGACCCCACACTTACCTTTTGGTCACTGTGATGATGGGGGTTTGGACCCCATTGCCACAATGTTCAAAATGTGCTTCAGCTATGGACCCCACACTTACATTTTGGTCACTGTGATGATGGGGGTATGTACCCCATTGCCACAATGTTCAAAATGTGCTTCAGCTATGGACCCACACTTACATTTTGGTCACTGTGATGATGGGGGTTTGGACCCCATTGCCACAATGGTCATGGCCTGCTTGCATTGTGGGGGCCACACACATATATGTGTGGCACATGTGATAGGGGGTCACATTGTATGTTCAAAGTCATGTTCAGTGTTGTAGGCATTTGACACAGTCTACACACGCTTGTCATGGTGTTGGGGGGATGTCTTTTTCTTGCATTCCCTAGGTTGTAGTGTGCTGGTTGTGTCATGCATTGTCCATCCTATGAGTGGGGGTGGTGTTGGTGGTAGGCATCCAGCCCCCCATGGGCAGAGGTGGTAGTAGTGGTAGGCATCTGGCACCCCCTGGGTAAGGGTGGTAGTGGTGGTAGGTATCCAGCCCCCCATGGGTAGAGGTGGTAGTAGTGGTAGGCATCCAGCCCCCATGGGTAGAGGTGGTAGTAGTGACAGGCATCCAGCCCCCATGGGTAGAGGTGGTAGTAGTGACAGGCATCCAGCCCCCATGGGTAGGGGTGGTAGTAGTGACAGGCATCCAGCCCCCATGAGTAGAGGTGGTAGTAGTGGTAGGCATCCAGCCCCCCATGGGTAGAGGTGGTAGTAGTGACAGGCATCCAGCCCCCCATGGGTAGAGGTGGTAGTAGTGGTAGGCATCTGGCACCCCTTGGGTAAGGGTGGTAGTGGTGGTAGACATCCAGCCCCCCATGGGTAGAGGTGGTAGTAGTGACAGGCATCCAGCCCACCCTGGGTAGGGGTGGTAGTAGTGGTAGGCATACAGGCCCCTATGTCTATGTGTGGCATTGGTGAGGGCCATCCCGCCCCTATGGTGCTGCTGTTGCTGGTGTAGGTATTTCTGCATCCCTCTGTGTGTGATGTGTCGGGTACGTGTAGTTTGTTTTTGTTGTTGGTGTCTGACTTACCTTCTGCGCCGTACGCGTCCGTGCCTGTTCCGGTAATAGAGGTAGAATATTGGTAGGATCGGCACGAAGGGATTCATGGTTGGTTCGTCTCGTTCGTCTTTCTCTTTGCTTCGCCTCGTCCTCGTCGCTGGCGTGTTCGTCTCGTAGCCGTGGATCGTGTTGTGGCGCGAATCGGAGCTTATGTGCGCCTCGACCGGATGCTTTGACGTGCCGTGCGTAGCGACGGGTTCGGCGCGTACGGGAAGCGCATCGTACTTGTCCAGCCGGACGGGGCTGCATTTTTGCTTCCGTGCGGCTCGATTCTGCGATTCCGGATCCGCCTCAGTCTGAGTTCAGGTCCTGTATTGGGTGAGTACGACTGGGTCGGGATTTGGGCAGTTGTGCGCATCGTACTTGCTCGTTCGGACGTATGTGCGGATCGGTCGGGAAACAGGCATTTGCCTGGATTTTTTCCCGACCGAATGGTATTAGGTGCGCCTCCGACCGGGATCGGAATCGACCCCTTAGTTTATTTGCATTGGTTTGGTAATAGGGGCTTTTAATTAAAAGTTTGTAGTGGTTAGCAACTTCGGTTATTGGGACGTAGACTAATGCAAATAGGCTGTTGCATATTCTACACTAAGGGTAGATTTTTGACGGTGTCTCCATATGTTTTGATTAAAATGGTAATCACACCCTTGTATGGCTGTGTGGGGGACATTTTTAGGATGGCTTGTATCATTGATTGTTCGAAGTCAATGATCATTTTTTGGGGGTAGTAGTTAGTTTCTTGTTTTATTTTTGCAAGGAGGTCTACATAGGTAGCTGTTTGTTTGTTGGAAAAAAGTGCATAAATGAAAGGGATGTTGCTATTTAGGTATTGTCCATGGATTGTATACAATTGGTAAAATGGTTTGGGGCATATTTTTAATGTCCCATCCATCATCCTTGTTTTACATCTTTGTAGTTTTCGTAGGTTTGTGGGAGTTGCACAGATTACAATTTTTTTTGTGTGACTTTTGTTGTCATAAAGAAGGTATTGTTCTTCTTAGTGAGTTATGCTTAGTTTGGGTGGTATTTGAACCTCACTAAGGGGGTGATTATGATGGCGGGCGGATCGCCATCGCCAGCCAGGCGGTGGCGATCCGCCCGCCATCTCTACCCGATTTACCCCCGCCATATTACAATGGCGGGGGTACCGCGGCGGACGCAAAGTGCGTCCGCCGCTTTTCTGCCGGTCGGCAATCGTTCCGATTGCCGGCGGGGCGGAATTGGGGCCTGATATGGTGGCGGTGCCTAGCAGGCACCGCCATCCATATCAGGATGTGTATCTCAAAAGGCCTTTCCATGGCGGCGATGCCGCCATGGAAAGACTGGCGGAGATGTGCTTTGGGGGCCCGTTGCGGGCCCCCAGGGGGGTGGGGGGTGCACTTGGGGGGTACCCATGGTACCCCCCTGCAGCTCCATGTACAAGGTGGCAGGCACCGTGCGGTGTCTGCCACGTTGTGCATGGGAATGCACAACATGCTCATTTGGCATTGCGGCGGGTGCTGCTGTAAGCAGTACCCGCCGCAATGTCAAATATGCAGAATGCGACCGCCAGGGTGGCGGTCGCATCCTAATAAGGGGTGCAGGACCACCGCATGCCTGGCAGCCGGTCCCGTTTCCACTGGGATGGCAGGCAGACTTCATCCTAATCAGCCCCTAAATGTTTTGGGGCAGGTGGGTATCAGTTGTAGCTTTTTTAGTTCTGCTAATTAATCTTTTTAAACTTTGAATGGAGGGTAATTGGCCAGTTACATGCTCTGGAACTTGGGGTAGAATATTTTTCAGGATTACTGTTGTGGGTGTCTGATAGCTAGTAATAGCTTATTTGATAGTTTCTAATGCATCTCTAACTTCTATTTCTGTCACGTTAAGGGGGTGGTTATGCTTTTTCACATTTATTACAGTAGTTTCCCTTGTTGTAGCCCTCATATAACATGCATTGGAATAGTATTTAGTGCATTTCCAATTAATATGGTTAGCTGTTTGTTTCTCTTGGCTATAGACATATCTCATGTAGCACAGTAAAAGGTTTCCTTTCTGTGACGTTATAAATTTTGCACCTTCAGTCATTTTGATATTTGACTGTAATTAAATATATATGTAGAAACTGTTAAATATTTATTACATGCATTTTTTAATTAAAACAAATATTAATTGTTAATATACTTACCAGTTTAGGTGTGTTGATATTTTTGGGTTTTGTACAGTTTTCTGTTGATCTTTGTTTGTAGTAGTTGGGGTTTTTCTGTGGAAGAAAAATATTTTTTTCATAATTTGGTTCAATAGTAATATTTTTTTAAAGGGAGTAGATAGGTAAGGGGTGTTTATGTTTTGGAGTTTAATTTATTGGCTAAGTATTTCTTAATAGTATACTTTATTTAGAGGTTTATTTTTTATGTTGTTTGTAGTTAGTTTGCTGTACGTTGGAAAATCTGTAGAGGAGAGATAGTCTATAAAATTAATGTTAGTTATTTTATTTATTTAAAATTTAATTTGTTGTATTTTAATGCTTATTAAATAAGGAACGTATTTTACTTAATTTGTAAAGTAGGTTTTGAAGCTTTAGATATTTAGGTATTGCGTTCTGGTAGAAATCCAGCAGAGATTCGGCTTGCTCCGTTATTGGAATGTATAATGGTATATTATGTAGATTTTTGTTTTACTTATATAGTATTTAATTAATTGATGTTTAATTTTTATTGGTTAATGTTTGTAGTTATTTTTCATTGGTTTTTAAAGTGTCTGTTTTAATTGTTTTGACAGTTATTTCCTTATTTGGAAAACGCTAGTTAATTTTAGTTAATAGACAATATGGTTATATATATTTTTCAGAGTAATATGTAAGTATTTTTTATATTAAGATAATGTGTTATTTGTATAAAGTATACATTTTTATATAGTTGCATTTTTTTTATATTTGGTGGTGAAAGTAAATTTAAATACTGTGTAGTGGTGTTTTAATTGAATACTAAAATGGTTTATATTTAGGGCCTCAACACAGTTTTGATTCCGACCACCTAATTGCAATTTAAAAGGTCAGAATTGAAACCGGCTGGTCATTCTGGCTGAATTCAACGGGCTCAAGAACCCCGTCGGAGACCAGCCCGTAATCCCAATGGACGGTTTTTCCGCCGTTGGGATTACGATGCTCGGTTTCCGACAGGCTTTCCATGCTGGGCTTTCCGACATGGAAAGCTTGTCGGAAAGCAAGTTTGGGGGCCCCGAGCAGGGCCCCCTTCTTCTTGTGGCATTCGGTTAGGGGCTGAGGGGGCACGTATGGTTCCCCCCTGTTAATCCCTGCACCGGGTGCCTGCCACCCAGTGCAGGGATTAACACAATCTCCCATTTCTCTATGGGAGCTTGTGCTACGGCCGGTTTATGGCCGCAGCACAAGCTCCCATAGAGAAATGGGAGTATGCGACCGCACCATATGTGGTCGCATTATAATTGCGGTGTCTGGGCCACCGACCTGAGGTCGGTCGGTCCCGAGACCGCGAAGGTGTCGGTCGGAGGCTACTCCAACCGACATCGTAATCGAGCCCTTCGTTTATAATTTTGTTTGTGTGTTGAATATTTTAAATTTTGTTAATATTCGTTTTGTTGGTATTTTATTTTTATTAAGATTTCGATGTTTGTGTTTGTGTGATAAGAATGTAGTCTATATTTTTGCTTTTGATATTTTTGTTGTTTTGTATGTTTATTTAATGTTTACGATATTTTTGTGTACGATATTTGTGTTTCTCATATTAGGTGTATCGATGTTTTTTATGACGAAATTTTAATTTGATATTTATGTATTTTTAAAAAATAAATATAGGAAGTCGATATTTTTGTGATCGATATTAGTGTGACGATCATTTTGTTGGTCGATATTACCAGTGTCAATATTATGGCAGTGAACCATAAAGCTCTGGACCCAACCTCTAGATGGCAGAATCATGCAGCATTTGAATCTAGCAGCGTTTCTACGCTGCAAAACCATTGTTACAGTTAAATAACTGATTTCTTCTGTGACATTATGTCACCAGAGATGGCATTTCCAATGCAAGCACCATCCCTATAGCTTCTAGAGACATGTGGTAAGGCAAACTGAACAAACATAGAGCAAGATGCCAACAAGAAACATGTTTGGGGTGCTTGCTCGTAGTCTGAATTGCCCCTTTATTAGGTTTTGTTGACCAGACAGTTTTATTACCCAGTGTCTTTTTCAGATTCTTAACTTGTATTCTGAAGTGTGCTGAGGAGATTAGAGATACAACAAAGCAGAAGGGTCACCCTAGAAGCTGGGCACATGCTGTCTAATATCATTCTGACAGTCTGGTTATATACTGCCTAGGTAAGTGGGGTCCCAAATCATTCCTCTGATCATCCTGCCTAACAATGAACACATTATTATTCACAGCACTTGGTCATAGAACTTAGCCCAAGCCAGTATTCTAGTGCCTTGAATTAGCCTTGAACAAATAAAAGGTTTGTGGATGTTGAATTGAGTGAATGGTAGCCTTCATCCACATTTCAGCCATGTTTGTGTTCAACTAAGTAAATGTGGCATATTGGTCTTTCTGTTTAGCTAGCCTTCTTTCAGCAGAAAGTCAAATCAAGTGCGTGGAAATATTTAACAAAATAGTGTTTGACTCCTGAGTATGTTGAGAGTGGTTTTCATAGTGCCAAACATGCTCCTGCTCAGCACCAATTCACTATCACACGTTATTCTCTTATTGCTTATGTAGTACATACCACCATTGTTATGGCATTGTAGCACTTTTTCTGTCTGGGTGACCTTTTGAAGATCTTTCCTTGTGATGGTGTGTGATTATATACGGACTGTAGGGAGTCTGTTCAATATTGTTGGTTGTGTAGGTTAGCGTGACTTAAAATGATCTTGAGCTTTCTAGTGTACTTTGGGTATGGCTGGATGTGTCAAAGGGCTTTTCCATTTTTCATTAGATTGGGAGCTTGGTTCTCCACTGCTTGGCCCAAGTAAATTGCTTTCTGTAAATGTATCAAAATCTAGGTAGATAATTACTATGTTCAGTTTAATACAAATAAAGTTTAAGCACCTCAGAGACCACTCTACTCACATACTCTTTCTTTCTATGTAACTTCTACATCCTGCCTTTGCATCAGCATGGCTACCACACAGCATCTTAGAGTAAGTAGTTCCTTATTTCCTTTCAATGGTGGCATACAGATCAGGCTCTCTAAGTGTACAGGGCACCATCCCTCCTATATCTTATGCAACCAATAAAACTAATTTGAAGCGGCGATTGACAAATCGTCTGACCAATGCATAACCCAGCAGGGGGGATCCAGTGGGATATGCAAGTGCAATGGCTTTATCCCCTGGAGGGTCACTACTTTTGATCGTCTCAACATGGATCCTTGGGAGAGTGTGCTTGCCTGGATCTCGCTCATGCTCTTTCCGCCACTGCCCTGACGTGTGCAAGCTGCTGGCACTAAAGATAGCAGCTCCAGAAGTACTGTGCTCGCCGGGTTTTGACAATTTCAAACTGCTCAGTGCTGAAATATTCAAGCTATCCAAAATAAAGCGTGTGTGTGGGCGCGTGTTGGTTGAATAAAACGGTTGCTAAATTTGCATCGTTGCTTTAAGCCGAACATAGACAAGTCATTATCATTAAATGAGTGTGTGCTAAAGAGGAAAGCATCCTTAACCTTCTTCCAAATGTCTTGCCTATGCCATCATGAATGGCACAAAGGAAATCACTGATGCAATCACTGCAGATATCACAAACGCACACCACTATAGGTGACTTTACTGCCATTACCTCACTGATCATACCACATGGAACTTTAGTGATGACAACTGTGGGACTGGTTAGTGGAAACTTTATGGAACTGGTGGCTCGTCACCATATGAAAGTGTGGGCATACCGCTCCAGACACTTACATTGTAGAGGGTCCATATGCACTGTGTATAAATCTTCTGCTTTACCATACCTTTCACCTGACATCTCATCCCCTGTGTTCGGCAAACACTTCTCATACCTGGTTATGAGCCTAATTTCACAAGCACCTCCCTTTTTATAGAAACCTTTCATTTCTTCAGCGAGACATTATGTAGTCTTGTGTTCGGAAGATGCTAAATGTTTTTACCGCTCATGCAATCCCCCCTCCCTATCCTGCGGTGAATAAATACTCTGCTTCCCTCTTCACTTCTTTTCTCCCTCAGAATCGAATCCATTTACATTTCCCAGCGCCTATCATGGAGTGCCCTTAGTAACCACTTGCACTGCTATTGCATGTATTTTCCACTCTGCACCCACACTAGTGGCATATGATGCTTTGACAGGCAGCTTATGCTATTGCTGTCTTAGAACAAAATTCTATACAATTCTGTGGCGGGTATCTAGAAACACCAAATTCAAACTCATCCATTTTTTTTTTTTTTACATTTTATTGAACTTTATGCAAATTACAATAGAAGCATTCAATTAGTACATTCTAGAACAAGAGAGTTGGCAGTATACTTTATGACATCAACATAGCATGGGTACATTGTGACAGTTCGTATAATAAGCTATGTGAGTGCGGTTGAGGCAATCAGGAACACATGGGCATATGGCATCACGGAGAAGGGACTTGTGGATGTGCTTCCGTTGTGACTGCGCGCAGGTTCTGGCATTGGGGGTTCCCCACTGGGGAGCTTGTTTGTTTGTCAGTGTTGTCTAGCCGCCGGAGATATGTTACCAGAGGGGCCCAAATATCATGTGGCCGGCTCACGAGGGGCATGAGGTCCCAATACTCAGTCAGGTGCGTCTGGCAGTGTGCTGCATCGGCAAACCATGTCTTAGTCAGTGGTGCTAGCCTGCTACCCCAATGGATCGCCACTCTGCACCTGGCCAGCACCATCCCCACCAATCGGCGACTAGCATCGGGGATCGGGGCATGTCCAGGCCAGGTGTATGAACGCGGCGTCGGGCGCAGAGCATCGTGCAGATCCCACATCTGCAGTTAAGCCCATTTTGTGAAGGGCCACTGGGGTGCGATATAGCCTATGTAGGAATTTGAAATGTATTAGTCTAAGCCTGTAGTTGGGGGAGAGCCTTTCAGACTGATTACAGCAGTATTGCCACTGTTCTGTTGATGGCCCGGTGATCATGTCTGCCGCCCAGGCGCAGCGCGCACGATCAGTGTCAACTGGGGAGGCTGCTAATGTCAGTGAGTAAAGCCTGGTAATGAGTTTACTAGGCGCTGTAGCTGTGTGAATGTATTCAAGTGCCGCATTTACCAGTGGATATATAGCGTGACATCATCCGCATACATGGAAGTCACCAGACTACAAGCCGTAAATCCGATGCCACGCATTGTGTGGTGCTGACATAACCGAACTGCCAGCGGCTTCATTGCAATCGCGAACAGCATCAGTGAGAGCGGACATCCCTGTCGTGTGCCCCTGGAGATTGTAATGGGGTTGGTGATCTGCCCGTTGATTTTAATGCGTGCCGAGGGTAAGGTGTATAGTAGCCTAATTTTGTGGGTAAAGTTCAAGCTAAAGCCTAACCGGCCCAGGAGCGAAAAGAGGAACGGCCATTCTAGTGAGTCAAATGCCTTGGTGGCATCAAGGAGAGCCGCAACTGCGGGCAGAGAGGGATTGATTTGGTGCATTACTGAGAATATTGTACGGAGATTGTGTGATGTGGCGCACCCTGGTACAAAGCCAGACTGATCAGAGCGTATTATTAGGGGCATGAGCGGGAGAAGCCGATTCGCAAGGAGCTTTGCAAATATTTTATTGTCAGTGTTAATTAATGAGAGGGGGTGGTACGAGTCGCAGAATTCAGGTGCCTTGTCTGGCTTTAGTATGAGTGTGATTAGTGCCTCGTGAAGAGAAGGGGGTAGATGGCCCATGGTGACTGATTCACTGTACATTTCAACGAGATGGGGGTCAGAATAGAGGCATATTTTTTATAGAATGCGGGAGTGAGTCCATCCGTCCCCAGCGCTTTGTCGCCAGGATGGCCAGCGATAATTTGTGTGATTTCTTCCGTTGTGAATGGGGCATCCAGGTAATCTTGGTGCCCAGGGTCAAGCTATAAGAGCTCAATTGAATCAAAATACTATTGTAGGGTGTCAGGGGTGCATTCTGCCCCGGCCGTGTATAATTGGGAGTAGAAGGAGGTGATTGCTGCTACTATCTCAGCAGGGGACGTGATCCTGCCACCCTTGTTGTCTAGCAGTTCTGTCACATATGAGAATGCATGGGGTTGCCTCAGTAGGTTTGCCAGTGTTTTGCCAGGGCAATCCTCTTCTCCATATTGGTGAGCTTGTGCCACCCGGCCAAGGTAGCTCACCTCTCATTCGGCTTCTGAGTGGTATTCGGATAGCTTTGCCCTAATGTCCGCTAGTGTGGCAGGGGCAGGGTTGGCATTGTACATCTGGTCAAATGTCTTAATTTCCGCTTCTAATCTCTCCAGGGTACCACGAATGGCCCGGAGCACCCTGGATTGTTTGGCAATGCACACGCCCCGGATCACTACCTTAAAGGTTCCCCACCAAACCAGTATTTAATTAAAAAAATTCAATAATGGCACTGTGCAATTCTTCTTTAAATGCTGCGTCTCGCAATACGAAGGGGGGCAGGCACCAAGAGAACATTAGTTGCAGAGTTTGTGGGATCTGTAGGGTCAGACGTACAGGGGAGTGATCGGACAGGGTGCATGCCATGTGCTCAACAGAGGAGATCCAGCCAACTACATCGCGAGTTACCAGCCATAAGTCTATGTGGGACCAGGAGCTATGTGTAGTGGAGATGCAGGTGCCCTCAAGACTGTTGGGATGGGCATGGCGCCAGGCGTCGATTAGTGTGTTGTCTTGTATGAGTGAGTGTAGTGCAGCGGTGGCCTGGGAGTGCTGTAATCTTGCGTCTGAGCGATCTAGATTGGTTTGTAGTGCAATGTTAAAATCGCCGCCCCATACTATTGGGCAGTGGCCAAGTGAGGAGAGTAGCCTCCATATGTGGAGGAAGAAGTCCGGGTCGTTTGTATTCAGTCCATATATGGCCGCCATAATTAATGGTTGTGAGTACAGTATGCCAGTCAGTACAACGTATCTACCAGCAGCATCCATGTATGAGTGTGTATTGCGCAAGGGAAGGTCTTTTTTTAGCAAGATGGTGACACCTCTCGCGTAGTTAGAGTATACCGAAGAGTAGGAGTCTCCCCATCAGCGAGCGCGCAGTCTAGCATTGTTAGTAGTGGAGAGATGCGTCTCTTGTAGGAAACAGACGTCAATTTTGTGCCTAGCAAGGTAGGTGTGTATGAGCCGGTATTTGCGGTGGCCATTCATGCCTCTTATATTCCAGGTTAAAAATGTCACCTCAGCCATGCATAGAACCTTGAATGTGTGCAGCGCCATGCACTATTGTGCTGTCATTGGTGCTGAAAGGTCTTGTGTCAGTGAGCGCAATGGTACTGCCTTTTGGTACAATAGATAACATATTCAAGTCTGTACAGGAACAAAAACTGAACAACACTCAGGGATACGGTCCTAGTTCCCAGTATCCTCTTTGAACTACCTATAACCTCCCCCATCCCACTCCAACCCCACGATCAGGTTGAGACTTGATCCCCCCCACCCCAAATACCCCAGCTTGAAACGTAGAGAGAGTTCGTGGGAGTTATCCCGTTGGGGTGCATGGGCTCAGCTGGTCTCCTCCCCCGCCTCAAGGGCAGGATGACTGAGGGGGATTGTACGTTCGGAAGTGGTTCATGAAAACTTGGCTTAGTGTGTCCAGACAGGTACAGGGAGAACGTTGTTGTTAATGCACTGGTGCGTCAGTGATTCATCCCAATGCAATAGGGCAATGCAGCATGCTGAGCGTTCCATTGCGGAGGTTGTTAATCATTGTCGCTGGTGCGACCGTCTTCAGATAATGCGGGTGGGTCGCGTGAGTGAGATTCGTGTAATTGTTTAGCGTATGCCATAGCCACTTTTGAGTCTGTGACATAACGAGGCTTACCATCAATGTCTATTCGCTGTTTGGCTGGGTACATAAGCGCATATGGTACATTAAGCTGTTTAAACATTCATTTAGCTGGTAGGAAGTCTCGCCTTGCTGCCTGTACAGCCAGGCTGAAGTCAGGATAGAATGAGAGAGTGTTTCCTTGGTGTCTGACCTCGCCCATTTCTCTGGCTTTCCAGAGGATGGTGTCACGTTCTCGGTAATTTAGAATGCGCACTATTATTGGCCATGCAGGGGCCCCAGGAGGGGGCCATTGGCCGAGATATCGGTGCACTCTTTCAATGATGAAGACTCCTGACAGGGCAGTGCCGAACAGTTCGCGCAGCAGCGACTCTAGGTAGCCCTCCATTTTGGATATGGCAGTGAATTCAGGGGTTCCAGTGATTCGGAGATTGTTCCTGTGGGAGTGGGACTCAAGATCTTCATTTTTAGCACGGATGAGCTCTAGTATCTTGTCCATCTTCAGTAGGCATTACCGGTTCTCTGAGCTGGTGTCGTCTAGATCAGATACTCTGGTTTTCAAATGGGTGATCCGAGTATCATGCGAGTCCACTCGTTGCTTGACCTGGTCAAGGCGGGCCACTAGATGATCAATTTTAGAGTCAATAGTTTTCAAACTGGATTTGACTTCAAGGAGCCGGGATCGTATATCCTCGTCCTGCACTCCAGATGGGTCAGTTTGTGTGGCCGGCTCCCCTGCCTCCTGGGGTGGATCTCCGCACCTGCCAGTTCGGCGGCCCCCAAAGGTTAGCTTGGGTTGCTTGGCACAGTTTTCCCCATTGCAGTAATGACCGGAGCACAAAGATTGGGGGGAGTGCTGGGGGTGCGCTCTCGATATGTTGCAGATGCGATGTTGGGTTTGTCTGTCGAGCCCCCCTGAGGTTTTCTGTGTCTACTCCTGGGCTTCTTAGGTGGTTAAGTCTTAGGGCCCACTCTAGAGGGGCATGCCAGTGGGGCCTGCACCGCTGGCCTCACAGGTACGAGTTATGGGGCATCGATCGTGAGTGGGGTGGCGATCCAGGCCCTCGACTTGAAGCTCACCGTGCAATTGTTGAAGCTGTTGGTGGGAGAAGTCGCTCATAAGCAGGGCCACCGCAGGAGTCACCTTGTGTTTGAGAGGTTGTGCGGAACTCCGCTGGAGCCCTCCGCAGGTCCGCAACAGATCAGTGCACTGGCCGTATGTGCACCGCAGCCGCAGGGCGTTTGGCAGGGTGTCAGTGGGGCATATTATCAAGCCCCAGCGATAATTATCGCTGAGCGCGCTTAGCGCGCTTTTAATTATCGCCGTCTATCGCTGGAATATATCGCCAAGCTAGCGCTGTATTATCAACGCTTAGCGCTATGGCGATAAATATTCAGCGATAGCGGGGTTTTCCATGGAACATCGCTGGTTTCCCAGCGATGTTCCATGGAAAACAGCGATAAGCTTGATGTTAGGCCCTGTGGCCCTAGCCCCACAATCCACCTCCCATGTTAGGTATGCCTTAGTCAGGAATTTAACAGACGTTAAATTCCTGAGTTAAGGCAGAGTTAGCGCGATTTAAATTATCGCTACGCCCCGTTGTTAATATCGCGAAGCTGCCTTCACGATATTTTCCCATGTTGTTTTCACAGCCACACCTACTTTGCATCTCATTATCGATGCGAGGCGAGGCGTGTGAAAAACGGGAGCTAAGTCAAGGAAACGCGCGCTAGCGTGTCCTTGTAAATAATGCGATATAATTATCGCCGCTTTGCGCCCGAAAAACGGACGCTAAAGCGGCGATAATTGTATCGCCGGCCCTTGGTAATATGCCCCAGTGTCTGCTACGTAGGCAGCTATTGACTTGAGTTGCGCTTGAGGGGTTTTTGCTGTCTTCTCAGGTGGTCTCCGCGTCCAGGGTCGCGGGTTTTTGCGAGGGTTGGCAGGCTCAGAATATGGGTGCAGCCCTGGTAGGCCTGGCCTGACCACCTGTTTCAGCCAGGGTCGCATTCGGCAGCTGCGAGAGCCCTTTAGGATAGGGCGGGCCCAGGAGACCCCAGCTCAGCCGTGCATATCAGCTAGCGGCTGCTCTAGTGTGCCAAGGAGCCCGTAGTATGTCTTGTTGCAGTTCTCTGATGCCATCAGCTTAATACAGGCACTCGCCTGGGGTGTAGGCCCGCCCGGCCCCAACAGCCCTCCCATGGGGAGCGCAGGGCCCAGCAGTCAGGTGGCGCAGCAGCCAGACCGCCACCGTGCAGCAGTCCACTTTTCCCCAAATCTGTGAAGCATAGACTTATCCCCCCGCCCCCGAGAAAGCTTTGATTCTAATGATGTGCTCTAAATGCAGACCCTCTGGACGACACAGTTGCTAAATTGTTTATACGTGTTCAATTTCTATAGTTTTAACACTGCCTGATTGATATGTCTGTAATAAGGCTGCACCTATGACTCCCCGAGGGTCCCTATAAGTATAGAGCAGTAGGGTTTGGTAAAGTACAATGTTAATAGAGGACAGATCATTGAAAAAAAAAATCACAAAAAAGCTAGCGTAGAATTGCAACTGGAATGCCTTTTAAACTGTAATGTGCAAGCACCGAAACGTGGCCTGCTTGTTGATCTGCTGATTTGACTACTGCTCTTGTAAATGCATTTATGTATGTGTGCTGAAATGCCAATAAATGCAAGACAAAGGTGGTGAGATGCACTCCCGTGTTATCCGTTTCATTTTACATTTTTTGCGTTTCTATTTCTTCATTTCACCATGTACAGGCGTACACGAAGGAACCACATGGCTCCCTTCCAAGCTGCACTGCCAAACGAATCCAATGAATCAAAGAGATATCACAATAAACTCTTCTCTAACCCATCGCGCTTTTCCCATTATTCAAACATTTAGACCATTCGTAGCACTTAAAAATCAATGTGTTTAGACTATTCATTCATAATAATATGCATGAGATGGTATAATAACGGACAAATCAAATTTGCCCACAATGATGTGTCCACGTGATCCATGAAATGAATAGTTAAGTCCATATGATTATGCTCATTCGTGACAGAGAAACAAAACTCCTGTGTAGTTTATATAGTTCGCCCTGTATACCGATCTCACTTTAATCATTGCTTAGTACTCCATTTTCGGTCTGGGTGCAATCTCTCCGGTGGACAGAAGGTTCATTCATAATGCAAGACAAAGGTGGTGAGATGCACTCCCGTGTTATCCGTTTATTTTACATTTTTTGCGTTTTTATTTCTTCATTTCACCATGTACAGGCGTGCATGCTCGTTAGCGCTCCGCCCAATCGCGCTGCAATTATAAAGCCGAACACGAAGGAACCACATGGCTCCCTTCCAAGCTGCACTGCCAAACGAATCCAATGAATCAAAATAATATTTAACTCCTTAGTTACTCCACTTTTCACTTCTTTTTTTCATTTTTTTCATTTTTTCACCCTTGATTTATTCAATCCATTTTACTCATTTTCTTGACCATTCGCAGTCTTTCACAAAATACGCAGGAGCATCAAATGTTCCACATGCCACGCTTTATTTAAAAAACCCAATGCATTTCGGGACAACCCTTCGTCAGGGGTATCTAGAAAAAGATCATTTAAAACAACATCAGTCAAATATCACACATTATATAATGCATAAACTGAAAAAAATGAAAAAAAGAAGTGAAAAGTGGAGTAACTAAGGAGTTAAATATGAATTTGATTCATTGGATTCGTTTGGCAGTGCAGCTTGGAAGGGAGCCATGTGGTTCCTTCGTGAAATGCCAATAAAGACAAATTTAAACAAATGTATTGATTGCATTGTATTATCTTTATAGCAGCTCATACCCCCAACGTCACCGAGAGCGGTTGTAAGAGGCTACCCTGTTCATTGTTGTTGGCACAGTGAGGGTTAAAGAGCGGCTTGTAGGGCTTGGTGTCATACTTCAGCATGAGGGAGGTGCTATAAACATGTCACCGGGAACTTATAGCTGCGCTTAAGCATGGAGTGAAGCAAATAAGTGTAACAGCACTCTGCATATACGTACCATCTGGGGGGGGGTCATAGTCCATCGTGGTGGTTGTGCTTGCTTGGAACTGTGTCAGTTCATAGAGTGGGCTGTGTGGGAAGAGCTAAGTTGTTATGTATGAGATTGGGGGGGTGGGGGGGTACTTCAAAGGTAGTGCAGCAAACGCAACTGCCAGTAAGCTTGGAAGAACTATAGTAGTGTTTTGCGTATATCTACTATATTGTAAGTGATAGGTCCAAAGTTGTGGATAGCACTCTGGGTGAATCGGAGAACCTTGATGGGGTCGTCTCCGGTCATCGAATCAAACAGGAGAGGAGTTTGCCTAACGGCTAGGGCGGTCGACCTCGAATCTGGGGAACCGGGTTCGAGTCTCGGCAATGACGCTGAACATCCTGTGATTCTGGGCAAATCACTTAATCACCCCGTGCCTAACAAAAATGAATGTGTCCTCATGTAACGCAACTGGTGCTATGTAAAGCGCTCTGATACCCGATACCTTCGGGTCAAGTTCGCGCTATATAAAACTCCGTAATAAAAAAATACATAATTTTTGACTTCCAGTGACTTTTCAGCTAGAAGATTAGGTTGAAAGTGGGGTTTGATCGAAGATATCTCGTTCCTGTTCAACTCACTCTTTTTCTTGCTTGCTTCCTTCCTAGTGTGCTTGCCCATTGAAGTATGATGCTTTGTGGTTATGTTTGATGTTTGAAATGATAAGTCCTCCATACCTTTGTCGTCATTGAATGTAGGGTTTTTTTTTTTACCTCCCCATATCAGTTCTTTAAAGAAGTTATCTCTTTTGAAATTGGTCATGTTCATTAACCTTAGCATGTTGTTGAAGATGTACATTAATCGGTGGACTGTCGTCTTTTCGCTTGATTGTATCTCCTCCAAACTTCTAAAAGGACAGCATTACATACATGATCTGCTTTCTCCGCTATAGGACATACGCTTTCAGAAAATAAACTGATGCATATCTATGTAAGTCTTAAGGATAGTACCTTTTGAACTTTTTGTGCATAGAATTTCAGGTTCTTTATTTAGGCCCAGTTCATAGAAACACGTGACTTATGCAATCCTAACATACTTACTTGCAAGGATCTGACTTCCGGAGGCGTAACACAAAAATGTTAAAGTTTCCAAGCTTAACTTTTAGTTTACACTTATTTTCCCTAGGACACATCTGCATAATCTAGTCAGTGCATACATGTGTCATGCCTACTTTTGGACGCCTGTGCAATTTCACAATAAACCCTAACATCTAACTAATTCACTCTAACAAAAATAGTCTCATGACCCTTTTACCTTAATTACCCCATGAGCAGACACTATCTGTATTACTTACCCTTGGACCATTCAGATATAATAACTTACATTTGGGGAATTCCTTTTTAAATGTTTGTGCATCACTGGACCCACATTTGCATAGAATTTCCGGACTACTCTGACACCCTCAGAAGAATGCCGACTATTACACCTCAAATCAAAATCTATGTGCATTTGTTATGTACCCGCGTTCATGTGTTTTTCAAACACACACACACACACTTATGAATGTACGTACACATTTGTAAATGATGTAGAAATTATGACTTCTTCCTGGTGTAAATTAGATTTTTTCTTTTCATTGGACCCAGTGAGTTCCTCTCTAGCTTGTGATCTGAATCTTACATTCATACCGATCTATATACTTTGCTTCTTTTTCTGTTATTGTTTAATATTTTATTCGTCACTAAAAGCAATGCAATTCTATCAGATTACACATCTCTTTGGAGATATTGCTTGTTTGAAATAGCATTGATAACCAAAGAAAGTCATCTTACAATAAATATTTATATGTCAAAAAATGTATTTACATTTGACGGTTTATTCCGGGTGAAAATAATGTAATACGAGGAACACATTAACAGTAATATTGCTCCTACTAATATTATTAAACATAAAAACAATACGGAACTATAACAACAATAAAAAGTGTAGTCTTAAGAACAGTTTAATATGTACTGTATTCTACCCTCTAGAGCTGCAAATAAATAAAAGGTGCAAGTATTACCCAACTCAAAAGTACCTATTTCAATGACCACAGAAGGATATATGCTCAAAAGAATTACAGCTAATAACGGCGGGAACAGTGTGGTTGGCTCTCTTTCTTGTCTTAGTTTTCTTTCTCTTTAGTTATTCCCTTCTTTCCCATTTTTCCCTACTTGCGTCTCACCCATTGTTTTGTCTGATACAATACCCATCCCGACCCCACCTTCATCCTTTGAGCCTAAAGCACTTTGCCCACGTACCCGGTTCCCCAGAATTTTAGGCACCGAATTGTAACTGAAACTCTAATTATCTAAGGTTCAAAATACCTTTAAAGTAAATGTTGTGTCCTGCGAGACACGTTCTAGTGTCTCAGCAGACACAGAGTTGTTAACTACTCCCTTAGGGGAGTGGGCACACATGCACCCCACACGCATCCATCACAGGCGTCACGAGTGACCTGAGCCTGTTAATAAAAGGGCCCGGGTGCACGTGCTCGTGGCTAGTTAATCAACCACATAGCCGGTGTCTGTGTCGTGATTACCGCAATATGTGGGCCCACGATACAACATTGGCGACGAGGGTGGGGTCTGACCCCATGCCGTACCCCCTGGAAAGAGACTGTTTCGCCTCCGTCTCCTTGCAAACATGGCCGCAGTGAGAGGGGTCCCACAGCAAGACCCGGCTCCGACATCACGACAGCAGAGGTATAGGCGAGGCCTCACCTCCATGGAGTGACCCCTCTCGACCCCCCAGGGCCCACGTGGGCCACAACTTCACCTCCCCGCTGCAGGGAAAATAAGGCAACTCCCACAGCGGCCCCATCCTGCTGACGCCCTCCGGCTGTAGCCCCGCAAGAAGAAAACTGCCACCTAAACGGTGAGTGAAGACCCGTGCTGTGCCGGCATTGCTCTCTGGCATCCTAAGTTGAGAGGGAGGAAATAGCAGCAGCACAAGAGGGAGAAGCCGCATCACAGCTCCTCATGGGGGGGGAGCATAGCCCGAAGCACCCTGCACCTGCTGTCGTCGCGGATCTGACCAGTCCTGTAGTACGTGGGAAACGACTGTGCATCCCTGAGCGGCAGCATGGCCCAGCTGATGCCTGCCTACGGAGCACCGCGTGTACCCTGAAAGTACTGTGACTCCATGTGGGGCATCCCGCCGCACGCACCTGAGGCCGAGAGTCGGTGCACAGCATGGAAGAGGAACATATCTGCACTGCCTCAGCACTCGCAAAGCCCCCGCCCCCGTCTGCCCAGGCAAGGCTGCGGAAGCAACGGAGAGGGGTAAGGCAGTTTAGTGCACCACAAGAACGGCCCAGGGCTAAGGCACGAAGCTACATGCCGCACTGGCAATGCGCGCCCCCAACACAGTCCAGCAAGAACCGCCCACAGCGCAATAGCGGGCCATCACCAACGCACAGTGCGAGACTGCCGGATGGCTACCTGCGCTATACCTCCCTTCCCGTCAGCAACCCTCCAACAGGCTGCCCACGCCTGCCCACACCATCAAGAAAAGGGAGCACCTACCGTGCCACCAGCAGATCGGTCTACACGAAGTGCTGCCACGCCCGCCTCCACATCGCCCGCAGCATGAGGAAGGCTGCCGTATGAAGAGCATTGGCGCCATCTAGCGGCCAAATGCAGTACTGCACCAGGACCTGTACCCGACCTGCGGCGCCCGCATGGGCAGAATGACCTACAGTTCCTGCACCCTCCGCTGTGCCTGCAGGCTGTGCACTGCGTGGTACCTGAGGAAATCTGGCAATATGGGCGAGCTAGCCCACACCACGAGAAGATATGTCATGCCTCTGGTAATGCCAAGTCAACCGCAGAGTGATGAAGCTGCCAGGACTCTCTGAAAAACGCACACTGCGCCACCTGGTGGCCTTCAAGAGGTAACGCACTGGAAAAGGGACATGCAGTGCCACCTAACAGCACCAGTCTGACAATGAATGGCCACATTTTGAACAATGCTCTGTACCACCCATACCATGTTCACCAGAGAGTATGCTAGACTCTGTGACCTCACTGCCGGCAAGCAACACAGTGGCTCCTGGAGCACTGCAGGGACCAGCTAATCAGCCAGCAACAACAGTCACCAGGTCCCAGAATGCACACCTCCATTATAAGGAAGACTGCCTGCTCACGCCCAACTACTGAGACAGACTAAGACTGCACACGGCCCAGCGAGGCGTGCCCTCAGAGATGAATGCCCTACAGAGCGGCCTCCTACCACCCCTGCAAGTGAGAAGAGCAGGGACACACTCACAGACAGCAAAGTCTCAAGGTAGTTCTCCCCGCCAAAAGCACAAGAAAGACTGGTGCAGAGCACGCACCAACAGTGGCTGCCCAAAGCCACCACAAGTGAGAAGAGCGCGCCACACGCCCCTGGCGGTGAACGATCACCACTGCAAGGAGGAAGAGCAGGCACGCCAGGTGCCAGAAGAGGGCGCCCAAGAAAAGACGAAGCGTGCGCAGTCCGAGATGCGTGACATATGCACCCAGAAGCGCATCAGCATGGGTAAATGCCCAGGAGGGAAAGGGACCTCTCCAAAGAAAAGAAGCAATGCTGGAGACAGCAGGGAGATCCTCTACATCTCCACAGCAGCAACGGAGCCTCGAGTGGGCCAAATACAGCACAGTGTCCTCCCTCACACTGCCTCAAGCCGGAGTCGCCGGTGACCCAAGACAGGGAAGAGGAGAGTCGCACACTCCAAGTGGCCATCCACTACCACCGCTCCCTACTGCCCGTGGAAGTCATTCCAGAAGAGGGAACACCCGGAGTAGGAGCTTCAAGAAGCTGCCTGAAGGAGCACCCGAGACAAGTGGCTGCTCGCCACGCAGCAGAGAAGAGCGACAGAAGTCTCGCCCGCATGGTCCAGAGACCATTGAAGTTGATAGGCCCGGTTGGCCTTTTTGGAATAAGGTGCATGCGACTGCACCCGGAAGAAGAATCGCAAAGAAGAGTGACAATCCTGTCACCAGGAAGAGCTGGACAAACACAGGTGCGCTAAGGAGAACAATAAGAGAAGCACGAGGACTCATAGCACCACAAGCCAAGAGCACACTCAGAGACACCAGACAGCCACCAAGGCGGACCGACGTCCCTGGAGACAGCCCCATGGGAGAACCAAACGTAAGCCGCAGCAAGCGCGAACTGCGTCTCTCCCCAACACTTCCCAGTGCGACCGTCCATCCCCGAGTGTCGGCAGTCGAAGTCGGACAGCATCCCTGCTCCTGACCGCAGATGCCAGAGGTGAAGGAACAGCCTCAGCAAAGCAGAGACATGGAGCTGTGAAGTCCCTCCAGAAACCTCCTCTCACAGAAGATCGTCAACACCTGTTGTCCAGGTCCCATGGCAACCACATCGACAGTGCCATGTGCATCACACCTCATTCAGCAAGAAACGTGGACGTGTGACCGGACGGTTTACACGAAGAATCGGACAACCGACCAGGTTCAGGAAGGGAAGTCGGGAGTGGCCGGGCTGGACGCTGAAGAGAACCCGAGCTGCTAAAGGAGCGCATCCCGACTCACCAACAGCAAGTGAAGGGGTGATAACCGGAGAATGAACTGGCGACCGCCCAGCGGGAGACCGAGAGTAAGCCGCAAAGCCTGTGCGAACAGAGTCTCATGCCTCACATTTTTCAGCGTGTCCATCACGCCACTGTCACCAACGTCCTAGTAGCCCAAGAAGTCCAAGTGCACGGATGTAACTGTCTCCCCAAAGGAAATGGAAGCACCAGCCACCCCCTGCTTCAGGTGATCGACTCAAGAAGGAAGGCCTGCACCCATCGAGGCAAGTCATCACCACCTGTTGTCCAGATTCACCACAAGGCTGGCAATGCCATCACGCCATTCCTCGTCAAGTGCGTCAAACGATACCATCTCAAGAGTACCAATGGACTGGAGTCCTACCCTGTTGTTAAACCAGCCGACAAGAAGACCCAGAGGCTACCTGCTAACCTGGTTTATACCTGAACTGCGGCAGCGAGAGCATGTCTTGCCCAAGACTCATCCATCCCTGAGGTTTGTGCGAGCGACTAGGTGCTGGTTCCTCGGTGGTCTTGCAGCTGCCCCCAGTCGGCACACATGCAGCCCCAGCACAGCCCACAAGCAGTCCCGTGGCAAACCCGACAAAGGGCCTCCCCAGGCGGGAGAGTTGGAAGAGACATTACCCCACCGACAGGTTACCGAATACAGCAAAATAGTCTAATAGAGACTTCAGGCGAACCTGCAACACTTCCGTGAACTTTCACCATGGACTCCAACCATGCTCTTGACGCACCCTGTTTAATGAACTGTTACTCCCCACCACATACCATCCTCGACGTCAGCGAAGGGGAGCCACCTCGGACCAAAAGACATGTTTCCACCGGCATGTTACAAGAGTACAGCTGACGTCTCCAAGCCAGCGTTCGTGTCCTGAACCACTCAGGTTAAATTACGAGTGCCCGCCGAGATCGTCCTGCTGCAGTCAGAGTCACCAGTCCTTGTCTGCTGTTTTCCTGATGCCTGACACGAGAAGCTGATGGACCCTGTGGTGTATATTTAGTTGTCGTTTATCCCTACAGGTTGGACTAGTGAGTGTTTGGTCTTCATTAAGATTTGGGAGGAATGTTGTGTCCTGTGAGACACGTTCTAGTGTCTCAGCAGACACAGAGTTGTTAACCACTCCCTTGGGGAAGTGGGCACACATGCACCCCACACGCATCCATCACAGGCGTCACGAGTGACGTGAGCCTGTTAATAAAAGGGCCCGGGTGCACGTGCTCGTGGCTAGTTAATCAACCACATAGCCGGTGTCTGTGTCGTGATTACCGCAGTATGTGGGCCCAGGGCCCATGATACAACAGTAAATACATTGGAGCCAGTGTAAATTGGGGTATTGGTGAAATTGCACGCCTCGTCACATTTCTGAGAGAGGTCTTAAACATGCTGACAGGGCCTTTTCTCGAATACAAAAATATTTTTTCTAAAGGTAGCTGTCTGGGGGTTTGCTCCCTTTTCTATAGTGTGTGTGCACCACAATTTAATGTGTTCATTTTCTTATAACAGCGCACCTATGACAAGGTCAAAATAGGTCTATCGTTTGTACCTCACTTATGCGAAAAGTGTCCTTTAAGGCCAAGTTTGTCACGTGACAGGACCAGTCTGCACATTTCCAACAAAAGATACCGGTGTCCGTCTTGTGCTTGCTGTTTGTGTTGTGGTTTTCGAGGCCTCGTACTGTTCTGGTATTTGTGTACCGCTTGCAGGGGGGAGAGGGGGGCGCTTTCTACGAGAGTCGTGGATGGAAAGGGCAGTTGCCTCCGTCTCTTCATTTGTAGCATTCGGACGGCTCCTCCAACTGTCCCGAAAAGCGGAGTGGGCGGAGGCTCTGTATGAAACCAACTTCGCGATGAATCTGTTGAAAATGATTTTGCTTTTGTTAAAAAAGTAAGTGAATCCAAAATTCAGTGTAACAATAGACGCTGCCCTGCAGTCTGAAGCGCCTGTTGAATTCACCGTTCAGCACCACGGACAGCGCACGTGCTTGTGTTAAACCTACAGATAAGCAGCGCCTATCGTTCAGAGTACTGTCTGATGGGGAAACTGCAATAGGGGTAGTGCTTTAAATGGGCCGTACTGTCCGGTACTGAGTACCGGAACTTTTTTATTTTGAGACGGAGAGTGCCTGCACTTCTTAAGAGAGATATTATACTTTTAATTGGAGAGTACCGGCACTTCTCAGAAACAAGCAGGTGCTCTGGTACAGAGTAACCGCACTTCTCATAACAGAGCAATTTCTATGGTAACCGTGCAGCAAGGTTTAAACAGTACAGAGAACTGTATGACAGTCTCAGAGCACTAAAAGCATGTTTGCTCCCCTTAAGCAATACATCTAGCTGTGGACCAATTGTAAGAGTGAGTAAATTAACCATTGTCTTTTTAATTGTGTGCTACTAACTTACGCAGAAGCTTGCACTGCTTTCGCAACAACGTGCATTAGCTTCACACCTTCGAAATCAGGCACATAGCTGAGAGAGGAGTGGGCCACAGAGCTGAACAGGAAAGGTCACAGACGAGCAAAATCCTTTTAGCTTGTCAAATCTGCAAGGTAAGACACCCCAAGTTAAATACCTGTCTTTCAGGCATAGATTCTTAATTGTGACGGTACTGAAATGGCCCTAAGTTAAATGCAAAAAGAACAATTGATGGACAGAGTGCTGCACAATGTCAAACATTCACCCAAGTACAGAGATCTGGGCCTAAATCCATAGTTTGTTTGCTCCCCATGCCATTCCAGTTCAGACCCAGCCACATGCAAATCAGTCTTGACCCTGTTCCCAAGCCAGAACTGCCAGGCTAGGTCCTCCCTGGACTGGATACAAGCATCCTGGGACCAGTTTTGGGGCATCACCCCTCATCAGCCAGGCTAGCTTGACTCCAGTGGCATGGAAAGCACGGGACCCACGTCTGGGCATACCCGTCCCACTCGGGTGACAAATGCAAAAAAGAACAATTGATGGACAGAATGCTGCACAATGTCAAACATTCTTGTTCTTTTTGCCTACGTTAAAGGCACGCTGCATGTCTGATCCAGGTTAACCATAAGCCGTGCAGCAGACACTGCAAAGCCCACATTTCTAATCTGGCATTCGTAGACCGTGTCAGACCCATCGAATCATTTGGTGTACAGCACGTAGGAGACCACAGTGAACATTTCTTTTGCCCCCTTGCCTAGTGCTTAATCTGTAAAAGAATGAGTGTCAGTGCCCAAAGCTCTGCTCTGCGGCCGCTGTACGTGGAGTACCGAGGCTGTGTGGTCTTGAATCCACCTCTAGCCTTTTTAATCCACTACCAGACACTCCCTGTTCTATTATCTCACTCGTGCAGGCTGCTTTCTCACTTTATGACGATTTTTGCATCTTTCTCTTCCTCCGTATTTCCCCTTTGTTTTTCCCTTTGTTTTTCTCAGTAAATGCTTTTGTTACAGCACAGCAGTGAAAAACGGGGTTTTTATTTGGCTTCCAATGGAAGTCATACATAAATGCTATATTTCTTTTGGCTTGGTGGTGAGAGTTCCTTCCAGATTCTCTATTAATATAAAACGGGACTTAAATTGTTATTGGTATGTCACTTGTGTGCCCTTTTACAATATATAATGTAATTTTGAGATGACGGCATCCTTCGTTCTGAAACCGATTGACTTTTTTTTTGTTTCTTGAAGGGGCGGCTCCTCCATTTGAATGGAGGAGCGACGCCCCACTAAAATGCCCCCAGAAATGCCCAAGAGACGAAAAATAAAATAGTAATGAAATTAATTCATTACCATTTTATTTTTTGTCAACCCGTCCTGAACCGAGTGTCAGGATGGAGCGGGGCCTGCCGAGTGGCAGCAGTGGTGGGCTGCCTATGCAGTAGTTTATAGTGCGCATGTCACTTTAGCTGGCCGTCTTGCGACGGCCAACCTGATATGCACTCTATAAACCTCACAACCCAGCTGTCTTAGAAAGCTGGCTTGAGAGCCTGCAGAAGCCTACAGCGTCCTCGGGAGTGCCAAGAGAGGCAGCTTCCTCCAATCCTGCCACTTCTCTCATGCTTGTTAACAGCATGAGAGCAGCGCCAGGATTGGTTAAGTAGGTTAGCTGGGGTCCTGGTTGTGACGTCGGGAAAAGAAGAGGACTGGAGCGAGGAGGACATGTCTGAGCAAGTAGGTAAGTGACTTTTTTTATACTATTTATTTTACGATCCCCTCCCCTCCACTGCCATAGTTGCCAGCTGTCACTGGTTTCTTGTATGTTTCTCACTCACCCGCCCTCTGTGGAAGAGCTATTCACCAACTTCCTTTCACAAATGCAAATACATTGGTCATCTGTTTTTAATGTGTTGCCCTCCACCAGAACTCTCTCGCTTCATCAAGCGCCCGTGCCACGTCCTTCTCCCTTCACTCCCCAGTGGCACACTTATAGACATTCAGAGATCCATCCTGGTGTCGAAAGTTCAGAAGGAAACAATGAAGACAGAGACAAGCCTCAGGCAGTGTGAAATGTCTGATGTCCTTTAGGTATCTAGGACAGGAACAGACAGCGAGTGCCTTTACTCGAATGATGCAAAAAAGATCTTTGACAGGCTCACATGGCTATATGTTTTTGATGCTCTGAGTCACTTCTGAGTTCCTACTAACATTGGTGAGATAATAGTAACCATTTTCAAAGCCCTAAGGTAAGTCATCATGTTTTTAAATGTTAGAACAATGGGCATCGGCAAGGTCCACAAGACAGAGGTTTCTGTGCTGGGAACCAAAAATTGATGGCTTGTTACGTATAAAAAAACAACATAGAGATTGTAGTTATACCACTCACCCAAAAAGATGAACAGTATGAGAGAGACAGAGAAAACGAAACTGTGTGAGTGCATGCATCTCTTTCTGTCCGTCTTTCTATGTGTGTGTGTTTCTGTCTGTCTGTTTTCCACTTAGTTTAAATCACAGTGCTGGGGTTGCAGCTAAATACAGCGATGGGTATGCATGCAAATGATGTACTTTCACCATATCTATAATGGGCCTACATCTGGGGATGAAAAAATTCCAATCCTAAAAGATCAACACCTTTTGGCACTTGTTACTTTGCTTCATTTTTGAAAGACCAAGGGGCTTACTACGATGTATCAGAATTGCCTCCGACCGACACCGTCTCTGACTCAGGACCGACCTACCTTAGGTCGGTGGTTCCGACTGCCTGATTATGATGCGACCGAACACTGTTCGGTCGCATACTCACTTTTCTATATGGGACTTGTGTCACGGCTGTAAACCGGCCGTAATACAGGCTCCTATAGAGAAATGGGTGTGTGTGTGTGTAAAACCTGCGCCCTGTGGCAGGCACCCCACGGTGCCTGCCACACAGTGTAGGGATTTACAGGGGGGTAACCTAGGTACCCCCTTGACCACCAACCGTAGGCTGCGAAGGCAAAGGGGCCCTGCTTGGGCCCCCAATGCCGCTGTCCCACAGCCTTTCTGTGTCAGAATGGCCAGCACGGAAAGGCTGTGGGAAACCGACATCATAATACGGACAGCGGAAACGTCGTCCCTAGGGGATTACGGTGCAGTTCTGACCGGCTGGAAGACTCTGAGAGCCGGTCGGAACTGAGTCGGAATGACTGGACGGTTTACGTTCTGACTGCTGACATCGTAATGGGGCAGTCTGACAGCAAATCGACAATGTCGGTAGGAAAGCCTCCGACTGCGTTCGGAAAGCTTCCGACTAGCAGTCGGAGTCTTTCCGACCGACATCGTAGTCGGGACCCCAAGTCTGAAAAGCCATGAGGGCTAGCAAACAGAACAACAAAATGGCAGCTGACACTGAGAAAAGGGTCCATGCAGTGTGGCAGGGCCTCTTTTCATAGTGTTCCCATAGTGTACAACAAAATATTAAGAAAACGAAAATAAACACAATAGAAAGACTTTCTGCCACTCTGTAACAGATTGAACAGTGGTAGAGAGTCTTTTCAGTGTTTCTACAGAATAATGAAAAGTGGGAATGAGATGCTTCCGTCGCTTTATGCTGCTTTGAAGCTATTGCACCTGCTCAGCATCAAACAAGGCTTTCAGTCCAACCAACGAGGTCTAGTTCTATAAGCATAGCTTAGCCCTGCCTTGCTATACTTTTCAAGAATCTCCAACCACCGTCATCCATAATAATAATTATTGAGAGTGTTTTTATACACATTGGTGGAAGATCCCTCCTTGTGCTCAGCTCGAAGTTCCGAAACTCTCTTCCTCAACACCTACAACAACGACCTTGAAGAGGATCTTGGAATCAGTGCAAGGTGGGCTGAAGGTTCATGTATTTTTCCTTGCTTATGGATCTTACTATCTCAACTGGAAGCCCTGGATCCTCGGAGAAGTTTACTCTGTTATTGCCTCTGGTAACCTGCAATCTTGATTTCCAGGAAAACCCCTATGATTCAGCTATAAATCCGCAAGAGTACTATATACAAAAGAGACATAACGATACAATTTAAAAATCATTTCTCTCCAGAGCTGTCTGCTTGAACAGATGGACAATCTCACAATGAAGAAGGCCCAGAAATAAACATTTTCGTGGCATCGCCATATGATGGGAGATATTTGCAGAGCTAAGGCTAGACCAGGCCTTGAATAACTCATTTGACCAGACAATAGTTCCCAATATAGTAAAGTTCGCTAATCTCACAGTCCTTAGTGACCTTAATCTCCAAGTGGACATTGCTGGGGATGCTCTGGCAAAATCCTTCTTAGAGATAGCCTCCTCCCTCAATCTACCTCTGCTCTCCTTGGGACCAACGCATAAGGCGAGGCATATGATTGGTGTGATTCTATCTAACATTCCAGTTATAACAGATACCCCGGTGGAGGTCACTTGGTCGGACCACTTTCTTATCCCTTTTGCCTGTCCTTTTCCCAGACAGCTGGAGAGGAAACGTCTGAGTAGTACCTCTCTTATAAGAGCTGGGCACAAAGGGCCAATTCCCGAGTTTCAGGAAAGACTTGAACTCTCCAGAGCAGTACTATCTGGAGAAACCAATAGAGATACCATAACAGTGAACCAATGGCTGTCCAGAGCCGCGGATGCGGTAGCCCCGGCTAAGACTAAAGGGAGACAGGGGCTCACGCCATCCGCCCCATGGTTTTCCCCTGAACTCTCCTTTGAAAGAAAGCATTGCAAAAGAATAGAAAGAGTCTGGAGCAAATAGTATCTGTATATAGACAAAATAGCCTACAAACAAGCCCTAAGTAAATATCACAATAATATCAAAGTGGCACACTGTATCTTCTATATTCTCAGAAGATCAGTGATGCATGCCAGCAACAGCCCAAGAAGATTTTTAAGATTGTCTCATTTTATGGACCCTAAAAGATCTCTGGCCCTTGAAGCTAATCCAACCTTATGCCATAGATTAAGCTATTTTTTTAAATAAAAAATTGTCAAAATACAGGCTAACGTATCATCCCCAACTCTGGACGTTTTTGGAGATGCTTGCCCTATGACTACGACTTCCTCCCCTAAATGTACGCTTTTAAAATTCATACCTCTGGAAAAGGAGCAGCTAATAACATGTTTTATGAACTGTAAATTGGGCTCCCCATTAGATCCATGCCCTTCTTCTATCTTGAGACAGATCAGTGAGAGTATTTGTCCAGCTTACCCCAAGCTATTTTGCTCTTCCCTTCAGATGGGTATTTGTCCCTGATATGTGGAAAAAGACCAGTGTCATTTCCCTTTTGAAAAAGCCTACAGCTGACAGCAAGGTCCTTTCAAATTTTAGACCTATTTCCCTCCTTCGGCCGATTTCAAAATTTTAGAATCTATTGCCAACCAATAACTATCGGAGTTTATTGAAACCAACAACCTTCTCTACAGCAATGTTTTAAATGAAATGTGAAATATGATTTTATGATGTAGTGCTCTTAAATCTGATGCTTTTATGTATTCATGCAAATCCGAATAAAGATTTTATGACTGACTAGCAACCTTCTCCACCCTTCCCAGTCAGGCTTTCGTGTACGCCACAGTACTGAGACAATCCTGTTAGAAATAACGGATTCCATTAAGTTGACATGGATCATGGCCAGAATGCTGCCTTAATCTTATTAGATCTTTCGGCAGCATTCAATACTGTCTTTTTTTTCCTTTTTTTTTCATTCTTATTGATGTAAGATATATTGCAAATGGTTTTAAGTAACTGTGCAATAAACTTTTTCATTCATTCATTCATTCATTCGACACTGTCTGTCATGATACCTTGCTTTTACGTGTAGCAGATATTGGATTGGGAGGACAAGCCTTGAACTGGCTCAGCTCCTTTCTGTCTGACAGAGAACAGTCGGTATGAATGAAACCACACTTCTCTAATGCAAAACCTCTTAAGTATAGAGTGCCCCAAGGGTCAGCATTAAGCCCTACTCTGTTTAATGTTTACATGGCCCCGCTGGTTTTTCTAGTGAAGTCCTATGGTATCAAAATTATTTCCTATGTCGATAATACTCAGCTTCTCTTTCCCCATGAGGGGGCTTCGGATGTGGCTAGGGAATCTTTCTCAGACTGTATCAGGGTGGTCATCAACTGGCTGAAAATAAATCACTAACAATGCAACCAGGATAAGACAGAAATCTTCCTTTTTGTGCCTGATCTGTCTCCTGGTTGGTCAGCTTGTTGGCCTGGGGACATTTCCCTCCCTCCCCCCCTTCCGCCACCCACGGAATCTGCAAGAAATCTTGGGGTCGTAATTGATGACCGGATTTCTCTCAAGCGCTAAATTTCCGCTTTAGTAAGAGTGTGCTTTTGGATTATGAAGGCCTTGAAGAAATTTCTGCCTCTCTTACTCCGGGAAGCCCAGAAAATTGTTGTTCAAGCATCCATCTTATCTAGATTGGACTACACCAACGCCTTGTACCTAGGTCTTCCTGCTTTCTTGATCCAACGTCTGCAAGTAGTGCAGAACATAGCAGCGCTCCTCTTGTTCAATCTTTCATAACGCACCTCTACATCCTCATATCTGAAACAGCTACGCTGGTTACCAGTTAGCACAAGAATCTCCTTCAAAGTCCTACTTCTTGCTCACTGTGCCCTGCATGGAGTAGGCCCTCAAAACTTAAAAAAGAGGATCCATCTGTACTCTCCTAGCAGGACGCTCCCCTCAGGAAAAGCTCTACAGATTGCGGTCCTCCGTTTTGAAAGAACTAAGCAGGGGAGTGCGTCCTTTTCAGTGCGCGTGGCCTCTATCTGGAATCCCCTTCCCATGCCTCTCAGAAATACGTCCGATGAGAAGGCTTTCCAAAAACAACTGAAAACATATCTCTTTAGCCTCTAAGGTCATCACCTCCTCTGTACGCACACTAGCCCCGGGACATTCTTGAGTAGCCAGGCACTGTATAAATCCCTTCATTCATTCATAAAGATGTTATATTTTCTTAAAAATTTCTTAGTAGAAAAAGAAACCTATCACAGAAGCTAGCACTTGTAATTTTTATGGAGAACGATAACTGATAATAATGAGGAAAATTAAAGGTGTCAGAACATGGGCATATGAAATGTAAGCCAAAATCAATCAATTCTGGAAACCAAATTTTAAAGATAACTCAATTTATGTGGCTGAGAGTGGACAGAGGTACAGACGGGCTAGAAGGTGGCTGAGAAAGAATCAAGGGAAGGGGATGCGGTCAATGTCTGCAAAGTGGTGACCCCATTGTAAAAGTATGTAATAACCTACACTGATCACACCTCCCAGCAACCCTGGGATTGACAAAAGGTGGCCTGCACCGCCTACAATGAACGGGACTGGTCTCCTCCTCTCTGATGCTATGGGGGACATGGTCCTCTCACCATAAATAGTATGGGAACGCTGTCCTCTCGTGGCTATCCACATCTGCTCTGTTCCCTGTTAATGTTAGTTCATTTGAAAATTGTTGACAAATTGATTACATAGGATGTTTTATAGCTGCTTATTGTTCCAGAGCGTTAAACGAGGAGATGAAAAGCCAGTTAGGGGTGCTTCTTCGCGCCCATTGAGATGTATGTGCATACTTGTTGAAGTACTAAGAGCCCAAAACATTATTGAGTTCCTTTGACTTTGAGGAGCAGCCAGAATGATCCTTTTTGGAGTGTGCCAGAGACAGACTGGTCTCTACAGGGATTGGGACTTGAACAACAGGTTGAGGGGTGGTGGTCCTGTCCCCAGTATTTATCACAGGGGGCCCAGTCCTCCACTTCATCCCTCTTTTTATTGCTGGCTTGAATGACCTTGCAATGCTTGGTTCAAAGGCGGTGGCCCACCTCAAAGCGGAGCCCTGTCCATATGCGTTGCTGCTTCTGCTCTATTTTCCCATCTGCCTCCAAGAGAAGGAAATCATATCAAAAACCACAAGGAGGGTGATGGGAAACAGTCAAAGGGCCGATCTCAAATAGCTCCATAAGGTTAATGATGTCATTGCAGAGGGGTGGAGCAGGGTCATAGAGTGGACAGAGCTGCAAGATGGCTTATGCTATCCCTCAAGGTGCAGCCCGACTGCACTTTCTGCACTGGTACAGCAGCTGCCAGTGACAAATAGGCTGCAGTGTGTTGGAACTTTAAGGGGTGTAATTCAATTCAGAATGAAGAATTACCTGAAGTGAATTTCATAATGAACACAGGAAGCCAGAAAGTTCTCCTCCAAAACGAGAGTGCTGGAAGGCAGGGAATTCCGCAAGAAATTAGATGCTGAATCCCGAAGACATTTTGGGGGATGCTTTCAAAGTAATTCCCTACAGATGTGTTGGCGCAGTGTCCTAAAAGTCAAATTGGACCGCGCATAGGGATTCAAAGTGGACACTTCTGAACAAGATGCCCACGAAGAGAGCTTTGTACACTGTTCAATCCAGTGAACAGCTTTGGTGATGCATTCTCTGTGCATTGTATTCGAGAGGCAGAACATGCAGACGAATCTGGAGGCTACAAAAGCACGCAGAGCACTGGCTCAGCGTGGAGATGACGATGATGAAGGACGTGCTTCATCTGTCTTTGCAAAACATAAGAGTTGTTTGAAAGAGCTCACCTGGAAAATGCCCTCCGCTAATGTTACAAACATCTACCTCTGTGAAATGGCGTTTAGCGAGTCAGTGAGGACGCAGCACAGCGCTGACTGATGGGAAAATGAATGAATGTGGTATTTAAGAGGGCCCTGTGTTTGCCTTGAGTGACAGATCGTGAGTAAAGCCTTGTAGCTACCGCTCAGCTACCAAGGGACAAGTGCCAGGAGTTGGACGGGAGAGGAATGCTCCAGACATCCCTTCCTTCATCTCATCCCAGGCGCAAACTATTCGTGTATCAGTCATCTTGAATTATGATGACAGAATGGCGCCTTTCCTATTCTGAAAATGCAATTAAGTTTGTAATGAAGGATTAAATCTTGTCTTATTCAAGTATAAATATTTATTTTGGAAATGTTAGACACACTCTTAAGTTCCATATTGCCTGACAATGTGAAAAAAAACTTGTTAATTTGTCTCGTTTCATTTTAAGAGCTTGCTGGGTTGTTCTCCTCCCGCAGATAATTCCCCTTATATTTCCACTATGGTCACTTTTTTCCAGTAATCTGTGTTGCCGTTTTCTCTGTCGTTCATTCTCTAGTGATGTAATGTAGCATTATGGCCCTCTGCCGAGGGTAATAAAGGTCATTAAAGGCCCTCTTCCTGAGTGACAGGCCTGAGCTGCATGCAAGGTTCTGCTAAAGGAGAGAGACTTAATGACCAGAATAGCCCAAGTCAGAGGGCCGATAATGCTTTTACAACATTACACCCAATGAGGCTAAAATGTTCCAAATTATAAAGGGAGAAACACAAAGTCAAATTTTGGAATGTTAGAGTAGAAGGTCTATAAATAGCCATTATAGCCCACTGCAGAGGGCTTTCACAGATGTTGAAGATCTTCTTCACGAGTTATAGTCCTGAGCTGCAGCGAGGGCTTATAATGAGGGACAGGGCCTTTAATAACCATTATAGCCCGAGATAGAGTTGGCTATAATGCTATTAGCACATTATACCAACACAGGGTAGAAAGACAAGCCTTGCAATGTAGGAGCAGGCAGCCTATACCAACTATCATTAGCCTTGAGGGACCTCATTATCTTCATTGGACCTCCCAACTTTCCCATGTTCTAATAATAATCACAGATCTTTCATATGGTGCCAACTCACCAAAATCTCAAAGTGCCATTAGGACATACAGCGTTTTTCTAGAGTTGGGTGGTATGGTTTGTGTAGAAAGGGCTAAGCCTGGAGGAGAATGCAAAAGCATTTTTTTACACTAATGAAAATAGTGTGGTGAAAAAGTTCCATCAGTGGATTGTCTTTCATTTTCAGCACTTCACATATCAGAAGATTATCTATTAACATTTCACTCAAATTAGGCCCCTAGTCTCAAATATCCCAATTCGAACATCCTCCCCTTTGTTGACCTCTCAAAGATGAAAAAGTGACTCATCTTTGCTAGGATTTAAACCAGTGATCCACAGGTGGAACACATTTCTCAGGAGCATGTACATTTACCTACTAAGCTATCTTATCTTAACGGTTGAGACCAATATATGATGCCTAGGGAGAAAGGGAAACATTATGCATGACACGCCTCATCATTCCTCTCACGTGAATGCAAAGGTGAAGGATAATGAATCAAAACTGTAGACCTCGTCTTTCTAGTGGGACTTATTGAAATGTCATATAAACCATTTATGAGGCTGTGAACATTATGAAACGTGTCAAGCGTCAGTTATACGAGACCAGACCTCAGCTTGGTAATGGAGAGAGAAATATTTATAAGGCAATCTTCCCTCGCCACGTGCCATTCTCCATTAAGTTTTTCAGCATCGGATGCGTTTGACATTTGAAAGCAGACACTGGCGGGTCAGTAAGCAGAGCGCCATCTTTCACAGTAGGTGATCAAAGCTCTGCTCTGTTTCTAAATCATAGAAGGGAAGAGAAGGGAAGCATTGAAATAATACATTTTACAGTCAAAAGTCTGTACAGTTACCGTTTCTCAGCGAGACTCACATTCATTTAAAAAGGCCGGGTAAACCAGCCTGCATTCTCCCCATCTGTGTATTTGCAGCAGGTGCATTATCCCACTAAATTATAATCTACAAACAAAATAAAATGGAATAAGAGAAAGCAAGTGCGTCAAAGGCCGTGTCTTGGCTGAGCTCTGTGACGGGCTGCCCTGCCCATGCTGTCCACAGAAGGAAGGACCCTGGAATTTCAAAGCAGACAGACATGGCAAACTTATCTTGCAAGGCGAAAACCATTTTCGGCCTCTGAAGATAAACACTTCGAAATTTGATTCCTATAGAATTAGCCAAACTAAGAAGAATTTATATAGAAGCTTATTTATTTTTGAGAAAATGCGATTTTCCATAGAAAGGGTTAATTCGGTTAAACTATCACCTAGAACGTGTGTTTGACCGATTTCCCACCTACATATGAGTTCGGGCTGGTGTCACCTGTCCTCTCTGAGTGTTCGATGATGGAGAGTCAAAAGTTAGATTGGTGCCTGAGGGGGAATCAATGCCAGCTCCTGGTAGGGTGTGTACGTCTTAATTAATCCGTATCATGTAACATAAGATAGAAAAAACATTTCAGGATTTTATTTTCTATCTTTTGTTGGTCACATTGCAATTTATACTGAAATGTTCCGTGGTGTTGCTGCTCTTCCTGTTTGAGTTCTGTTTAAAGGGGTTGTGGCCTAGTTCAGGACGGGAGCAAGACCGATTGACATACTGCCTGTAATAGCACAGACAAGCTAAGCCATGATGGAGTGTAACATGCCCAGAATTATTAGCACCAGTACTGCGTTATCTGGGAGGGATGTTTTACATCCGGATTGGCGTCACTTGCCCTGCCTTAGTGTATTATATTTCATATAGGTACCCCGATATAGGTCTAGGTATCATCATAACCCTTCACCTACATTCTCTCCTATACTACATACATAACAGATTTGGAGGACTGACCTTTTACCCAGTTACAATACTACACATAAGTACGTAGGGTTTTTCCCTGGATACTGGCTTCATAAATTATGCATGAGGATTCTTAGTTTCTTGGAATCACAGCAGGACCATCATCTCCTGCATAATAACTGTGTATAAAGTTAATTCCCGACGTCATCCTAAGTCCGACACTGGGCACAGAAAGGTAGAACCCCTGGGGATACCTTAGGGTATATAAACACCACAACTTGCTGAGATATTCAGAGGAGATCACGACTTCCATGCCGACACACTGACGTGAGACGCTGAGGTTCCTGCATGCCGACTCTCCAGCTCACAGTGGTCTGAACATCCCTTGCGGGGTGTCCAACTCGAGACCAGAACGGGGTCCCGCAGTCTAACATCAGGTAATGGGGTTGGCTTTATCCTAGAGGGATTCTTGGCTTTACACCTACTCACATGCTAGGTACACTTAGGTACATCTAGTTAGGGTTGCATCGTAGGAGTACGCATTTTACTGCCATGTATTTTATATACTTACCTGTGGTTATGATTTTAGCAAAATGGTAGAAACCTACCATCTGTTTACTTTCTTAGTGCTGTTACTCATTTATATATGCTACTGTCTACTGGTGATTTCAGTACACTTATTCTACACTAGAATAACGACTGTTTAATAGATACTTATTGTAAACGTCCCAACCGTTTATTCTGTGTGTCTCTCTGAGAAAACGTGAGCACGAGTGCCTGAGCGAAAAGTGAGTTCCTGTTTCCACGGTCCTGAGGGATCAGGGTTGTCATGTTCGTAGTTGCCAAGAACTAATCTCTCCTTGATAAGAGGAGGTGATAGTGGCATCGCGAGCTAGCTGGTACACAGGCCAACATACCCGGTGGGGGTGTCTGGAATCAGTCTGGGCACCAGTTCCGCAGTGTATGTTGTCTAAACGCGCAGATCCTATATAGGTCTTATAGGAACTACACGACAAGTGTATGATGATGTAGTGTCTTATTAGTCTCTAGAATGTGGTATGAGAAAGTCTTCTGTGTTCCATTAGCAGCCCTGCCAAGTACCACGCATCAGGCGTGATACTAACGCATTTTTGTGCGGTGGTCCACATCGCCGCACACAAATGCAAGGTCACGCATTTGTAGCACCTCCTTGACACCACCGCCGGTGCAGAGGAAGAGACAAGCGGGACCGAAATGGCGGCCCTGTCCAAACACTGCTGATGAGCCGGCAGCGCGGACGGCGTGCTGCTCTGGCAGAGTGTCTTGCAGTAGTGTCAAGTGTGCAAAGTCTATTGTGAATGGCAGGTCAGGAGTGTGGCGCCGACCACTGGTGGCTGATTGCTGCGCTAGCTGCAGCAAAGAACGTTCATGATTAGTACAGCTGCTAGGGCTGGCATTCACGTGACCTGGTTTATCACGTGAGTGCGTGGAGGGTGACCGGCAGGTATGTGTTTTAGTTTGCTTGGCCCGTCACACAGCAGTCATTATGTTGGTGCCTCCTGTATCTGGCAGTAACTGGACGGTGAGGCGGGCCCCACAGTCACGGCAGAGGCAGGAGCAGATGATTGTTACAAGAGGTCCGGCCGGGGTAGCTGAGGTGACGAGCACGCTGCCGCTCGCTCCACCGTGGCCTGCCTTGGCCTCTCCGGCTCATTATGTTATTCTCTCTACTCGAGGTGAGCAAGTGGCAGGCACACTGTGCCGTTTTTCAAAACAGATAATCTGACCCTACTATAGTAACTGACTTTGCTGAAATTTACAGAAACTTTCTTTTGTTTGTGTTGGCGTGGCACGCACTATTAATGAGAGAGGTGCAGATCTGACTCCTTGGTTTTTTTTAACAGTACGATCAGCTTAGAAGGGCAGTAGGTACTTCAGTTTCTGGTGCTTTCCAGCAGTTTTAACATCTTCTTAGAGTGTCTTGTTGCTCAAATGTGTTTAATTGCTGATATTTATGTTTTCCTAATCTTCATTGCTTGATTTTGTTTCTAAAAAAGTGTCACTCATAGTCATTGAAATGTGCACTCATAATTACTCTAAAATTATGAAAATGTCACACATAGCAATCTGAAACCTTGACACCTATGCATTAGTGTCTTCTCCTCTAGAATATGGTGTGAGAGTCTTCTGTGCAACATTAGTTTCTTAGTCTCTAGAATGTGGTGTGAGTCTTCTGCGTTACATTAGTGTGTTATCAGCCTCTAGAACATTGGTCTTCAAGCTTTTGAATGCTATGCACCCCCAGTGGAAAACAAAATCACCAGGCCCCCCTCAGCATTTTTCACAATTATTCTATTAAACTGGAAATGTTTACATATGTCTAGACTTATTTAAACATTGCAGTTTAGTTCTATTACCATTTTAACAAGGCAATCAAATACATGTTTGCCAAACATACTATTCTGGTCAGGCAGCCCTTACTAAGGTGTGAAAGTATCCACAGTGTGATGATTAGAAATGGGGGTGGGGGTTTTGAAGAATATTTGGAGTCCCTTCCCTTTTGACACCTTCTCCCAGCCAGGATATAAATGACAAAAGATGTTAGTGATGGCCCATTACAGAGCGGCTTACTATTGCTCATTTATATCTGTTGAAAACAAAGCACTGTTATCAGAATAATGCTTTTTTTGGCCACAGCCTGGTGCCCCCCCCCCGAGATCACTCGAGCCCCCCCAGTTTGAAGACCCCTGCTCTAGAATGTGGCATGGGAGAGTCTTCTGTGTTCCATTAGTGTCTTAGCCTCTAGAATGTGATGTGAGAGAGTCTTCTGTGTTACATTTGTGTCTTATCAGCCTCTAGAATGTGGTGTGAGTGAGTCTTCTGTGTTACATTAGTTTCTTAGCCTCTAGAATGTGGTGTGCGCCTTCTGTGTTCCATTAATGTTTTATCAACCTCTAGAATGTGGCTGCGAGTCTTCTGTGTTCCATTAGTGTCTTACCCTCTAGAATGTGTTGTGAGAGATTCTTCTGTGTTCAATAAGTGTCTTATCAGCCTCTAGAATGTGGTGTGGGAGACTTCTGTGTTCCATTAGTGACTTATCAGCCTTTAGAATTTGGTGTGAGAAAGGATGTGGTTTGAGAGAGTCTTCTGTCTTCCATTAGTGTCTTATCAGCCTCTAGAATGTGGTGTGAGACAGTCTTCTATGTTACATTAGCATTGTAGCCTCTAGAATGTGATGTGAGAGAGTTGTCAGTGTTCCATTGGTGTCTTATCAGCCTCTAGAATGTGGTGTGAGTCTTCTGTGTTCCATTAGTGTCTTATCAGCCTCTAGATTGTGGTGTGAGTGAGTCTTCTGTGTTCCATTAGTTTTCCCATCACCCTCTAGAATGTGGTGTGTGAGAGTCTTCTGTTTTCCATTAGTGTCCTATCAGCCTCTAGAATGTGGTGTGAGAGAGTCTTCTTGTTACATTAGTGTCTTAGCCTCTAGAATGTGGTGTGAGTCTTCTGTGTTCTATTAGTATATTATCAGTCTCTAGAATGTGGCGTGAGAAAGTTCTGTGTATTCCATTAGTGTCTTAGCCTCTAGAATGTGGTGTGAGTGAGTCTTCTGTGTTCCATTAGCATCTTACTCTCTAGAATGTGGTGTGGCAGTCTTCTGTTTTCCATTAGTGTGATATCAGTCTCTAAAATGTGGTATGAGAGAGTCTTCTGTGTTCTCTTAGTCTCTTAGCCTCTAGAATGTGGTGTGAGAGCGTCTTCTGTGTTGCATCAGTGTCTTATCAGCCTCTAGAAAGTGGTCTGAGAGTCTTCTGTATTACATTAGTGTCTTATCAGCCTCTAGAATGTGGCGTGGGAGTCTTCTATGCTCCATTAGTGACTTATCAGCCTCTAGAATGCTGTGTGTGAGAGTCATCTGTTTTCCATTAGTGTCTTATCAGACTCTAGAATGTGGTGTGAGAGTCTTCTGTGTTATATTAGTGTCTTCTCAGCCTCTAGAACGTGGTGTGAGAGTCTCTTCTGTTTTCCATTAGTGTCTTATCAGCCTTTAGATTGTGGTGTGAAAGACTCTTCTGTTTTTCATCACTGTATTATCAGCCTAAAATGGGGTGTGAGAGAGTCTTCTGTGTTCCACTAGTGTCTTAGCATCTAGAATGTGGTGTGAGAGAGTCGTCAGTGTTCCATTAGTGTGTTAGCCTCTAGAATGTGATGTGAGAGAGTCGTCTGTGTACCATTGGTGAGAGTCGTCTGTGTTTCATTGGTGTCTTATCAGCCTCTAGAATGTGGTGTGAGTCTTCTGTGTTAGATTAGTGTCTTAGCCTGTATAATGTGATGTGAGAGAGTTTTCTGTGTTACATTAGTTTCTTGTCATTCTCTAGAATGCTGTGTGAGCCTTCTGTGTTCCATTGGTGTTTTATCAGCCTCTAGAATGTGGTGTGATTCTTCTGTGTTACATTAGTGTCCTTACCTCTAGAATGTGGTGGGAGAGAGTCTTCTGTGTTCCATTAGTGTCATATCAGCCTGTAGAATGAAATGTGAGAGAGTCTTCAGTTTTTTAGTGTCTTATCAGCCTCTGGAATGTGATGTGAGATAGTCTTCTGTGATTAATTAGTGTCTTAGCCTCTAGAATGTGGTGTGAGAGAGTCTTCTGTGTTCCAATAGTGTCTGATCAGCCTCTAGAATGTGGTGTGTGAGTCTTCTGTGTTCCAATAGTGTCTGATCAGCCTCTAGAATGTGGTGTGAGAGTCTTCTGTGTTTCATTAGTGTCTAAGCCTTTAGAATTTGGTGTGAGAGAGTCTTCTGTATTTCATGTGCCCTACAAGTGTTGGTAATTGGTAGGTAGGTCTGAAAACAACAAATGGCAGCTCCTGGAGAAATGGGCAATCTTAGCTTAACTTCTGCCTGTAACATAACTTTAAATCAAGAAAACATTATTTTGCCCACCGCCCCAATCCAGTGCACATAATTTGGTAGTGTAAAAATGATCCACCTGTACTTTTTCTCTTCTTTGCAACATTTAGGGCAGATTGGACAGTTTGGAGGGGGGAGGGTAAGTTATTGGTGGTGCTGAACTGCTTTTCCGAAGTAAAATCCCACAGCAATTCCCTCGCAGCTTTTTTCTGGATTTTATTAACTAGCTCGACCATGTTCCCCACATCTCTGCTTCAGTCATCCCTTGTACATTTATGAGCACTTGGTTTCCTCTCCAGATTTATCTTACTGTTTTCGTAAGAAATTTCCAATAAAATTGGTGTCGCACTTTTTATCTTGTGAAGCACGGGAGCATGGACCTTTCCCATTGCAAAAGAATAATTGTTTACAACATATACTGTATTGCTAATTCTAAATAAGGTAATATGCAGCATCTTCTGTTGTCCACATGTCACAAGGTGACATAAAATATTTTGTTAATTTATGGGTTGCAAGGTGCACAGTGTGTCGGTTTGACAGTTAAGGGAGCTGTCCTAAACAGCGGTTTCTTCGTGTTTTCTTTTATGGATGCATTTCAGTGGTATTTGCTAATACTCAAGAAACGTCTTTATTCTGTCCTCTCATATATTCATTTTGGGTGCATTGTTTCTGCTGTCATCACTGGCTTTAGATGTTGGTTATTGTTAGTAAAATAAGACAGCAGAAAGGTTTCTGGGGCCTATTCCTTTTGGTGAATTAACTTGTCACTCATTTGTGTTAACCATTTTTAGTGTCAGGTATGTTGCCTGGTATTAGTACCAGCGCCGGCTCCTCCGCTTTGGTGGAAGACCGCCACCCACCCCTGCCAGCACCCTCAAAAACGTGAAAAATAAAACAATAATAAAACAGGTTAAAAAACCCGTTTTATTCTTGTTCTAATTTTCCTCTACATGACTGACTGTGTGCCGAGTCTTGGGGGCGAGGCCAGGAAGGGTGACAGTACTGGAGGGGGTGTGGTGGGCACTGTTATCAGTGCGCATGACGGTTTGGCCGGCCTGAGCTCTCTCCAGCCGAGCTGAGTTTCTGGGTTGGAGAGAGCAGGCACAGGCTCCCTGTCTGTCTGGGAGCGTAAATTCACAACAATCTGGCCAATCCTGAAGCTTTTGTCATGCATGAGAGTAGCTTCAGAATTGGCCGCAGGGCAGTCTGGGAGCCTGCAGTGGAGAGGAGCAGAAGAGCGCGGTGCTGGAGGGCGGCAGGTAAGTTCTTTTTAATTTTAATTTCTTTTATTTTTCTCTGTCGCCCCTCATTCCCCATCAACCCCCACCCTGCCTCTTTTCCCTGACACGAGCCGCTCCTGATTAGTACAGTGTGATTCAAATTGGCAGGGTTATGTGATTTTTTTATGTGTTAAGCTGTATCTTGACTTATTTGACGGCTCCCAGTGGCATAGAAGAGCAAATTCAAATTGATTTCAACAGTCTTAAAAGCGTGGTAGGACAGACTCTCAAAACCCTTCTGACAGGCCAATCCATAACCTGAAACAGAGTATGGCAAAAATTACATCACAAAAGCGTGAGAGGGCACGTATTTGGACAGTGGGTGCACAACTCTGAACTCAATGCAAGCTGAACTGAGGAACCTCGCAATCTTAGCATCTTTGAAGAAAAACTAAAACCCACCTGTTCGAAGGATATTTCTGTCCTCTAGCACAATGAATAGCATTCACTCCCCTCAAGATTAGGGCCATGGCCTCAAGGAATGTCGAAGGACTTATGACAATGTCTGACCCAGAAATAATCTTCAGAAGGTTTTTGACCAGATGTCTTCACACTGGGGGGCGGGCCCTCCTGAATGTTACACCTCGAGCGACATGTTCGATTGTGTGGTGTAACGTGCTTCACACTACTTCTCCCAAGATGCACCACTACTTGGAGTCACAAAACACCGAAGTGATTAGCCCTTGTTTGTGTTTTATCACAGAAGCTCACGTGACTATCCTCGCGCATGATTGGCAAATGCCATAAAAGAGGGCCTCACGCTAACCTCGAGGCTTGGCTTACTGACCTGGGGAAGTTTGGACCACGCCCTGTTACCTGATTTCTCGTCTTGCAATCCTGATACTAATCAGCGAGTAATGATTCGAGTGATTTTGCTCAGCAATCCCGCATCCCCGGATTTCGTCCGCCCCATTGTGAAACCAGAGGATTATTTCCTGTTCTTTCTTGTGCTCCATCTGAAGATATCGGATGTTGGTTAATCGCGTCTTTTTTTGTTTGCCGGAGATAAGAGTCTGCCTGACTCCCCCGTTCCTGCCCAGGAGGTCGCGCTGAGCTGGAGCTATGCGGATGGCAGGTTTCCCTCGCTTTCCTCACTTCCTTTTTGGATACTCGTTCCACTCCGTCGACTGTGACACATGTATGCTACAGTCCCGCGGTGGAGTTAATCTTCCTCGAGTTCTAGGTCAGTGCACTGACGAACTAATATCGTGTTTTGCTGAAAGAGTAAGAAGAGATATTTTCTTTCTTTATTTGGAATCCTCTGCCATCTTTACAAACGGATGAAGCATTTCTCTAATATTTGATTTGGGAGTATGTGGGCATACACAAAGAACGCATAGGGGAGGAAATAACAGTTTAGTTTAAGCCTGTTTGTCAGTCTTAGAAACTCCTTAATGTTTGTTTTTCTTTTCTCTTCTTTATTATTTTTTGTTTATACAGTATTCAGTCTACAGTATTGACGAAACGCGCTGTGTATAGAGTGTGCAGTCGCCTCCTGCCTCTGGAGGTCCTTCCCTCTGTCTCTTCTCTCCCGAGAGAGAGTGGCCATTTATTGAGTTTATACACATACTCATTGGGTCACTACAGTGGAAGAGGTGTGGTGCAGCGGCCAGGGCAGCTGACTTCGGAGCACAGGGCTCATGGTTCGAACCCCGCTTCCGGCGGCAGGTCAGCTCAGCACCTTGTGACTCTGGGCAATAGCTCACTTAATTTCCACGACGGCCCCCAGCGCCTTGAGACCCATAAGGGTGAGTAGTTCGCGCTTTACAAATGTGGAATTACATTTTACATTTACTATCTTGTGGGAGATTAGGGGTCCATCTTCGCTCCCATGGAAACAAGCTTCTAATCAAGTAAGAGTCAAGCCCTGATAGAAAGCAAAGCCCACAAATATATTTCCACCTGAGTTAAGATGGACAAAGGAGCAACCTTTGATCCAATGATACCAGAATACCACCATGAACGAAGTAGCTTCTGCGGTGGTAAATTTGCAAACAGAACTTCGAACCCTCGGAGTAGAAAACCAGCGGTTAATGCTGGAGTTAGATCAAGCTAGAACACACAGACATAGAGATTCACGAACAGCAGGTACCCAACATAGGAACAAAAAGAGCTATATACAACCGGCACATTTCCACGTCCCTCCTTTAGCTACACCTTCATCTATACCAGGGGGGAGTGGAACTCCAACCGTTAGTTTAACCATAGTAACACCTAGTCCAGTACCTTTAGCCATGCCTGAGAGGTTCAATGGGGATAGTGCCAAGTATAATGCCTTTATGAACCAATGCCATTTGCAATTTCTCTGTACGTCTGCCTCTTTCGCTGATGATGCGGCCAAAGTCTCCTTCATAATTTCATACTTAATAGGGAATGCGGCAATTTGGGCAGTGCCATTGGTGGAAAGCGATGATCCCATTCTCTATGGTTTTACCCAGTTCAAGGAAAAGATGCAGAGTTTATTTGCTAGACACACTTACATGCAGGCCAGCGACAATGAGCTGCTGGGATTAAAACAAGGGTCCAAAGACTTACAACATTCAATCGTTTAGTAGCAGAAACGCAATGGCCTGAAGATAAACGGACTTCTTTATTCTACAGGGGGTTAAAAGACAAGTTAAAAGATATTTTGTCTCAAATTGTAGACCTGCCTGAGGATTGTCCCTCTTTTATTGACTTAGGGCCCGATTCTGATGCGGGTTGGAAAAGCTTCCCGACCGAGGGCCTGATTCTGATGCGGTTAGGAAGGCCTCCTAACGGCATTTGCTCCTTCCAAATCGGATCGGGAACGTGTCTTCCCGACCGAGGGCCCAATTCTGATGCGGTTAGGAACAAATGTTCCCATTGAAGTCAATGGGAGTTCACCAAATCGTATCTGGAAGCATCCGGATGCATCCTACTCCGCCGGTCGGACTTTCCCGATCCGAGTGGGTCGGACACCATTTCCCAACCGATTCGGTCGGGAAGCTTTTCCAACCCGCATCAGAATCGGCCCCTTAGTTGTAAAACTCGATCACCGTTTAAGTGAGAGAAAGGGAGAGAAGTCCAAAGGAGACTTTTCCTGCCTTCTTATGGTTCGGGGAGACAAAAAAGATGTGAAAGAAACTAGTGAACCCATGCAGATTGGTAGTATTAGAGGACCTCTGTCAATAGAAGAGAGAGACAAAAGAAGAAAACTCAATCTCTGTCTTTATTGTGGAAAAAGGGGACATTATGCTAAGGAATGCCCAGTGAAATCTAAACCCCTAATTGAGTCAACATGGTGAAGGTTGCTTATGTTACACAGGCGGAAAACTAACACACTTGAAGGAACAAGAGATCGGTCTTTCAAGTTTATTCCTATATGAGATCTCACAGTACCTAGCTAATACGATAGATCGAGTTCCTAAGCATTTTACTATATCAGTGACCTTGATTTTGCCCTCTCAGCGCAGAAAGTCATTGACGATTCTGTTAGACTCTGGTGCCACTGGGAATTTTCTGGATATCACACATGCCAAATCACTTGGTGTGGTATTCATCACCAAACCTCAACCGGAGAGTGTAAGAGCCGTAGACGGTACAGAGTTGTCATCGGGACTACTTACCTATCAAACGTCTGATATAGTAATGCTATGTGACAATGGACATTCTGAGACGATTAGATTTGACTTAATTGATACACTCAATTTTGGGGCCATCCTGGGGTACCCTGGTTACAACTACACAATCCCCATATAGACTGGATATCAAGGAAAGTCATGTTACACTCTCATTTTTGTATGTTACATTGCTACCATAGAAGCAGTGCAATGGGCAAGCACCTTTGTGCTGTGCTACGACAGGATCAATAGTCACACCCAATTTGCCAGCAGAATATGTCGAATATTTGGAGGTATTTGATGAAGCCAGAGTTATTGCAGTGCATCCACATAGATCCTTTGACTGCAAGATAGATCTGATACCCGGAGCAGAATTGCCGGTTAGTAGGATCTATGCACTAACCGAGCCTGAAACCAAATATCTTCGGGAATATATTCAGGACGTGCTACAAAAAGGTTTCATAAGACACGCCACTTCGTCTGTGTCATCTCCTATCTTCTTTATACCTAAACGAGAGGGATGCTTGAGAGCTTGTCTTGACTATAGAGCCCTCAACAAGGTGACTATAAAGAATAAATACCCCTTTCCTCTCATCTCTATTCTTCTGGATCAGGTGCGAGGAGCCAAGGTATTTACCAAGTTCGATCTCTGTGGGGCCGACCACCTGATCCGTGTAAGGGCAGGAGATGAGTGGAAGACCGCGTTTCGCACCAAATTCGGTCTCTATGAGTATTGTGTAATGCCGTTCGGCCTATGCAATGCGCCAGCAGCTTTCCAGTTTTTTTGTAAATGAGATCTTGAGAGACTATCTAGACCTTTTTGTGATCGTATATATCAATGATATACTGATATATTCACGGTCCGAAGAAGAACACATTACTCATGTCAAGAAGATATTAGAAAGTCTCCAAGAAAATCACCTCTTTGCCAATTGGACAAATGTACCTTTTATGCCACTCGAGTGAACTTTCTGGGGTTCGACATATCTCCAGAAGGAACTCATATGGACCCTTCAAAAGTCACTGCAATAACTTATGGGTCAAGTCCCAGTACTGTAAGAGAAGTGCAATCTTTCCTTAGTTTTGCAAACTTTTATAGGAGGTTTATAGATCACTTCTCGGATATCATCACACCTACCACTACATTACTACGGAAGGGAACCACGTTTGTGTGGTCTGATGAAGCTGAACAAGCCTTTAAGACCTTGAAAGATAGGTTTACTTCTGCTCCTATTATAAGACACGCAGATAGCACACAACCGTATTTCTTTCTTAGAGGTGGATGCCTCACAGTATGCAGTAGATGGGGTGTTGTCTCAAAGAGATATCAAGACAGGGTGCCTACATCCTATAGCATACTTTTCTAAAACGCTTCTACCAGCAGAACAGAATTACACAATCGGAGAAAGAGAATTGTTAGCTATCAAATTGGCTTTTCAAGAATAGAGGTATTATTTGCTAGGGTCTCCACACGCCATAACCATTTATTCTGATCACAGAAATCTACAGTTCTTTAAGTCAGCAAGGGCGCTTACTCCTAGGCAAATGAGATGGGTTTCCTTTTTCAGCGAGTATGATTTCATCATTACTTACCGTCCGGGAGAAAGACAAGGTAAAGCAGACGCCCTGTCCTGATTAGGCAAAGAAAACAAGACTAACGTGGAACCTACAGTTCCTATCATACCTGTGCAAAGAGTGATTGCAGTGGGGGACACAAACAAAGACGATTCTGAGGCCTTCTTTAAAAAATTGGACTTAGCCTGTTCGAGCCTTGATCCAGTGGACTGATTACAAGATACTAAGAATACAATAGAGAGTGGTCTGTTTTATCATCAAAACCGCCTCTTTGTCCCTACAGCAGGCCTCCGTCAGCTAGTATTACAATGGTGTCATAATTTACCTCTGGCAGGACACCCAGGGGAGGAAAAGACAGGACAAACTTGTCAGAGATGGTTTTGGTGGAAAGATTTGAGAAAAAAAATAAGTGACTTTGTCAAAGCCTGTCCTACCTGTGCAAGGCAGAAAGCCTTGCATTGTGCTCCTACTGGTCTATTGATGCCGCTACACATCCCCCACATTCCCTGGTATTCCATTAGTATGGATTTTATAACTGATCTACCTGTCACTCAAGGGTTTACTACCATTCTGGTAGTAGTTGATCTACTTACTAAAATGGCCCATTTCATACCTCTCAAAAAACTCCCTACACCCAAAGAATTGGTAGATGTATTAGACAGGTCGTACGAATACATGGGTTACCTGATGTGATTATATCAAATCGTGGGACCCAGTTCATCTCCAAATTTTGGAAAGGCATGTGCAAGGCACTACACATAGACCATCAGCTTTCCACGGCCTATCATCCTCACACCGATGGCCAAACGGAAAGAACTAATCAAACCCTAGAGCTGTATTTATGCTGTTTGTTGAGTCCTACTACTAGTAGTTGGGTTCAAGCTCTCCGTATGGCAGAATTCGCATATAACAACACTACACATTCGGCAACCAAGATCCCCCCTTTTTTCTTTTCCTATGGTTACCATCCCAAGTTCCTACCTCTCCAGACTCCTTTGAAAATATCTGAATTACCTGCAGTTCAGGAACATCACGATAATCTTGCTAAGATCTGTAAAAATGCTAAAGAAGAACTTCAGCACGCAAAAGACAACATGAAAGCACAAGCCGATAAACATTGGCGTCCTCCTCCAGATTATGCCTTAGGGGATCAGGTTTGGTTAGCTACCAAGAACCTTAGACTAGCAGGGCCCAGAAAGTTACAACCTCGATTTATTGGGCCATATAAAATTTGTAAGATAATCAATCCTGTCACCATGAAATTGGATGTACCTCCAGAACTACAAATCCATCCCGTCTTTCATACTTCACTACTCAAACTTTACGATCCCTTGTCGAGTCCTGAACCCCCTCCCCCACCAGTCATTGTAGAAAATGAACCTGAGTATGAAGTCAGACGTATTGTGGATTCTAGGAGGTATCGAGGTAAACTACAGTACCTAGTGGATTGAGTGGGATATACTCCAGAGGATAGGTCTTGGGAACCCGCTGACCACGTTCATGCCCCTTTGTTAGTGCGTAGGTTTCATGCACTGAACCCTTCAAAACACCGTACTGTTAATAGACCCTTGGGTGGGAGAACTGTTACACCTCGACCGACATGTTCGATTGTGTGGTGTAACATGCTTCACACTACGTCTCCCAAGGTGCACCACTACTAGGAGTCACAAAACCCTGAAGGTCTTCTTTGTGTTTTACCACAGAAGCTCATGTGACTATCCTCACGTGTGATTGGCAAATGCCATAAAAGAGGGCCTCACGCTAACCTCAAGGCTTGGCTTACTGACCTGGTGAAGTTTGGACCACGCCCTGTTACCTGATTTCTCATCTTGCAATCCTGATACTAATCAGCGAGTAACGATTTAAGTGACTTTTGCTCAGCAATCCCGCATCCCCAGACTTCGTCCGCCCCATTGTGAAACCAGATGATTATTCCCCGTTCTTTCTTGTGCTCCATCTGAAGATATCGGATGTTGGTTAGACGCGTCTTTTTTTGTTTGCCGGAGATAGTCTGCCTGACTCCCCCGTCCCTGCCCAGGAGGTCGCGCTGAGCTGGAGCTATGCAACCGGCAGTTTTCCCTCGCTTTCCTCACTTCTTTTTTGGATACTCGTTCCACTCCGTCAGCTACTCGACTGTGACAGATGTATGCTACAGTCCTGCAGGGGAGTTAACCTTCCTCAAGTTCTAGGTCAGTGCACTGACGAACTAATATCGTGTTTTGCTGAAAGACTACAGAAGAGATATTTTCTTTCTTGATTTGGAATCCTCTAACTGCCATCTTTACAAACGGATGAAGCATTTCTCTAATATTTGATCTGTGAGTATGTGGGCATACACAAAAGGCATAGGGGAGGAAATAACACAGTTTAGTTTAAGCCTGTTTGTCAGTCTTAGAAACTCCTTAATGTTTGTTTTTCTTTTATCTTCTGCATTATTTTTTGTTTATACAGTATTCAGTCTACAGTATTGACGAAACGTGCTGTGTAGAGAGTGTGCAGTCTGTTTGTATTGTATGAATGTGCTGGATGTATGTGTGCTTGTGAATGGTGCAATTAATAGAAGATTTTGGGTTCCACTCTAGGGAGACCCAGGGCTGACTGGAGAAACATGAGGAGGTAGAGGAATGCCCCAAGGCATATTTGTGGATTGCTGCATTCCTGTGAGCTGGGTGGGACACGCACACTAGAGGAAGAAGAGCTAGGCTCTTCGGTACACTACAAAGGGTGCTCATTGATTAAGGGAGAGGACACTGGAAAGGGACATGGGTACATCTCAGGGAAAGAGTAGGGCTAGGGCCCTGGGGTAACAGTTTGATACACATACCATTGTGGCTGACATCCAGGTGTTAACCTCTAGTCACCTCCCATGGCTTGTGTTGTGGGGCTATTAGATTTGGAGTCACTCCTGCTGTGAAAAGGCTGCTTTCTGGAGGAAATTCACATAAAAGTCCTCAAAAAAATATAAAGACAAAGAATAATGAACTCTGTGTGCCAATCAAAAATAACAGGACACTGGTTCTCAGAAAATGGATTCATCTACTCAATTGTTGCGGGTAGAGAACATCACCTCAAAGATTGAATTCAGTATGGAGGGATCCTATTGTGTCATGACTAGAAACAACCATGACGGAGCCTAGTACTAATGACCACTAACATAATCACTATGCCTAGCGATTGGTGATGTTCCAAACAATTTCTTCATTTAATCCGTCCTTTACACTATTAAAAGTGAAAATCCAGAAGGTTTCCCTTCTTTTGCGAATTATTTCAAGAGACAGACCTGGTTTAGGTTTGATCTTCTCAAGAATGCACCAGGGAAGATCATGTTCCCCATGGTGCTTTTCCAGACAGTGTGCAACCATCGGGGCTGTGACTTTTTTTGTACGGACAGCTGATTTATGTTCACTGTACCTAGTGCGGAACTCACGGCTGGTTTCTCCTATGTATGCCAACTCACATGGGCACAAGATGATATATATGATGTTAAAGCTCCTGCAATTACTAAGGTCTCTCAATTTGATGGTTTTACCCTTAAATGTAAGGGTATCAGTGACCATCGCTGTATTACAGGCATGACACGAGCCACATCTATGATTCCCCAAAACTGGGGGTAAGCCCGTGAGAGTGGTCTGTTGATAAATCTTGCGGGCTTCTGGTCTCGTATGTACCAGCATATCACGGAGATTTTTATTCTATTTGGGCGAGGTCCTGATGAAGGTGGTTCATGGTGTGTGGTATTCCACCGAAACGCGCGTCGACCACGTGTGCCCAGACCTGTTTGCTTAGGTCATCGTAATTGTCCATTGGAAACGTGTTACATCTATGTGTTCCTTATACCCAAATATGTATATGCGTTTTGTATGATAGTGAGTGATTGTGAGGCATGAATGTGTTTTGTTATTAGATTGATTTATTCATTGGGGGTTGATTTAGTTGTATTAAATTGTATATAACAAATTTGTAATAATTCTTGTATTAAAATTTTTTAAAAAAGTGTCTTTTCTAGCAAACATAAAAAAATTAATGTGTTGATCATAAATAGACAAAAGAGAACAAGCATGAAAATTAAAATGAATTTATAAAAAAAGAGAATGTTTGTGTATTTCAATATTATAATTATGTAATTTTGCATTTGTACTTTAACCCATACTAGATTTAATCCTTAGTAAAGAAATATAGGTCATAGGGGAGATTTCTTGCTTTATTTGTTTGTGTTTCCCCTCTTTCTCCCTGACCTTAAACGCCTTTTAGAGGGGGTCCCTTCATTTATAAGTATAAATACTGGTATAAAAGACTGTATTTGACCGAAAAATCATATATTGCTACTATTGAACGTACTTTCAGTTGCAAGCCTGTGTTCACTCCTCCCCCCCTTTATCTACCTCCCCTTAAAAGAAGCATTGGACTGCTCGACCCGCTCTACCACTGAGAGTTAAGTGTTGAAGGGGTACTTGGTCCAGTTGCTCAGGACCCATAGTAAGTTGGGCCCCAGGACATCAGGATTAAAAGGCCTCAACCCCCATGGTTGGGTCCAGTAGCTCCAGCTTGCACAGTGGCCCTCTGAAAGTGGTTCTGACAGACTCCAATAACATACCAGAGTTTTTTCGAAACAAATAAATGCATTATTAGCACTCTGGTTTAGGCTGTATTCCCCGGTGTCCTAAATATGCACAGATAACCGCTATTCCTATCGCTCCACTTCTCTCTGTTCGTCCTCGTGATGGAATATTAGCTTGTTTAATTCATCGTTTCTGTTTGTATCTATTAGGGAGGCAACGGGAAATACCTGAAAACTGTGTCTAATTAATAGCCTTTTCAGTGGGGGTTTAGCAGTGTCATCTAAATTAAATCGTCTGTCTTTGTGCCTCCGTTGGGCTTTACCGAACCCCTTCAAAGGTTGCTCTCTGTTTTTGTCGTCTCTAGTTTTTCTGCTAGCTTTTGCACCATGCGGGTGGTTAAATTAAATTATCTGGTTGTCAAATCCAAGGAAATAGCTGGTAATTATGATCTTCACTGCAGCCGACGCTGCCCACCTTGGGAAATGATAAAAGCCTATTTAAGTAAATGGCAAGCTCTGCTGGCAGACATATTATACCTTCAGAAAATCCCTGATGCAAACAAGCCAATCTAGTCTGCATTACAAAAATGGCAGTTTGACTTTCTCTGTCTATCTCGTGTGCTTGATTCAGCCTGTTTTAGCAGATAAACATTCCACAGAGCTATTGCACCAACATTACAAGGCGAGGTTGCATTTTAATGTGCCAACCAAGGTAAGGAGTGCTGTCTAATAGGCTTTCCACTGTGATGGCCCATTCGACTCCCTGATTACCCTCCTCTGTCTGCCATACTAATTCCACAAGTAATGAAATCATTTAGTGTGGAACGGAGGGAGACTTTAGTGATGGTTTCTCCACCACAACATACTTTCTTCCATGAAGTACTGCCTCACAGATCACAAGAGAGAAGGGGCGTGCAGAAGGAGCTCTTTATTGTACACATCATGGAATGGTTTGAGTTAAAACATAGACTCTGCTCTCCCTTCTCCATGCTTTAACAGGTCGGACCCTTTCATCAACACCACAGAACCAATTTTGACAGGGGTCTTTCGAGTCAAGCATCATCACTTAAAACACAATTATAAATATTTTTTGCAAGATTCTATTAACAAATTTGGCAATAGTTTAATTTTATAGTTTTGCAAAACTATCAAATTAAAAATTTGTGGAATAACAGGCAATAGGCATGAGACATTTGGACACAAAATTGACCTAATTTATTATCCTTACTAAATTGTGCAAAACTAAAGTTTGGGATCTCTTTGATGTAAAATAGGGAGAGCTAGTGACTTGTGGGTTGACTTTTCCTGGCACTCTTTGGGTACCAGGGGAAGAGAGGCCCAACACACATATGGGTCACTAGATTTTATCTTCCTTTCCTGCTGCACAAACCTGCAGATATGGACCCTCCTGCTTCCGGCTTGTAAAACTGAAGGAAGTCTTTCTTCACACATTGTGGATAAAAATGATCCTAAAACCCTGGGGGCTGGTACACATAGCCCTGTAATTCAATAAGGCATTCGACACGGTATCCCACAAGATCCTCTTAGACAGGCTTAGGCAACTGGGAGTGATAGGGACCACCTTAGCTTGGTTCAGCTCCTTTTAAGAAGGTAGAACCCAGAAAACACGGCTTCATCCTTATACCTCATCCCCCTGTCCCTTGATCTGTGGAGTCCCTCAGGGTTCGGCTCTTAGCCCGACTCTTTTCAATGTCTATCTGGCCTCTCTTGCCCCACTTATAGAGCAACTTGGGGTAAATGTCATCTCATACGCTGATGATACTCAGCTTGTGTTCTCCTTTAAAGACCACTCAGAGGAGGCTTTCACAAGATTCAAACATTGCATGAGGGAAATATCAACTTGGATGACCGAGAATTGCTTGCGATTAAATACGGATAAAACTGAAGTTTTATTTTTCAATCAACCATCAGCCCCACCATCTGCCCTATGGTGGCCTGCTGAGCTCAACCCTCCGCCTATTCCTGTACAATCGGCCAGGAATCTTGGGTTTAAATTCGATGATACCCTCTCATGGAAGACCCAAATAAACCATGTATCATCGTCCTGCTTCTGGAAAATGAAGGCCTTGCGGAAATTCCTCAATTTTCTACCTTTAGACTGTAGGAAAACAATAGTCCATGCACTGATTACGTCACAATTGGACTATGCAAATATCCTGTACTTAAGTCTGCCAGCTTATTTAATGAGAAAACTGCAGATGATACAAAATGCAGCATCCAGGCTTATCAGAAATGTCCCGTTGCGTCATCACATATCTCCTCATTTACGGAGCCTTCACTGGCTTCCAGTGAAAAGAAGGACAGAATTCAAGGCATTAACATTGGCCTACAGAGCAGTTAGAAACACTGGCCCTCAGTATCTAAGGAAGAGACTTCGTAAATATCACCAGTCCAGGAACTTGAGGTCCAATCACCATGAACTTCTTGCTATACCCCGCTTTGTTAGGGCCAGAATAGGAGGACGGTCCTTCGCCCTTAGAGCAGCAACCTTATGGAACTCCATGCGAGAACATATTAGGAAAGCCAACTCAGAACTCACATTCCGTAAATCTTTGAAGACCTGGCTCTTTGGTCTCATATAGCATCCTGAGGTCGCCCGCACTTTGCCCTTCTTCTCTGCTACCAGCGCCGGGACACCCCCATTGGGGGTAGCTGCGCGCTTTATAAACTACAATAACATAACATAACATAAGGTCATCAGCTTTATCTCAAACCTGTAATAAATCGTTTTATTTTAAATAAACCTCTTTCAGAAAAATATGCTATTGTAGATATAAATTACATTATAATGTAGCAAAACCATGCAGAAATCTCTGGAAAGAAACGTGATTAAAAAAATGCACAGCACCAATCAACTGACCCCCCGCCCACGCCACAACCCCCGCCCACATCACTCACGTTAGTGGTGTACTGATGAAAGTCTAAGCAATTTTTTTATTTTTTTTTACACCCGTGCCATTCTGATGTTTATTTTTTCCCCCTGATTATTCCCCTATTGTATTTTCTCTGCATGCCCAGATTGGCTGAATTCAGGGAACAGCCCAAACAGACTAAAGTGTTTCCCAACAGAGGCAGAGGATACTTCCTTTGGTTAGGTGTTCTCACGTAGGATTGCCTCCTTCACCCTGTTCTTTCATCTTTACTGGCTTATTGCTAATTATTGGGGATGTGTGAGAGTTCTTTGAATGTGCCCGACCAATGTGTCTTTGTAACAACAGTCAACGTGTGCCTGCCAGCAAAAGAAGCTGGTCTTAATTTTTTTGTCCTTACTATTGGTGGGAAATGCGAAATCTTCCAAATGAGAAAGTCTTCCTTTAATAGAGCCTGTTGACTCTGCCAAGTCACAGTATTTGAGATACATGAAGCATTCTGGGAGCAGAGCAATATTTGTTTTGTTCCACAGCAGAATACACCGGCTCCGTACGTCTGGTTTATGCCTTTGTAATACACACCTGGCACTCCTTAAAGCATGCCTAGATGCAGATAGCCTGATTAGCTGGTGCCCAATCATGGGAACAATGGTACAAACCTGAGTGTAGGTGCAGTTTTGCCCAACTATAAATGTAAACTGGAGTTCCACTCTAAAATTTGACTATAATTGATCAAAACCTTCAAAAACCGTTGATGCTTCCTGGAATAGAGCTGTGTGCTACGGGCCCACTCAAGGCCGGGACCACACCCGAAATTCTGCCTGCGAGTCCAGTGCTATCTGCTTGAAGTGCTGCATGAGAGGAACAGTGAGGAAGTGGCTAGGGTCCTCTAGAAAGACCTCTTACCAGTGATGGTCAACAGTGACTAATCCCCAGGAGTCATGACTCTGGTGGGCACACTCCACTGAACCACCACGTGTTCCTTTGTTTTACTGAGGGGATTTTTCTCATTCTCCTGCCTCTGCGTAGAATCCATCCAGTATGGGAATGCATAGTCCCCAGCCTTGGTCCTGGCAGAGTGTCCCTAAGATACATTAGGAGGCCCATTTGTAGGAAGTACAGATGTCCTGTAACTAACTAGCCAACCCCAGCATCTCAACCCACAGCTCATGAACTGAGATCACAACATGTATGTTGCCAACTGAGTGAATGAATGAATGGAGCAGAATTTTAAAACCATTGTCCTCCATACATGAACTAAAACAATTGCTAATGACATGGCAGGATGTCAATAAATGATTATAATTGTAAAGTATCTTATATTTCTGATATGTAGTGCACATCTACTGTATGAGTTGCATATATGTTACAAAAATTGTTATTTTACTTGCCAACAAAATGCGTTTTAATAATATGTCTGCTAAGTTCACTACAATATGTATGCAGTAAAAATTGATAGTCACTTCCAGCTCCAAATTTATTTAAACCATAATTAAATGTAATATCCTTTATCTTCGGTTTCATGATACCTCTCAAATCATGGTAGGAAGGCTTCAAAACCCATGACTTCTTAATTTTTAATTGTTCAAGCACCATATTGAGGGTAAATATTTATTGATTGATATGTAGATGCATGTCATTGTGTAATTCCTGCCAACGTGTTGCCTTCAATGAGCCTGGCTTCGTCACTTCGACATGAAACCAGAATATTAAGAAATCTCCATGAAGCATTAAAGACTGCTTCAAAATAGGCAGAATTTGTGCCTGGCTGGTTCTAATTAGTAAGTTAAATAAAATGCATTTGACCAACTTTTGGCCCAGCATGGTTGAAACTGCAATGTACTGCTTAGTCTGGAGCTCTGTTTGGACCCCACTGTCCCCAAGAGGAACTCCTTGTGAATCTATATAAGAGCAGATCCTGAACATTGAATCCAAAATATTGATGGTATTAAATATATTTTTCAAAATATCCTGGGATTTAACTATTGAGAATGGCAATATCAATGGTTTCCTTACATAGGAATCAACGTTTTGACATTGGTTACTTAAGTATCCTGGTAATTAATATAGTATTTTTGTACAGTATTTTTTTTTTAAATTTTAGTAATATTGTGAAATATGTAACAAAATATTTTTTGTTTCACTGGGATATTGGGTAGGTAGTGGTCTATAACATGTTTTTTGGTGTTATAATTTATTTAAATTTATATTTTATTGATTTTTAAAAATGTTTGTATTAACCAGTGTTATGGGTTTTCTTGGGGATTAGGATGGTTAGTAATTTTTTAAAAAGAATAAAAATGGTTTATTTAATTATTTGTTTAAATATCACTTCATAAGTTTTTAATTAATTTTAATAGTTTAAAAGTTTATTTTTAAATATATTTAAAAAATAAAAAATATTTTGACTAAATAATGGCATATTACTTTTCATGCAATTATTTTTTATTAAGTGGAGTAACATTTTAAAATTAAAACATGTTAATAAATGTTTCAGTATATCTTTTTTAATATTTTCTATTTTCATTTATTTGGCTACATAGTTTTTAGATTTAAAAATTGTGTAGGATTAGATTTAAAAAGACTCTAAAAAAGTAAAGTTTTGTTCATCAAAGATTTTCAAATTATTTCTAATATCCCCAAACATATGCTGTTAGCCTAATCTTTATTGGACGCCAGTTATAATATCAAATATACCCCCTCATTTGCTAACATCCAAATGATTATAGGACTGAGGTTAGAACAGTAAATTTGAACCCATTGATTATGTGCACTTTTTCTGAAGTTAGGGGGTCATTACAATTTCGGACGAACTTCAGTCTGTCCGCCATCGTATCGGGGACTGGGACCGCCTGCCTACAAGGCAGCAGTCCCACAGGGCCAATCACAGTGCGACCGCCACCACGACGGATATGTGGGGGGGCAACATAGGTGCACCCCAACACCCACAGAAATGTGCCAGGGTGGAAGGTGGGCCCGCTACAGGCCCCCAATGTCCATCCTCGCCAGCCTTTTCATGGAGGGTGAATCGCCATGGAAAGGCTGGCAGGGAGGGACATCCTAATCCTTATGGCGGTGCCTGGTAGGCACGCCACCAATGTAGGGATTGGGAGGCCCTCCGCCGCACCGGTGGGCTCAAGGAGCCCGTTGGATGTGTGGCGGTCGGAGTTTCCAACTGCCATGGAACCGCCAGCCATTGTAATGTGGCGGGCGGGGAATGGCCTTCCGATGGCGGTGAGACCGCCACGACAGCCTGTCGGTTACGGTCTCGCCGTCATCGTAATGACCCTCTTAGTTTGGAGTTGGAATTCTAATTCTTACTCCCTGCCTCCAATATATATGCCCTTTCCCCAATGTTAATTGGATTGATGTGAGAAGAGTAAATGTGACCCCACCCCCGAAATGTGTGCACCTTCTCCAGCGTTAATTAGCCTGAAGTTAGACAGTACATTTGATCCCTTCTCTAAAAAGATGCTCTTTCTCCAATGGCAAATTATTTGGAGTTAGAATAGTACATCTGACCTCCAAATATATGTACCTACCTCAATGTCAGTTGGATTGGAATTCGAATAGCAACTCTCAGAGCCCGAAGCAAGATGACCGCACACTAGTGCAGCTCCGCCGGCCGATTAAAATCCGTTTAATATCCGCCAATCTCTCATCCCCTCTTTAAAGACACAAGTCTCGGAGGCGCAGGGTGTGCCTACTGCTGGTGGGGCCGACTGGAAGACGCTGCAAACGCCGCGGAGAAGCTGCGGCCGAGCAGTGTGCGGCAGGCTGTGCTGAGCCCGGGCCGCTGCGTTGGATGCCGAGAAACTCGCCAGAAGGTTGGCGTGAAACAGACAACCAGCCCACGATCACCGGCCTGGAGGTACAGTGTGCTGAGGTGTGCGGCAAACCGTGCTGTGGAGCTGCGACTCAATCCCCGGCCTGACTGTGGTGAGGGGCGCCGGCTGTGGATGTCCTGGCAAGTCTGGCGTTGCCGTGCTGACTGAAACAGCCTGTCAAAGCTCGGCCTTCGCAAGAGAGTGGGACGCCGGCAGGCAGTATCTGCAAGTAGAGTGCGCGAGCGCTGTGATCCCGCAGGGGAGGAAATGTGGAGTGGCTGAGCTGGCGGTGCACTCCGGTGAAAATTCCTGCCATGAGCGACGCAGCCCTGCGGCCGGAGGCACCATTTTTGCCAAACTGAGATGTAGCCTAGGCTGTCTGCAGCGGGGAGCAACGGCGGTACCACTACAGGCCCTCTTGCGACATCTGGCGCAATGACGGACTCCCGGTTCTTTCGAGGGGGGGTGTGCAAGAACTGAGTCTGTTCCCCCCCCGGAGACACGATTGATGGTAGCACTGTAGCTTTTGGAGTGCACTGCTGGGTGGCACCAGGCCAGAGGTGCACACAACCTAATACCAGTGCTCGCAGGCAGCGGGAGCTGGGCCCCCGCTACGAGTGGTGTGCTGTGCCGGAGGCTAGGTGTAAGTAAATTGCTCTGATCCAGCATCATCCGTTCTCTGTTCTCTGCACTGTTGGAACCGGGTGTGTGGGTGCGCTGTACCCGTGTCAAGGTGTGAGAAGACACCAGATCTTGACTGGCCTGTGCACGTTGCCACATTGGTCTGGGAGAGCGGCCTGACTGACACAATGGGCAAGCCTGAGAAGGGGCAGCCTCGGCTCACATTTGAGGCGAAGAAATCACTGAAATCGACACAGGGTGACCAGTGCAACTTGGAGCAAGGTCCCACAGCCCAGGGGTCTACACAGCTCGAGGTGATGCTACAAGCCATGCAGCAGAGCCTTCTCTCTATCGACAGCAAGATGGACAACCTAAATCAGCACATGGACTCTATGGCTGCCAAACTAGACAAACAGGCCTCCAGGATTGCAGAGGCTGAGCAGAGATCGTCAACTGTAGAGGACGATGTTCAAGCCACTACCAGCAAATGCACAGAAATGGAAAAGCTACTGAGTATTATCCAAGCTAAAAATGAAGGCTTGGAAGTGCTCTTGCGACGCAATAACGTGCGCATCGTTGGCATACCGGAGTCCAAGAACACTGGAAAAATGGAGCTGTATGTGGAGCAGATGCTCACTGATTTGTTTGACCGGGAAAGTTTCTCCTCTTTACTGCTGGTAGAGCGAGCCCACAGATCGCTGGCGGCGAGGCCGCCTCCGGGCGCACTGCTGCGTCCCGTAATAGCTAAACTGCTCAACTACCGGGACAGGGATACGATCCTCCGGCAGGCCCGCGAGAAGGCTGATCTTAACTACCAGGGTTTCCAGATCGCATTCTACCCAGATTTTACAGCTACAGTGCAGGCGGCGCAGAGAGAGTACCAGGCGGTAAAGAAACGGCTGCAGAAGGCGAACATCACCAATACCATGCTGTATCCGGCCCGGCTGAGGATTGAAGATGATGGACAGCACAAAATATACAAGTCTCCAAAAGCGATGCAGGAATTTTTGAAAAAAGTTGCAAAGTCGAAACGTGCTTATCGCTCGCAAGAGACAGAGTACTCGGATTGATCACTTGCCGGCGGGCTTAACTGTCCGTAGGAAGTAAACAGTAAGATTCTTGTGCGAGCCAGTTGGACACACTGCTGACACATACGTGCACATTGAGGGGCTGTCTGATGTTTGCCTCGCCTGGCTACCTCCATTGAGGAGGCTGTTTGGGCTCCTGACGACCCTCCAGTGGGAGATCCCCTCTTTGTCCTGATAAGTACTGTTCTTTGTTTGGGGTATTTGGGTCTTTGGGGGCTTTGACTTCAGAATGTTTGGGATGCTGCTGTGGGTGGGTAGAGGTAGGGGGACGTGGGGGGTCTGTTTGTATGGCTTGCCAATATCCTGGTGGTCCTTGTATAATAGTAGTTTGCCTCCGTCTGCAGGTACTGTATCCGTTACGATAGATGGCTAGCATGGCAGGAGCGGACAACGTATCACTTCCCTGTTTAACATGGAATGTGCGCGGCCTGAATTCCCAGAAAAAAATTAGACAAGTGTTAGCCCACTTAGATAGACATCACTATAAGGTAGCTTTTCTCTAGAAAACGCATCTGACAAGGCACACTGAAGCAAGGGTGGGCGCGCACTGGGCTGGGTTCCGTTTGGCTTTGTAGTATTCATCGTACGCAAGAGGCGTTCTTACACTCAAAAAGAAGGGCACACCGTTCACTTTGATTAAATCGATAATTGATGACAAAGGAAGATATGTAATAGCCCATGGCAAGTTGTGTTGGGAACCTCTCATTTTAGTGAACGTTTACCGGCCCAATACAGATTAACCAGGCTTTTTCGCAGGTTATTGCATGAACTCCGGGGATTGCCAGAAGCAGACATAATCTGGGGAGGTGATCTAAACACGCATCTGGACCCCAGCAAGGATAAATCAAGTCAACAGGGGGGGCACTCACCCACATTATCAGGAGTGGGATGGTAGAGCTGGGTCTCAAAGACACTTGGAGAAACCGGAATCCTGATAGATTGGAAGGCACACACACATCCACTGCTCACGGCAGCTGGTCGCGCCTGGACTACTGGTTACTAAGTGAGGGCATTAATGCATGGGTGTCCGATATAGGCTAGCTGCCTAGAACCTTATCTGATCACAACCCGGTCAAACTCACTCTGCAAATTCTGGTGAGTGTGCCCCGCCAGTTCCCGTGGCGAATTAGGGCAGAGGCATTACTAGATCCGACCTATAAAGACACGATCAGGGACGCTATCCAACAATATTTCGGTATCAAGAAGGAATCGGTCAGCACCGCTGCCACACTCTGGGAGGCCTTCAAGGCCACTATCAGAGGGACATGCATCAGTACTACTGCCGGCATACTAAAAGACATTAGGGGGCAACTCTTGCGAGTGAAGACTGCTCTAAAACAACTCGAACGGGAACAGGAGGTGTCTCCGAGCTCGCACACACTGGCCAAAATTAAGGATTTAGTGACCGAATGTAATGAGCTGGCGGCAGGGGACGTGAGGTACTTGTCTAAGAGGCATGTGACGCGCGCATATGGGGAGGGTGGTAGGCCAGGACTTAACCTAGCAATTTGGATAAAGACAAGGAATGACCATCGCCCTATTACAAAGATCACTGACGAATCTGGGCATGATCACTACACTCCGCACGCAATTACAGCGCAATTCCAAAAGTATTATGCAGACCTTTACACCTCAAGGGGTAGCGCCGACTCCAGTGAGTTAGATGAATGCCTAGGTGATATTGCACTTGCCTTGGCTGTCTAATGGGCAACGGGAGTATTTATGTCAACAGATTGGAGCGGCTGAAATTCGTGAAGCAATACGGGCCCTCCCAATTAGGAAGGTGCCGGGCCCAGACGGACTCACAAGCGAATTCTATAAAGAATTTGCGGATGATTTAGTGCCTCATTTGCTGGATATGTACATGGAAGTTTACGAAACAGGCAGGTTACCCCCCACGCTCAGAGAAGCCCTAATTATCACTCTCCTAAAGAAAGACAAATCACCTTCTAGTTGCGAATCATACCGACCACTGTCGCTCATCAATATAGACGCAAAAATTTGGGCAAAAATACTAGCTGCTAGACTCCAGCCCTTACTGCCGAATTTGGTCCTTCCGGATCAATCTGGCTTTATACCGGACAGATCTACGTCGCACAACCTGCGTACGATATTTGCTCTGTACCACTTCTTAAATCCCAACCTTCCGGCGGTGGCAGTCATGCTAGATGCAGCCAAGGCATTCGACTCCATTGAGTGGAGTTACATGTACCGGATATTGCAAAAAAATGGGGCTCCCCGAGTTTTACTGTAGATGGTGCGGTTGAATTATGCTGATCCAACGGCGCGTGTCAGGATAGATGGACTGACATCAGATCTTATACGGATCTGTAGAGGGATGAGGCAGGTTTGCCCTCTCTCGCTGCTCCTATTTTCGGTGCTGTTGGAACCCCTGGCCTGCATCAGACAGCGTTACAGAGAATCTGCACTGCGCTTCGAGTTGCGGCCTGTCAGTATCTCGCTCTATGCCGATGATATGGTGTTGTTTGTCATGGAGCCACAGCGATATCTTGAACCAATTTTGCGGGAATACATCAGATTTGGGCGCTTCTCAGGACTCTCCATAAATTGGAATAAATCGCTCATAGTGTCTTTGACTGAGAGCACCATCCCGCATGCTTTGGAGTTCCCCCTTGGGTGGCCAACAGACCCTGTAAAGTACTTAGGAATATGGATTCATCGCGACCCAGAGATAGTGGTGAGGGAAAACTACGGCACACCTAGAACAGGTGTCTAGATGGATTGGGCTGCCGCTGGCAGATAGAATAGCTCTTATTAAGATGATAGTTCTTCCACGTTTTCTGTACCTTTTTAGTTATTCACCTATCACACTGCCCAGTCAGTTTTTGAAAAATCTATGCTCTCAACTGGTGAAATTAGTGTGGGGTGGCAGGCAACCCCGGGTGGGGTGGGGCACACTTATCTTGGATTATAAAAAGGGGGGTTTTAATGTACCAGATTTGTACACCTATTATCTCTGTGCTCAAGCACAATATGCGCACTACTGGTACAGTCCCCATGCATTTAGTCCACACATAGCGGTAGAAGATGGAGATGCACACCCAACTCCTCTACGCAGCATTCTGTCACACTCGAAACGGGGAACGCCCAAGAATGAAATCAACACTATTGACTGCAGTACAAATGTGGAGCGGTGCACTCCCAAAATGTTTTTTCAATAAGCAAAATGGACCAGTTCCTTTATGTGAGGCAATCCTTTATTATAAACGTCCTCAGACAATCAAGCTCCAGCCAACGCGCTTCGTTCAATAAGAATTGAACTTCATCAGGGCATAATATAGTAAACCTGGGCAATGCACTACGCTACGCTCGCGTAGTTTGCGCTACTTCGCACAACGCGAATTGCACGTAGCACAGTGCAAACACGCGTAGTGCAGCGGTCATTTTTTGCTTGCTCGCGGTCCTCAACGTCAAGTTGGCGACCGCGAGCAAGCAAAATGACATCCCGGCGAGACTTTTTCCTCGTTCGCGATCAGCAACATCAAGTTGCCGATCGCGAGCGTGGAAAATAAACCTCCTGGCGAGATTCTCAACGCGGGGAGGTCAGGTTTCTCATTGCGAGTGGTCGCGTATGCTCGCAATGAGAAACTACCAGTCCGCGTTGAGAAAGCTGCCGCTCGAGTAAAAATCTACTCGAGCGGCAGTAGAAGACAGCTCACACTGTGCAAGATGCCGTTTTCAATGATTGCACAGTGCGGACAAGCATCCGGCACTGTGCAATCATTGCGAACAGTGCACTACGCAGTTCGCGTAGTGCTACGCGTAGCTCGCGTAGTGCGAACTGCACTTTGCGTAGCTTCGCGTAGCGCTACTTCGCGAACTACGCCCAGGCTTATAATATAGTGGAGTAATAGTGGTGATCCAATATCTTGAAATCCACAAGCAAATTGTGAAGACAGAGCGTGCTCTGTGTTGGTGATCAGTGGTGACCTCGACAAAGAAGCGGGTCAATGAAAGTACCATGTACTGTATACTGTGCTGGCCTCCTTGATAAGGGCCTGGTTTATATACCAAACTATTGACTGCACCATCACAGCCTGGCAGGCTATAGGGCACGTGGCAGCGAAACTTCCACTATAAGCCCCCTTGCTCCCCCTAGCACATCATGCTGCTCTATCAGTCACGCAGGAAGTGGGAGCCATGCGCTCGCTTAGACATGCATTTATAGATACAATGCAAGATCTGTTGCCGAATGGTAAATTTATTACAGCAGCAGAGTTACAATACATACGAAATAAGACACCACTGTTCATGTTCACATACTATAGACTCCGGTCGGCCGTGCAGGCTCTCTACCACACCTTCCCAGATGAACCGCCGACATTACAATCACTGCAGACACTACTAGCGAGCTCCACGCTTCACAAATTGGTCACTAAGTGATACGGTGCCGTCAGAGATGAAAGCCTCCCAGCCACTGACAGAAGCCTAGCTCGTTGGAATGAGAAGGTCCAGCCCCAGCTTACACAGAAAGAACAGGAGTACAGCTGCCAGCTTACAGATGCCCTGACACCGAATGGCAACCTTCGTATTATTCACTTCAAATACTTACATCAAGTTTATCACACACCAGTCAGGTTGCATAAATATGGCATTAGGGAGTCTGATGCATGTAGGAGATGTGGGATGACGGGGGCAGACTTCATGCACTTGGCATGGGAATGTAGGCGAGTGCACGATTGCTGGGTGGAGGTGGTCCTCCGTCTGTGCCTCATGACTGACGCTACTCTACAATAAAACCCACAAGTATGCCTACTTTGCGTAACACCCCATCTTAAGGGTACAATTGGTAAACTCACGAAAATCGCATTGCTTCTAGCAAAAAGGAGGGTGGCGATGACTTGGGAGTGATGGGCAGCCCCGCTGCCTGAGCAATGGATAAAGGACCTAGTGTACTGTAAAGAAAATCTGGAACTCTATGCTGAGGAACTTCCATTGCTGTCAAGGCCCAAGGACATTTGGGAACCGCTTTTGGACTATTTGAGAACGAGGGATCAGGTGTCGACAGATGGGGGAGACGATTGAGCACCAATCCATGTAGACTAATTGCACTGTGTAACTGTAATGGTTATCGTGTCGGATGTTGGGGGGCAAATGGGAAATGTAATCTCAGCAGGCCATGTGTTGTTCTGTGGTTGTTGTTTTGGTAAATGCAGAATAAAAAAAAAAAAAAAAAGGATAGCAACTCTGGCTTCCCCAATATATGCATTTTCGCCAAAGTTAGTTGGAGCAGAGGTCAAATAGTAAATCTTCCCCTGAATGGTTCGTCTTTCCCTAGTGTTTGTTAGAGTTTGAATAGTACATGCATCTCCCACAAGTAATATTTATTTTTATATATGTTTATATAATTTTAGTGTGTGATTAAGTGTTATATATTAGTGTATCTTAATATAGTGTTTTTGTTGTTTTACATTTAGTTTTTTTAAGGCATTTATTATTTTGTAAAGAAATGTAACATTTATTCAGCTTTTGTTACTTCAGAGGATATGTTTACATATATATGTTATTTTCTAAAAGATATTTAGTATTTTTAAAAGAATATTTTATTTATTTAACATTGAAACAAAATCATTTAACATTTTCAGAATGTATCTGTTTTAAGTGAAAATCTTTGTAATGTAAAAGTTACTTTTTATTAGTTGTATATTAACTATGTAAAACATATTTTTAAATTACTATTTATTAAAACAATTTACATTACATAAATTTCACATTTGTAAATTATATTATCATTATATTGTACACTATTTTGTTTTTCAATAATTTTGTAAATTTTTATGTTAATTTCAAAAGACAATATTATTATTGTAATCTATATTTTGGTAGTGTATATTGTTAAATGTTTGATATTTTGTAGGACTATGTGTTATAATCTACATTTATGTTATTTTAATTAAAAGGATAGGGTTAACAGTATTAAGATTTGTATTTTGACCTCTATACTATTGTGCTTGATAATCAGAACTACAACGATCCAGGATTATTGAAACTGTGTGGCTGTTCCCAGCCAATTTATGTAAGAATAAACTTAAACATGTAAATTACTTATAAGTGTAAGTTACCTTTGTGAATAGCCTGGTAATGTTTCTGTAGACATAAATGCTATCAGCAATTTATTAAACCTTGAAAACTGTTCGAAAGAATGCATCGCCATTGTTTTGCTTAATGAAATGTACCTGTTAAATACCTCACCTGACTTAGAATTTTAAGTCAATGATGTGCATGATACTTATGGGGCTGAAAATGGTGCTGCAATGCTGTGTGATTAAGGCTATAGGAACTGGTCGAAACATGTTATGGCAGACTAAGCGAGCACAAAAGGCAATAAAAGATTATGAACACAATTTAAAGGTGTCTGCAGCTGATCTTCATGGGGAAGAAACAGATTTTGGAATATATATATATATATATATATATATATATATATATATATATATATATATATATATATATTTCTCGAAGTACCAAGAACAACATTCAGACACTCCTTGGATCTGCAATTTAATTTTATTTCAAAACCGTCTCCCCTGACTTATTTTGACCATAGCCTTTTTCACAGGTCAGCTATCTGCAAAGGGTTGGGTTCAGTATTGAGCAAAGGCTACGCAAACTAGGGACTTAACACCTATGGCAGCTTCAGGGTCTGTAAGAGGTGGACTCTCTGGGGACTGGGGTGCGTGGCTAACCGCCGTACATGGCAGCTGCGTGATCGCTGAGCTCCTGGCCGGGGTCCCTATCAGCACCTAATCTTCAGCGTCGGACGGCACCCGTTTCCCCACAAAGTGCTAGGGGGAATGGTAGGGGCGCTGAAGACGTGCCATCGGTGCTGGGGTTCGCGATTCTCCCGGGAGGACCCGGCACGACGGAGATACACAGCAACTCTACACAGGGCAAGATGGCGGCTCCTGTCTTCCTCCGAGCTAACCGCAGTGCCCTGAGGTTGTTCCTGGCGATTCCTCGCTGGGGAGAAGGGGAGTGTCTCCCAATTGGCCATACTGTGAGCCCAGCGGAGGGGCGACCTGGACCACACGGTGAGCTGTGTTTCGATAGACCGCGGTGCCACGTGCGTCTACCCGTGGAATGCTACAAGGAGGTGCGAACCTTGGATTTGTGTTGCGTGTGGCTGGTAGTGCTCCGGATCGACGGTCTGGCCCTGTGGCATTGGTGACGGCGAAGACCAACCCGCGACCCCTTTGGAGAGCCCCGCCCCCTCGCTGATCCTGCCTGCAGAGGTACAGAACATACATTAGCGGCGGCTGGGGACTTATGAGCACTGCCAATATGGGGAGCACGCTGTGACATGCGGCAGGCGGGCCCCTTATACAGTGAGACTAAGATCACGCCGGCCCCAGGGTAACAGGCAATCGATAGAGAGTTGGTCTGGCCAGCAGATTTTGATATGCGCTGCGGCAGCTGTGAGACACAGACTTGATCGCAACACACACGCTTAGGCTTCATGGTACCGCAGCCTCTCCCGGTTGGACAAGTGGCAGGTACGGCCTTATCTGGGTATCAAACAGGAGGAGTATCACCACGGAGCGACAGCTGGGGCCTAAACCGACTTGTAGGTGAGCAACAAGATGGACAGCGTACGGCATTGCGTTTGCTTTGGCCTGGAGTAAACGGGGGTGCCTGCCCTTCCTTGCTATTTCAAAAGTACGTATTACCTCGACCAAGGCCCCTGCGATAATGGCTGTTCAGTGATTTGCCCTCCAGCTGGTACCATTTTAAAAGTGCGTGTTACCTCGACCAAGGCCCCTGCGATGATGGCTGCTCAGTGATTTGCCCTCCAGCTGGTACTCCGCCAGAAATCTCCTGGCATACTTGGCACATGTGGATTGCAGCAGACGGTGGTCTGGTGTACACAGCAAGGCACCCCTGGCACTAGATTATGGTGGTCTAACCCTATACTTGCCCGGGTCTACTATCACTTGCCCTGGTTGGCGACCTACAACAGTGTGTCTGGCGCTCCCGAAGGGCCCTTACATTGGGACAGTTAGACTTATAACGCCTGCTCCAGGGGGTTCGGAGAGCTTGTTGCTCAAGAGGGACTAATTATGTTTGTGAACTTGACGTTCATAATCCTCTCACTGACCCCGCTACACCTCTTGTGACGAGATGGGGCGGACGAAGGGCAAGAATCAGGACATGGAGGACTCTAACCCTGCCTCAACCGCTATTTCTACGGAGATGGTACCGCCCACGGCAGGGGAAGCCCACCCGGACAAGCTGGATTTAATTCTGCAGGAAATTCGCCAATCCCGGGCGCTGATGGAACAACAAACGGGGGCTCTGATGACGGATATCGCTATCATTCGTGATGATCACAAGAAATTAGCCGACAAGGTTTCTGCCAACAGGGCGGCAGTACAAGATCTACTCCCAAAGCAGAAAGAACACTAAACTGAATTGTAACGGATGCAACACCAGATAGTGCAGCTTTAGGAGAGGGTAGAAGATGCAGAGGGCAGATCACGTCGCAATAATGTACGCATTTTTGGCTTGTCGGAGAACGTGTAAGGCCAAAATGCTACGCTCTATATAGAAACTTGGCTCAAATCTCTTATACCACTGGGACGCCTGTCTTAACACCTTCTGTATTGAAAGAGCTCACAGGGTTCCTGCACGTCGTTGAGTGCCGGGTATGCCACCCCGCCCTGTGGTAGCTCGGGTGCTTAACTATAGGGACCGTGATGAGATACTACAGACTGCAAGAGAGAAAGCTCCAATACTAAAAGACAATGTACGTATCTCCCTGTTTCCTGACTATACTCTCCATGTACAAAAGCAGAGAGCGCAATATCAGGGGGTTAAACGACACTTACAGGCCATTAATGTTAAGTATGCACTCTTGTATCCGGCGAAACTTAAAATACTACATGACCAAAAAAGTATTTTCTTCGAAACCCTGACGGAAGCAAGGGAGTGGATTGAACACACCTTCCCTGATTTGCCTATCAATTCATCTCACCGACAATCAGGAGAGACCCAACCCACAAGGCGACAATCGCAGCGTTGACGTACTAAACCTAAGCGATATGAGGAAGATACTTCTCCAACGCCAGCACAAGTCCTAGAGGAACAAAGGAGGGCTATCATCTCCGCTGCCACCTTCAGAGACACAAGGACAATCACAGACGACAAATCCTCCACGGGAGATGCGGGACAGTCCGAGCCGGAGCGTAGCCCACCCCTATTTTCGTCATTGTCATCGCATACGGAGAATACGCTCCTCAACTAACAGTTCCGCAGAATGATTCCCTGGAACTGTGCCGATTCTACATGCTGGGGTGGTCTTCCATCGCTGCAATTTGTAAGTGAATGTGATGCCACTAGGTGGGATGATACGAGGTTCCCCTTCTGAGAAGGTAGGACAATTACTTGAACAACATATGCTTCCCACTTGTGACAGACTCATGTATGAGTATTCCCCCCATATGGAGGCGGGTGCCAGTGCTGTGCTTTATGTCTATTCTTATTGTGACTGTAATACTACTGTGTGGTGCCTTGTGGGGGCCCCGGGTAGGCGGTATCCCCTCCCTATCTGGCTTAGGCGAGACAATTACCGCGGAGTACTAAGTACTTTTTAGCCATGACCCCCATTGCAGTAGCAAATGTTCAATTTCTCTATTTCTTTGTGTGCTGTTATTTTAGTTTGGTTGAACCTAGTTCCATAGTTAGACCGTGTATTGGGGTGTTCAAACAGGGGGCTGGCGGGCCGTTTCTCCCAGCAGTTGTCCTTTTTCTTTTTTGGCCTACTTTGATGTACACTAATGGCTAATTCGAGTAAGATACAATCATACACTTGCATCACATGGAACATCAGGGGGATGGGTTCACCCCATAAACGTCATAGAGTACACGCCCAATTGATCCGGCGAAAGGCACAGGTAGTTTTCTTGCAAGAGAGGCATCTAACTGCTCAGGAAGCCACTAAACTACACCATAAATGGAGAGGGCAAATGTATTACACAACTTATTCTGCTTTTGCCCGGCGGACCGCTATCTGGTTGAGATCCGGGGTCCCGTTCGAGGTGTAGGACCAATGTATAGATAAAGAGGGCAGATTTGTCTTAATCCGGGGCAGTCTAGATGGGAGTCTAATATTACTGGGTAGTCTGTATGCACCTAATTCCGATCATGAAGCATTCTATGCCCAAGTTAATACTGCACTGGCCGACTGGTCTGAGGTCGAATGGGTACTCGGAGGCGACTTGAATGCAGTGGCGGACGTAGCCATGGATAGATCCCACCCTCCTCTGGCTGGGGCGCAGACACTACGCCACTCGAAAACATTACTTAATTGTGCACAGCGGTGGAACCTGGCAGATATATGGCGCAAGCATAACGAGGGTATGAGAGAGTACTCATTTTACTCGGCCACCCATGACCTTCACACACGGATTGACTATATCTTATGTAGCTTATCGCTTGTTACCCAGACTACCCGAGCCGCCTTTGTGGGCAAAACAATATCTGACCATAGTGCATTAGAGATTACACTTTCCTGGGGCCGCGTCCCCACACCAGTACCCACATGGTGCTTAAACCCCAGTCACTTAGAGGACGGAGTCTATCATGCAACACTCAAATCCGCCATAACCCATTATTTTACTGACAACGCGGGCACATCCTCCTCGACGGGACTGGAATGGGAAGCATTTAAAGTGGTAATACGAGGTACAGCCATTAGCACCTCCACTGGAGCTCGGCAACAGATCCATCGAGACTTGCAAGACACTGAAGATACCCTAGTTTCAAGTGTGTGTAGTTTATCTCGAGACCCCTCGGCTAAACCAGACCTCCAGGAAGCACGTATTCAATATGCGGAATTGTTGGAGCAATTACGTATAATTGATCACCGTACATATCTGCATAAAACACACGCAGAATCAGATAGACCAGGAACCCTGCTAGCGGGGATCCTGAGGAATGCCATTCCCCCCACTCCTACCACTGCGATTTGGTCATCCCGACATATTAAAGCCGTTACACAAACGGACATTAATGTAGCTTTTTATGAATATTATAAGCATTGTACACCGCCCCACCACAGATAGCTCACTCAGAAATCGCCGTATTCCTGGACTCAGAACTGCCGCAGGTATCTGACGAGAACAAGAAAATGTTAGCTGATCCTATAACACTAACAGAGATAAAAGCAGCAATCTGGGACCTCCCTAGGAACAAAACTCCAGGGTTAGATGGCTTACCTGTGGAATTTATGCAACTTATATACAACAACTGGCTCCACAACTTCATAAATTTTACACGGAGGCTTTCAAGACGGGCACACTTCCCCCCTCCATGACACAAGCATTAATAACTTCGCTTCCTAAACCTGGGAGGGATCACTCTCTGTTAGCTTCATATCGCCCTCTCTCGCTGCTGAATACGGAGTTTAAGATTTTGAGCAAAATTCTGGCTAACAGCCTACAACCCTTAATACCAAGACTGGTACATATTGACCAATGTGGCTTTGTCCCCGGGCGCAGTACATCCTTGAATATGTGCAAACTATGCAGCATTATGTTTTCCTGTACTGAGGAGACCTCCGAAGCAGGATGCATAGCGTTGGATCTCACTCAAGCATTTGACACATTGAGTTGGGATTATAAGTTGTCTGCACTATCGAAATTCGGGATCCAACAGGATTATACTCGCTGGATCTAATTATTATATCATCTTCCCACAGCAAGGGTGCGTACAGGAGCACACATTTCGGAACCATATCAAATACAACGAGGCACTAGACAGGGCTGCCCCCTCTCGCCCATTCTATTCGCCCTAGCCCTCGAACCATTGGCTCATAAGCTCTGAGCATCCTCTAGGGAATGGGGGATAGACATTAATAATACCCATCATGCCCTGTCTCTTTATGCAGACGATATTATTTTATATTCCAGGAACTTGCGGAATAATTTAATCCCTGTAGCAGGCTTGTTCACTCAATTCGAACGCATAGCTGGTTCAGCAATTAACTATGAAAAGTCTCAAGCCTTCCCCTTTGGCTCTAATACAGTTAACCAGACTATACCATTTGGACACCACGCGATAACCATTGCTCATAACACCTTTAAATATTTAGGGATACAGGTGTATAGAACTAAAACGGATTTGATCGAACACAACCTGCATAAAGCTATCTGGTCCCGAAGGGCACAAATTGCGTTTTGGACTTCACTCCCTTTATCGGTAGCGGGACGGTTGGCAATCTCCAAAATGGTCATGCTCCAGCGACTTTTGTATTTTGTTAATCTCCCAGTGGTTATCCCTAGAGCTGTATTCACAACCCTAAACACACTCCTGATCTCCTTAATCTGGGGCTCAGGCCGAAGGCGCCTGAGCCTAGCAAAGCTACTACTTCCATCTGATGCTGGGGGAATGGGAGCCCCTGATTTCTATGCATACTGCTTAGCTTCCCAGCTACAATGGCTCTCATACTGGATAGCTGGTCGTAACTTATAGGAAATAGCATATTCAGAACGAATGCTAGCTCAGGGTACATTACACAGACTGCTCTCTCCGAGCGGCACACTACCTCACACAACTGGAACCCTTCTTAGAACGGCCATTACCTACTGGAAACAGACATTGAAATACACAACTACTCTCCCCGCATATGCGTCGAATATTCCCTTACTAGGCATTCAAACTACTTCAGGAGCACTTACCACTCGTAGGTTGGACCCATGGACGCAGGCTGGAGTGACAACAATAGGGGACCAATTTGGCGATAAAACGCTACTCACACATACTGATTTGATAAACGAGAGGGGTGTCACAGATTCACTGTTTATGACCTATGCGAGCCTGACACGCTATGTCAAAAAATATTGGGCACCTCATGGTGCAGAACCTGATACCCATGAACTGGTTCATCTAATGTACCTTATGGGGACTGGAAGCCACTTAACGAGATGGTTCTACCGGGGCATACGTGCTCACCGTCCTAACCCCCTCGACGCAACACATACCAAATGGGAACAGGATATCGATAGGCCACTGTCTGACAAGGAGTGGGCAACAGTGTAAGAATACCCAAAACAAACCTCCCGTAACTCCCGTTTTAAGTTCATTCAATACATGATCACACAAAGAGCGTACTTGACCCCCCATCGACTGCATGCCATTTTCCCTACTCTCCTACCACATTGTCCTAGATGCCCTGAGCAAGACGCTAATTTGTTACATATGCTATGGGACTGTCCTGCCTTGAAAGCATATTGGGGGGGAATAATCACTATCTTACAGGCGGTAGTGGGGAACATGGGATGGCATAAAGTAGAAGCAAGTATACTAGGTCTATACAAAAGACGTAAAGAACTTAAAGTACAAACCAGGTTTGCAGATTTAGCTTTACTCCTTGCTAAACGTGGTATCACAAAGAGGTGGAAATCTCCAAGGTCCCCCACAATACTTAGTTGGAAAGATGAAGTAGAAAGGTGGGGTTTGGCAGAGAGTGTGGCGGTCCGCAGGGAGGAGAAAAGAGGCCTAAGGAAGGAACCTATTGCTATGAGCTGGGATCAACTGTTGGAAACTTTCAAAGCATTCGATACTCTGAAGTTATAGACGTTACACATATAATTTATGTATATGTGTATTTCCGTTACTTGCCTTGACTCGAACCTGATCAGGGTGCTTACTCTGGACACTAGGCAACTGTTAACTGAACTGGAAACGATGTAGGGAGGTAGTGGCTCGTCAGCAGGGGTGGGGAGTTAATAAAACATATGTTACTGTCAATTTATTTACCCAGGTACTAAGGTAATTGCTACACAACAAGACATGAAGAAATGATCCGTTAAAAAGACGACTGCTCAACTGAATACCTGTATAGGTGGGACCACGTTTGTATTACATGGATGCGTAATGTTATGTCTTTTTTTGAGCGCTGTTATCATACTACATACGTGTACGGTTATGTTATGATGAAAATAACATTTTGTCATCTTTTCTACCTGTATTGTAACTGTGAAAATGAATAAAGTTTGTTTAAAAAAAAAAAAAAAGACTCTGGGGACAGGTTCTGCACATGGCAAAGACTGTCTGCAGCAGAAACTTGCTCACCCGCATCAAGTTATTACCCAAAGCACTTCAGCTATTTCTGAAGAGTTCAGTACGGGGCAAAAGCTGCATGTAGTAAGAGTTTCACCATATAATGGGACTTTTGTGTCTAGAGGTAGTGGACTGTCCATGAAGAGTTGTGTACCAGGTTAAGTCTGTGTGTAATAGGGGCTTGGCCATCTAAGGGGCCTTGGGTGTCTAGAAGGAGTGGTGTCCCCATGAAGGGGTTGTGCACAGGGTGAACAGAATGAGCAGCAGGTACTTGCCCAACCCGGTGAGGTTGGTTGCTCATAAGATGTCGGCTACCCATGAAGAGTTCAATGCAGGGCAAAGGCTATGCATAATAGGAGCTTGGCTCATAACAGGCTTGAGTGTCTGAAGGGTGTGAGTCTCAGTGAGGTGTTAGGCACAGTGTGAACACCGTGTGCAGCAACTACTTGCCCACCTGTGTGTGGTTAATTTCCCATAAGAGATCAACTATCCATGAACAGTTCAGTACAGAGCAAGTGGTGTGTGTAGTAGGGGCTTTGCCACATAACAGGGCTTGGGACTCTGGAGCGACTGGGCTCTCTCTTAAGAGTTGTGTACAGGGGTAAGACCATGAGCAGCAGGTACTTGCCCACCCATGTGTGCTTTTTTTCCTATGAGAGGACAGCTATCCAAGAAGCGTTTAGTACTAGTCAAAATCTGTGCATAGGAGGGGCTTACCTAATGGGGTTTGGGGGCCTGGAGGGAGTGGGCTGTCCATGAACAGTTGTGCACAGGGTGGAGGCTGTGCGTATTACAGGTTTGGCCACCCAAGGGGCCTTGGATGTCTAGAGAGAGTGGACTCTCCATGAAGGGGTTGCACACAGGGCATAACTTGTATGGAACAGATACTTGCCCACCCATATGTGGTTGGTTCCCTGTGAGAGGTTAGCTGTCCTTTAAGGGTTCAATAAAGGGTGAATGTTGTCTGTGTAGCAGGGATTTGGCCACCTAAGGGGGCTTGGGTATCTAAAGGGAGTGTGCTCTCTCTGAAGAATTGTACACAGGGCGAAGAACGAATGCAGCAGGTATTTGCCCACCCATGTGTGGTTGGTTCCCCACGGTTCACTGACAAAATATCAAAGTATAAAATATAGATGTTAAAAATATTGATTAAAAAATATAGAATGCAAAAATATCGACTCCTATACTTAAACAGGTAAGTACAAAAATATCGGGGGAAAATGTCGATGTAAAAAATATAGTTGTACAAAATATCGATTTTTATATATATATATATATATAAAATAAAATAGTAAATATTAAATATAAAATAAATTTAACCAAAATAAAGTAGATTTAATATACATTTTAACAAATATAACAAATAAATTAATTTAAAAAAGTTACACATACATAATTATTTAAATATATATATTTACTTTAAAACAATTAATAAACTTAATTTTAATTTATTGTATACTTTTAAACTATATAAAAATTTACAAATATATATATATATATATATATATATATATATATATAATATACAAATAACATAAAATCCAATTTAAAAAAAACATTCTATTATAAATTAAAACATTAAACTATTTAAACTTAAATATCCCACTCCAGTCAGTGCAACAGTAGGGAAACTGTTGGATAGCGGAGGGGTAAAAATTACTATTCCCACTGCAGTCAGTTTAACAGTAGGAAAAGTGTTGGATAGCGGAGGGGTAAAAACTACTATTCCCACGCCAGTGAGTAGAACAGTAGGGAAAGTGTTGGATAGCGAAGGGGTAAAAATTACTATTCCCACTCCAGTGAGTGCAACAGTAGGGAAAGTGTTGGATAGCGGAGGGGTAAAAATTACTATTCCCACTCCAGTGAGTGCAACAGTAGGGAAAGTGTTGGATAGCGGAGGGGTAAAAATTACTATTCCCACTCCAGTAAGTGCAACAGTAGGGAAAGTGATGGATTGCGGAGGGGTAAAAATTACTATTCCCACTCCAATAAATGCAACAGTAGGGAAAGTGTTGGATAGCGGAGGGGTAAAAATTACTATTCCCACTCCAATAAATGCAACAGTAGGGAAAGTGTTGGATAGCGGAGGGGTAAAAATTACTATTCCCACTCCAGTGAGTGCAACAGTAGGGAAAGTGTTGGATAGCAGAGGGGTAAAAATGACTATTCTCACTCCAGTCAGTTCAAAATTAAAAACAAAAAAAATATGTTTAAAATTAAAATACAAATATATTTAATATTAAAAATGTAAACCAATATAATAATGTTAAATACATATGACAAATACCTACAAATATTATATGAAATAAAATAAAAAATAATTTCCAAACAAATAAATGTTTTTAATTAGAAATTATTTAGAAACAAAAACATTAATTATTACGTAAATGTTTTTTTTATTTCCTACCCTATAACACCACACAATTCACAGCCCACATCTAAATTTTAAAAAATGTACTTCCATAGTTAACATAATTAACAATTAAAGAAATATTAATTAAAAAACAAATTAAAACTCATAAAAATTAATTAACTTCCCACACTTTACCCCTCTAATCTCCACAAGCCACAGCTAAAATTAAACTGTAAAATAAATTAATTACACAATTAAAACTTATTTTAAATTACAAAACTAATAGTATTTAACAACTGATTATAAAGTAAGTAAAATTAATTTTTCTCCCCACCCTTTACCCCAATAAAAGTAAAACCCACACAAAAAAATATAAACAATTACCCTAATTAAATATTAATTAAATAATTAATATTAATCAACTAATTAATTAAGCATAAATTACTTCCCACACCTAAATTAATTACAAAATTTCCATATTTAATTTTCAATTAATTAATTAACAACTAATTATTAATTATACATAAATTACTTCCGACCCTTTACCTCTATAAACCCCACAACCCGCACCTAAAATTAATTACACAATTTCCATAATTAATTTACAATCAATTAATATGAATTAACTACTAATTAATAATTAATTAAACATAAATTACTTCCCACCCTTTACCCCTATAAGCTCGACATCCCGCACCTAAAATTAATTACACAATTTCCATAATTAATTTTCGATCAATTAATTATTATTAATTAACAACTAATCATTAATTAATCAAAATTAAATTACTTCCCACCCTTTACCCCTATAAACCTCACAACCCGCACCTACAAAAATTACACAATTACCATAATTAATTACCAATTAATTAATATTAATTAACCAATTAATAATTAATTACAAATAAATTACTTCCCACAATTAACACTATAAAATCTCAATTTAATAAATATTAATAAATAAAAAATAATCATTAATTTATTATAATTAAATTACTTCCCACCCTATTTCCTTATAAACCCACAACCCGCTACGGAACTAAAAAACGCAAAATTGAATTAAAATAAAATTGATAACTACTAAAAATGTAACACATATATTAAAAAACGTAAACAATACTTATACAAAAAACATACATCACATACATTTAAAATATAAACTAAAATACATAACACTAATAAAAAAAACAATATTTTAAACTATATTTTTGCAAACGATATTAATGACTTCTATATTTTTGAAAATTATATTTCTTACCTTAAATTCGATATTCTTGACCACGATATTCTTGCTGTCGATATTTCTGTGTCATGATATTTTCAACTCGATATTTGTGTAAGTCGACATTTGCAACTCGATATTCTGTCTGCATACCCTTCCCCACAAGAGTTTGGCTATCTGGGAAGGGTTTAGTAGAGTGCAAAAGATGTGGACAAACCCATACTGTGAACATCTTTTAGGTGGACAATCTATGAGGGCTTGGGTATCTAAAGGAATGTGCTCTTCAAAGAGGGGTTGTACGAAGGCAAACACTGGCACAGGCAGAAAACTCCCTTCGTGCCAGGAATTCTTTTTTGTTTTAGTTAAACAAACCTCCACTTTGAGTATATGTTTCACTAAAAAAATGTATGGCAAATGAGACCAAAAGAACATGGAGCCCCACACAGCTTACTTTTGTGATTTCAGTGCACGTACTGTACTGACAGTGTGATTTTCCACTGGGTAGTTTGGGATCTAATAATATCATGGTCAGTCCTCCACCAGGGCAGTGAAGGACAGGGCCACCTCCGACGTGAGGATTGGCAAACCTCTTGATGAGGACTCTTTCCTTGATTAGCCCTCAGAACCACTCAGTCATTTGGTGTTCATGTGATCTACTGATCCATTGAATACAAATCCACACTTTTATGAATTCCCATTCACAGTCACTATCACCATCACATATACCTATGCCGTGCATTTTAGTTTTGTAATAGCACCTTATCACAAAGGACACCCTTCACTTCACATGCCACGGATCCATCAATATCTAAGACAACACAATGACACTCATCATCTGGCCATTCCCTTTCTGATCTGTTGAGCACCCTTGACTTGTCTGACCACAATACTATTCATTGTACCAGCACTAAAGGTCTCAGAAAGAGGACAACCAAAACCAACCCAAACCACAACATCCACCACCAAGAATGTCCTGCTAGACACAATACAGTTTGTTCAATCTTACAACAACATTTAACAGCATCACACGCTTCATAACCCTCAGTTTCACTCTTCATTCAATTAGGAACCTCCATGCCAGTCTCCTGAAAAACAAAAAACAAACCCTTTGCACCCTGATTAAACCATGAACTCAACCTGAACCAACAAAATACATGCTGAGACACTGCAAATGTTAGACAGAAGTGGTAAACACTCAAGGTAACCTACAAAATATACAAACCTAACATTGCAACAGCCTTTGTTAGGTCAACTATTAGGAAAATCAAAGTAGTTTTAAGGATTTCAAGCCTTGCATTAACTTTTCCCTCTTTCATTCTACATTCAGTACACAAATCCACCAACATCAAGCATTATTTCCTAAACAAATTCAACCCAATCATGCAAAACATATGTACTGCAAGGTTGACAAATCATACATAGACATCGTTTCCTAGAGCTCCTCCTAACCCTATATCATCTAGTCCTAAACCAGCAAAATCAACTCCCCAATAACAATCACTCATAAATTACTCAGAAAAATGGCATTCACTCCTTCTTAGTCAACGAACCCAACACTCCAAAAGCCATTTTACATTTCCTGGCAATTATCAAAACTTACATCTACTGAGAACCACTTCCATGTTTCAAATAAACATGTCAGACCCACCATGTTCTCAAGAATCATCACCTAAACGACTAACTAATGGTCTTTCTCACCTTAAAGTCACATTCCTGGGTGAAGTCGCCAAATTGATATCTATCTCGAAAAGCACATCACCTTTCACATCCTTCTCCAGTACCACCATTCTTCATTCTCTTATCACTATAGCACTGAGAAAGTGCCATCCAGGAGGTCAGTGATGCGTAAAAGTTTGAAATGCTTGGCTTCCCCATAGTCCTTGACCTGTTGGCGGCCATTATCGCCATTCACCATCGGCATCTAAACATGACTGGATTATTAATTACCATAACCAGCTAGGTCCTAAAATAGTCCACTGCCTTTTGCCCTGATGGATATAAATTGTGCCAAATGGATTCCTTCAGATCCAATCCCTCCCACTAATCTGTGATGTTTCCCAGGGTTTCATACTCAAACATGTTCCTAATACTCTACATGAAGTGGCATTTCCTACTATTTATGTCAGTAACACTCAAGTATATTACAAAGTGTTATTGGCTCATACAAATCCAACACCCCACATTTTACGAAGGCACCCTCCAAACCGATATGTCCACTGCATGCCTAAAACTGAATCAAACCACGACCATAGCCAATACACTTAAAACACAGTTCCAGCCTTGGAGTGATTACAAAACTTTGAAGTCTTCTTTCCCACCTCACCTCCTGTATCAAATGGTTTGGCCTCACAGAGACTCGCACTTGATGTTCAAGAGGACATTACTTTCTAAGCCCATATGCATAGTTTATAAAGTAGATACTGGCACAGTTTCACTCTACTATGCAGGCACTTGCCTTGTCCTGCCTAGATAGTTGCAATCACATACATACCAGCCTCCCAGACACAATTTTGGCTTGCATGCTACTGTTTCCTTGATTTCCAATTAGATGACATTCAGTTACATCATTGCTACTTTAGAACAACTTGATTGGTTCCCCTTTGTGGACGCTATAAAGTTCAAATTCTACTGTGGGTGCAGCAAAGGCATATTCCTCATGAAAAGGCAACTTTATGCTTACAAAAAGTGGATGGCAAAATCCACATGGGGAGAGACATTTGAATGAAATAGACGTAGGTGCTAGAGTAGTGGCTACAACTCAACGCGATAGACATGGATTTTGTGGCAGCTAATAACCGCTGTAATGTAATTCTGGTCTATGTCTTAGGGCATCATCTGTGACCCACACTTGGCACATGCTCTCCACCTTGGTCTATGGTGAGACACAAATTATATAGGAACAAAATGGTGGGATGCTTGAAGGCGCAATTTCCAGAGAAAAGGCCAGGGGGACATGTGGCACCCATTCAGCTGCATACTCAACCTCTAAGGAGACTGTTGTCGTCCTGTACTCATCTTACTCGCTTTAGCAAGACGTCCCCTTGCACATATTGATGCAAGAAGGATATTCTTCAAGGACAAGTTGCAACTGCTCAGAATGCATCAGGATGTGTCACTAGGCGGTAGGGCTATTGCTTTGTTAACTGATATATATATATATATATATATATACTTTGCCAGAAAAAAAATATTTTACTTTGAAGAATTTGCTTACCGCGTGGTCTGTGTAACCCACATCGTTTTTCAGACATGGTCTTCAAACATATATATGCAAATGCAGTACGTTTAGTGCAGCTGTGTTCAGTACGCCTGAACACATATGAATTCTTTCATGTCTAATGTCAAAAACTTGCGTTCGTGGAACTGCACAAAACTACTGTAAGAGATGTATGCAACATGAGAGTGTGGGCCCCTCTTGGTCAGTAGAGAGGGTGCCCAGAGTTTGGAGATGGAGGCTTGAACACCCAAAGTATCCTTCATTTGAGCCAAGGGTTTCCCTTCCACATTGCTGAGAACATTTATTATTAATGCCTACTTCTGCTCAGAGGCCTCCAGTCTCTACTGGCTTCTGAACAAATTGGAGAACACCTACATTTAATACAGCCTCTTCCATAATGGAGAGTCATGCTTCCACAAAGATGAAAACCAAGTCTTTTATGTATACAGGACCAAAAGAAAGGATAGTGATATATCTCATTAGTATTCGAATTCCCACGGAAGAGAATCGTGTGCAATGGATCACCCATAGAAGAGAGCCGCACCATCAAGAGCCTACACTTTTAACTTATCTTACCTTCGCATGGGATGAATCCATCACAAAATGTGTTCTAAATCTCAACAAAAAGTGGGAGAGACTGGTGTACTACTGCACTGCCGGCTTTACAAACATGTACCCAGCATCAAATCTGGCTAGTGGGTGACTTTCGCATCGGGAGGTTACTTTAAGACATCTTTCTATGTGCAGCCAGTCATGTAGGGACCCACGGAGTCTGCATTTGTGCATGTTCTTTCGTTAAAATGAGTGACATGTTAATGTTTCCTCAATATGAAGAAATGGCCAATAAATATGAAAGGACTCAGACGAAAATAAAAAACCCCTCGGTGTATTTCCTTTCAGAAAAATGAATGGGACCCATTAAGAAGCCATAGTCAGGTTCCCTTTCAAAGGTCTCTTAAATGAAAGGGAGTATCATGTGTCTGTTTTTCCGATAGTAATGAAAAGGCATATCGTTGTAGCAAGATTATGCTCAATTTCAGCCACCCCATCTCTGTAGTTCAATTACATAAATGAATTAGAACATTAAGAAGGATGGATTGGCTCCATTTCAGTTTCTTTTTTGTGAAAAGGTGCGACATAGTTTGTATTTCAAACACAGAAATTAATGGGTCCATAAAGCAGCAGAGGAGGAGACTCCATAACAAATATGTAATTTGTGGAAAAACTCTCACATCTCTCTATTTCTGTTATACAAATTATAGTCCACTTAACTATACAAACCAATACCAAAGGAAATAGCAAATACGTTCAATGAAGCATGCTAGACAGTATCAAACATTAAAGATGTAATTAAATCACTTTTGAATTTTTGAAAACCTTTTTTTTTTTTTTTTTAGCTTTTTTGTGGCTTTTAAGTTTTGGTTTCATGATATTTTTCTAACAAACTGACATTTAAAAATCGAACAGCTGTCCGACCTATTACTCAGTTCAGAATATGTACATATCAATTTTTAATAACAAATGTATTTTTATCTTCTTTTTAAAAAAATTGTTCTCAGTAGAGAACTAAATCAAATAAATAAACTTGACTTGATATTGCAAGTTATTTACAAAAGCAGTTGTCTGAAATGTTTAGTTTGTTTTTTCACTCTTTCGCCTCGACCCAGAAAATATATAGAATATTGAAAGACACCTCCCTCCCCTTACTATTTACAAAACAGATTTGCAAATTACCCAGTTGTGTGCATGCTGTGTTGCAGGATACTGGTTATCACTACAGGTTCACCCAGCTGATGGGAAGACCACAGACAAGACAGCTTTCCTTTGTGCTGAAGAGGAGTTTGCAGGTCCCTGCAAACATGCAGTGGACAATCAATCCTGGAAATTGCCTACCTGGGAACACTACTCGGTGCATCCAGTTTGTGGTTACCAAAAAAACATTGGTTAGCTGCACACCTAGGTTCTACAACACTTGCACCTCAGTAGGTTTAAGTAAACACCTCCTCTTCGATGCTGGCAGCATCTATCCTAGAAATGGAGGTATCTCATACATTTATATGTTCCAAGCTTTGTGGCGGTTACATACATGCCAGCATTTTAGAAAAGTGGGATATTTTGTAAAAAACGAATCAGAAGAATGTATTTCTCCCATTGAATTCTATTTAAGGAGAGGCAATTCCAGGCTGGAGACAGCCACAATAAATACATTTTTAGCTCCAAAAATTGAGAGTCTCTCGCCAGAACCGGGTCTGTTGGCATGTATGCGGTTATTCTGGAGTATTGTGCCCAGTTATATGGCCTGGTACTGCCTAAGTCCCCTTTTATTTTAAGACCCACGACCGCCCTTGGATGTGGACTCCCTCCCTCCTCCAAGGCAAGCATTTCAAACCACACTCTTTTGGATTAGGGGGAGTAACCCCCCGGCCGTATTTATTACATAATTAAAACATTACTTATTATTTACATTATGTACAATTACGCAGAAAGTCCAGATACATTGATAGATACACGATGTCACTTGGCTAACCTTAACATGTTTCTAGTACATAACCATTCCTACCGTAATCTAAACATGTATATACTTTACTTTCTGCGTGTCCCCGCTAGAGGTCAATGACTGGCAGCCCCAGATCCCGGTAAACTACAAAGACTGACTCCACCGGAGTAAGCTTGCGTAGGGGGTACAGCTTATCGGAGGGATATTTTCCTCCGGGCCCCCCCTACGCCCTGAGCCTTAACTCCATGACGGGGGCTGCAATTCTGCATACTTGCGCCCTGATGCGCATGCGAGGGTGGCCGACCAGCCTACTGGAAAGAGTGACTCCCCTGGCCCACGCACCCCTTCAGCCTACCGACCGGCTGTCACTGCCCCTGGAGTTCCATGGTGCTGGCCGCTAAGGACCGAAGACTATGCTTACCAATCATGACCTTACCGCCACAGGCCAGCATAGTTGCCCGACTATCTGGCCTCCCCCTCAGCTCACTAGGAGGTCATGCCCTGCGCCTTGCACCCTCCAACCATGCTAGGATGTCCTCCATGAATGCCTAATTCCCTTTAGACGAGAGGTGGACCCCATCCTGCAAAAAGAACTGATCGCCCCGGATGTAGCCATGTCCTATTGACTTCAGTTTAGGGGTCCTGAACAACTTCTCAAACTTCGTGTTGATCCGCTTTACCGCGTGATTCAACGCTTGCACTGACTCACCCCCTCTCCACTGGAACCTTGGGATCATGTGAGACCAGACTATCATGGCATCGGGGCACTTCTTTGCCAACCATCCCACCTCAGTGAGCAGTTCCTCACGAGCACCCTCCGCCCCAGGTGTACCAAGTCGTTACCCCCTAAATGCAGTATCCAGATTGCAGGTGGTCCCTTACTTTCTTTTAAAGCGCGGTTCACCAGCTCCCTGAATTGCCTAACGCGTAGTCCACCCTGTCCATGAAACACTATTTTTGCCCCCAACTGCCGCACCCTGGCCTCATGGGCCCTTGAAAAGAAAGTTTTTAAACGACGGACATATGAATGACCAATTAACCAGATTTCCTGTTGTACTTGGGCCATAACCTGTGCTGGCCGTTCCTGAACCGTTGACCGCGTCCCCCTGAGTGACAAGGTGACCGATGCAAGCTTCTTCCCTGAGTCACAGGATGAAGAAACTGCAAGTAACAACAAACAGAACCAACCGTCAGTGCATTTCCCCACTGCTGGCTAAAGCATATGCAGCCACACATAGCGCTTGTAACAGTTAGAGGACCACCTACCAATCCTCTCAACCTGCTCCTCTGTAAAACCCCTGGCCACTGCCTCCGTGGCAGCCCCAATCCTAAAGGAATGGGTCCCAAAGCTAGCTGAATCCAAGCCAGCGTTTCGCATGGCCAAACCCATGACCCTCTTGAACTGGAAGACAGTGAGGGGTGAACCGTCCACATGTACTAGAAGCGGCCCTGCTGTGACCCACGCCCGCTGTGCCATGAAGGCCTCCAGTCTGGCCACGGGGCAACATGTACCACCTACAGCCCTGTGAAGCACCATGCTCTCGCCCCTTCCTCCCTGATCAGTCTTGGACCTAGGTAAGGAGATCAGTACAGAGTCCCCCTTTATTTGTACATGTCCCACTTGCAGTCCTCCCTGCCAGTCCCTTTTGTTCTTTGTCACCAGCTCCCCTATCCTGAAAGCGCCATAAAATGCCAGGCAGAATGCTGCTTGGAACAAAGTAACCTCCCTTTCCGAGTTACAGACCCGCGGCAGAGCTTCCAGCAGTTTAGCTAGTGTTAGCAACCCTATGGGTCTTCTTTCATCAGGCTGTACCCCTTGCAAGCGCTGCCACCCCTTCAAAGTCTGGCGCACTATGAAATTTCTTGTTGGATCCCCTTTTCCCTTTGTCTTAGCAAAAAAGGAGATGGCTGTAATGTGACGCCTGGCCCCCACTACTGAGCGTCCCTCATGAACCTCAGGTAAGCGACCGCCGACCCTGGGTCGTGCCACTTTTGTTCCCAACTATCCGCCAAGAACTGACAAAATGACCAGAACGCCCCTTCGTAAGCTCTCCTGGTCCTGGGTGCTAGGCTAGCTGCCACGAGGTCCGATAACTGGGGGCACCAAGCTGCCAAAGCTGTTCTGGGAAAGGTGTTGGGTTCTCTGCTGCTTCTGGGAGGTGGGACCTGAATGCCTGCATCTTAAAACGAGATAAAGAATCCGCGGCATGATTTAATACTCCCGTCACGTGTTTGGCTCTAAAGAGTACATTCAATTTCATACACTGTAATGCAATCTCTTTTAATAATCGCAGGATCATTTTGCACTTTGCCGCTTGATTGTTAATACATTCCACCACCGCCATGTTATCTGACCAGAATATCACAGACTGATCTCTCAAATTTTTTGGCCAAACAGACAGTGCCACCAGGATGGGGAAGAGCTCAAGGAAGCTTATGTTACTTGTGAGTCCTGAGTCTATCCACCAGCCCGGCCAGCGCTGTGCTATCCAGTCAGACCCCAGAATAGCACCGAACCCCTCGTTACCCGCCGCGTCGGTCATCAACCCCAACTCGGGACTGGACCTGGGCGGTCTAGGCCACACCACCCTACCATTGAAATCGCGCAGAAATGCCTTCCAAATGAGCATATCCTGCTTGACCTCGCTGGATAGTCTGGTGTGATGGTGCTTCTCCTTGAGTCCTGACATAGCCTGTGCGATGGTGCGTGAGAAAGGACGTGCCATTGGAATTATGCGTAGTGCAAAATTCAACTGTCCCACCACTTGCTGCAACTGATGCAGAGTGACCTTTTCCCTAGTAAGGCAGTGCTGTAATGCTATCCCGAAATCAGTCACCTTCTCCGCCGGCAGCCTAGACACCCCCTGCACTGAATCCAACTCAATTCCTAGGAATTCGATCTTTGTGCTAGGGCCCAATGTCTTACCTGGTGCCAATGGCACGCCAAACTCATGCATGAGAGCGCAGAACCTCACTAATGCTGCCCTGCAATCCCCCGATCCTGGCGCCCCCAAGAAGAGGAAATCATTGAGGTAATGTAATACCCATTGGTGGCCTGTGTCCCGCCTGAAAACCCACTCCAAGAAAGAGCTAAACTTCTCAAAGTAAGCACAGGAGACTGAACAACCCATTGGCATATACTTGTCCACGTAATACTTCCCCTGAAATTGGAAACCCAGCAGGTGAAAATCTAGTGGGTGCACTGGCAGTAAGCGGAAAGCTGACTCAATGTCAGACTTCGCCAGCAACGCCCCTTGACCCAAACTTCTAAGCATGTCCACTGCCTGACCAAAGGATGCATATTTTACACTACACAATGTATCTGAAATCGCCTCGTTCAAAGAACTCCCCCTGGGTGCCGAAAGATTATGGATTAAGCGGAACTCGCCCTGCACCTTCTTGGGAACCACCCCCAGTGGTGAGCAGACAAAATCTTTCATTGGGACATTGTCAAATGGGCCTGCCACTCTGCCCAGCCTCACTTCCTTCTCAATTTTTGCTGCTGCTACACCCACGTTGCACCTGACTGAGATTTGGTTCCTGCAGTGTGCCACCCCCATGTAACCCGGCGCCGGGATCCTAAAGCCTTCTAAAACCCCTCCCTAATCGTCCTTGCGGTGTCCGGGCAATTGTACATGTTCAACCAAGGGATCATGGCGCTGATATTTATGGGGGATCTAGCCTTCGCAAGGGGCGCTTTCTCATTCCTGTTTTTTAACTCCTTTTTCCCTGGACTTTTTGAAGAACTTAGATTCGGGGTGTGATGTGTTACCACAGAAACCACAGTTGTGCTTGAACCTACATGTGCCTGCGGCTCTATTACAGGTTCGTCTATTGAAATCAAAACACACTCTTTTTTCCTGTGCCCCCCGCCTTTCCTGAGGTGCCCCCCGCATTCCCCGAGGGGCCTGCATGAAAGGGCTGGAACTTAACATTGTCCTGCGCCTGCCCCCGGAGGTTGTCAGATGGCCCCTGACCCAAGTGTTTCAGATGAATAAACATGTCTGTCTGACTACATCCCAAAGATGGATCCTGTGCCTTTGCCCTTCTAAATTCCTTATCGTATTCCTTCCACCCGTTGCCCCCCTGTGCGGCATGAGCGGCAGTGATCCTGTTCTGGTAACACGCCATCTCTGACCCTACCGCTGGAAAACGCTCGAGCATGATTGCCATGTAGATAGTAAAGCCCTGCACCCAATTAGCCAAATTTTTTTCCACCCTGTATTTTAAGATTATGTTCGCCCACTCCCTAGGGTGCTTCCACTCTTTGTTTTTCTTCGCCTCCTCCCTCTCTGCCTCATCTATTAGCAGAGAAAAAATGCTAACATATGCACCCTTCCAGATCTTTTCCTTTTTTTCCTGAGACAAATGCCGCCCCAACTGTTCTCTAGATGAGCGCAGTTCCCCCAAACCTAATGGTGGCAATGGTTTATTTATACCTGCTGGTGCTGCTGTGTCAGCCGCCTTTGGAGCTTCTGAATCCACTGGTGCGCATACTGGTACTGTACCTCCACCACCACCTACTGGCACTGCACCCAGGGGCGTAGCACCGCCCGCCGGTACTGCCGGCCCCACATTTGGCACAGCTTTCCCCAGCTGTGCCATTATTTGTTTGGCCTTTTCCATAGCATTGCCCCCGCTGCCTGATGCCCCCGCTGCGGGGGACCAATTTCCTACTGTCTCATGCCACGGGAGTACTGCCGCCAAATTGGCCACTATGTCTGGCTGGGCAGGCATGCCCCCCCCCCCTGTGCCCCCCAATGGAGGGACCGATGGAGCCTGTGGCTGGTCTCCTGCCGGCAACGTGGGTGTTGGCGTTGAAGGCTCCACATTGCCCTGCGGGCTTGGCGTGGGGACAGTAGGCTGGGGTATCTCCTCCCTAGGTGCCGGTCCTGCGGCATTCTTTTGCCCTTTCCCGCCAAACCTGGGCCTACTTCTTTTGGGTAAAGGCGGAAAAAAAGTCTTAGGAGGTACGATAGGTCGCCTGGGCCTCCCGGCCCCCCCATCTGGACCATCCACCTTCTCCTGCAACCGTGTCAATGCCTGCCCCATAACCTGTACTTGTTGCATCAGGGCCTCCAGCATAACATCTGTGCGGGAACGTTTCTCATTACGCTTCACCTTAGGGGCCATTGCGTTTAGACTAGCGCTACCGGGGATATTACAGATCACCCTTGCCCCCAGGTCTGAGACACTGCCCAAACCCTTACCTGGCAGTAGTAGCAGCCACCAGCCGGCCACAGCACCCACGCAACCAGAGCCACGCCCACCAGCTAATCTAGTGGGTCAGGTGAGACACTCAACCCGCGTGGCTCCCAGAAGCGGTGAAAATGCAGGCCTGCCGGTGCTGCCGTCAACGAAACCCCCGTGGGCCGTCCTGCCATGATGCCCTTGACAAAATTGAGCGTCCGCCTGCAGCGACGAGACCTGTTCTGCTCGTAACTCTCGAGATGCCCGTTAGTGCCTGGAAAAACAGAAGAAAAATTACCAGTACCTAGCAGCACCGGACCATGGTGTAGCGCGGCGCCTTATCGCTCTGTATTTGCCTCAAACGCGTAAAATAAGGGCTGTGCACGCGTTCACCCGACACCAGCTGATGTCCCCGTAAAGCTCCCAGCTGGTCAGACCACCCTCGTAGCCCGTCTGCGCCCTAGCAACCAGTTAACACAGAAATTCTTGGACGCGCTCCAGACGCGTTAAAATAGTGCGCGCGTTAACCTGGAAAACCTAGGCACCAATAAACAACAGAACCAGCACCAGCCGATGGTCCGCTCCAGACGCGTTACAAATAATGCGCGCGTTAACCTGGAAAACCTAGCAACTAGTAAACAACAGAAAATAATCAGTTAACACAGAAATTCTTGGACGCGCTCCAGACGCGTTAAAACAGTGCACGCGTTAACCTGGAAAACCTAGCAACTAGTAAACAACAAAAAATAATCAGCGCGCCCCAGACGCGTTAAAACTATGCGCGCGTTCACCCGGTAACCTCGCCACCAGTTTACAGCTGAAAAATACTCGGATGCGCCCCAGGCGCGGACACCCCCTTTGGACTGTGCGCGCGTTCACCTGGCCAACAGCAACAGCTGATGTCCCGAGCACTCCCGCTGCTCTCCCGCTCCGGTGAAAGACCACAATTCCTACGGCGCTTTTCCGGCGAACAAACCACAGTTCCCCCGCTCGGACTCTACCGAACAGCTTCTCTCCTGAAACGTCCCTGCTTCTCTCGTAACCTGCAACACAAAAGAGAAAAGCAAATTACGGGCCTCTGATGGCCCGGGTACGCCGTCTGGGGGAGCGAGAGAACAAGAGACTGTTCCCGCTCCCCTCGCCCCCTTTTAAGGGGGGGGCGCAGGGCAGACCAGTCAAAACCGGCCTGCCCCAATGTATTGGAATCGCGCTGAACCGGAAGCAGTAAAGTGCTTCCGGTTCGCGCCCCCACCGGGCAGCCAATTGGCCGCTCAGGGGAGGTGGGGCACCGCGTCATCAGTGCGCACGGCGACCGCCCCCACCTTCTCCGAGCCCCGGGGATCGGCTCGACCGCCATAATGGCGGGACGCGCGAGGTCCGCGCTAAGCCGTGCCCAGAAGCAACCTTCTGCTCTGCGGCTCTCGATGGCTGTCTTGTGTTGTTTACAGGCTCCTCATGTGGCTTCAGGAAATGAGACTCTGTGATGGCAAGCTAAAATAATACCACAGAACTCGTTTTTGAAGTAGTTATTCGAGGAAAGTAGTAAGTGGCTGGGCAGTATCTCTTCCTTGCCGTTATCTGTTGTAGGAGTCCTGCATCCTGCTTTCTCCACTGCTCTGCCTACGCCACACTCCCACACTCCTACACCACTCTCGCTTGCAACCCCCTCCTCTCCTATCAATGCTGCTGCGGATCTTCCCCCTGCATCCATCAATAATCATTCCAATCTCAACATCCCCATGGCACAAGATGCCCACACTTTCCCTTGCCTTGTCTTGCTTGGAGAAACTAGAGGATAGCAACTCCCTCCGCTTCTTCCACCGAGGACCAACTGGGGGCTATTTCGACACGTCTCTTACTCTAGATGACATCACTGAAGGTGGATGTGAAGCCCACTAATGCTCCGTTTTGTATCAAATTAAAGGTCATCTAAAAAAGAACTCAAGCACAGGAAAAGCCTACGGAACACAACCAACACAAAAGAAACATAAAACTAAAAGTAAAGAGCTCTAGGTCTAAGAAAAACTGCAAAACATACCCATGAGAAATGAACGCCCTCAAAATGAAGGCGAGAATTACAAATCTCTCACGGTACCTCGATTCTTGCCTATCTCTAAATATAGAGGGAGAGATTTAAGGAATTCGTTTTTCATAGAATCTTGCTTGTCATGTCTCCGATGCTTTGGGAACAATCTGGGTAGTCAAACTTCCACAAACATGCCAGGGAGATACTTAGGGGTGAGTCAGGCTTCGACAGGTTTGCCCAAGCCTACCAGAGGCTACACGCTTTTCTTTCCGTCTACTTTCTTTCTTTTTTATTTTATTATTTCGTCCTTTTCTTCACTTGCTCCTTACGTTTTTCTTCTCCATACCTGCCTGCCGCTAGGTTACAATTTGTTGAAAGCAATTTTCACTTCCAAAATCTGACTTCATGACCGCATCCCAAACTGCTTAAAGTGACATGAGTTGAAGGAGCAGATGTGACCTTTGGGACAACGTTGTCTAAAAATAACACTTCTCCTGCTGTCAACTAGTGTATTCAGACGCCCCACAATTACAACTTGTGCTGCTGCTCAGCAGACCTGACTGCTTAATGATCCAGTGACGCGCACGCGGGAAAGGCAATTACGGGCAAGTATCTGGACGGCGTGCTTCACTCTGGGTAAATCTATGTGCTATAAAATATATCTTTTTCCACTCGATTTCCTCCATAATCTAGTCCCTGACAATGAAGGCAGACTTCTTTCTATCCTGAAGCCAGCTGTGAACTGGGTCAGACTGGAAACCAAAATCAGCCCGGCAAGCATATTGAAACCTGGCCCACACTGCAGGAGGGCCGCTCCAGAATGGACCCCAGGGGGCATGGGGGGGGGGGCAGATGAATGCCAATCCTGCTCTGAAAGCAGCCCCCAGCCTGTAACCCACATGGATGGTGCCTGCGTGGCAGAATGGCCAGGTTGATCTCCTGTTTGCAGCCTTTTTGAACACGTCTGTGCCCATTTGCTTTGCCAAGCGAGACGTTGATAGATGATGCTAAAGGTCTCTGAGGGCAGTGACAGACACCCTGGACTGACAGGCCGAAAGGGGGCACTAATTCACTGAAGATTTTATTTCATTTATTAATTTGTGAAGCGCTCAGATATACAGAAAAGGCTTCATGACGCTGAAACAAAGGACGAGACTACATCGCAATTAGAAATGTCTTCTTTGGTTTAAGTAACGACATATAGATTAAAATCCAAGTGAAATTGGATACCAAGTTGCAATCAATGCAAATCCAACACATGTACGACCAGGGAAAACATGCAAAACATTGGAGTTAATAAATTCATTCGGTCGAATAAATATTATACAAAATATTATACACAAAGTTGTGGATAGTGTGGGCGCAGTACTCCATGAACAAGTGAAAAGAACACATTTGGAGAAAAACAGTTAAGCCTCGATGTTTCGAAGTGAGGAGCAAAATGAGTACCGGGGGGACAAAGTCTAAACAGCAAATAGTTTTGTTATAGATCATGTCTGGAGTTGATCCTAGGATTATCTTTTAGTCGATTATGTACAGTCAACGTTACAGTCCTACCAAAAGAATCCATGGTCGGCATCAGGGCTGAAGTGTATTCGATATGCACCTTAGAGCATCATGGGCAAACTGGTAAAAGCTCAAAAATGAAAAATTTGTCGTCCAGAAGTGTGACAGTGAAGGTCCTTTCGGGCAATAGGCTCATAAATAATAAACATGAAATTCGAAATATCAGCTGGTACAGGGACTGCTGCGCCAGTCACTTGCCAAACTGTGCAGAGAGGATTCCAAATATTGCCAGCGCTTGCGTGGATTCCTAATGGAACGGGCGCTTGTTTGAGGCCCATCCAATGTAACTGTAATCACTTGTGAGAGATAATGAATAAATAGAAAACTTCAACGTGACAGTGGGGTTTGAATTCAGTCATCGGTTCAACATTGTACTAATGTAGTTTCCTGAGAATCTGAGTGGTGTGGGTGAATTGTAAGCTGGTCATTACTGCTTTGAGTGCATCATTCTAAAAGTTATTAGAACATTGGAAAGTTGAGAGCTCCATTGAAGACAATGGAGTAGCTCCGGGCTTATAATGGCTGGTATAAGCTTGGAGATCCACCGTTCCAATTTTTGTCCTCATAGTCTTCCCTTTTTAATTTAGAACATTCTACCGTAAGTGGGTGGAATGTTCTAATAGCCTTATAGCCCTTCTGCCTCGGGCTATACCAGTTGATAAAGGCCCTCTCCCTCGTTATAGGCCCTTGCCTGAGGCTTGGGCCTATAACTCTGGTTCAGAGTTTTTTTTTTTTATACAAATGGTATAGCCCTCGGCAGCGGGCTATGAGGCTATATGAAAATGCTAATTTGAGTTAGCCCAGGTGTAGAAATGTAACTGATTTTTACCCCCAATGATTTTCCTTGCAATTGTGGCTATTTCTGGTTCATGTCAGAATCTTGCAGTTTCTCGTGCTTTCTGATGCCAGAAGCCAACATTCTGGCTCAGATGTTGGATGCTAGACACCATAAACAAGGCTGCTCACCTTCTGTGAGCAGCCTTTCTCTTTATGAGAGTGTAAATGAATTTTTGAGGAGGACATGCCCAGAAGTTATTTTGATTGAGAATTATCAAATTTCTCTATGGAAAATTGTGACTAATTAATTGACTCAAGCCATATCAGGATAAATATTTTTATATAAACAATTATATCCTGATTATTTAGCCTCACATACGCCTTTGAAGTGGAGAAAGGCTACAGCTGTCATAATGCATCAGTTTGTTTGAGTAAAGGATAGGAATGAAACCATGATACGATCAGAAGATCTAATATAATGTAGTAAAACTACCTATTTGGGCCACTCACACAATGTGCTCCTGAAGGAAGAAGCCTGTGGAGCTCAGAGTGTGAACTGTACAATCATTTGATAGTTGGGAAACGTATACTTTCTGTGTGACACTTTCCTGTTTTCTATTGATTTTTATGTTTTGCTTTCATGTTTTTCTGTACCCAGGGACAAGGAGACCTGCTGAAGAGCGCAAAGAATGAAGGCTTGGAGAACATGAAGCAGATTCAGCTGGCGTGCCTGTCCTGCGGCCTGAGCAAAGCTGGCACTGCCGATGGGAGGCAGAAGCGAGGCCTGGAGGCCATCGAGGAGAAGGAGGGTGGGGAAGAAAATGGCAGGTTGTGAGAGCAGGCAGTACCATCCCCTCCTCCAAACTGTGCCTCGAAATAGCAGACTAAGAATGGGCGGCCAGGGCCCTGCCCCACCCTGCCGGTCCCAGGATGGAGAGTGCAGGCAAAGGCTCTCAGTATGTTCTGGAAAAAGAGCGGTGTTTGGAAGTGGGGGACAGGGCTCTTGTCAGCCGCGCCCCCAGCCTTTGTGCACACCAGACTTGAAAAGGACAGCGCTGTCTAAGCTAGGCGGTCACACGATGCGTGCTTGGGAAAGAACATGGAATTATTTTTTATAAAAGAGTATAAAGATGGGGCAAACAAAATAAAGGTAGCTCTGCTCTGTGTGGAGTAAATATAGATCTACATTTTGTCAGTATTTTTAAGTCAGTCTATTTGTATAAGCAAAACACTTCTGCTACTAGCGTCTTTATAAAATTCCGCCTGTGTGGTTATGTGTAGGTAATCCTACAAAATGTTTTTTTCTGCAACATCAGCTGTCTATTAATTTATTATTTATCACCACCTTCGAAAAGTCATGTCTTAATAGAGAATGATAGCCTAGACTATTCAGGGGGATGTTATTGTTTCATGTTTGTCTTCTATGTTCATAGTTTGTTTTTTGGCTTTGAATATTGAAAATCTCCTAGATGCTTCAATGTTAGCTCAAAGTAAGGTTTTTCAACCTGCTTAATGCCCTAGAGACCCATATTTTATTTACACGTTGTTGAAACCAAAGGAATGGTTTAGTATTTTTTTTAAAAAAGGCAGGCTAAGAAAATTGCAGCCAAATCGAATGTCTGATCCTCCAAACTGTCTTAAGCAAGGACATGAAGACCCTGGATTGTAAAGGGGTATGCCCACCTTAAACAATTTCAAAACTGTCACTCCTGGCTTAAGACTGTATATAATGACTAGCTTTTCTGGTCCAAGACAGTTTTAAGATTGCGTGAAACCAGAGACAAAACCTTAGTGATTCTAGTCCATGTTTCACTGTCCTAAAACAGTTTTAAGATATGAAAATACTTTAGTAAATCTAGACTTGAAATCTGAACATATGGAATGAGTGCTTCAGAGTCCCACAAGAACATTCTACAATATTGTGATATATTATAAAAGCACTGGACAATGAAGTTCTGTGTTATGGTTCGAGGTAGAACAAAGTCTGAGTTTTCTTCTTTTAGCCTTTTTCCAAGGTTAGATGTTGCTGGAAATACTGCCAAATGATTTGTCTAATTATAAATCCTCCTCAAGTCCCTTTCATAATTATGAAGCGTCTTGTGCAGAAAAGACACAAAACTTCACTGCAGCATCCTGACAATTTTCAACAAAAATAAAATTTCTGTGATTTTACTTTATATTCGGGAAAACTTTGCTCAGAATTGCACTTGAATTGTCGACTCACTGACCACTAAATGTCACTAAATGTCAACTGAATTAGCACAGTGACCAAAATGAATGCGAACATAATCAGTCGAAAGCTATTACATTTAATTTTTTCTGCTCTAATGCAAACGCACTGTAAATATCCTGAAAACCTGGTTTAATTTTTATCATTTGATGGGTTGGCAAACCAAAACATAATCTGGATGCAGCCAAGAGGAACATTTAGATACATAATATGTAAGGGCTAGTACACTTTCCGTACACTATGCTAGGGACAGTTTGGTTAATGGGAAGATTAAAAGATCCCACAACAGTAGGGTGACCAGAATTTTAAAGCCAAAAACCGGGACATTTCACAAAAATAGAAGGACTACAATTTTACTTCGAGCTAGCACACAGAATGGCAGCGCTCCTCAGCAGACAATTACAGAAGAGGCAGTAAGAACATACATAAAATGCAATTTTTAAACCCAGTAGCTTGCCTGTTAATTAAATTGCTGTCTTGAAACAACTGCTAACTATCCCTGCTTTGTAAAACATAAAAAAGCACCTCTCGCTGTTTTCAGTCGACCCTCTTTAAAAACCGGGACATGAGCTACATTTCTTGAAATCTGCCGGGACAGCTGGTGAAAACCCGGGACCGTCCGGGCAAGTCCGGGACGCCTGGTCACCCTACACAACAAGCCAATTAATGCATCAGTGAAACCACTTGCAAAAGGTTTTTGCAAGAGAAGTACCCCCACAAACTTGCTTTGTGGGAAATTCAAGTTAAGTTTTGGAAAGGAGACAATCTTCGTAAATCTATGAAGGCCTCGGTGGCCTTTCCATCAGAAAATAATATGTATATTACACTATATCACCAGCTGTATTTAAGAAATACGAATAAATAGTTCTGGGATGAACCTAATGGAGAAAATTATCTTTCTGCCTGCAACGTTGACTATATATATATCTATATATATATATATATATATATATATATATATATATATATATATATATATATATATATATATATATATATATATCCAGCTCCTTACAAGGACCAGCACTCTCGTCAGGTAAATCCACCCTCTGGATTTATTGCGATAAAGTTATTTGAACAAACGCGTTTCGGCGGTAGCCTTCGTCAATGTCGACGTTACTATGGCAACATTTATCACATGTTTAATTCATAGCAATTAAAAACGGACAATCACATTGTAAACAAAATCGGGCGCCATTTTGGAACATGTCCAAATTCTATTCAATTCTATAGGCTGCCTATTAAATCACCATAGACATAATTACACACGTGATAAATGTTGCCTCTGTACCGTTTGCACCCGTTCGTGAGTGCGGAGACCACGGCAGAGACACGGAGCAGGAATATATATATAAATATATATATATATATATTCTCTTTTTGTGAAGGAATTACTTTGACTGTTCTAAACCTCTCACTTTGCTTACAATATAGGTAAAAAAATTAAACAAAGGCCATCAAAGAGCAGCTGCGGCCCATGCAGGTAAGAGCGGCGGGGCCGGGTTAGGGGGGGGATTCGACAGACGACCACGAGGGAAAATTAAATAAATAATTAATTTCCCCTCGTCGTCGTCTGTCAATCTCCCCCCACCCGACCCCACCTCTCTGACCTGCACGGGCCTCGGCTGTCAAAGAGAAGGGTGGACACCATCAAATGAGCACAGTCTCTGTAGGCAAAGATCAATGATAGCTCTCACACTTCTTAGGTTGGAGCATATACTGCATCCGTGTAAGCGGGGTCAGTGCAGTAACAAAGGCCCCCGCAGCCCCTACAGTGCAGGGGGGCCAAGCTCCCGGGGGCCTCCTCAGCACAGTACCCTGGCCTGAGCGCTCCCGAGTGAGTCCGGAGGGGGCCCCTCCCTGTACTTTGCAGGGGGGCCTCTCTCAAGTTTCCTTACGCCACTGAGCGGGAATGATGGTGACAGGCTAGGTCAGTACCCTCTAACTCTCTACAAGGACTCATGAGGAGAGTCGGGGCCTAATTTAAGAAGAGGTTTTCGTTGCTTGTTGATTCCACATACAGTACTGCTGCATAGATAGTAAATAGTAAAATCTGGGTCAAAAGTGTTGAATCAGTTTACTTGGCAAAAAAACTGTGGGTGAAAATGTTCCTACAGGAACTTTAAAATGGGATCCTTTGTCAGAGATCTCAGTGGCGGTGGTCCAGCTCTGCTTATTGTCATCAACAAACCTAAACAATAGGTCCCGGTTCCAAAAAGTGATGCTTCCCTGTGAACCATCCCTACCACCTTACCAGAAAATTGTGGTTTGGTCCTGCGAGCTTCTATTTTTTCTTCTATGAAAGCCTACCCTTCAAGCTCGGTCTTGCCCCCAGCTCTCCTCCGCTGCTTGATGTACCCGTTTTTCATTAAATCAATAGCTTAATCAGATGTTAATCGATGGCAGCTGGGTAGACGATGTCAAAGCTGATGACATTTATATTTGCAAAAAGTCCTCTGACAGTGGCAAAAATAATGCTCTGAGTTAATTCCAAAAATCTTTGGAAGAAGAACATGGAAAGGATTCTATCTAGCAAGGTGGAACAAGCTGTTTGCCTGAGCAGTAGGAGAGAGTTGTCAAGCCAGAGTGGTTGGGGTTCCTCTTGAATGCGCTCATCACTGAATTATTCTTCATCTGTGAGAGCCCCCAAAATATGTAGGGCAAAGCTGCCTCTACAGGCCATGTCTACACACAGACTTATGCATAATATAGCGAAGGCAGTGCTGTTTCACAAGCATCTTGTTATTTCAGATCACCATAAGTTGTACTGAAACATCAGGTTCAGGAGTGGGAACTATACTGCATTCTATGACTTGTGAGGCTCACAGCTCACGTATGTATTGTTCTGGAGTCAGAGCCCCTCTTAACTCTAAATGTTGACATATTCCCTGCTTAAATAACTCAGGCTGAAAATCTGTCTGCCATGTACAATGTGGAGAGCTCTTTTAGACCTTTGAGGCCGATTGCAATGCGGCAGGGTTCGGGAATAACAATGGGGTTACACGGATCAATGCTTTCACCTTCTGACTTGGAGCTATAGAAAATAAATTAAGTCCTCCAGCAGGGCAAACCATGAAGCTTAAGCTGAAGATGGCCCCTTGAGGCATGATACGCCATCATCAAGCTCCCATTGAAATGGTTAGTTCTGGCACCAAAAGGTCAGACCAGGAGGAAGCAGGATTCCAAAGCTGCTGATGGAGATTTTGCCACTTTGCCCCGTCCAAATTGATCTATTTAATTCTCAAAATCCACCAGTGAGGTGAGGCTGGAAGCTGTAGCCTTATTTGGAATGAAATCCAGTTCTGCCAATAGCATGAAATTAAAATAAATACAGCAAGAAAAATTGTAATTAACGTTATGTCATTATATTCAGCTGTACCCTTCCAAGAGGCCTTAGTCATTCTAATTTAGGAATCTATAAGCAAAGATGACGACAAACTAAAAAAGAAGAAACACGGCCAATGTGTATTTCCATTACTAGCTGTGTAGTAAGATGATCTACTATGACCATAAGTTATAATGCTTTCCACTGCATAATTGATATCTGTGATGTCCTTTGGAAACAAAGGAGGTGTTGGAGTGAATTTCCTCCAATGGATGAGACCACAATGAGGTGTTGTGTATTTATAGTCAGCGTGTGTAGGGTCTCTCCCTAGAGTTGTAATCTACAATAGTTCCAGAAGTTGGTGATCTAGAAATAGAAATTAGGTTGACATGGTTCAGTGGGTTACGGCTTTTATATTAGGCACACAAGTAAAGGTCACCTGAATGTTTCTTTCCGTCCTCTATAGAGGGAAAAACAAGAAAAAAACTAAAAGTGTGTTGCCTGACTGTGTTGGTGTTATGCTCACATTTTATCTCAAACATATTTTGATAAAGCTGGAATTAGATGTCAAGTGTACTGAACCGCATCTATTGGTGGGAGTGGGTCTGCCTGCTGGCCCATCCTCATGAATTACCCACCTTGCTCGGGGTCTGATCGAGGTGTTTTAAGAGGACTGACCACCTGAATTCTATCTATTGCTAATCACTTTACTGCTTTCATGCTAGGGACTACAGTCAGACTGAGGATGTGAGGACCTTTCTCTAGTTTGTTGTTAAGCTTTGGTATCCTAATACTATTTCATTCCAATTATCAACCAAGTTATCCCCTTTGTACACTTGAGCTTCCAACGGTGGCAATAGCAAGACGTCAAGGGGCCTTGTCAACTGTTTTTTTTCACTCATGGTCCAGGATAATGGTGCTATACAATCAATTAAATAATTTCTTTCATTCTAATTTATTTAGTGTTTGTTCAGTAAGACTCGAGGAATTGGTAAGTTACACAATTCTCTTTCATGTGTGTTCGACCACACCCCTACTTACATAGAACATAAGTCTTACAAGTATTCTTAGCTATGCTTCTTAGGCCACATCCATTTTACAGCCCCCGCCTTTTCATCCTACTCAATGTACTGACCTAACCACTGTTATTAATGATTGTAATTAGAAACATCTCACATTTATTTTGATGGGGCCTCATTCCAGTCTATCCATCTTACTAAATAGCTGTGGCATTAAAAATGTTTGAGTTAAGAATACACTGACATTTGTGTACTAATTATTCTCACAGCAAATGTGATCTTATAGTCCATTTTAAAGGACAGTCTAATATTAGCCACTGTTGTAGCTCATCCAGAAAGAACGGGCTTCTAGATGTTTTAGGAGAGAAGTCAACATTTGCTGTACCTGACAATCCCTTAGGTTATATGTGCTCTGATCCCGTCACCACTTATGGAGTGTAATCAGGCTAAAGAAGAAATCCCAACAACGGCATACTAAACAAACTGAAGGATTTACTTAAAATGAGTTAAATACTAAATATAAAATCATTTAAATCACATTTTTCTCTCATTATGTAAATCTAATAAATTGATTGCTGGCTTTTCATTCTATTTTTTGTCAGTTTGTAGCTTTGACTGTATTGGATTGTTAGTGAAAAAGACAATGTAAAATTCTGAGACCCATGCCTGATTCAAAGTGATTGCAACATGCTCAATATGTAGTAGGCGTGGCCATAATGCCACAATGGGTGGACTACGGTAACTTGTGATTTTGATTTTCAAATTAGCTACTCTATACCACATGATCTTAAGAACATTGCATTGTATACTAATGCTTCAGTTACTTAATAGTAGAAGTTATTGTATGCTGTGTGTAGGATACAATTGTTCCAATTCTGTATAATGTTTGGCAGTTTAACAGTTTTTTACGTAGTTAAGAGGAGTGGGCGCAATACCTGAAGAATCAAAATTCCACTTCGTATTGGTCCTGTTAATGTACCAATAGATAAAGAAAAGTAGTAATATTTAAGTAATATAATTTTTAGCTCATGTATTTGTACTGTTTTTAATCCTCTCCCTTAAAGGTTTGGTGACCTGTTGTTGTCATGTGTCACCTCCTAACAGAACTAAAAAAAAGATTATATTTATTTAAAAAATGCTTTTATTTTGAAAAGCTACCCTTTTACATGCATTAAGACAGACTCAAATTCAGCAGCTATTTTAAATGTAAACATATTTTACTAGCTGAAATTCTCTATTGTGTTAAGTTATTACTAATCTCAACTTATTTCAGTAACACCATCTTGTTCATTTTGCACATTACCAAATAAGTAAACAATATTAAGATGATGATGTGCGTGTTTGTGTTTTATTTGCATTCATTTCTCGTGTCTTAAGAAGTTAGCACATTCTCTGCTTAAGCCAATCTCTCGAGAGTGAGAATTACACAAAATCCACAATATGTGAAATGGTGAAGCATTTGCAGTTTTTTTAAACATTTGAACTGGTGGCACTATTTGGCACAATGAAAATAAAAAATGGTCTACATATAGCCTAATTATAATAAAAATGTTTACAAAGACTGTTCGGGAGCATGAGCATATTTTCATTTTTCTCCATCCTAATGCCATTCTGACTTCCCATGTAGCAGTCCGAGATGAGACAGTCCCAGACTGCTATCCAAGGTAACCTCATGGGAGCTTTACACAGTTCCTCTGTAGTAGAGGGGCAAGTTGCTTGGACGGTGCCTTTAGAGCCAATAGGTCATGACACAGTGACTGTTCCAAACATCCTTGTGCGAAATAAACTGTTCTGTAAAATATTGACATTCACAACCCAAATTATTAAGCACTAAAAAACAGAGCAATAAATCACAAAAAATCTATACTATTGTTATATACTAAGCTACACCGTTTGAAGAAAGCAGACCTCAGTTCGAGATTGTATTTCTATAGTCTGTAGCATCATCACACATATATTAAAATAAAAGGATGGACCAGACTCATAGTGAACTGCACCGTTATCGTGAACCACAGTAAGACTACCGACTTCCAATTCGTAACTTGACGTTTTGTCCCATCCAGACAGCCTTACGCCTTGAAAAAGTCCAGGCATACTTGCTGGGGGCAAAACATATGTTGATAACATGAGGCATGCTTTCCAAATAAAAAAGACCTCAATTGGACACCATAATGATAGGACATTTTACTTGCATATTCTGCAAGAAAAAAGGGGTATTAAATCCAATTGTACTATTGGGGTTATGAGTCTTATCACGCACGTTTAGACCAGGAAGGGGGCTGGATACAGTGTAATCTGAAGGGTATAGGGGGAGTATGAAATGAGGGACATATGTTCAAGATATCCTAATTTGTGATATTCTCTATTTGATGCACCATCTCATATGCACAGCACCTATCTAAACCTCAATCCACCAAGACAGAATTCCTGTTATTTGCCAGGAAAAACAAGCAACAACTAATCCAAACCTGGCTCAGTAACATAAACCTGGACAGGATTCTCCCTGCACAAAAACTTCAGCCTCAAGAAATACACTCCAAAGAGAACAGCCTGGTGCTTGCTCTCTGTACTAAAGAAAGTGAAATTGTTCCTTCCAGAAAACAACTTGAGAACTGCTTTTCATGTTCTTGTATCTGGATGGTGGCAATTCCCTGCTCTTTGACCTCGCAGAGTCCACACTGGCCCACTTAAAGGCACCAACACACCACTGCCCATCTCATACATGGGCTGAAGAAATATGATCACATCACTCCTATCCTGATGCCTTCAAATCACAACCAGCTGCCTCATTTACAAAAGTTATCATGATCAGCACCTCAGTCTAACAGGCTGACAAACTCACCATATTTGGTGTGTCTGGAGACACCCGCAGCCAAGACACCATGATACTGGAGACAAAGAGGTGTAAAAAAGAAAAAACAAGGCAATATGCCTTGGGATGAATCCTTGCGCCCAGGATTCATCAGGACTGCCTCAACCCTTCTTCACTTTAGGAAAGACCTGAAGACACCTCTCTAATGAAAACGATATCACATTGCATCAGTCCACTTATGCTCCTAGACCTTACCTACCTCTTCAGTTTTCTGATATATATATATATATATATATATATATATATCTACCTATCTATATATATATATCTATACACATTGTCTTTGATCCAGTACACCAGTCTGCTGTCTTTTGTCTATATTTATAATATACAAATTCCACATATGCGCATAATGCATACACACAAAAAGCCACTAAGGACAACACCTTAAAATCTGATGTTTTTTTTTACTGTGCTCACTAGCTTATGCTAATGTCCTCTGATGGGTACTCCAGCCCACTAGGGTTCAAATATTCGAATCTAATAGCATAGATATACACAATGAAAGAAGCTCTTGTTTAAGGAATTCAGGATCTAAAAATCACACGATGATGGTAGAGAAAAATACATAAACCACATTTAGTGTGCCTGATTGGAGACCCATTTACATTATTTTTCCATTGTCATGCCCTTCTGCAAATCAGCAAAATATTCAGCTTGACCCCCTGATAACAGCATTTCAAAGCCATCTGAATGTCAACAGAATAGTTTAAACCAATGTTTATCCTAACAACGTATCACATGAGCATTATGAATAGTCCCAGTCATTCTCTGCATCCCTAGGGGATAAGCTGCAGCCTTAGACACATAAACCTTGCCTTCAGATCCAACTGAATCCACATCTGTTCCTTGCCTCCCATACTAAGGAAAGTAACCTTGATGCTTACTGTTCATGCAAAATGTTGATGTCCCTGATTTAAATATCCTTTTGGTGGCTACATACCTTCTTGCTAAGCTCTTCATTTCAAGACTAAATTGACATGATGAAATATAATATAGCATTCATAAACAGCAGACAGATGTTGTACATCCTATGTACACCATCACATTAGGCCTCCTGTGGCAACTTCAATCCATAACAGATTCTACTAAGGTGCTACTCATCTTTTGTGAATGTATACAACTACATATTCAACTTAATTATGGAAATGATAAAGGCCATAAGAGTTTTCACCAGGCACCTCTTTGGGATTAGAGTAGACCATCTGCTAACGAAATCCTGTAACCAGTTTGTGGGTCATACAAATCAAATGAGAAATGCTTCACACACCCTTTTCTCACTAACTTGAGGTTTTTCATTACTTCCTAGTGTTAGAATCAAACTATCCAAGTAGCAAATGCTGGTTGTTCCACAGCTCTATGATGACTTCACACGTACCTGACATGGTTGATCTTGTTTGTGCTAAACCAAAGCACCTGACATGGTTGACCTAAATGAGGGCCCTGACACTGAACAAAGGGAGTTAGATATTGTTGCACATGACTAGAGGTGTGCAAAACTTGCATATTTTAGTTTCACGTAATTATGCAAAATTTCAGCTAAATTACACGTAATTACACAAAATGCAAATCTGTTATTTAGAGCTATATTTTAGCTCAAATTGCTTCTTTGTATCAATTTTTGACGCAAGGATGCACTTCAAACTAAAAAAGTACAAAAACCAAAAGCACTGTGGACAGCAGACACTCACGTTCTGTTGTTCATGTGCAATACATTTTTACAGCAAATAGCGTGTGAATATGCAACATGGTGTAATAGAGTAATTTCAGGAATTTTGCATAAAAAGCATTACATGAAATTTCCAAAACTATGCTGGAGCAATTAAAATTTAACCCAGGCCTACACATGACATGGTGTCCTCCTTGTCACCTCAGGAAATAAATTAGACAAATATTAGGTGAAAGAAACTACAGACTCACAAAAATGTAAGCCGAACATAGCTGTCAAATTCATGGCAAATTTCCTGACTATTATGATGAGAAAATGATATCACCAGCATCATAGAATGCTTCCTGTATGCCAGCTCCAAAGGAATTTACAACTGTATTTTTATTTTGTTTATTTACGTCTGTAACACAGCATTTGTAGCAGAAATGTCACACACGAGGACAAATAAAGCAGTAGATAGGTCAAGTAGTAGATCATATAGATATCAAACTAAATAGGATGACTCGAAGTGTTGAACAAAGGTGCTGTTTGTAGTGAATAGACAGCAGAGCAAGCTAACATTTGAATGAGTTACATGTGGAGTTTCAACAACAATGGCATCCCTTTATAATGCTATATAGCATGCATCCTTATTTGTTTTACGTCTTGCTGGCATAAGATGGCGTTTCAGGACACTTTTGAGCTCACTTAGTAAGAGGCAAACTTGAATCTCAGAAGACAGCGAGTTCCACTGCTACGGACCTAGAAGGTATAGATAATGGTATTTATAGACCACATATACTGGTTCGAGTAGTATCAGCAATTTATGGTTGGTGGACCACATATTGCTGGTGTATTTGTAGCCAGTCAGCATGCTGGCCAGGTTCTATAGGAAATGCTGTAGTCTACCTTGAAAATAATTGTCAGTAGCTTCTAGATAAACCTGATTTTTGCCGAGATCCATTGTGCTTTGTGAAGGAGGGGGTAATGGGTGTATGCCCAGACTCCGCAATCATAAATATAATATTAGTATAGTGCTTTTGTGACTAGCAAACTTACAAAACTATACGTTTATCTCCGTGAATCAGTCCCTTAATTTCAATTTATTTCAATAAACCTATCTTGCTCATTTTGAAAATTGCCTACTCAAGTGCCCATGGCTTATTGCTTAGGTACTTCTGTATAAATTCATATTTGTGAATTATTTGTTTGCTCAGAAGAGTTCAGATCCAAATACCACTATCCACACTACTGACGCCTCAAGGGGATTCATATATTTTTCAAATGCCACAGCAAGATGTTCGGTTTATGCAAATACAGATTTCTTCCTTATTCGAAAAATCCCATGATTCAAAAAAGTTGGAAGCATATTCTGAAAGTCCTAATTTTGTTTGGTTCTCCTGAAATATTCAAAACATCATTTGAAGCTGACTGACAAGACTATGATAAGTTAGTTGGCATCTGGGGTTGTTGATAACTTCTGAAGTAACGTGGATGTTGAAGGAGACTCCATGACTACACCTTCCAGGCCTGACTAACTAGAATCAGATGGTCCCACAATCTCCCTAATTTTAAAGTCTCTTTTCAATAAGGGAAAATGGAGGAGAATCCATGTCTCCAGCAAAGACTGAACAATGGTTTCTGAGGGTTCACCATTTGAAAAACCTCGGAGATTGCACTGCTAAAGGACTTTCAAACTGGTCCAAATCCAAAGGACCTCAAATCTTTTATGAATGAATGTAAGTCCTTGCATCTTTCAAAAACTTCGAAGGCCTCATTTACTATATTTTGGCACAGAGCAGCGCAGCAAGCCTTCCAGCTGCGCTGCCATGCATCAAAATAAAAGGGCAGGAATGTGCTCTATCTACAAGATACTGCGCATTCCTGTCCTTTTACTCTGCGCGAGTGCACAAACAGCAGCCTTGCGCCAACGCAGACGCCATGGTGCAAGGGTGCCTGTGTTGCAGGGATGATTGTTGTTGTGCAGGAAGGTACACACAAAAACAATCATTAATGCAGTTTTGCTCCTTCTATGTACGCTGCAGAATGCAGCACACACGGAAAGAGCAAAAAACGAGGAGATAAGCACTACTCCTACGCCTCCCCTGGTGAGGCATAGGATTCTCATGCATTCCCAAGTTTACGACACCTTGTAAATATGGGAATGTGTCAGGTTCCATGGATGTTGTGTGGGAGCACCCACAGCAACACCCATGGAATGCCCCTTTCACGCAGAGTAATACATGAAAGGGGCCCATATTTAAAAGGCCATGAAAAGTCACGCAGGGTGACTTTATGTGGCCTTGTAAATATGCGCAGGCACACTGCGCCACCGGTGCGTCTAAAAAAGTGACGTGCCAGTGGTGCAATAAGCTTGTAAATGAGGTCCAGAGCTTTTAGTATTCAATACAGATTTAAATTCCAATCTGTCTGTCAATGTACAGGTTTACGAGCTACTTTGCTGCGTTTAAAATGTTCTTCTGTAGGAGACAGTGTCAAAATGTCCCCACCCACTCTGCTAAACGTTTTACACTGTAGCTCTAAGTTTGTTATACATAGACTTCTGAATTCTTGTTCATGCTAAACAAAAGCACACACCTGACAAATCCCTCACCACACCTCTGACAGCAGATATAGTTGTTTGGCATTTTAAACATTAAACAGGTTTCATGATTTTTTCTCCTCACTCGTCATCTCCAGGCTCTTGCAGCTCGTACCCACCAGAAAACCTAAAAACTCCATAACTTGATATAGATCCAATAAAGACTTATTTTTATTGACCATTTTGCCTAACCTGAGAAAAAAGTATGTTGCTGTGTCTGAATGATCACTCAACCAAGCTCAAGTCTACGATTCATCTCCTGACTATGAAAATGGAACTATGGAAGGCAAGTAGATCAAGACTGATAAGTGGTCATTACTCAAGTCCAACATTACCATCTAGTTCTCTATTATTTACATTTGTCCCAATATTTTGAACCAATCTGGACTCAAAAACGAATTATTTTTTTCCAGGAAGTGACTCCTTAGATCTGCGAACTAATTAGTTATTAGATCAGAATGGACCATCTACTTTCTGTTTGGGTACCTCTATTTATTTTCTCCAGTTACCAACATGCATACTGTAACCAGCCATATATATGTCAACTCAATTTTTGCTGACATTGCTTGACATAGCCTCCTCTGCTATACCTGAGGCCCTTTCTAGTAGTACTGGCAGTATCCGTAGTAAATACGGTGAGGCCAAGTTCTTCCGAGAGTGCATTTAAAGGGTCTACTTGCCTCCCTTTAGGAGAGGAAGCCCAGTCTCTATCAAACAGTGCTCAATATGCCAGGTCTGCAGCAGGAAATGGGCCTCCTCTAAGCTTCCTTGACTCTGGATGTGGTGAGCATCCGAAGGAGGTGTATGGGGTACAGTTTGGTACAGTACTGCATAGTTATCACAGTTGCAATATGTATTGATGTGCAGCCAAGACTTTGTGCGAACACAACACTTTTAATAATATATTACGGTACATGAAATATACTTACAGTATAAACAATAGTCAAATTTGTGGATATACACAACTCTGTACCATGTACAATACAGACTATAGTAATTGCACAACTATTTTTTTTATTGAGAATTGTAATTTCATCAGGAAATTGGTAATCCAACATTGAAATAGTAGTCTCAACTGAAACAGTATTCAAAAATAAAAAATTGAGAAGAAGTTAGGACAGGTAAAAAATTCGGTCACCTTAAAAAACCCAAGGGCTAGATTGTTTCTCTGCATCATTTCACCAGGAAATTGGTAATCCAACATTAAAATAGCAATCTCAACTGAAACAGTATTCAAAAATAAAAAATAGAGTAGAAGTTAGGACAGGTATAAAATTCGGTCACCTAACAAAACCCATGGGTTGGATTGTTTCTCTGCATCATTTCATAAGGTGTTCATGGACACATTAGCTGACCCCATCACCAAGATTTATAATCATCCCCTAACTTCTAGTTCCTTTACCAAAACTATGTCCGAGTCTCCTATATCATTAATATTGAGGTTCAACTAAAATCCCAGAGACTGTGCCTCATACTGGCCTATACGTTTTTGATATAAAATGTTTTACTGCCATGTGGGTGTCTCGGCTCCAATCCATTTGGCCATTCCTGATTTCAATGTATCAGTTGAGTTTCATCAAAAACTGCCCTAGCATGGATAATATATAATATAGGGCTTGCTGTAAATCTTATATAAGCTGCAAAGTGCAAAAAGAAACAAATGGTCCTTCCCTCATTAGACACGGAGATTGAGTTTGACAGAGGCAACTGGCATTTCTTCACTAAGGTCCTTACTGAAAGTGAAATTGGCCTAAACATGACATTATATATCCTGTCCTCCTTCATGGCTCAAAACTAAAAATAAATGGCAAACTCACCATGGCGATTCCCCCGTTGAGGGGATTTACAAGACAGGGGTGTCCATTGTCGCCCTGCTGTTTGCACTGTCAATGGAACCTCTTGTTAGGAGAATCATTGACATTGCAGGGATAATAGTGCAGCAAAGACAATACAAGTTTGCATTATTCTCTGAAAACTTTCTCTGCTTTTTGCCTTAGCTGGGGACATCACTGCGGGTCTTATTAGACAAATTAAAGTGTTTCTCTCATATTTCCATTTTTAAATAAATCTTGCCAAATCACAGTGGATGAGGATTTCAGATCTGCTACAAGCCTGTATGGATCCCCTTCAAGATAGCGGGCTTAGTTGGACCAATAAAATACCTCTGTGTATATCTGCGAGTTCATTGTCAGACCTCTTTCCATATACTCCCCACCTTTCCTTTCTGTATGTCCTATATAAGGATCTACATCGATATGTCAATCTTGAAATTTCATGGCTGGATGGAATCGCACACACAAAAATGAGCTTCCTCCCATGAATTTTATATGGAGTGCAAACACTACCTCTTCAATTCCCTAAACCAATCCAAATCTAAATACAAGAGACTCTTTAACTTAGTCTGGTGCAACAATCTCCAAGAGTAGCCAGGTACACTTTACCTTGACACACCACAGCTGGAAGCTTAGGTTTTCCCAACATTGAATGCTAAACACACACATAACAATTATGACCTGTACTGTATTGCAACCACTACCCCTTCTCTAATGTGAGGAGGCTCATATAACAAGATTTTTTCTCTGGTCCCATTGACCCATATTCCTGAAACATTGACCCCATAATAGTCTTTTACCTTATACAGTGTCATTTATGTAATGGGAGCTACTTATGTGCAATGAAAATCATCCAGAGTTACCAATATTATTAGTGTTGTAATAGTGACCACATCAGACAAGATTACAGTATTGGCCACTATATGCAACATTACTAGCAGTGATCGACTTTGAATGCCTCTGTATGGATAATGTATAACAGCCATAGCCAAAATGCCCCTGGGACCATAGTAATGATATTAGTAATAAGTCTCCCAAAGCCACATACTTTAAATATATTTTGGAATTTCAGCCATTTTTCATCAAACATAGCTTATGAGATCTAAAAATAATTTTTTGTCTTGAATAAACACTTTCAATATTAGTATTGGGAGCAAGCAGGAAGTGGGTACCATTTCTCACCTGATAGATCTTTTTGATTGACTGAGAGGCAAAAGGGAGTTGACATTCAAATAAACAATTATAAGTTTGTGTAATCCATTTGGTCACACAATAAGGAGAAGGAATCAGTAACGTTAAGTGGGCTTATTGCAAATTAATAATCATTCCAGTAAATGGAAAAATCTATGTAAAGAAGTACGACCAGCAAATTAAGGCGTCGATGTAAATTCCGACTCAATAGTAGGGGTGGGCAGAGCTTGCGTAGTGGTACTCCGTGGAATTTCACGGAGTTACTAGACAATTGTGCGGAGTTCCGTGGCTAACTGAGTGCCCCCTGCCCCTCCCCCCACCCCCGCACCCTACCAGTAAAGCCCCGGCCCCCTGCCCCTTCCGGCTAAAAGCCCAGGTCCCACCGCCCCCCTCCCGCTAAAGCCCAGAAACTGAGGTGCGCATGGCGTACTGCGTGAAGGCCTACAGTTCAGGCATGCCTTCACACAGTTCGCCATGCGCACTGCAGTTCTTCCTGAAATTCTCCCAGAGCAGCGAAAGTAGTGGGGTCAGGCCCAGCAGCAGGAGCAGGACAGAGGAGACACCGATCTGGGTGGCAGGTAAGTCTCGGCCTGCATCAGTGAACTCTGCTCCGCTGCATAGGCGGAGTTTCGGAAAACGTTGCACTCCAAACGAAGTGCGGAGTTACTAAATCTCCGCAAACTTCACTGGCGGAGCGGAGATTACCGCCCACCCTTACTCAATAGCATAAAGCATAAAAAACAACAGTCAGAACAATACAGATGACAAGAATTTGGAATCGATGTTCTTGTAAGAAGCTCCACTCCTCCTTCCTAAACATGAATAGATTTTAAAGTCATGGGTCTCTAAATCTAAAATGAGGATGGGTTGGAATAAAAGGTATGCAAGTTAAAATGCAGGAAGGTGTCAGCATAGTGAAGATTTCATAGAAATCTTCAAAAAAAAGAAGGAAATCAGTGTTTAGCATGAAGCTACACAATCGCAAGGACAGAAGAAAGCAGAGAGGTCTGTTAAAACACAACAATACCTCACCATCAGCCAACTCTTTCACCACCCCTCAAAGGACCAATGGTATTTAACTTCACAGGTACAGTTGCAACATCTCCAGAATTTTCCATCCCACAGAACTTGGATAGCCTCGGCAACCTTGAGTTTCCCTCCGTTCCTGATAAGCGATGAATAGGAGGCTTCTTCTGTTCATTAAATCGTCCCGCTCTCACCAAGATTTCTCTTCTCATGCCTCATTATCTCTAATTCAATAATACTCCTTTCTCTAGCTACGAAACCTTGAGATCACACCTGCAGAGGAGAGAACACGAAGAGCAAGCAAAATGCATTTCATGTTAAGAAATAAAGTCCTAGTCAAACTTAGACATTTTCAAAATGCACTTCGAATACATGATTATATGTGCACGTATAACTTCCAAATAACAAGAATAAATATGTTCATGGTTACATATGCAATGCACTTTCAAAGAATGCAATAAGACTTAAGACATAGGTGTAAATATAAATGAGAACTACATGTTTTAATGATTAACTAAACATTAATGTGCACACATTCATGAGTCTCTAGTTTCCTACAGTGAATATACTTCAGGGGTACATTTGAATGCTTCACTCCGCGTTAATAAAGTTAAGGCACACAGAGTTTATAGTGCTAAGTGCACTTAAATATTGCACTTCTATGATGTGCAAGGGTGGAGCTTAAATTGCTCTGCTCCAATCCCCCTCTAATGGTGAATCTAGCCATCACAATCAAGATTTTATCCTCATCAGATGGACCAGTCAAAACCTTGTGAGTTTTATAAATTTTCGTCTGGACTACTCCAGATTTTTAATGTCATCATAGTTTCTACATTGACTTGCCTCTAATTACACATCCGCTCTCTTTCTTTTCACTCCCTTCCTGACTTGTACACTTTTATATCCTTTAAAGATCTCAACCAAAAATATTGCACAAAGAGCAATTATTGGAAGGGGCTTCAAAATGAAACCCAATATTCCAATTCCCAGGTTTCCAAACCATTTGCCTACAACAGCAAATTCATTTCCAATTGCTTCCCAAGCACCCGTTGCTTCTAACTCCTTCAAATCCTCCTAAAGACTAGAAATGTTTTAGATATACACCAGCAAATCCTTGCTCTTGTCAGGGATGTAGGTACAGCATTGCTCGCCCTTTAACACCCGGCAGACTCTGCCCTCTTTTGTGAGAAGAATGTCTAACGCTAATCGATTTTGGAAAACCGTAGATCTCAATAAAGCTCCTGCTGTACTGGTGGACAGTTTATCCACTATGGTAGACAACTTTCTAATATTTGTCTTTTAAAATCACACCTACATATGGAATCATTGCACCAAAGATGTCTCACACTACTTCACCAGCACTAGCACCTCATTTGGATCTGGGATGTTTCTCCCACACAGTATCATTGATCCCCTCACTGCAGAAGAGAGCAAATGCTTTGTTATAATCAGGCATTCCCAGTGCTGGGGCACGACAGAGACTATCTGTCAACTCTAGGAAGGCAACCAAACAAGTGTTATCCCAAGGTACCAGATCAGACACATCCCTATGTGTCAGCCTCAGTAAAGGCTTGGCCACTTGGGAAAAGTTGGGAATCCACTGACGACAGTAGCCCACCATTCCAAAAAGTGTCCTGACTTCCTTCTGTGTAGTTGGCAGATTCAGTTTCAGAATCGCCGAAAATCTTTCTTGTGACACCTTCCTCGTTCCCTTCTCAATATGATGTCCCAGATATAGAACTTCCTTTTGACAATACTGCAACTTACTCAGGGACACTTTATGTCCATTCTCAGCCAAGTGGTTCAACAGGGCAATAGTATCTTGTTTACAACCTTCCTGTGTGTTAGACATGACCAGCACGTCGTCAATGTACTGAACTAAAACTGAGTTACAAGGCATGATTAAGAACTCAAGATTCTTTTTGAGGATCTGATTAAAGATTTACAGGCTCTCGGTATACCCTTTTGGGACTCAGCAACACGCCAAAACACGGCTCTGGAACTGAAATGCATAGAGGAACTGGCTGTCCTCATGCAACCGTATGTAAAAGAAGGCCTGGCACAAATCAATGACAGTGACCCACTCGGCCTCACATAGAATTTGAAATAAAATCACAGCTGGATTTGGTACCATGGGACAACAAGGACCAACTGTGGCGTTTATCTTTCTCAGGTCTTGGACTATTTGGTACTTACCGCTAGGCTTCTGTAAGCCCATAATGGGTGAATTACATGGACTCTCCATTGTCTCTTTCAAAATGCCTTGCTGTATTATTGAGTCAATCAATGGAGTAATCCCAGCGATTGTTTCTTGAGTCAAATTATATTGTGGTGTTCTTGGGTACTCAACATTGGATTCTGCTTTAATGCGGCTAGGCTCAACTCTTTTAATGAGTCCTATGTCCTTTACTGAAAAGTCCTAGACTCCTAGTTTCACTGTATCTTTAAGGTCTGGTGGTAATTCATCAATTGTCATCAAGCGGTACAATCTGATATCCGGGCCAGGCCTTGTCAATTTGGCTTAAAAGACCTCCTAAACCTAAATACGAAACACTATGGGACGTAAAATCATTACTTGACCTTTTTTGTAACCTGCCCAATAATAATCTGCTAGATAATAAACTTTCTATTAAACTAGCTTCTCTCCTATGTCTAATATCCTGTCGTAGAGTTTCAGATGTCAAAGCACTGGAAATAACCAATAGATCATATGACGCCTTCGGTGTCAGATTTGAAATTATCAAAAGAACTAAAACCATGTCTGACATGATTTTTTACCCTAGGTTTGATGATGCCCAAAGTTATGCGTTGTAGACTGTATGAAGGCGTATGATACAAGGATGAACAAACATCGCACTGCTGGTGTAAACCAGCTTCTTATTTCCTTTGTCTAACCCTTCAAACCTGTCTCCTCTTCCTCTATAGCTAGATGGGTTAAACTAGCTATGCAAATGGCAGGCATTGACATCCAAAGATTTCAAGCCCATTCTTTAAGAGGCGCTATGGCTAGCCAATCTTTTTGTAAAGGAGGTAAGTTAGTTGATATTCTTAAGGCGGCCGACTGGTCCGGTTCCTATTCCTTTGCAAAACATTACTGCAAACCTGTAGAAGATATGTCTGATGTAGTTTTACTAGACTACCAACATGCATAATGGTAGCCTCCGGTCTTGTAATGAAATTGCGATTCTCCTATTACCATGACCAGAGAATCTGGATTTCATTAAAGACACGGAGGCTAACATTATCCCAACCCACCCCTCCCTGGAGTGGTCTCTTATTATAGCATGTTATTAATTTATTGTATTTTACTTTATTGCATTTGTTTGAACATTAGAATTTAAATATAAAAAAAAAGGGATGAATAATTAGGAAACATCTCAGTTATTTAATACCCTTAATTTTCTCCCTTTTCATAGGGCTTATTAGTGCAATTTTTAATAATTTATCCTTTTTCAGATAATTCAACGTAATTGGTTCATCCTCAAGATACACGATCTCATCTGGAGTTCTAAGATTACCTCATCTTCCCTCCAAGCAAGTCTCGGATTCGTACCTTTTGTTCCTTTGGATTTCATTAGTTCCTCATCAATACGTTTACACTGTAGCTCTAAGTTTGTTATACATAGACTACTGAATTCTTGTTCATGCTAAACAAAAGCACACACCTGACAAATCCCTCACCACACCTCTGAGAGCAGATATAGTTGTTTGGCATTTTAAACATTAAACAGGTAACATGAATTTCTCTCTTCACTCGTCATCTCCAGGCTCTTCCAGCTCGTACCCACCAGAAAACCTAAAAACTCCATAACTTGATATAGATCCAATAAAGACTTATTTTTATTGACCATTTTGCCTAACCTGAGAAAAAAAGTATGTTGCTGTGTCTGAATGATCACTCAACCAAGCTCAAGTCTACGATTCATCTCCTGACTATGAAAATTGAACTATGGAAGGCAAGTAGATCAAGACTGATAAGTGGTCATTACTCAAGTCCAACATTACCATCTAGTTCTCTATTATTTACATTTGTCCCAATATTTTGAACCAATCTTGACTCAAAAACGAAATTTTTTTTTTCCAGGAAGTGACTCCTTAGATCTGCGAACTAATTAGTTATTAGATCAGAAAGGACCATCTGCTTTCTGTTTGGGTACCTCTATTTATTTTCTCCAGTTACCAACATGCATACCGTAACCAGCCATATATATGTCAACTCAATTTTTGCTGACATTGCTTGACATAGCCTCCTCTGCTATACCTGAGGCCCTTTCTAGGAGTACTGGCAGTATCCGTAGTAAATACGGTGAGGCCAAGTTCTTCGGAGAGTGCATTTAAAGGGTCTACTTGCCTCCCTTTATGAGAGGAAGCCCAGTCTCTATCAAACACTACTCAATATGCCACGTCTGCAGCAGGAAATGGGCCTCCTCTAAGCTTCCTTGACTCTGGATGTGGTGAGCATCCGAAGGAGGTGTATGGGGTACAGTTTGGTACAGTACTGCATAGTTATCACAGTTGCAATATGTATTGATGTGCAGCCAAGACTTTGTGCGAACACAACACTTTTAATAATATATTACGGTACATGAAATATACTTACAGTATAAACAATAGTCAAATTTGAGGATATACACAACTCTGTAAAATGTACAATACAGACTATGGTAATTGCACAACGAAGCTGCTATTTTTTTTTATTGAGAATTGTAATTTCATCAGGAAATTGGTAATCCAACATTGAAATAGTAGTCTCAACTGAAACAGTATTCAAAAATAAAAAATTGAGTAGAAGTTAGGACAGGTAAAAAATTCGGTCACCTTACAAAACCCATGGGCTAGATTATTTCTCTGCATCATTTTACCAGGAAATTGGTAATCCAACATTAAAATAGCAATCTCAACTGAAACAGTATTCAAAAATAAAAAATAGAGTAGAAGTTAGGACAGGTATAAAATTCGGTCACCTAACAAAACCCATGGGCTGGATTGTTTCTCTGCATCATTTCATAAGGTGTTCATGGACACATTAGCTGACCCCATCACCAAGATTTATAATCATCCCCTAACTTCTAGTTCCTTTACCAAAACGATGTCCGAGTCTCCTATATCATTAATATTGAGGTTCAACTAAAATCCCAGAGACTGTGCCTCATACTGGCCTATACGTTTTTGATATAAAATGTTTTACTGCCATGTGGGTGTCTCGGCTCCAATCCATTTGGCCATCCCTGATTTCAATGTATCAGTTGAGTTTCATCAAAAACTGCCCTAGCATGGATAATATATAATATAGGGCTTGCTGTAAATCTTATATAAGCTGGGAAGTGCAGAAAGAAACAAATGGTCCTTCCCTCATTAGACACGGAGATTGAGTTTGACAGAGGCAACTGACATTACTTCGCTAAGGTCCTTACTGAAAGTGAAATTGGCCTAAACATGACGTTATATATCCTGTCCTCCTTCATGGCTCAAAACTAAAAATAAATGGCAAACTCACCATGGCGATTCCCCCGTAGAAGGGATTTAAAAGACAGGGGTGTCCATTGTCGCCCTGCTGTTTGCACTGTCAATGGAACCTCTTGTTAGGAGAATCATTGACATTGCAGGGATAATAATGCAGCAAAGACAATACAAGTTTGCATTATTCTCTGAAAACTTTCTCTGCTTTTTGCCTTAGCTGGGGACATCACTGCGGGTCTTATTAGACAAATTAAAGTGTGTCTCTCATATTTCCAGTTTTAAATAAATCTTGCCAAATCACAATGGATAAGGATTTCAGATCTGCGACAAGCCTGTATGGATCCCCTTCAAGATAGCGGGCTTAGTTGGAACAATAAAATTCCTCTGTGTATATCTGCGAGTTCATTGTCAGACCTCTTTCCATATACTCCCCACCTTTCCTTTCTGTATGTCCTATATAAGGATCTACATCGATATGGCAAGCTTGAAATTTCATGGCTGGATGGAATCGCACACACAAAAATGAACTTCCTCCCATGAATTTTATATGGAGTGCAAACACTACCTCTTCAATTCCCTAAACCAATCCAAATCTAAATACAAGAGACTCTTTAACTTAGTCTGGTGCAACAATCTCCAAGTGTAGCCAGGTACACTTTACTTTGACACACCACAGCTGGAAGCTTAGGTTTTCCCAACATTGAATGCTACACACACACATAACAATTATGACCTGTACTGTATTGCAACCACTACCCCTTCTCTAATGTGAGGGGGCTCATACAACAAGATTCTTTCGCTGGTCCCATTAACCCATATTCCTGAAACATTGACCCCACAATACTCTTTTACCTTATACAGTGTCATTTCTGTAATGGGAGCTACTTGTGTGCAATGAAAATCATCCAGAGTTACTAATATTATTAGTGTTGTAAAAGTGACCACATCAGACAAGATTACAGTATTGGCCACCATATGCAACATTACTAGCAGTGATCGACTTTTAATGCCTCTGTATGGATAATGTATAACAGCCAAAGCCAAAATGCCCCTGGGACCAAAGTAATATTAGTAATAAGTCTCCCAAAGCCACATACTTTAAATATATTTTGGAAATTCAGCTATTTTTCATCAAACATAGCTTATGAGATCTAAAAATAATTTTTTGTCTTGAATAAACACTTTCAATATTAGTATTGGGAGCACACAGGAAGCAGTTACCATTTCTCACCTGATGGATCTTTTTGATTGACTGAGAGGCAAAAGGGAGTCAACATTCAAATAAACAATTATAAGTTTGTGTAATCCATTTGGTCATACAATAAGGATAAGGAATCAGTAACCAAAGTTAAGTTGGCCTTTTGCAAGTTAATATCATTCCAGTAAATGGAAAAATCAATGTAAAGAAGTACGACCAGCAAAATAAGGCGTCAATGTAAATTCCGACTCAATAGTAGGGGTGGGCGAAACTTGCGTAGTGGTACTCTGCGGAATTTCACGGAGTTACTAGAAAACTCTGTGAAATTGCGCAGAGTTCCGTGGCTGGCGGAGTGCCCCCCTACCCCTCCCCCTGCCCCGCACCCTACCAGTAAAGCCCGGCCCCCCGCCCCTTCCGGCTAAAAGCCCGGGTCCTACCGCCCCCCCCCTCCCGCTAAAGCCCAGAAACTGAGGTGCGCATGGCGTACTGTGTGAAGGCCTACAGGTCAGGCATGCCTTCACCCAGTATGCCATGCGTACTGCAGTTCTTCCTGAAATTCTCCCAGAGCAGCGGAAGTAGTGGAGCTAGACCCAGCAGCAGCAGGAGCAGGACAGAGGAGACACCGATCTGGGTGGCAGGTAAGTCTCGGCCTGCACCGGTGAACTCTGCTCCGCTGCATAGGCGGAGTATTGGAAAACATTGCACTCCAAATGGAGTGCGGAGTTACTACATCTCCGCAAACTTCGCTGGCGGAGCGGAGTTTACCGCCCGCCCTTATTCAATAGCATAAAGCATAAAAAACAAGTCAGAACAATACAGATGCCAAGAATTTGGAATCGGTGTTCTATTAAGAAGCTCCACTCCTCCTTCCTAAACATGAATAGATTTTAAAGTCATGGGTCTCTAAATCTAAAATGAGGATGGGTTGGAATAAAAGGTCTGTAAGTTAAAATGCAGGAAGGTGTCAGCATAGTGAAGATTAAAGAAGGAAATCAGTGTTTAGCATGAAGCTACACAATCGCAAGGACAGAAGGAAGCAGAGAGGTCTGTTAAAACACAACGATACCTCACCATCAGCCAATTCTCGCACCACCCCTCAAATGACCAATGGTATTTAACTTCAGAGGTACAGTTGCACCATTTTCAGAATTTTCCATCCCACAGAAATTGGATAGCCTCGGCAACCTTGAGTTTCCCTCCGTTCCTGATAAGCGATGAATAGGAGGCTTCTTCTGCTCATTAAATCGTCCCGCTCTCACCAAGATTTCTCTTCTCATGCCTCATTATCTCTAATTCAATAATATTCCTTTCTCTAGCTACGAAACCTTGAGAACACACCTGCAGAGGAGAGAACACGAAGAGCAAGCAAAATGCATTTCATATTAAGAAATAAAGTCCTAGTCAAACTTAAACATTTTCAAAATGCACTTCGAATACATGATTATATGTGCACGTATAACTTCCAAATAACAAGAATAAATACGTTCATGGTTACATATGCAATGCACTTTCAAAGAATGCAATAAGACTTAAGACATAGGTTTAAATATAAATGAGAACTACATGTTTTACTGATTAACTAAACATTAATGTGCACACATTCATGAGTCTCTAATTTCCTACAGTGAATATACTTCAGGGGTACATTTGAATGCTTCACTCCGCGTTAATAAAGTTAAGGCACACAGAGTTTATAGTGCTAAGTGCACTGAAATATTGCACTTCTATGATGTGTAAGGGTGGAGCCTAAATTGTGCTGCTCCAGTATACATATAATAGTTCAACCAGGCAAAACTGTCTAATTTAGTAGGCTGGGCTGCACACAGGAGAGCTACTTACAGGTAGCTGGAGAGGTACCATTAGCTCACAAGCTACTTGTTGGAGAAGCCTGGTCTATCTTCTTAAAATATTGGAACCATAGAGTCAAAGGCAGGAAACATTTAATTTCTCAATGAAACCTGTGGTTCCTAACCTGAAATTAAACATGGACGACTTAGAGTTTGGAAGATGGAACACCCACAGTCCGCCTTTACAATGGGCCCGCTTTGAGAACTGCACACTTTTAACCAGAGAAGCATCTATTCAGACACTCAACCTTACTCGACAAGGCGAGTACTGCTTAACTCAACTTCTGCACTGGGTGAATAAAAGTCAGTGAGAGTAGCAGAGGGAGGGGATAGAATCTCTATAGAATCTCTGTTTTTAACAGTCAGTTAAAAAATGGTATATCTAGCCTACACCCTCTTATAAATAACTGAAGATCGACTCATAAAAACAGCTGTATTTACAACTGCGAGAGAGAACTACATACAGAGGCACAGGAAGACACTTGGGTCAACATTTAGTTGAGTGCCACATGTTCTTCAATTTAGGTATATTAGAATGAAATGTTATCACACATTAAATCTACTAAGGGGGTGGACCTCCCACTAGACCCCAACATCTTGGATAGCCTCAGCAACCTTGAGTTTCTCTCCGTTCCTGATAAGCGATGAATAGGAGGCTTCTTCTGCTCATTAAATCGTCCCGCTCTCACCAAGATTTCTCTTCTCATGTCTCATTATCTCTAATTCAATAATATTCCTTTATCTAGCTACGAAACCTTGAGAACACACCTGCAGAGGAGAGAACACGAAGAGCAAGCAAAATGCATTTCATGTTAAGAAATAAAGTCCTAGTCAAACTTAAACATTTTCAAAATGCACTTCGAATACATGATTATATGTGCACGTACAACTTCCAAATAACAAGAATAAATACGTTCATGGTTACATATGCAATGCACTTTCAAAGAATGCAATAAGACTTAAGACATAGGTTTAAATATAAATGAGAACTACATGTTCTACTGATTAAATAAACATTAATGTGCACACATTCATGAGTCTCTAGTTTCCTACAGTGAATATAGTTCAGGGGTACATTTGAATGCTTCACTCCGCGTTAATAAAGTTACGGCACACAGAGTTTATAGTGCTAAGTGCACTGAAATATTGCACTTCTATGATGTGTAAGGGTGGAGCATAAATTGCTCTGCTCAATCCCCCTCTGATGGTGAATCTAGCCATCACAATCAAGATTTTATCCTCATCAGATGGACCAGTCAAAACCTTGTGAGTTTTATAAATTTTCGTCTTGACTCCTCCAGAATTTTAATGTCATCATAGTTTCTACATTGACTCGCCTCTAATTACACATCCACTCTCTTTCTTTTCACTCCCTTCCTGACTTGTACAGTCTTATACCCTTTAAAGATCACAACCAAAAATATTGCACAAAGAGCAATTATTGCAAGGGGCTTCAAAATGAAACCCATTATTCCAATTCCCAGCTTTCCAAACCATTTGCCTACAACAGCAAATTCATTTCCAATTGCTTCCCAAGCACCCGTTGCTTCTAACTCCTTCAAATCCTCCTTTAGACTAGAAATGTTTTAGATATACACCAGCAAATCCTTGCTCTTGTCAGGGATGTAGGTACAGCATTGCTCGCCCTTTAACACCCGGCAGACTCTGCCCTCTTTTGTGAGAAGAATGTCTAATGCTAATCGATTTTGGAAAACCCTAGATCTCAATAAATCTCCTGCTGTACTGGTGGACAGTTTATCTACTATGGTAGACAACTTTCTAATATTTGTATTTTAAAATCACACCTACATATGGGATCATTGCACCAAAGATGTCTCCCACTACTTCACCAGCACTAGCACCTCATCTGGATATGGGATTTTTTTCCCACACAGGATCGTTGATCCTCTCACTGCAGAAGAGAGCAAATGCTTTGTTATAATCAGGCATTCCCAGTGTCGGGGCACGACAGAGACTATCTGTCAACTCTAGGAAGGCAACCAAACAACTGTTATCCCAAGGTACAGGATCAGACACATCCTTACGTGTCAGCCTCAGTAAAGGCTTGGCCACTTGGGAAAAGTTGGGAATCCACTGACGACAGTAGCCCACCATTCCAAAAAGGGTCCTGACTTCCTTCTGAGTAGTTGGCAGATTCATTTTCAGAATCGCCGAAATTCTTTCTTGTGACACCTTCCTCGTTCCCTTCTCAATATGATGTCAATGATCTAGAACTTCCTTTTGACAGTACTGCAACTTATCCGATGACACTTTATGTCCATTCTCAGCCAAGTGGTTCAACAGGGCAATAGTATCTTGTTTACAACCTTCCTGTGTGTTAGACACGACCAGCACGTTGTCGATGTACTGAACTAAAACTGAGTTACAAGGCATGATTAAGCACTCAAGATTCTTTTTGAGGATCTGAGTAAAGATTTACAGGCTCTCGGTATACCCTTTTGGGACTCAGCACCATGCCAAAACACGGCTCTGGTACTGAAATGCAAAGAGGAACTGGCTGTCCTCATGCAACCGTATGGAAATTACAGTGACCCACTCGGCCTCACATAGAATTTGAAATAAAATCACAGCTGGATTTGGTACCATGGGACAACAAGGAACAACTGTGGCGTTTATCTTTCTCAGGTCTTGGACTATGTGGTACTTACCGCTAGGCTTCTGTAAACCCATAATGGGTGAATTGCATGGACTCTCCATTGTCTCTTTCAAAATGCCTTGCTGTATCATTGAGTCAATCAATGGAGTAATCCCAGCGATTGTTTCTTGAGTCAAATTATATTGTGGTGTTCTTGGGTACTCAACATTGGATTCTGCTTTAATGCGGGTAGGCTCAACTCTTTTAATGAGTCCTATGTCCTTTCCTGAAAAGTCCTAGACTCCTAGTTTCACTGTATCTTTAAGGTCTGGTGGTAATTCATCAATTGTCATCAAGCGGTACAATCTGATATCCGGGCCAGGCCTTGTCAATTTGAAGGCAATGTCTTCATCATGTGTCTGGAACTCTACACCTTTTGGGGTTCAGTAAATAGTGCAGTTCAGTTTGCACAAAAGGTCACAGCCTAATAGGTTTACAGGGCTCGAATCACACACCACAATCCGTCTTCTCAAAGGACCCTATTTTAACAGTGGAGAGGTGTGGTGCAGCGGCCAGGGCAGCTGACTTCGGAGCACAGGGTTCACGGTTCGATCCCCGGCTCCGGCGGCAGCTCAGCTCAGCACCATGTGACTCTGGGCAATAGCTCACTTAATTTCCACGACGGCCCCCAGCGCCTTGAGACCCGTAAGGGTGAGTAGCTGCGCTATATAAAAACGGACTTACATTTCTTTTTTTTTTTTTTATTTCTTCTCTAAGGACCCTATTTTAGCAGGTACTTCTTCTGTCACTGGGCTTCACATTTGCTTGTTTGCAACTCATACAACTTGTATTCTTTTTCCCGAGAGGGGTAGGTTTGAAACTAGCATCAATCATTAATGATACTGGGTGGCCATTCACCTCTATGAATGGACAACGCTGGTCTACCTCTAAGATTACACCAAGAACGCTATCTTCCTCTCCCCTCAGGCACCATCATAATGACTGGTCAGAACCGCAATCCTCAAATGCTTCTAACATAGGAAATTGTTGAAACACACCCTGATTTTGGAAAGGATTCTGAGTTACATTAGGGACTTGATTTGAATTAAATCTGGGACTATTTATATGTTGCTGTGGCATCGGGGCTTGTGGAACCTGCATCACTGGAGCTTATGGCACATTAAAATTCTGCATTCTTGGTCTCTGTACATTCTGTGACTGTGCAGGGTTATTACCCTGGGGCTGAGTAAACCCTGAATTCTGAACCTGGTTAATAGGATTAAGACGATATTTCCGCTTCCAATGCCCCAACCAATTGAAATAATGGCAAGGATTCATTCTCTTCAAAGTTGACACATCAAAGCCAGTACTTGAATCAGTTGGAACACCATGACCTCTACCTTGTTGTGGGAACCCATTCCCACCTTGCATCACAGGAGCTGCTTGCTGATAAACTCCTTGTATAGACCCAATGTTCCTGACAAAAGGCTGACTCGAATTTCCTCTCTATGTGGCTCTCATCTGCGCCACCATCAATTTATCTTTCAATCTCTTCTGCTTCATTTCCAACTCATCACTACAAAAATGTGCGCATCTCAACATGTCACCAACTGATTAATTCTCTCAACAAATCATGTGGTGCTGAATCATCATGCTAATATCAGGTCTCAATCCCGTCACAAACTGGGACACACAATTTCCCATATCTTTAGGCTCAAGAGTCTCTATTCTGCTGTCCTGTTTGAATACCTGCAGCAATCTCTCCTAAAAGACATGCACTGTCTCTGTAGGCTCTTGAGTTGTTCTGTCAATCTTCACCAATTCAATGTCTTTAGGCGGTATTTTCTCTTTCAAAACGGTCCTGTTGAAACTTTTTCATCACCAATGGTGATGGGACATTTGATACAGGATTTATTTGAGGTTCCTTCTCCAGCCACTGTGTAGCCACCTTACATTCTGCCCACAAATAATTTATTATCACAATGTCAAACAGAGTACTCAAATCCACCCAAAAGACTTTTGAAATCTTCACAAATCACTCAACCTGCGTAAACCATTCCACTGGCTTTTCTCTCAACTTGGGAAAATAATTTGTGAATGACGCAAGATCACTTCTACTCCAGGGCACCTGGACATAACCTCACCCAGGCACTTCCTTTAATGGAAAGGTTGAGGTACCCGCTCCCTCTGCAGTGGACGGGGCGATTCTCCTCTAGACTTCTTTTTTTGTTTCTTCTTTACCCATCTGCCGTCCCACTTATCCAGCTCACTCCACTTTTGGATGTTACTAATTAATTCTTTAAACTGCAATTTCATTCCTGATGTTCTCATGCTAGTGATATAATTTTCATCAAGGCATACACGGTAACTTCTCTGTAGTGACTTGGTCGTATTAATATCGATTTCATACTTCTGAGCTAATTCATGAGCTTGTCCTGCGCGTTTGGTAAAATCTTTACACCTGAACACAAGTTCATTCTCTTGAAAGCCATCTAATTGGGCAATATCAAGGGTTCCTAGTATCATATCATCCAATTCTAACTTCAATTTTACCACATCCACTGCATTCTCTCTTACTGGCGACTGACTCACCCCCTTGCTTGATCCTTAGCTGGCACCTTCTCTTGAGGTTTCAACTAAACTTTTAAGCCAATCATCAAATTCTTTAGCGCTAAGTCCTGTTTGCGTCACAGGAGCATTTGACACTAGCCCTTCTCTGGGAGTACTATAGTCAATGCTCGGAAGTGAATTTGAAATAGACATGTCAGAATTTGGCAATCTTTGGGCAAATAGTCCTCTCTGTGAGACTCCTGTCTGATTCATGGTTCATTGTGCACTTGCAGCACAAGGGGTATTCTTCTGAGTGGAACTAAAGGAACTTGAGGAAATGCACCCATTCGTGGGCCTACAGGAGTGTTACCGGAGGGACCCATTCCAGTAGGAACTGCCAAAGCATGTGTTTTGTTTCCTGTCGATCCAGGTTTATACAAAAGAACTATGGGGCTTATAGTAACTGAAACAGTAAGTGCATCCAGGGCATGCAAAATATTGGAGTTAATAGGAGTATTAATCCCTGTACTTTCTCCCATCATGTTAGAATTTGCGTTCACTGGTGGAGTAGCTACCGTTGTGTTTCCATGGAGGTGGACAAGCGGACAACAACACATCCAGGAAATCACTAGAATCACTATCGCTGATTCCACCCTCGCTCTCTCCATTTTTTGTCTTGTCACCTTTTTTCCTCTTCTTCTCTTCCTACCCTTTCTTTGTTTCACTGTTTTTCAATGCAGGGTACAGTCTAGCTCCCCCTATCATATCAGTTCTCCACTTCTTTTGTCCAGATCCCACCTACCATCCGCATAAGTATGCACTGCCTTTTTAGCTCTTCCCCGATACCTTTCCTTCTGCCTAGCATGAGCTGCTCGCTGCCAAGAGTTAAGTGCTTCGTACTGAACAGGTCTAGGAGGCGGTTTTATTTCATACAGTATTCTTCTCAAATTGAATGTGCCATAGCTTGGAAACATCAATGAGCCTTCTTACTCAGTGATCTCATGCCATTGATTAAGCCAAATACATGTCTGAAGGCCCACATTTATGGTCATATAATGACCTGGCGTATCTTCAAGTGGTACTGCTTCGCCCTCTCGAACAGGTATACTCACATCTCCCCTCATAAAATTTTGTATTGCCTTAATGAGTTTCATTTTGTCAGAAAACATATCAGGGACAACAAATTAATTTCGTGTCCAACCAGGAAATAATTCTTTACCCACAATTCTTGTTCAGAATCAGCCACCAATAACAGCCAGCACTCTATGACGTAGGCAACAAATAGAAGTGCTACTCAATACCAACCGACCAATCTCAGGGTGGCACAGTGTGAAGTAGTTCTCACTCCCAAGGACAAAAAGAACAAATGATGGATGGAATGCTGAACAAACCAAACATTCACCCCCAGCAACAGATCTGGGTTTAATCCATCGTTTTTTTGCTCACCACGCCACCTCAGTTTGGACTCAGCCATATGCAAATCAGACTTGACCCTGCTGCCCATGGGAACAGTCCAGCCCGAACTGCCAGGACCAGTCCTCTCTGGACTGGAAACCAGCATCCTGGGACCGGTTTTGTGGTATCACCCCTCATCTGCCAGGCTAGCTTGAATCCAGTGGCACAGTGAGCACGGGACCCATGTCTCGGCATACCCTTCCTACCTAGGGCGACAAAAGACATAAGAACAAATGATGGATGGAATGCTGAACAAATCTTCACCCCAGGTCATATATCTGGGTTTAATCCAGGTTTTTTTTCCCCACCACGCCACCCCAGTTTGGACCCAGCCATATGCAAATGAAACATTCACCCCCCAGTCACAAACTGGGGTGGTGTGGTGAGCAAATAAACAATGGATTAAGCCCAGATCTGTGACTGGGGGTTAATGTTTGGTTTGTTCAGCATTCCGTCCATCATCTGTTCTTTTTCCTCTAGTTCTCACTCCCTGCAGCTGCTCACCCTCCTTAACAATTTTCACGAACGCACTCTTCTCAGCACCAAGCATGCTAAAAGAAAAACGCAAAGCGATTTCAACAAATAACTTTGATTTTTTGGTAGAGCAGACAAAGTATTCAATCGCACAAGAAACAGTTCAGAACAACCCTTTGCAACCTACCCTGACTCACACTTGAATGAAACCTCGACCAGACGGGAATCACCTGGATTTGTGCAGCTTCTCCCTGAGCAAAGGATTTGCTACACTAACCACACCTCACACAAAGATAAATGTTCCTATTTCAATTGTGCCATTGACAACGTCTCAAGACAATCACCACAAAACCTAGCAGACAATTACAATATAGTATCTTGTACACTTTTTAATATCATCCCAAGATCTTGGGCTAATTCGAGCCCAATAACAACTTCAACTTCTCTGCATTAAACAGCACACTCACACAACAACTCAAAACATTACCGCATCACACCACACAATCTCCACAACTCACCGCAAGCTAGACATGTGCAATTGCAACGCACACCCCATTGATACACAGTCCTCTGCTGCTCCCTCTCTTGGCTGGAACTTCACTTGCACTGGTTTTCACATGCAAGACATGGGCTTTAGGGACTCAGGCTGGGTTCAGACAGGTCTAACATATGCTACACTAACGCCCTTTGCTTCATTTACCAGCCATCCGACATGCGACCATCTTGGGAATGTGCAGGAAGCAGTTACTATTTCTCACCTGATAGATCTTTTTGACTGACTGAAAAGCAAAAGGGAGTCGACATTCAAGTAAACAATTTTAAGTTTGTGTAACCCATTTGGTCACACAGTAAGGACCAGGAATCGGTAACCAAAGTTAACGGGTTTATTACAAGTTAATAATCATTCCAGTAAATGCAAAAATCAAGAACGTTATGAATGTAAAGAAAGATTACCAGCAAATTAAGGCATTGAAGGAAATTCCGTCTCAATAGCATAAAGCATAAAATAATGACAGTCAGAACAATACGGATGCCAAGAATTTGGAATCAGTGTTTGAAGAAACTCCACTCCTCCTTCCTAAATATGAATAGATTCTAAAGTCATCTAGTATAGGTCTAATTTTAAAATGAGGATGGGTTGGAATAAAAGGTCTCTGGAAAAGTTAAAATGCAGGAAGGTGTCAGCACAGCGAAAATTTCAATAGAAATCTTATTAAGAAAAGGAAATCATTGTTTATCATGAAGCTACACACTTGCAAGGACAGAAGGAAGCAGAGCAATCCGTAGCTCGCTAAGTCAAAAGGGATCTGCCTCTAATGTCTAACAGCGTTAACACTAATTAAAACATGCTGATACCTCACCATATGCCATATCTCGTACAGCCCCTCCAAGGACCAATATGTGCACATATAACTTCCAAATAAATGCAACAAGAATAAATGCATTCATGGTTACATATGGAATGCACTCTCAAAGAATGCAATAATACTTAAGACCTAGGTGTAAATATAAATGAGAACTGCATGTTTTCATGATTAACTAAACATTAATGTGCACACGTTCATGAGTCTCTAGTTCACTACAGTGAATACACTTATGGGATATATTTGCATGCTTCACTCCATGTTAATAAAGTTAAGGCACACAGAGTTTATAGTGCTAAGTGCACTTAAATATTGCACTTCTATGATGTGTAAGGGTGGAGCCTAAATTGTGCTGCTCCAGTATACATATATTAGTTCAACCAGGCAAAACTGTCTAATTTAGTAGGCTGGGCTGCACACAGGAGAGTTACTTATAGGTAGCTGGAGAGGTACCATTAGCTCACAAGCTACTTGTTGGAGAAGCCTGGTCTATCTTCTTAAAATATTGGAACCATAGAGTCAAATGCAGGAAACATTTAATTTCTCAATGAAACCTGTGGTTCCTAACCTGAAATTAAACATGGACGACTTAGAGTTTGGAAGATGGAACACCCACAGTCCGCCTTTACAATGGGCCCGCTTCGAGAACTGCACACTGTTAACCAGAGAAGCATCTATTCAGACACTCAACCTTACTCGACAAGGTGAGTACTGCTTAACTCAACTTCTGCACTGGGTGAATAAAAGTCAGTGAGAGTAGCAGAGGGAGGGGATAGAATCTCTATAGAATGTCTGTTTTTAACAGTTAGTTAAAAAATGCTATATCTAGCCTACACCCTCTTATAAATAACTGAAGATCGACTCATAAAAACACCTGTATGTACAACTGAGAGAGGGAATTACATACAGAGACACAAGAAGACACCTGGGTCAACATTTAGTTGAGTGCCACATGTTCTTCAATTTAGGTATATTAGAATGAAATGTTATCACACCTTAAATCTACTAAGGGGGTGGACCTCCCACTAGACCCCAACATCTTACTCTTTGGGGTCCCCTCTATCCAATGGCAAAACCAGAATATTGAGGGTCTTGCCAATGTACAGATTCTCATTTATGTGACATCTCATCTTCTACCGGGAGTGGTACTCATGATGGTGTGATCTGGGGTCCTGATTTAACTGGCATTAACGTTGACATCATTGCTTGACACTTTAATGTCCTTATTGATTAATTCTGATACCACTATATGAATTTTCAATTTTTCGTGACTTGATTTTTTGTCTGTCAAGATTATGACATTTGCATGGACTTCACTTGACATTTGCATGGTGAAACGAGTTCCCACAACCAGAAAAATCTGAATAAATGAAGTTGTTGAATGAAAATGTTAATCAAAAGACAACAACGAAACAAGAGTCCTCCAAACACTCTGTAAAATGTTTGCAAAGTTTAGAACAAACAGAACATTTGGGAGCACAAAACCAATGCAATGCAGTGTGACTTGAAGCCCTGAGATAGAATTTTCAAAAATTGCTAATGTTTGTGAACAATAAACAAATTCTGGATCAAAATGGAGGATTGTAAATCTTCCCATTACCGTCCGCATTTAAACACTAGGGAACAAGGAATTCTGAAAGGGAATACATAATACATATTTTTAGGTACCTGCAAATGAAGCAGACAGTGTTTCAAAGTCTGTATGTGTAATGGGAGACACCAAGCTGGTATACCATTGTTTGGGTATCAAGAGATAAAATGGCTACAAGTCAAGCAAAGGTTTATTGCTCTGGACGGTTGACAAGCCAGCTAGGTGCTGGGCCACAGTACACCACAAGTTGAAGAAGGGATCAACGAAATGGATGAAAATAACAAAAGTAGGTGCAGAAAGGGTATGTACACCAGGCTAGGTCACAACCATCCCACCTACATGTGCAGCAGTTGATCTCTCAGGCAGCCTACCTATGCCTCTAGTGAGGGGGCTTGAGGTGTTTGCAAACATATAAGGTTGTTGAGGTGAATACTTCAGCACCCTGCCACCAGTCTCGTGGTGAGGGCATAGCAGCTTCAAGACTCTACTGGGCAATCTGGGTCTCCTTTGGTTCGATGGGACCTTTGATTAAGGGCAAGTTCAACATAAGGGCAGGCAGGAAGAGCTTAATAGCACCTTTAGGTTTAGTCCAAGACAGTAAGAAGTAGAGGTCTGCACTCTGGAATGAGCCTTCAGCAGCAGGGTGGGTCCATGCAAGTCATGAGTCTGAGTGGTGTTCACTCAGCTGCAGAGCAGCTCCAGCATCAATTTACAAAGCCAAGCAATTGGACAAACGGCCACTGCCAATCAGTGTCCAGTGCATCTTTACAACTCAAATGTCCATGCAATCAAGCCTGATCAGTCTCTCCATCCTCAGAGAGGAGTCTGGGAAGCACAAGTCGTTGCCTAAGTGCAGGACTCAGGTGAGCCCTCAAGGCGCTTACTTGAATGGAAGATATGTGGATTCCCCCAAGATGGCGTCTAACAAAGAACAGAGGGGCATATTTACATTCCCTGGCGCATCCCTGCAAATCAGCAGGGATGCGCCAGGGAAAATGCGTCACGCAAGTTTACCCTTGCGCCACCTCCGATGTGCCGCATTTACAATGCGGCGCATCGTGGCGCAAGGATAAGCAGATGCGTGACGCATCTGACGGCGAAAGGTTGGCGCAGTGCTGAAGTTGTGTCGCAAGCGCGACGCAACTCCAGCACTGTGCCAACCTTCCCTATCCCTAACATGGTGCGTCAATCCTTACGCCTGCTTCAAGCAGGCGTAAGGATTTGACGCACCAGCGTCGGAAAAGTGACTGCGTGAAATCTCGTAGATTTCACTGCGTCACTTTTCCGAGGCGTCCCTGCGCCGGAACGCCCCCCCTGCGCAGGAACGCCCACATGAAACCTGACGCAGGTTTCATGTGGCGCAGGGGTTTACTACGTGACGCATCTCCCTAGATGCGTCATGTTGTAAATATTGCGCAACACGGCGCATGGTTTGCGTCGCCGCTGCGTCACATGCGTGACGCAACGGCGGCGCAAAAGTGGCGCAAGGGGCTTGTAAATATGCCCCAGAGTAGTAAACAGAAGCGGGAATGGGGTTGTCCTTGATGTACAGCACTCCTATTTATCCTGCAAGCACCATCCTTTCACTCACGTAAACATTTGCGACCAGATATGTGTAATATGAAAAATAGGTGAACTAGTAATGTTCATGAAGCCTTTACTCCAAATCAGTCATTTTAATGTTCACAATGGGTTCTGCCAGTGAAGAGTGTGCAAAATGGTTGTGAACATTACGCACATTAGAAAAACATGTGAAAGGACCCAGCAGTTGCACCAGGTATCTAGATGTAGTTTATTGGGGGCAGGGGAAGGCCAGTAGACAGTTTCTCCCATTTACCAGGGCTGCCCCCGGCTTTGGCCTACAATTGGGTTGCCCAAGGATGGCACTGTTGCCAAAATGCCATTTATAGAACCAGGATCGAGGGTGCACCTCATGCCCTCGACCATTAGTACTGAGTCAGCCTCAGTAATTTTTCTTTACCATTGAAAACATTTTTAGCGCTTAGAAACGGACTAACCACTACAGTCAGTGCTGTAAGAGAAAACTGAGCTGAACACATGATTTGTAGGTTTCACGTTTAGATTTATGCTCCTTTAAGCTTGAAAATATGCGTGTTAGTTGGTAGGAGTGCCCCACTGCCCTTCTGATGCCAGCAGTCAGCCAGCACGTTGGGCTGGGGCCCACCCCATAGGGCACAACCGGTTCTGTGACACCACTACTACTTCATGCAGCACCGTTTTACCTCTCCCAAAAAAAAGCGTGGCAGTGGCTTTTGGGCCTTAGATGAGCAGGCGACACTTTGTCACTGCCCAGAATACATTACCTGCAGCATGGGGGAGGAGACTGGCGTACACGCTGTGCAAGGGAAGTGGCCTGCATCAGCAACGGATAACGACCCAGATTTACATGGGCCTGGGGAGCTCGTTAATGTCCGGGCATGGTATTCATTAGATGAGAGATTTAACAGGAACAGCATGGCAGAATCATCAAGCGTAAAGGCCATAGTGACCTGTTCAAAGTCATGCCCCATGTTCAGGAATGAGAAATTGCCATCTGTCTCCAAATCATTATGTAAACTTCACTTGTGAATATAGTGCGGTGTGGTCTCCTTCTGAGGCATAAATGTATTGTATTGTAATTGCTTTTATATAGTGCTTACTACCCCTGACGAGGCGCGAAGCGCTTTTTCTGCGAGTAGCACGCTACTCGGAACCCATAAAGGATTAGAGTTGAATTAGTTTAGTGAAATATGAAAGTAATTTGAGTGGTGGATAGGTTGGTCAGTTATTTGGATTCAGAAGGATAGCGGAAGGATAGAAGAGGGAAAAAAGTTTTGTATTTATATAGCGCTTGTTACCCCTGATGGGGTGTTGAAGCGCTTTTTTGGCGAGTAGCACGCTACTCAGGAAACCCATAAAGGATTAGTGGTGAATTAGTATAGTGAAATATGAAAGTAATTTGAGTGGTGGATATTATCAGTTATTTGTAGTGAGAAGGATAGCGGAGGGTTAGAAGAGGGAAAAAGGTTAGCATTTATATAGCGCTTGTTAACCCTGATGGGGTGTTGAAGCGCTTTTTTGGCGAGTAGCACGCTAATCCTGAACCCATAAAGGATTAGTGTTGAATTAGTATAGTGAAATATGAAGGCAATTTGAGTGGTGGATATGTTAGTCAGTTACTGGATTGAGAAGGGTAGGGGAGGGATGGAAGAGGGAAAAAGGTTTGAATTTCTATAGCGCTTGTTACCCCTGATGGGGTGTTGAAGCGCTTTTTTTGGCAAGTAGCACGCTACTCCGGAACCCATGAAGGATTAGTGTTTAAGATTAGTATAATGAAATATGAAAGTAATTTGAGTGGTGGGTATGTTATTCAGTTATTTGGATAGAGAAGGGTAGCGGCAGGATAGAAGAGGGAAAGAGGTTTGCATTTATATAGCGCTTGCTATTCCTTGGCCCGGAAGCTAATCCGTTTATGTTTCAGATCACTCAACGGATGAGAGATTTTTAGTAACTTCTCCTGAACAGTATTATCACTTCCCCCCAAGCTACCAGAGTCACTGGACTGCCAAATATCACACATTTTGCCCATAGGCCAATTCCCCTTTACCAAGGACAGGAAACATTTTCGAAAGGCATTAGAATGGCTTCATGAGTTAGATGTTGCCACATTGATCTGCACGTTGAGTTTGAATCCTGGCAAGGCCAATTCCGTCATCCATTCTTCTGATATAGGTGATTTAAGGACCATTGCAATGGGTGGTAATAGCAGTAGATATTTACAGTGCTTTGAAATTGCAAAAGGGAAATGTGAAGCAGCAAAGCAGTATCATGCCTTTTAGACCTGTCAGCCTTAAGGCGGTGTTTCCCCAAAATGTTTGCTTTCCTCCTCCATTTTTACTGACTTTGTTTTTGCTGGCTATAGGACTCTGTGTACTTTACCACTGCTAACCAGTGCTAAAGAGATTGTGCTTTCTCCTTTAAGCATGGCAACATTGGTTCATACCCAATTGGCATATTTAATGTAATTATACATCCCTAGTAGAGTGTCACTACTTGTGCCCAGGGCCTGTAAATTAAATTCTACTAATGGGCCTGCAGCACTGATTATGCCACCCACTTAAGTAGCACTTTAAACATATCCCAGGCCTGCCACTGCCACCTGTGTGTGTGTGTGGGAGTGCAGTTTTAAACTGCCATTTCGACCTGCAAAATAAACCCTTTGCCAGGCCCAAACCTTCCTTTTAATACATATAAATACCACTAGGGTAGGCCCTGGACAGCCTATAGGGCATGGTGCAATGTATTTAAAAGTTGTACATGTATTTTTAAGTTTTACATGTCCTGGTAGTGAAAAACTCTCAAATTCGTCTAAGGCCTACCTCTCCCATAGGATAACATTGGAGCTAATTTATTACATTTTATAAGTGTAATTTACAAATGAGAATAGGTAACTCCTTCTTGTTTGGTGTCTCTGGATTCACAATTTAAAATTCTAAATGATGGTGAAGTTGAATTTTAAATTGCAGTTCTGTAAATGCCACTTTTAGAAAGTTGAAAAATTATTAATAGAGAATGCACTCCTTCCCTTATGTAAACTCGTTCTTCAAATTTTTTGTCGTCCATTAATGCGTGCGAAACAGGTGTTGTGTACCGTCCCAAGGCACAGCCTATATAATCGAAATATCCTGGGGCACTTGATCGCACCCCACCTGCCGCACTGCGAATGTGGGAAAGCTTCCCTCCTTATATCCATTTCTTCCAGTATTATCTAATGTAATCTTGTGACACTCATAGTAATCATTATTTTTAAACACTTTTCCAATTTCATTAAAACACTGTTGAGACAGCATCCTTTCACCTTCCATCTTTATTTTAGCGTCTTCCAATGTTTACTGAGTGCCCATCGAGGCTTTTTCACAGCAACATAATCAGTCAAAGGTGAAACACAGAGTAGGCTCATCACGTTATGTTCCCAATGCATTTCGAGCCTCATGGGCTCTTCGTCAGGGGTCTCTACAAGAATAAAAGACAATTCAGCCAGTTGTACCCTACTAACCTTCACTGTTAAATCATAATCACAATAAAACGATCATACTACGCTCTCCTAGTGCCTAAACCTGCCGCCTCCCACTCAATCCAACATAACGTGATTTCCTCAATAATTCACCCGCCTGATCAAACAACATGCAATCCCCTCCCTCCCCTTTCCAACTCTACGTGCCTTCTCTCACTAAACTCCCTGAATCAACCAGATAAACTGATGTCTCATTCCCAATCTCCTGTGCTCAAAACCCACTTTTAAAACTGCCAACCTATTATAACTCCAAACCCTCTCGTATTTCGATTTCCCCTTCATTCGGAATAGTGCTAAAATACCTTGATGAAGCCGCAGCCAGCGACCTGACCTCCTCATCCACCTTCCCCAATATCTCAAAAAATCCGCTGAAGCCGTTAGTTTTTAACCACCTCCTCACCTGTTACCACCCAATCCTAGCTAGAATGTTAACCATGTGACCTGTTCTCCTACGCTGCGCCAGGTTATTCTAAAACTACTCTCAAACTACTAACCCCACAATGCACCCTACGCTACCCAATTCCCACTGGTGATGTGATCAACTGAATAAAGCCCCCATCTCTACCTCGTCTTCTCTGTATAATATAAATGTGCACTAAAAGAAAAAGTGATGCCAGAAACACACTTAATAGTGTTCCCAGGTTGAACAAATGATCCAAAAACAGTTGTATCCCGGATTCCTAAATGACGATTTGTGCCTCTGGCTTTGTGTGCTGGAGAAAGGTGTGAACTCAAGAGAAAATATGTTCAGGGATCATTCTTTCAAGGACTTGAATTTAGCTTTACATGGGCAGTGGTGTGGTAACCATTGTTCCTCCTCCTCTTCAGATGTCCACATGGACCGATATCTCTCAACGACAGAGGGCTGTCAGGACAATGTAGCACTGGCCTGTTGCACTTTCTTGGGCTCTCTCATTGAATCGGATGCTTAGAGTTGCACCTTTAGTCCTACATAAATTGCACATCGTCTATGAACCTGTAGTTCCTCCTTCAATTCTGCCCTTACTCCTCCACACTGGGAGGATGGACAGGGGGGGGCAATAATCTAAATAATTAAACAATTAAATCTGTCAGCCTACAAGATTAACCCAATTCAATGGTAGTCTCTTGATCAACTAAAGTATGATAAGAATCTTTCAGCTTGAGGTTGCACGCAGAATTCAGCACCGACAGCATCAGCCCACTGGGCTATCTTTGAAGCATCACTTATAGCCTGCCTTATAAGGGTGTGTTGAATTTCATCATTAACCAAAATCACGGGCCTCATATGTTTAACCATATCCAAAAGAGGCAACCATTTTTCATGATACAATCAGCACTGAACAAAGTTTGTGTGAATTGAACAATTGCTCCTACCCCACACGGAGAGCATTGGCCTTGGCCTTAGTCTCTGCTGAGGGGTTGCGTCACCATTTTGCAGAAGTGCATTTCCTCTTGGCAGTGGTTATCCTTGTTCTTTCTTTACGCCTGTCACTGAAAAAGGCAGATTTCATGGGATTTGGAGAGAGGCAACGTACTAATGCACACCCACCAGGGCTAGGAGATTTTAGTATAGGGAGACCACTGTCTACTCCTCTTTTGTCCATTCACTATTCTCTGCCTAAACAGAGCAATTATCTTTATACTGCATGTTAAGTGCAGACACCGCTGGATCCAATCAGCTTCAGTCTTTAAAACAGTTATCCAGATATTTACGGTTTACTCATAGGTGGAGGTCTAGTCTGGTCCAGATGGAAGAATTTATCTTGATGTAGCAGTAGATTTTTATCATCATATATGTACCACTCGTATGGCTAGCTGCTATAATACGCAATGTAGTGATCCCTCGCTCCCAGCGGGGTGAAAATGTATGCCCAATGGCTATTAATTGCTCTATCAGGAAACTGAACAGCACCCTTCTGAGAATGCTTAAATCCACAAATTTGGCCAATGTTTGTCATGAGTCGCTCAAGCTGGAGAACAGGACACTGTTTGCTTCTGATAGATAAATCTGCCCCACATGGGCCCAGCCAATCCTATACCATGCAAGCTCGACCCTGGTGACACATACGGTAGGGAGGGTGTGTGTGCTGACAATAACCTACATAACCCTACGCACACTGTGGTGAAAGACCAAAAGCAAGGACGGTGGGCAAATAAACAGAGCCTTCTGTGGATATAAACCCGTTTTTAAAAGTGACCTTGGATATGGACTTGGGACTGGCTTGATGGGAATGTTGACTTGAGGCTCTCTAGTTGTACCACAGGGAAACCCGCTGGAGACAAATACTCACCTTCAAATCTTTACCATATAACTGTACTCTGCGGAAATTGGCTTGAGGTGAAGAGTGGCCTGGTTGTCTATACTCTCTAGCTGTACCCACGCAAGACTGTCTTACGGCAAAGGTTTGCCAGCAAGTCTTTGCCCAGTAGCTGTACCCCAGGGGCACTGGCTTGTGGCAAAGATTGGATTGCTGGCCTTTGCTCTCTAGGTGTAGGGAGGGCTTGCTCACATCACACTGTCTTCATTTGCTGGGAAGGATGTGAACCAACTCGATCATTTGAAACGCTCTCCGATATATGGAATCAATATTAAATCGCTGGCTATGCCACCGTGTAAAATAATTTTGAGCATCCTGTGCACAATATTTTTTCATTGTACATTTCACACACACAATTGGTTTTGTTTCAGCATCCTGTGGCCATTATTGCACAGACACATTATCATCTCAGGATGTGTGTCATAAAATAAACTACGTCACTTTTATAACCTACACCTTTGCTGTCTTAATATGTGTGGTGAGAAAGGTCCATGGGTGCCGAAGAGGCAATACAGGGGCGGATTTATTAAAATCTCATGCAATGCAGTGCAGCAGACAAAAAAGCTGCACGAGAAGAAGAGAGCAGGAGAGCGCCATATTTACAGAAATACGGAAGTTTTCTCCCCTCTTCCTAGTGCCGGCACTGAAATTAGCTGCCATAGTGCAAGGGTGTCTGTGTAAGTCTAGAATAGGTTTTGTACTGGAACGATGACCTTCCAGTACAAAATACTACACTCAGACTAACTCTAAAGCGTTTCCGACTTTTATGTGTGTTGTACATACAAAGTTAGAAAAGGAAGGAGAAATGAAAGCAATTCTCCTTTATAGCACCTATTTGAAATGGGCTCTATTATCTCACATTAAACCCTGTCTACTTTTGCTAAGTAAATAGGGTTTAGCGTCAGGGGAAACTCCGACCAGTGAAGCAGAACTGGAGCGCCCCCTAAGCACAAAAAAGAATGGTCTGCCGCGCTAATGCCTCCCAGTTGCTACTAAAAGAGTCCTGGGGTGCAGGCCACTCCGTACGCTAATTGGTTCATATTGTTTTTGTTCTTCATCGGAAATGAAAAGACAGATTAAAAAGTTGCTGTGCCAGAAAAAGCATAAACAAACAGTTCTCGGCTCTCACCTTGAGAAGGATAGCAAGTGGCAAAGCTGTTTATCTACCAAAGCACATAATGTTCCTGTTTCCGTCCAATACCTGTGGTGATGAGGGAACTGCTGTTTTTCTTCCTTCTGGCGATCAGTATATCTTCAAATATGGCCACTCTTAAATATGTGGTGCCAATTAATTTTCACTGTTTGTCGATTCGCAAGGCAGCTAGGCATTCATCAACTACTCTTTCCTTCCAAAAAAGCTTTGAAGGCAGTCTGTGCATGAAAAAGGAGTCAATGAGCTTACTCTGGTCATTTTCACAGCCAACAGAAGAGAGGTCTTTGACTGCTCTCCATCATTATGCTGACGGCGATACTCCCAGCAGGCCCCATACATGCCTGCATGACCGTCGACTGGCCCTTTGTCGCAAGGTGACCTTCAGCCAGCCTTGGTATCATCCTTCATCATTAGGATTTGCAGTTTCATTTCCATCATTATAAGTATGGGCCTACAGGCCTCAGCATGTTAAGTCCTGCTGGCTGAAAAATCTCAGGATTGGCTGAAAGTCGCCCTCATGACACGCGGTCAGTGTAATGGCTAATGTCCTGTAGAAACGTGCTTCCCCTAACTGAAAATCACTTCCAGTTCTGCAGCCTTCATCTCAACTAGCTGAACAACTGAGTCTTTGAATTACTATAAACAGGCAGTCTTCCGATGCACAGTACCAGACCTCTGGGGATAAATATATATAAACGTGCTTTTCTCAGGTCATATACATCAACATGTGTGTTGAAACGAGTGCATAGGCATGTGGGTAGACGTGTAAACCTTTCAGAAATCAGGTATGAGATGTCCAGCCAGTTTTGATCACTGCTATGCATTTTGGTTCTAATACTTTCACTTGCCCCGAGTATTTGCCATTGGCTGAGATTAATTCAAGCATTCCATCCATCCCTTTCTTGTGTTCCTCAGTGGAATGCCCTAAGTGCGATGAGTATGCCCACATGTGGGTCATGTGCTCACTATGCCACTGGAACCAAGATGCACCCCAAAGAAGAGGCCCATATAGGCCAAAATCGGTTTAAGGTTGCTTGTGTGTTTCTTCATCGACCTGGTTTGACAATCATGCTGGACTATTCCAGTTAGAGCAGGACCAAGGCTAATTTATACATGGCTGTGTCCTGCTTGAGGTGACATGGTGGGCAAAATAAAGAGACGACTTGAATGCAGCCCTAGTAATTACCAGTGGCTGGGATTAATTCAAGAATTCAATCCATCACTTTTTTGTATTCCTCAATTACAAAACTTGCTACAACTCAACTGGAACACCTGCTTACTCAGTTATGTGGAAGTGCTTTGGAATAACATCAGAAATATGAAGCATCATACAAATTCTACAATACAATACATTCTGCATGTTACAGTACCCTTTATAACAGGAATCCTGACCTTGACATGCTCCCCCCTCGTGAACAGCAGTAATAGGCTGCTGTTCGCTTGACTAAGCACTAACATTCAGAAAGATATTAAATGAATGGGCAAGAATTTATTTACACATTAACTTGCACCATTTATCTTTAGGAACACCATGTTTCAAGACATTGTGCAACAAACATGTACAAATATGATAGTCTCTTCAAAATAAAAAAAAATATGTCAATATGCAGAATTGTTTCACTTCAGCACATGAGATTATCACTGCATTGAAAGGCATTTATTAAAAGTAACAATTTTTAAACATGAACTTAAAAACATTTATGCCCCCCTCAACCCTGTCCTGACAACAATACCACTCGTGAACGAAGAGGCCAGTTAGTTGTCATGTGTGCCCTCTGTGTGGCCTAGGTTGTTGTTATACATGGAACAGCATTAGGGTCTATTAACCCTTTGGATGCTCATGACGGAAAGGTTCCGTCATGAGCACCAGTTCTCCTGTGCTCATGACGGAACCATTCCGTCATGAGTACAGGCAAGGAAAATCCCCCTTCTGCAGACAGCAGAGGGATTTCCCGATTTTTTTTTTTTGCCTTGGGAGGTGGGTAAGAGCTTCCCCAACCTCCCGAGGCCTGTTAGGGGTTTTCATTGCAATGACGATCGCGCGCAAACCAATGACCCCACCCCCCAAACAAATAGCCACAGTCTTTCTGCCCCCGGGGCAAACCCCCTCTCACCCCCCCTACCCCCCGATTTTCCCCCCAGGGCGGCAGAAAGCCCACTAGGCACAGACTTGTATTTAGCAATGTGCCTACCTGTGGATTTTGGGCCCTAGCGCAGCCGGCACATAGGGAAACCTAGCAAACCTGTACATTTTTGAAAACTAGACACCAAGGGGAATCCAGGATGGGGTGACTTGTGTGCCTCTCACCAGGTTCTGTTACCCAGAATCCCTTGCAAACCTCAAACTTAGCTTAAATAAAACACATTTTCCTCACATTTCTGTGATGGAAAGTTCTGGGATCTGCGTGGACCCACAAAATTCCACCCACCGCGCATTCCCCAAAGTCTTCCGATAAAAATGGTACCTCACTTGTGTGGGTAGGCCTAGTGCCCGTGACAGGAAACGGCCCAAAACGCAACGTGGACACACCACATTTTCACAGTGAAAACTGACCCTTTTTTTGCAAAGTGCCTAGCTGTAGATTTTGAACCCTAGCTCTGCCAGCACTTAGCAAAACCTAGAAAACCTATACATTTTAAAAAACTAGATACCCAGGGGAATTCAGGATGGGGTGACTTGGCTGGGTCTCACCAGGTTCTGTTACCCAGAATCCCTTGCAAACCTCAAACTTTGTAAAAAACAAACACATTTTCCTCACATTTCAGTGATGGAAAGTTCAGGAATCTGCATGGATTCATAAATTTCCTACCACCCAGAGTTCCCCCAGGTCTCTCGATAAAAATGGTACCTCACTCGCGTGGGTGGGTCAAGTACCCGCGACCGGCAAGGGCCCAAAACGTATTGAGGAGACATCAAAATTACCCATCACAAAACAACCTGGTTTTGCAAGGGGCTCACCTGGGTTTTTGGCCCCGGGCTCGGCAGCCATCCTGGGAAACCTACCAAACCCACACATTTCTGAAAACTAGACACCCGGGGGAGTCCAGCGAGGTATGGCTTGCATGGACCCCCAAACTTTTTCCTACCCAGAATCCCCTGCAAACCTCAAATTTTGCTGAAAAAAATCAAATTGTTCTCAAATTTCTGTGTGGGACAGTTCTGGAATCTGCATGGATCCACAAATTTCCTACCACCCAGCGTTCCCCCAGGTCTCCCGATAGAAATGGTGCCTCACTCGTGTGGGTGGGTCAAGTACCCGCGACAGGCAAGGGCCCAAAACGTATTGAGGAGACATCAAAATTACCTATCACAAAACAACCTGACTTTGCAAGGGGGTCACCTGGGTTTTTGGCCCCGGGCTCGGCGGCCATCTTGGGAAACTACCAAACCAACACATTTTTGAAAACTAGACACCCAGGGGAGTCCAGCGAGGTATGACTTGCGTGGATCCCCCAACATTTTCCTTCCCAGAACCCCCTGCAAACCTCAAATTTTGCTGAAAAAAACACATTTTCCACATATTTGTGTGTGGAATCACGGTGCCGGCACAAAGGTCCTACCCCACAGCGTTCCCCTCAGTCTCCCGAGGAAAATGATACCTCACTTGTTTACATCAAAAGTTAATGATTTGTCTTTAATTCTTGGCATACGAGGTTAGAGTGCGGATGGCAGACAGAAGCCCCCCTGAAGGCTCCACTCATTTTGGCTTGAGGATCCAAGAGAACCCCGAGCTGAATCAGGTATTTGGGTTGAGCCTTCAGTGAATCACCCACCATTATCAGATAATTGCAATTAAGGGGATTAAGACATGGAAAGAACATGATTTGACCATCATCAAAGAAGTTGATGAAGCAGGAGCACCAACACTACACTGCAGGACACCTTGTTTTCCATGGTCTGTAACTTTCTCACTACCTCATATTTTAATGAATGTACTATGACACTGGGGGGAAATGTAACATTTTTTCACGTAGCGAACTGCTGCAGGTGAAAATGCTGCGCTGCATGAAAAGGAGAGAGGAGAGCGCCCAATTTTCTAAAACGCTCCTCCCCTCTCCCTTGCGCCGGCGCTGAAATCAGCTGCCGTGCGCCACGCAGACACTGTTGTATTCCGCTTTAGGTGTCCCTATATAGGTTTTCCTGAAACATGTCCTTATATAGGCACAATTCGCATTGCCCTTATATAGGCATAGAATCCCAGTCCTTATTTAGGCATTAGCCGTGCGCTCCAAATACAGGCATGGTCACCGACATCCGTCCATCCTAACGTCACAACGAGTTCTTAGAAACCAGACCCTTAAGCTCTCGGGAGTTCCCCTAGCACAGGATTATTGATTTCTCCAAGAACTCATCTATTATGCATGAACCGCTATACCTTAAGGGTTCATTCCTGATGTCTTCCTCTGTCCGACTTCACATCAATGCTAACATTCCAAGGCACCTACCAGGTATAAATATACCTTCCCTTGCCCAAGCAAGTTAGGAGGAGACCTCGACTTCAGAGGAGCCCGTATCCCGGCCTGACGCACTGAGAAGACGCTGTCATCCCTGCTCGCAGAGAATCCAGCTTCCAGTGTTCTGACTCCCTTCGCGGGGTGTTAGAGTTCCAGATCCGGAAAGAGATTCCCACCTCTCTCATTCTCAAGGTATGGAGCTGACTAGAACCTAGAGGGACTCTTGGCATACTAGACTTAACATACTCTTAGTATACCATACTAGAGAATACTCCACCTACTTCTTACCTTTCCCTACACCTAGACTAGGTTAGGTACATTGGGGTAGAACTAGCTTAGAGACGCATCGTATGAGTACTCGCATTTTTAGCTCATGTTATTTATGTACGTGAATATATGCTAAAAGATAATGCTAGCGCAGTATTATTTATTTCTACTGCTTACGCTGTACATTATATATCTTGCATACTGTCTTGTGATCATAACAGCTCATATCTCTTACACGAGAAACAAGACTGTTCAATAAAACCTTTTTTTTGAAACGCCCGTCTATTCTTTGTCTAACTCTGAGAAAACTAAGCATGCACGATTAGCTGAGTGAAACTGTTATCTATTGTTTCCACGATTCTGAGATGTGTTCCGATTCTAAAGGGAAACAAAGTGGTCATGTTTATGCGGTTGCCAGAAACTACTCCCTTCTTGTTTTCAAGGAGTTTCTAGTGGCCTCTGAGTTAGCTGGCACAAAGTAATTAAGTTTAATATACTCGATAGGGGCATACTGACCTCAATCCTATGCCAAGCCTATAGGGTATATTATTCCAATGCGCAGAGCCTATTAGGGAAATAGGAACTACACTACATGGCGCCCAACGGTTTGGTAAGGCACTAATTTAACGCTAGATACTGAGTAACTCAGTCGTGCTTTTCTCTCAGAGACCCCTACTCAAATACTCCATAAGACGTCTGGAGTGGGTAGGGTTAAATATCCGCCAAAGCTAAATAGGACAAAAAACCTATAGATTAGCTATTTTGGTTTAATCAACGTTGAAGGATACAGTGTTCCAAAATATTGTGCACCTTATCTTTTGTTTCCTTTAAACTTGTTCTACATTTTTCAAAAAACAAATGTCCATACACGGGGACGATAACACCGAGAACGGTGTAGCTGCGGCTCAACCAGTCGTAACAGCTTTTAACTTAACCGGTTTAAATGAAACCGAGGAGGGTGTTATAGACATCGCTCCAAACTTAAGAGCCATCACTCTAAAACGTATAAAACACGGCCTACCACCAAGAGGGGGTAGAGCAGTTTTCGGGATAGAGGCACACGAATCCTTTCAGACAGAGGTATTCTATTCATGGATAGTATTCCCAGAATCAAATCCAGTAACAAGATTGTTTCACTTCTACAAAGAAGATGAACCACCAGAGGAATATATTCCTTTCGAGGATATTGAAATTCCACTAACATACCAGGAGCATCAGCTCTGGTTTAAAGGCGCCCTAAAACATCACAAAAACATTACCAGGATCGGTCCACTGGGTATACCAGGAGCAACATGGCCGATTCTAGCCGGCTACACACCTCATCCTGACATTGAAGAGATGTCCAACGAGGAATTACTTGCTCAACTTACAGAGTTAATAAAAATTTACAGACAATTAGTCCAATATGTCATGCGGACTTTCACAGTCCAATCACCATTGTCCATTCCAAATCAAACCCCTCAACAGGGGAATACATTAAAAATTACACCACAGACTTTATACGCAGTCATGGGTAAAATGCCCACAAAATGTGAGCAAATTCCATTCTGGATATCTCAAAAAATCACTCAAATCGAAGCAGTATTTCCAAATACTAGCCCTTATGAGAAACACAGAATCCTAACAATCTGTTTACCAATGGGATCACACCACAACTGGAAGACTGCACCAATTGGGGCTCAGTCTTTGCTGCCATCTATACTAAAACACATGGTGTTCCGTCAATTGCAGTAATACCAGATGTCCTGAAACAAATTCAAAATGAATACGGGGCAGAGCCTGCTCTGAATTTAGGTATGAAATTACTGAAAAACTTCGAAAAGGTCTCAACAATAATATTATCTAATATTAAAGGGGAGGCAGCATCAGTGGCGATCCGCCAACGTTTAAGGGAATTTGATGTTACAGAACATCAAACAGAACTACCCAGAATAATAGAACAATCTTATGCAGAATTAGGCAGAGATAGTTTGGGTGGAAAACCATTGAAGCCAAAACTATCTGAAAGTCCTGAGAAGGACTCTATTAAACAAACTCCTACATCTTCTAAAAAGAAGTGGGAAACTAATAAACAAAACTCAAACGAGAAACGTTCTCAATCCCGAGGTAGGTCTCCTCAAAAGGAGCCCTCTGAAAGGAGGTATAAACTCAGGAATAGGGATAATTTAAGAAAGCCTGACAGGTATCAAGATACTGATACACGTTCCTCTCGTACCTTTCAGATATCATCACAGACATCGGAAAGAAGAGGACGGTCAGAACATAGAGAAGAACGCGTGAAATCCAAAGACGACAAACACGTTCAGAAAAATAAATCAAAACCTCAATTCTCAAAAAAGAAGGTAGCAGGTCTGAAGATTAGACATGCCGAGAATACTGAGAACACAGCTCAAGAACGGAGAATGGGCTCAGACAATGCTGGACAGTGCAGCAGAAGTCACAATAGCTCGCCAGAACCTGAAGGAACTTCTGGAGATAGTGGACTTGAATGAGTACATCACAGTAGAAACTGTAGACACCAGGGTTAGTACTCCACAAAAGTTATATGAAATAACACTCCGAATGGAGGGAGACATACCAAGAAAGGTGAAAACACGCTTTTGGGAAAAACTTTCAAGGGGTTATGATATACTTCTAGCATAAAAAGACTGGCCACCACAATTTGTCAGGGAGTGCCCACATGGTGAGGACATTATTATGCCTGCCTTCTCCAACCATATTCCAATTCACCTAAAATATACTTATGCCAGGAAATGGGCAGTTGCCCAGGCCCCAGCATTATATAAAAATCATGTAGGATGGGATGAGGACTCACCTCACCATAAAATACATCTAAAAATTAACCTACTGCACAAAGGCAGTACCCAATAAAGCAAGAAGCTAAAAAACAGGTCAGGGAGATCTTAGATCAACTTGAATACCAAGGGGTGATTGAAACATGCACCTCCTCAATGAACAATCCTTTGTTTCCTGTCTCCAAACCAGACAATACATATCGTCTAGTTTTGGATTACAGACACTTGAACACTTGTTCAAAAACATTTGCAGTGCAAAATGCACATAGTACAGCATTAATGAATACCATTGTGCGCAAAAAATATAAAACCACATTGGACATTTCAAATGGTTTCTTTTGTGAAAACATAGCACCTAAAAGCAGGTACTTAACAGCTTTCTCAATAATGGGGACCCAGCGTCATTTTTGTCGACTCCCACAAGGGTTCAAAAACAGCCTGGGGTTATTCTCAACGAGGGTAACAGAGTTACTACAAATTTATGATAATGAGGCATTGTCATATGTCGATGACATCTATCTGACAGACGATGACCTAGATAGGCACTTGAACAGGGTGAGTACCATTATATTGGGCTTCGCCTCTGAGGGCTACAAATTCAACTTTAAAAAATCCAGAATTGCCAATCTCAATGTCCTTTTCCTAGGATATGAGCTTTCAAGTGAAGGCAAGAGCTTGGCAGCTAACTTTTTAGAAAAGTGTGCGCTGCTCCAACCTCCAAAAACACTGAAAAACTTACAATCCATCTTGGGTTTCCTAAATTTTGGAAGAACTTACATTCTAAATTACGCAGAAAGGGTTAAACCTCTCTACGAATTAATCAAATCTGATTTTTCAATCAAACATTGGACACAGGAACACACAGAAATCTTGCGTTCACTCCAATCTAACATGTTAGCAACAAATCACTTACAAACACGCGTAAGTCAACGCAACTTAGTGATCCGAATAATTTCAGGTCAATGCGGATTCACCTACTTAACATTTAATGAGGGTGAAAAAGTACCAATAGCATACAAATCTCAGAATTGCGCTTCACATCAACAGAAAAAATACTGACAGCAGTTCAAACCGCTGTAGCAAAAGAAAGAGCTCTAGCCCAAGGGAAACGCATTATTGTCGTAACTCCAGTACCAGCCTTAGAGGCGGTCACAAAAGCAAGCATTCCAAATGCAAAAGCTTTACATCCTAGATGGATACAATGGGTTAATTCTCTTGCTGCAACAGATGTTGAATATGTTTTTGATCCCGATTTAAAAACACAAGCGTTCCTGCAATATGAACATGAATGTCCTCTGCCCACTGAAATTCTGCCTCTAGATCAGTACGAATTTACACTGACGGATCCGCACAACCCGCTACAGGGAGTAAGCAAGCTTACAGTGCAGCGTGCGCAATCGTTAAAGGTCGCATGCAAGATGGTAACTTCAGACCAATGGTCACTAAAACTCAATCTCTAGGAGATTGCACAGCTCAGCGAGCTGAACTACAAGCATTCAAACTGGCACTTGAAAGTACAGATCGCGAATTCCCCACACTAATAGTGTGCAATTCTTTCTACTGTGTTCAGTCGTATAATGAATATATACAAAATTGACTTGAAAATGGGTTCAAAGATGCAAAAGGTGGCACAATAAAGCATAAAACGCTTTGGGAACAAGTAGTTCAGTTAAAAAACAAACTACCAAAAGCTCACGTGATACACACGCTGAGTCATCAACGTGATGGCGTTCACGTTGCAGGTAATTCATTGGCTGACGAAGCCGCAAAGGGGGCTGTTTAGACGGCTTCCGTAGCTGCGATCACTCGTTCAAAAACTAAAATAGACAGTGAGATATTGTTGGCTGTCAATGCTACAAGCAAAGGCAGTGGTGCAGCGTTACCAAAAAAGTTTCCACTCAAGTACTCTTATGTAATTGATGCGAACAACGGTCCTTTTGCTCGAATCCCTGGAGTGGGGGATAGGGTAATTCCAAACATGGAACGTAGAGCAGCTTTGATTTATGAAGCACATCTGGGGGAGGGCCTGTCACATAAAGGGATCTCTAAAACAATAATGACGTTAAAAGAGATGTACTGGTGGCCTGGAATGAATACACAGATTCACATCTTCATCAATGACTGCATATACTGTAAGGTACAGCGTGATGCAGAACGCCACCAGACACCATGCTACGAAGTAGCCTGCCCAGTACAGACACCATTGTTAGATAGCATTAGACTATCTACGCGCAGGCGTCCATTTGGACAAATGCAATCCCACAAATACTAAGTCAAGGTTCCTATGGATATGGCCTCAGCGCTCGGCTGACGCTCGAACTGTTTATCGGCACATACGCAATAGGCACACTACATTCTGACCAGGGCCCTGCGTTTAGCTCTCGGGCTTACAAAGAAGCCATGGCCAGTTTGGGCGTTGCATTGCGGTACTCCTCTCCGTTTCATCCTGAGGGAAATTCTGTTGTGGAAAGGAAAAACTGGGACATAAAGCAGTCTATAACAGCTAGAGTATTAGGTTCGGGTGATGGGTGGATCAAACATCTTTATGGGGTCCAACGCTCATTAAATAATTTGCCAAGAAGTTCTCTAGGGGGGGTCACTCCATGTGAGGTCCTATTTGGGACAAGAATGTGGGTTCCTGATCTCGAATGTAAAGGCACAGTGGTGGAAAATAAACCCTTTGATATCAAAGATTGTTTGGCTGTTTTACAGGATCTAAATGAACTAAGATCGAAACAAAGCAACGTGTTCCTGAAGCCAACCACCACTGGGGAAACACCGGCAGTCCCAGCAAGGCCTGTCTGGATCCCAAAAGTTGGGGATCTAGTCAGAGAGAAGATTGCGGTCAAGAAGGAATTTGAACTTTCTTACAGACAACCAGTACCTGTCCTAGCCATTCACGGAACAAGAACAGTACTTCTGCCGCCCCTTGCTGGAAAAAAGGAGAAAAGATTTGTGTCAATCGACCTCATCAAACCACAGTATGTGGCCAATACTAAATAGTAGGCCTCGTGGACTCCGACCTAGTAGCAGACGCACTCCCCTCGCTACTATCCAAGAGGTTCAGACTGAAAGACTGATAACATCGAGAATTCAGCAGTAACAGATGAAGGACTAAGCAACAATGCTATGGAACTCATCCCTCTTGAAACTCAAGTAACAGTTTGTCCAAATACACCTGTCTACACCAACGTAACAAGTGATCAACTGGTTCCAGCGATTTCAACAAATCCTGATGCAATTCCAACAATTGACCGAACTGCTTCTGGCTACTTCATTAACTTTGATACGTTTTCTGAGGATCCGAGTGAACCTGAAACGACGCCAGCATCACAAACTTTCAAACAACAAGTACAAGACTTTTTTCATTTTCTGAAAAAAACTTATCTGGTTTCACCATGGATTGAACTGTGGATTATTTCTGGAATATTTTTCTTTCTGCTTTGGCTAGCTTTGGTTATGACTATCAGCGTGCTTATAAATGGCAGATACATCCGTTTGGACATTGAAAGTAAAAATGTGAACTTACTTTTGAAACCACACAAATCATCCCATCGTGAAGCAATAGACTTGTCAGCAGTGAACATCACAGCCGTTCCTATACAGGATGGTATAGTGTGGGACAAAACCGATTTCGATATCTTCGGCCCTACGGAACTTTTGAACATTCCACATTTATTTAAAATTTCACTAAGTGATTTTATTTCGTCCAGTACCTATTCTGATGATTGGGACTTTGAGACTGTAAATGATATGATGTCTGATCTAGAAAGGTCTGCTGCATTCTCTAACAATGAGGTTTCCTCAGACTACGACCAGCTTTATTGCTATAACCACTATTGTCATCATTTCTTGCATAAATCTGCAACACCTAGAAATGTGTTTATGTTTAACCAATGGGAGCATTGTCCTACACCACCAAAAGGTAGTTAAAAAACTGAGGTACGAGATGGATCAACAGGCACACAGGTAACAACGGACGCGAACATTGCTGCGGCATCCTATGCTGAAGGCGATGCTTCACATCTTTGTGCAGTTAACCTTCTAAATGAGGTATTCCAAATGTCACCAACATCGGTAGACGATCTTTTGTCTACAGAAATAGATGATTTCATGTTTACACCAGACCCATACACTGACTTTGATTCGGCTCACAGTGTACCAGGGACGCAATGAATTTGTCCTTCATATTTTCAAAACTTGGAACTCTTCCTAAAATTGAACTTTTTATTTTTTTATTTTTTTGAAAATACATGGCAAAACAATCTGCTTACAGTAGAACTATTCTTATAAAACGGACTTCTTTGAATACTTCCAGGGACACACTGTCACCTTATTTGTCTGAAAAATTTCATCATATGTATATATTTCTGTTTATTCATTCATGTTGCATTTATTTCCAATATATGCTTAGGATGAAAAAATGCTTTAAATTGTACAGTACCGATTGCATTCAACAGTTTACTTTTTAAACTTCTTTTAATATGCTTTTAGAAATGTTTTTAGCAACATGTGGTACTCAGTTTAATGTTTAGCATTTAATGTTTAGCATTTAGTATTATCGTTCATTCGAAAGTGGAGTGGGTGTTGTATTCCGCTTTAGGTGTCCGTATATAGATTTTCCTGAAACATGTCCTTATATAGGCACAAATCGCATTGCCCTTATATAGGCATAGAATCCCAGTCCTTATTTAGGCATTAGCCGTGCACTCCAAATACAGGCATGGTCACCGACATCCGTCCACCCTAACGTCACAACGAGTTCTTAGAAACCAGACCCTTAAGCTCTCTGGAGTTCCCCTAGCACAGGATTATTGATTTCTCCAAGAACTCATCTATTATGCATGAACCGCTATACCTTAAGGGTTCATTCCTGACGTCTTCCTCTGTCCGACTTCACGTCAATGCTAACATTCCAAGGCACCTACCAAGTATAAATATACCTTCCCTTGCCCAAGCAAGTTAGGAGGAGACCTCGACTTCAGAGGAGCCCGTATCCCGGCCTGACGCACTGAGAAGACGCTGTCATCCCTGCTCGCAGAGAATCCAGCTTCCAATGTTCTGACTCCCTTCGCGGGGTGTTAGAGTTCCAGATCCGGAAAGAGATTCCCACCTCTCTCATTCTCAAGGTATGGAGCTGACTAGAACCTAGAGGGACTCTTGGCATACTAGACTTAACATACTCTTAGTATACCATACTAGAGAATACTCCACCTACTTCTTACCTTTCCTTACACCTAAGACTAGGTTAGGTACATTGGGGTAGAACTAGCTTAGAGACGCATCGTACGAGTACTCGCATTTTTAGCTCATGTTATTTATGTACGTGAATATATGCTAAAAGATAATGCTAGCGCAGTATTATTTATTTCTACTGCTTACGCTGTACATTATATATCTTGCATACTGTCTTGTGATCATAACAGCTCATATCTCTTACACGAGAAACAAGACTGTTCAATAAAACCTTTTTATTGAAACGCCCATCTATTCTTTCTGTGTAACTCTGAGGAAACTAAGCATGCACGATTAGCTGAGTGAAACTGTTATCTATTGTTTCCACGATTCTGAGACGTGTTCCAATTCTAAAGGGAAACAAAGTGGTCATGTTTATGCGGTTGCCAGAAACTACTCCCTTCCTGTTTTCAAGGAGTTTCTAGTGGCCTCCGAGTTAGCTGGCACAAAGTAATTAAGTTTAATATACTCGATAGGGGCATACTGACCTCAGTCCTATGCCAAGCCTATAGGGTATATTATTCCAATGCGCAGAGCCTATTAGGGAAATAGGAACTACACTACAACACCATTGCGCCATGGAGCAAGGGTGTCTCCTTGAGTCTAGCATAGGTTTTGTAATGGAAGGGAACCCTTCCAGTACAAAATACTATGCTAAGACTTACTTGAAGCCTTTTCCCACTTTGTATGTGTGCTGTACAGTGCAGCACACATGCAAAGACGGAAAAGGAAGGAGAAATTAAAGCATTTCTCCTTCCTTGCACCTACTTTGAAAGGGCGCAGTTTTCTCATGCTAAACCCTGTTTACTTTGTTTAGTAAATTGGGTTTAGCGTGAGAAACCTTGGGTGGTTGCATGGGAACGCCCATGCTCCACCCATGGTACGTCCTTTGAGCTGCTGTGCATTACTTCCCGTTATTTCCAGCTCTAAACAAGTTTAGCACTGGAAAGTAAAATCGGAAAAAAAAGATTTTGCGCTGGTTTGTGTCACTTTTGTGACACAAAAATGGCGTAAAATCTTAGTAAATCTCCACCCGGGTGTTCTCTCCCCCCCTGGTAAAATCAACTGATTGCTGGATTACCGTTCTGTTTTCATATCACATATTTACTATCCGTGTTTAGTTTGATATAAGCTCTCCCTACCTATGTAAAAAAAAAAAGGAACAAAGAAATATGTTCAAAAAGAGATGGCCCAGGAGCACAATTTTTTTTTACAATGGGAGGCTGAGATAAATAAATGCCATGCCTTCTGGTTCCCCACATTCTATGTTGCTCATTACAAAAGATCTGGAAAATTAATTGTTCTGATGGTGAGACTCAGGGACTACTCTCACCAAAGTCATGCCACTGGGTTGTTGAACCTGCCCACACTAAGTGGAGTTAACAACTGGCATATTTTGGCAAAGTGGTAAAACCAGGATTGAATGCCAAATCTCCTAGTGTCATGGCTAAAACTTTCTTACTGGACCATGTCTGGGGTGGAAGTTGGGTTTTTGTGAAAGTCTACCTCAGTGAATTGAACACTTTCTTGGGGGTCTTTGTCAAGGATTTTTATAGCACTTGCTACCTTAACTGAGCCTGTTTCTAAGCACTCCTAATGCGTAAAGATAAGAGATTCAAGGCAGAAGGAGATTGTGAGGCCTAAGATTCTATTTCATTCCAGTTCAATAATCAAGCTGCTTCCTTTGTACACTTGACTTGTCAAAGGGAGAAGTAGCAAGCAGAGCAGACACTTCCCTAGGATGCTGTAATGTTATGTTATGTTATGTTATGTTATATAGGTTTGTAAAGCGCACTGTTACCCAAGGGTGTCCTGGCGCTGAGCATTGCATGCCTAAGGTAATAGGTACATGAAAAACCTCCCTCCCAGAGCCAGGCTGAGACTAAGCTGAAAACAACCAGGTTTTCAAACCCTTCCTAAATGAAAGGAAATCAGTGCCAGTCCTTAGATATAGCGGCAGACCGTTCCAAGCATTGGTGGCTCTAAGGACAAAGCTCTTCCCACCCCAGTTAGCCTTTCTCATTCTAGGAACGACTGCCAGCTTTGCTTCCATTGAGCGCAATGTTCTCCCTGGAACATACCATTGGATGCGCTTTTGTAAGTCTTCCGGGCCCGAACCCGTCAGGGACTTAAAGACTGTGCAGAGAGCCTTGAATTGGACTCGCTGTAAAATCGGGAGCCAGTGAAGGTGGCGTAGGTCATTTCTGACCGACATAAACCTAGGAGTCCCTGTCAGCAACCTAGCTGCCGCGTTCTGCACCATCTGCAATCTATTAAGATGTTTTTTATTAATGGTCAGGTATAGGCCATTACAGTAGTCTAGTCGGGACAGAATGAGGGCAGAGACGACTGTTCTAAAACTATCTTCTGTGAGGAAAGGTTTTATTTTCCTTAAGGTCCTCAGGATAAAAAAGCTTGTCGACACCACCCCGCTAACCTGGTCCCCAAATGTGAGGGTGTTGTCCATAGTCACCCCCAAGTTCTTGACTTTCCGGGAGGGGGTTGGGGGGAGGCCCATAGTGCTAGGCCACCATGCTGGAGTCCAGGGGTTAGGGTTGTTCCCAAAGATAATCACCTCTGTTTTGCCTGCATTCAACTTCAGGCAATTAGCAGACATCCAGCCAGTTATTGCTAGCATACAGTCATGGCAGCTAGGGGCCTTTTCTGCTTCCTTCCCTCTCTGCAGAGACACTACGATTTGGGTGTCATCTGCGTACGAGGTTAGGAGTAGCCCGAAAGATCTTATAAGGGCAGCCAGCGGTCTCACATAAATGTTAAAAAGCGTCGGACTAAGGGACGACCCCTGTGGGACTCCACAGGGTATGGAGAAAGGTTTCGATCTATCCCCACCTAGTTCTACCGTTTGTGTTCTGTCGGCCAAAAATGATTTTAGCAGGTTTCAGGCCGTACCCTGGACCCCAGCCTCCGATAGACGGCCCATCAGTAATTCATGATGGACCGTATCGAAGGCTGCCGACAGATCCAACATGATCAAAATGGCGGAGCCTCCTTGGTCCACAACCTCACGCACCTCCTCCGTGGCCTTGATCAGCGCTGATTCCGTGCTGTGTCCTGCGCGGAAACCGTATTGAGAGGGATCCAGCAAGTTGTTTTCCTCAATGAACAGACTCAATTGCATGTTCATAGCCTTCTCAAGTATTTTAGCCGGTAGGGGAGACGGGAGATGGGACGGTAGCTACTTGGATCACTGGGATCTAGGTTGGGTTTCTTAATTAGTGGCAGAATTGAAGTTGTTTTCCATGCCATAGGGTAGTGCCCTTCCCTCATTATGAGATTCAATAGGGAGGTTAAAGTGTTGGAAATAATTTCCGGGGAGATTTTGATTACTGCAGCTGGACAGGGATCCAAGGGGGAACCTGATCTGCACCCCATCAGCAGACTGGTAGCCTCTTTGTTCCCTAAAGGGGAGAATCTATTAAACATAGGAGAATTGTTGATTACCAATTTCCCAGCTGCCAGATCACTGGCCTCCCTTGTAGATTGCTGAAGGAGGAAAAGATGACCTCGACTTTATTCAGGAAGAAAGAGGCTAAGATATCGCAAAAATCTGGACTACAATGAGTAATCGGTTTAAGGGGGTTCATAAGAGTGGTGACTGTTCTGAAGAGTTCCTTCGCAGAGGACTTGGCACCGGTGATCTGTTCTGAGAAGTAGGCCTTTTTTGCTTCCTGGAGTGATTTTTTGTATATTGTAAGGCTGGATTTATAATCTTCCTTATTGGTCAGATTATACCCTTTTCTCCAGAGCCGCTCTAGTCTCTTACAGTCTGATTTATGCTTCTGTAGGTTCTGAGTAAATGGGTCAGTGACTAAAACATAGCATAACACAGTACTGTTAAATCTGTGACTCTTCTACATACTAGTGGCTTAAGTTAGAGGGCTGTACTGAGTGAAACCCTAAATAAAAATCCACGACTCACAGTCCACCCCATGTACATGCTTCACTTCCCCTACGCCCACATTACACCCTCCTGACCACCCCACTACCACTGAGCAGGCAGCAATACAGCCCTCGGTCACACCACACTCCTTACTTTTTGACCCATGGGAAAATGTTTGTGAGTCCCCAGACCCTAGAATCACACCCTTGCCCAAAAATAGAAGTCATATTATATCAACAAACTTTGCTGCCTTACAAAATTTCCAAAAGTTTCTTTTTAGACTTTGACTCTCAGGTGGGTGCAAAGGTGAGCAGATACAGTATATTCTTGAAGCGTGGTGTGGGAGAGAACACTCCGGTACAATTTAGTCCAAGTGCAGCTAACACAAAGTGCAGTGTTGTCTCTTGGTAATGAACATCCCATATTATTCTCTGGGACTCTAGTTTCGAGGTGATGGCAGACATCTGGTAACATCAACAGAGACTGTGGTTTCACTCAAACAGACTATTCAGCCAAGCTGGAGCTTTTATTTTTTATTTAACAGTTTTATATAGTATTTGCGCTCCTTACAGGGAATTACTATAGCCTTATAGCCCTTGGTTATATCAGTAATTAAAGGCCCACTCTAGCTTTATAGCTGGAGTGGGCCTTTAATGCCTGGTTTATCTTGTATGCTTAATATGCAGTCTACAAGCAGAGCAGACAGTTAACAGCGTCTTTAAGCAATACAGTTCCGTTTATAGCATAGTATAAAATGCAAAAGTTTACAAAACAGTAGGTAATAGAAATACTCAGACTACAGCGTCAGATTGGTTAGTGTATAGGACTGCTAGAGTAATAAAAAGATATAACACATCTCAACTGCAAACAAAATAACTAGCACATAACTACACAGTAAATAAAGATAACTGGTACAGCATCAGAGCACGGAAGTCTATGCTACCTGGAATGAAGGGTTGGACATCATCACCCAGGAATGTGTGTGCCAATCAAGAAAACTAAGAACTGTGGTGGAGCATAAGGCATAGTGAAATCAAGGGTGGAAGGCTGCCATCCTTCAGGGAAGACTGTAGCTCAGTCAGCAGAGTGTCCTAGAAGGCAGAGATCGGGTACTTACGCAGGCCCCTAATATCTTCTCGGTGCAGGACAGTACTCTCAGGCCAGGCCCAGGCATCAATGGAATGGGCCCAGACGGAGAGTTGAGGAGGGGTGAGTGACTTCCATTAAGGGGTAATCAATCATTTAGCTAGCAAAAGAGCCAGATCCAAGAACTGCACAGGTGCTTTATTCTTTTTAGTGTGTCGGAACATACCCAGCAGGCGCACCTCTCATGTGTGTAGCGAGGGGTTCCTGTGCAGTTGGCCAGTGAGGTTGTGATGCACAGCCAGTACTGGGAGAGTGTATGGCACGTCCAAAACATATGCAAAAATCTGCGTCTGGAAAGAGGCAATGGGGACAAACATCGCCTATGCGGTGAAAGTAGCAGATGATTTTGTTTGGAGTGAGGTAGACCCTGTGTAGTATGTAGTACTGAATTAATTTAAATCGAGCGTTATGAGACATCAAGGCTGGGTATTCCAGGATGCTCTGCCACTCCTTGTCTGAACAGGGGTCACCCATCTCTCGATCACAGTGGTGACTCAGTGATGTAAGAGGCACTGAAGAGAGTGTACATAAAGAACTAGCAAACCATTTTATGAAATGGCTGCCCAACCCCCTGACATGCAAATATTGGATCACTAGATTCATTGTGGGTTCCTGTTGAATTATACCCGGGCGCTCTCTCATCACCCAGGTAAGGAAGTTGTATAGAGAAATTGACATGGAGGAAGCCCGGCGGCAGTGATGAGTTCCTCCAGGGCCAGGAGATCACCATTCTGATAAAGATCACCAAGACTATGGAGTTCTGCTTCATGTCAAGGGCCCACCTCTGCAAGGGAAGTGACCATCTTACCTCTAGGAGCACCCAGCAGGGGTAGCGCCGGAGCATATTGCATCACCGAGCGAGCAAAGAAGAGGCTTCTAGGGAAGGTACGGCACGCGACCAACATGAGACGAGAGCGGGGCACTACCGTTTTGGAGAAGGGATGAAAAAAGTGCAGCATACATGTTAATTCCCATGGAGGATGTAGTCATGGTGTCATCTAGCTGGCGACCTGACAACCATCTGACCACCCACTGCAGCTGAGAGGTCAGATAGTAATGCTCAAAATTTGGGACTCCCAAGCCTCAGTCGGGAGGTAGATCTAAGTGAATGCAACTCTACGACGTGTAGCATGCCAAAAAGAGTTTCCTGTCAGTTGTGCAAGCGATTGAAAAAAGTGCTTGGTGTCATAAAGAGGAAGATTAGCAAAAAAGTACAGTAGGCATGGCAGCATCACCATTTTCATGAGGGCAATGTGACTGGCCACTGAAAGCAGTAGGGTCCGCCAGAAAGCCATCTGTGCTCGCACTGAAGTCACTGCATGCATAAAATTGCCATCTAGGAGGTTTGCAGGGGTATGATATATTCTAATTCCTAAGTAACGAAACATTCCAGGTTCAAAAGAACTCCATTTATTTTAAGGGCACGATCAGTCATGGCAGCGGTCAATGGGAAAAGGCAAGATTTAGCCCAGTTAACCTTGAGGCCCGATACACACGCAAATTCATTGAGCGTCCACACTATGTCTGATGGAACATCGTGTATGTCTCTAAGGTAAAGGAGCCTATCATCCGCATACAGAGAGACTGAGTTAGTTGTGTCTCCTAGTGCAATGCCCCAATGTTGACCTTGCAGACGGACGGCTCCATAACTAAGGAAAAAAAGTAGGGGGGACAATGGACATCCCTGATGGGTGACTCAGTGAATTGATATAGCCTGGGACATGAGACAGCCCGTATTTATCCTACCCGAAATTTGAGTATAAATGAGTTTGATCAAGCGGATGAAGCATGTTCGTATTTCGTAAGTACTTCAAACAAATAGGTTGATTCTAGTGAATCGAAGGCTTTTTCTAAATCCAACACCAGACAACTTCCCCAATGCCAGATAGCAGGAGCACACTCTAGTATGCCAAAGAGCTGGCGTAAATTGACGGAAGTATTTCTGGCTGGTCAAACCCATTTTGGTCTGGATGGACCAGATGTGGGACCAGGAAGGCCAGATGATCCGCTAAAATTTTAGCAAATATTTTGTATTCAGCGTTGAGGATAGCAAATGGTTGATAAAACTCCAGTACGGATGGCTCTCTGCCAGGTTTAGCTATAGAGATAAGAAGAGCTTCGCGAAGTGATCATGAAAGACAAGCAGCTCACATGGCCTTGTTGTAGAGTGTCTTCAACTGCTGCGTGAGAAGGGAACCATACGTTTTATAGAGTTCAGGCAGGAGCCCGTCAGGGCCCAGAATCTTGCCCGATGCAAGCGCACATATAGCCTCTTTGATTTCAATAAGTGTGATGTCGCTGTTGAGGTCTTCCCCCTGGTTTGGTGGTGCTTCGGAGGGAGGCACATTGATCAAGAAAGACTCGAAATCTGCCCGAGATGCAGTGGATGCCGATGTGTACAGGGAAGTATAATGCCACATGAATTTGGAGTGTATATAACTCTGTGTGTGGATGAGAGCCCCACATTCCGCTCATATGGTAAGTGTGGGACGTTGTGACTGATCTTGCCGGACAAGCCAAGCAAGGAGCGCTCCTGACCTATCCGCTTCAGATTGTGTCTTTGTAGAATGGGTCACATAGTTGAGGCAGTGAAGTCCCTCTAGCAGTGAAGCATGGTTGAGATGTTTTTGATATAGGCGCTTTTTGCCCTCTGCAGAAGATTGCGATTGTGACTCGTGGCTGACAGTACCTTCTTCATTTGGAAGATTTCAGTGTCAAGCATGCAGCATATGCTCAGGGCGCTCCCAAGCAATACCCCCCGATAGCTACTTTAAATGCAACCCACTCGATCAGGTAGGAGGAAGCAGTGTCATTGTTATTGTCAAAGTATACTGATATGCTATTGCTAAGGGAAGCACATAAGGGGTGGGTCCTTTAGGGCCGCCGCTTGCAGGTGCCACATTGGGATAGAAGTAGGGCTGAATCCTAGCATAATGACAAGTATTGGGGGTTATGATCCGGGTGGGTTCTTCCGAGGTAATAAATGGAAACAACATGTGGGACTAAATCAGGTGTGCCGCCTAGGTGGTCAATTCGGACATGTAGATCACAAGGATGTGAATAGAACGAATAAACTCTTGCGAAGACATTGCGCAATCGCCAGATATCCAGGAGATTCCAGTGATTGAGCCAGCCAGATAGTGTGCGTGCGTTATACGTATACGTAGCTACAGTGTGAGGGAGGGGGGAATGCGACGCCCAGGGCACTATTAAAGTCCCCACCGATTAACCAGGGGAGTCCACTCCAGCTCAACAGTATCCTGGATCAAGGAAGATTGCCTGCTCGGAGTTTAGGGCATATATCGCTCCAAGCAACATAAAATAACCATCCAGTCTGCCCTCGATAAAGACATAGTGCCCCTCGGGGTCCGTAACTGTGGAATCTGCCATGAAAGGAACCGCCGCTCTGATCCAGACTAAAACCCAACAAGCATATGCATATTAGGTAGTAGAAAATACCTGAGCCCTCCATCATTTTTGCAAACGCACAGCCTCTACCTTAGTTAGGTGGGATTCTTGCAGAAATGCTGTGTGTGTCACCCTGAGGCGGAGATAGGAGTACAACGCACATCTACGAGAAGGGGTGTGCATGCCTTGAATGCCCAGGTGAGTATATTAGTGTTAGCCATTGTCATAGCTGTCTAAGGAGTGGTATCCAGCCATGGACAGGATAACGGTGCAAAGCTCACCAAAGAGCAAAGGTTAGAGTAGGTACAGACAACAACGGAGAACCAATGAAAGCCAGCAAGAGAAAACTCATAGTACCATTGAAAGAGGAGGAACAACAGGTTTCAGCCCAAACTTGTTAGCAGCTGGTGCCAGAGAAGGTAAACTAATGAGGGGTGGGTGGCAGCATATAAGGGCACAAATCCCTAAGTCAGGTGACATGGGAGTGCCTAGTGCTCTTGGTGCTAACTGCAAAGCAAAATAAACTGAATTTAGGAAACCAGCAAGGAAGCTTTATGCGGTAGCCAGCACTGGGATAGCAGAAGAAAAACCACATGGCAACCGAATAGAGTCAAACATGTGACATACACAGTATACAACATACTGGCAGTATAAACCAGGTATCAACAACAAAGGTATCCCTCAGCCGGTTTAAAGCTTGATTTTGGAGACTGAGAGCCAGAGGAGAGGAAATGGGCAGACTCCTGACCATGAGCAACAGGCAGGGTTAGGAGATTGACAGGCAAACAGTTCTGGCAGAAATTGGCCCCACATATTGGAGGGGCTGAAGGGAGGCGTCCAGCGGGCGTCACAACACAGGGTGGCAAGTGAAGCAGGCCCTTGAGCTAGTCAGGCCCAAGAGGCATGCTCCACAGAGTGCAAACTGTAAAATAGTGGAGAGCTCCTGCAGAGCCATAAATCTGGAAAAGGAAAGTACCGCCTGCCGCCATGTAAGCAGGTGAGTAATAAGATTTGTATAACGCAGTAGAGCGTCCATTGTGCAGGACTGCAATTACACTAAGGAATGCTTCAGGTATAAGCAACAGGTGTTAAATTAGGCAGACATGCATTCAGAGCACCATAGCCTGAGAAGCAATAGACATACAGGCGCCCCACCACCAGAAAGAATTCAAAGGATATTGTCTGCCGTTTGTGGTCATTTGAGGATCCCTCAAAGCTAGAAGACTTAGAGCTACCTGCGTTGTGCTCCGAGGACGGAGCAGTATCTTGGAATGCCACGGCTGCGTGCAGCGCCTACCGCCTCTCCTGTATAACTTGCTCCAAATTAGGCGAGCGTGATGACTGGAACAACAGTTGCAGCTGAGGGGTCATACTGCGCCGACAGCACCCGCCAGAGGCATGCGACCACTCCACCAGCGACTGCAATAAGGCGTCAACCACAGGCTTGCGCTGCTCGGCCCAGTCCCAGGCCTCTTTAGGATCCATGAAGATTGATTTACCATCCGACACCACTCAAAGCCTTGCTGGGAATAGAAGAGATTATTTAATGTTAGATTACCGGAGACTGCGTTTGACAGTGAGGAAAGAACTCCTCTGATGCTGTACTGCCATCGCATCATCGGAAAAAATCATCATATGTGCATTATCTACTACTAGATTATCAAGCCTGCGGGCCAGGGGCGTAGGAGACACTAAAATTCTGGGGGGGACAGGGACAACCTTTTGGACTTTCCAGTGACCCTATACAAATCGCCCATTGTTTGAGAGCCGTACGCTCTGTTAAACGAATACAGTTGCATAGTTTTGTAGTGTAAAATTGATAAAGGCAGGCATGTAGTCACAGTTTGCAAATATGCTTTAGTTGTTATTTACATTTACAAAGTAATTAGACCAAATGTGAAAAAACATGTTTTTGAATCTTACACCTTCATGCACCAAGCAAACAAAGGTGGGAGGGAAAAAAAGGAAGAATAAAAAGAATGCTCTTTGCGACATTCCTAAACCTCAAAATGCACTTGGACTAATATTGGAGTGTACTGGAGACAGGCTGCCTGCACACAGAGCTGTAAGAGCAGATAAATGTCCACTTTCTAAAAGTGGCATATCTAAAATAGTAATGTGCAATCCAACCTTACCAGTAAAGAGGATTTATCATTGCCATTCCAAAGTTATAAAACAGGCCACAGCTACTCCTTTCTAACAAGGAATTACACCTTAAAAGAGTGTATTAAGGAATTCCCAATGTCAATCTATGAGAAGAATAGGCCTCACATTAGTAAAAAAACGAATGTAGGTGTTTTTCACTACAAGGACATGCAAAACATAAAAGTACATGTCCTACCTTTTAGCAACATAGCACCCTGCTCCATGGGCTACCTAGGGCCTACCTTAGGGGTGACATATGTGTAATAAAAGGAAGTTTAAGGCTTGGCAAGGGGATTTTAATACCAAGTCAACAAGGCAGTAAAACTGCACACACAGGCTCTGCAATGGCAGGCCTGAGACATGTTTAAAGGGCTACTTGTGTGGGTGGCAAATCAGTGCTGCAGACCCACTTCATTTACAGGCCCTGGGTATATGGTGTACCACTGTACAAGGTATTTACAAGTAAATTAAAAAGGCCAATAGTGTATACACCAATGTTACCATTTTTAAGGGAGAAGCACATGCACTTTAGCACTGGTCAGCAGTGGTAAAGTGCTCAGAGTCCTAAGGCCAACAAAAAGAATCACAAAAAGAGGAGGTAAGCAGGCAAAAAAGTTTGGGGGAAGACCGTCCTAAGGCTGACAGCTCTAACAGTATGGTATAGGATTCTGTGTGTCTGTTTGAGTATTGAAGTCAGTCGGATCCCTTTTGGAAGCCCCTGGTTTAGCAGGGCACAAGAAGGAGAGCAAGAATAGTTTCTCAAACACTGTAAGTTTATCGCCTGCTTTCCTGAGGCTGGAGGGTGGAGAAACCCTCAATGCATCGCAAAGTGTACAACACAATACAAAAACTTTTGTTGTCTAATCTATGAGAAGCACTATTGCAGATGGATGATATAAGTGTAGAGTGCACTCAAACCACATTACATTGTACAAGAATATAAGACGTCCTGTGAGATAAATTTGCAATAAGAATTATCCTTGCGTGGGATGCTCACAAAAATTAGATTTACAGTGTTTGTGTGGAAGAGAGATGCTTACCAATGTAAAACAGCCTGCTGTGAGAGACACATATAAGATGCTCACAGAAGATAGATATAGTTAGATATGCAGAATGAGTTGTGTGGCAAAGCTCAGATATGAGGTGTTGGTGATGAACACCAGAAACAGTGTTTGTGTGTGAAGCTTACAAATGAATACAGTGGGTGGAAGGTCACAAATAAGTAGTGAGTGGGATGCACTAAAGCACAAAAACTTTGTTATATGAGAGGCTCACAAAAACTATAAAAATGCTCAAACTAGCAAATATGCCTCGTGCTAGGAATTTTCTAGCCAAAATATTGAGCATTTAATTGATACAATGATTGAAGGCGTGGAGGCCTTGCTCAAGACTATGATGATTTATTTACAAGTGACATTTGGAGAGTTGCGTATTAACAGTGAAGTAATCTTTGGGGAACAGTTATTGCTACCAAGAAAAAAGTTCAGATGGGCAGGATAACTTGGATATGGATGGTGATGCTCCCAAAGATGAGCCAAACTCTGCTTCCGAGCATATTCAGGAGGAGTCTGAAGACCCCTTACTGGAGAACTCTAGTCCCCCAGGGAATAGTTCTAGTGACACAGAGGGAGGCCCTAGAGGTATGACCCCCTTTATTCCTCCTGGGAGGGTACAAAGGGTTCAGGGGATGTCCAGGTCCTCCTCAGTTAATTCAGCCTCCTATGCCACTTTAATAGGGACCTCCATCTCTAGCAGGAAGGGGAAAATTCTTTAGAAAGGGAATACCACCTGCTCAAACTTGAGAGAGTCAAGCTCAGAATCAAGAAGGAACAGTTAGCCCTAGATAAGGACACCCTAGAAGTCCAGAGGGCTAGGAAGAATTTGGTATTATAATCCCATGGTGGCAGGACTAGTAAACCTAGAGTTAGGGAAGATCCCTTTGACACTAGGAACTGGATCAGGATAGTCCCTCCTTACCAGGAGGGTGATGACATCCATAAGTGGATTGCTGCTTTAGAGAGGGCCTGTAAAGTTCAGAAGATTCCTCAGGGGCAGTGGGCAGCTATCCTGTGGCTCTCCTTTGCTAACAAAGGTAGAGACAAACTCTTGACTGTAGGGGAAGAAGATGCAGACAATTACAAAGTCTTGAAGAGTGCCCTCATAGATGAGTTTGGGTTAACCACTGAGCAATACAGGGTTAAGTTTAGGGACATACAGAAGGCACACACTCAAGACTGGGTAGATTTTGTTGATAGTGCTATTAAGGCTCTGGAAAGCAGGCTTTATGGAAGCAATGTGCATGATTATGAAGGACTGCACAATTTACTTGTGAGGGAGCACATCCTTAACTGTTAAAATCAGCAACTGCACCAGTACCTGGTGGGCTCGGATCTGACCTCTCCCCAAGAATTAGGAATGAAGGCAGACAAGCGGGTCCGAACCAGGGGGAAACAGAAGTCTCATTGTGGTGGTGACCAGAAGAAGCAAGATTCTTCTAAGGCCCAAGAGAAAGGTAGAGAGAAATCTATAGAAAAGAAAGGGTCTTCTGAATGGCCCCAAACATTTTCCTCTGGGGGGTGGGTCCCGTCCTTCTTCCTTCTCTAACAAGAAACCCTGGTGCTATTTGCCAAGAAGTTAGGCACAGAGGGAGACCTGGATCATGAAAAAATGGACCAGCCAGCTCCCAAGAGAAGGTGCAGGAAGGGTAAAGATTTATCCTTCCCTCAGACTCCCAGTGAGAATCAGCCTCCTGATGGAGATGATCTCAGTACCCGTGAAGGAACTGTCCCAGAGGAGCTTGAGCCTGACCAGGCAGAGCTCCTGGGGGCAGGGGGACCTTCCAGGGAAGACTTGAGTCTGGAGCAGAAGGCCTGCCCCTCTCTTGAATAGGCCTGGGCGGTAAATTCCGTTCCGCTCGCGGAATTTAGGTAATTTCGCGTTCCGCGGAGAACGCGGAATTACCAAAAATTCTGCAATCCGCGGCTTCGCAGAATTTTTTGCTTGTTCGCGCTTTCAAAATGCGTGTTCGCGAGATATTTCTCCCCGAGCACGCAAACAGCGTTCGCAAACAGGAAAAAAGCATCATGAACGGGCGGAACAAGCAATTCCGCGTGTTCGCGGAACTTTTGCGTGCTCGCGGAGATTTTTTACCGTTTCGCGGAGCTTTGCGTAGCGCGACTACGCAAATTCCGCCCACCCCTACAGTCTTGAACATCTCAGTCTGCAAGCTGCTGCTGAGGAAGCATGGAATGTCAGTCGGCCCCACAGGACTTATTGGGAAGATGGGCTCCTGTTTACTTAAAGTAGAGACCCCAAGCCTGGTGCCACCAGGAGGTTGGTCATACCTCAGACGTTTAGGGGTTTCCTGTTGACCCTGGCAGGACATCTTGGGCAAAGCAAGACTTGGGACAAGCTTGTCCCTCACTTTCACTAGCCCCACATGTATGAAGACACCAAGGAGTTTTTTTGCTCCTGTGTAACCTGCCAAGCCAGTGGTAAGTCAGGTGGCACTATAAAGGCCCCCTTAATCCCACTACCAGTGGTTGGGGTTCCCTTTGAGAGGGTAGAGATAAACATTGTAGGTCCCTCAAACCCTCCAACAGCATCTGGACATAGTTTTATCTTAGTGGTGGTGGACCATGCCACTAGGTATCCAAAGGCTATTTTCCTTAGGACCACTACAGCTCCTGTAGTGGCCAGAGCCCACCTTGGAATCTTTTCCAGAGTTGGGTTCCCTAAGAAGGTCTTGTCAGACAGAGGTACAAATGTCATGCCTAGCTACATCACTGCTATGTGGAAAGATTGTGGTATTAACTATATGTTTACCACACTCTACCATCGACAGGGCAATGGGCTTGTTGAAAGGTTCAACAAGATCCTCAAAGGTATGATTGTGGCACTCCCAGAAAAGCTGACACGAAAATGGGATGTCTTACTAACTTGCCTTCTCTTTGCCCACAGAGAGGTTCCTCAGAAGGGGGTGGACTACAGCCCATTTGGACTTCTATTTGGACATCCAGTTAGGGGTCCATTATGTCTAGTCAAAGAAGGATGGGAGCAACCTCTCAAGCCTCCTAAACAGGACATAGTAGAATATGTACTGGGCTTGCGTTCTCGCATGGCTGAGTGCATGAAGATGGCCAGCAAAAACCTTGAGGCCAGCCAAGAGCTTCAGAAAGCTTGGCATGACCAAAAGGCTGTACTGACTTTACCAGCCAGGACAGACTGTGCAGGTGTTGGAGCCTGTGGCCCCAGCAGCTTTTCAAGACAAGTGGAGTGGCCCCCACACTATACTGGAAAAGAAAGGTGAGGTCACCTACTTAGTTGAGCTAGGTACTCCAAGAAGTCCCCACAGGGTACTTCATGTGAATCGCCTGAAAACTTTTATTGACAGGGCTGACATGAGGTTGCTCATGGCCTCTGATGAGGGACAGGAGGAAGAGAGTGACCCTCCCCCTAATCTCCTCTCTCAGGACCCTATTGATGGATCAGTTGAAGGAGTAGTCTTGGCAGACAGACTCACTGATCAACAGCAAGCTGATTGCAGACATGTTTTCAATCAGTTTCCTGGTCTCTTTCTCTGACATCCAGTCAAACCACCTGGTGTACCCATGAAGTGGACACAGGTGACAGTCTGCCTCTGAAGAGCAACATTTACAGACAGCCTAAACAGGTCAGAGATCGCATCAGAAAAGAGGCCCAAAAGATGCTGGAGTTGGGGGGAGGGGGTCATTGAGCCTTCATACAGCCCTTAGGCTAGCCCTGTAGCCCTTGTACCAAAACCTCATACCCAGGATGATAAGAGAGAGATTAGGTTTTGTGTTGACTATAGAGGCCTCAATGCAGTCACCAGGACTGATGCCCATCCAATTCCCAGGGCAGATGAACTGATTGATACTTTGGCCTCTGCCGAATATGTGAGTACATTTGACCTCACTGCTGGTTATTGGCAAATTAGACTCTATGAGGATGCCAAATTAAAAACAGCATTTTCAAACCCAAGTGGGCATTATCAATTTATTGTGATGCCTTTTGGTTTGAGAAATGCACCTGCCACATTTCAGAGGCTGGTGAATAAAGTCTTAACAGGTCTGGAAATCTATAGTGCAGCATATCTAGATGATATAGCTGTCTTTAGCTCCACCTGGGAGGATCACCTGGTCCACCTCAGAAATGTACTCGAAGCCCTGCAGAAGGCAGGGCTCACTATCAAGATCACAAAGTGCCGGATAGGGCAGAGTAAAGTTGTGTACTCAGGCCACCTTGTAGTTGGGGGCCAACTTCAAACATTGGAGAGCAAAATTCAGACCATCATGGACTGGGTTGCTCCCACTACTCAGACTCAAGTCAGAGCTTTCTTGGGCCTGAGTGAGTATGACAGGAGGTTTGTTAAGTGCTATGAATCCATAGCGACACCCCTTAACGATCTCATCTCCAAAAGAATGCCTAAGAAAGTTCAGTGGACAGTTAGCTGCCAGAAGGCATTTGATGACCTGAAGCAAGCCATGTGCTCTGCTCCAAATCTGCAATGTCCTGATTCCGGTGCTAGAAGTATGATCCCATGTACTGGGGTGCTCCTTAGGGGACCCCCATGTACTCCCAGTAACAGCCTTGAAGGGTCTGCCAGCAAGCTAGTGCTGCTGCCAACCACAGACACGATTCTGCCCTCCTGCTGCTGAGCTGAGCTCAAGCAGGGGAAGGTAGAACAAGAGGTTTCCTGTCACAGGAGTTGTGACCCCCTCCCAGACCCGATTTAGTGTATTGGGCTGGGGTGGGGTCGCCTTCCAGGCCACGAGACTGTTATGAAGGGCACACTTGATGCCCTCTTTGCATACTCCAGTTTGAGCCAGTTCAGGAACCCTTGGTTCCCGCTCTGGTAAGAAACTGGACAAAGGAGTATCCTCCCCTCTGTCCAGCCCCTCCTCTGGGAGGGACCCTGGTGTCGTTCCAACCCTTTCCATAGGGTACTTAAGGGCTTCCCTGTGGGTGGGTCCTCAGATTCATCGTGGAACAAAACTCACCTCTGAAACCAAGACGACACTCTTCGACCGTCTGGACACTTGAACTTCGTTGGGCTTCGACTGGAACCGAGACTGCATCAAGGAAGAGTCCTGCTGCTCCTGGTCTTGCTGTTCTTCAAGTCTTCTCAGTCGTCTATGTCTGTGCTTCATCCAGGTTCTCCAGAAGGCCTGTGGGCATCAAGGACATCTGAAGTAATCTCCCTTGGTGTGAAGGAGTCACTCCCTTGCATCTGCAGGCACCGCAACAAAGCTTACTGGTCTGATGCTCCTGTCGTCCTACGGGCTTCCTGAGGCCCAGCAACACAGGTGGTGGTTCTGTAGCTTTTTTCGTAAAAATGCTTTTTATCGTAAAAATGCTTTTTTGATGTAATCTCTGGAACGACAATTCCCTGCGGGACGTCCATGAAATTAGTCTTTTTTCATAGTCTCTTTCCATGATCATGTTTCTCGTGAGTAGTTCCGTTTTTGATCTTTTGGAACTACAATTCCCAGTTCATCAGACCGGAAGCGACGTGTTTTTATCACGTCGACCGGAAGCATTGGACTTTTTAAATGGCGACTGACGTACTATTCGTCCCTCTCGCCAGGACCCTTGCACACAGGATACTCGGCCGAGGCCTGTGGTGAGTACCGAAACTTTTGAATTTGGTGGTTATACGTATTTTCTTACAAACCGTGCACTGCACGTCGAAGTTCGGCACAGGCCTGTTCAGTCCGACGTCTTGGAGACCCTTAAGACTCTCTTGGTCTCTCTGACTTAACGTATTGGTTTCTGATTTCTTTCGATACCTGACCCCACTAATACTACTTGGGAATTATAGTGCCCAGTATATTTGTTATGTGTGGCATTTAGAGACGGGAATGTCAGTGCAGTTGAGACACTGCTCATCCGTCGCGGTGCCTGTTTTTTCACGGTGGGTTGGACTTTCGAATCCAGTAATTTAGGTCCTGGATCCACATTGACCTCAAAATACCTGACCACAGACATAAGGGTTGTTAGGCCCCTTGGGTAATACATGCCCCTAACCCTAACATCTTGAGACGTTAAGGCTGCCTCCCTGTGATAAACATACGGAGCACTAGCTTTCCGTGATAGTCTGAATTTGCCTATATCCTCATGCCACTGATTCATCTCAAAGGCCACCTTCGCATGTTTGGCCTGTCATGGGATCTTTTCACTAAGCGTGGCTTTTTATACTGTATGAGATAAATAGCCTGGTTTCTTTCCTGATTGCCATCAGTGTTTTTGTTTTTCTTTCTTGTGTTTGTTTTTAGTTTGATGAGCTGAATTGGTTGAGGGGTACCTTATGGCTACTGAGAGTCAAAGTTTGTCTTCAATACAGGTAACCCATCCCGCTTCGATACTCACATTAGAGATTTCCAGTCATACATGGAGAGTGGTGTTTATCTTTGAGGTTAATTTTGCATAATGATGTAAAGTATCATGCTCTTTTTATTGTTTCAGATGGAGAAGGCGTAGTAATTAATCACGTCGCTGGTATCAGCTTCAAAACGCGGCCAGTATCCCATCTTCTCACATACGAGTGTGTTAAATTTCCATGTTGTACAGAGTGACTAGTTTAAAGATTTGGTCCTGAAGAATGCCTAAGAACTCCATTGGAGTCTGTGAAAGGCAGAAACATGTTAACCCCTGAGGAGGTATATTTGTTGTGAACCTCCTGTCCTCAGCTTTTTGAATCCTATCCAAAGACACTACAGAATAAAATAGTTTGTGCCCTTGAGATAGTTTTAACCTTCACATATAATTTCACTGTACTCTGTCCCTCAATCACAAACATTCACTTTGTGGTGTCCCTTTGTCTTAAAACACCTCAGCTCCTCCCCACCCACCAAACCTGGAGGGGCGTTGTAGCCCACATCAGGGACCTTGCGGGCCCGATGTGCGGAGGGAACCCAATGATGAACCATGTCACCTTTGGGTGAGTGAGGGTTCTCGTCCATTAAAAGGGATATTCTTCCCACATATTTTTCATATATTCACCACTCTATTTTCAAATTCTAGTAGAACATATTTGTAGTGAGTCATCCGTTTTGAAGAGGGAGAGATATGTTCCTTTTATACTCCCCTGGATCCCTGATGTGATATATATATATATATATATTTTGGTGGTTCTGCAGCTCCCTAGAGGCCTGACCTGTCTTCTCTGCAATTTTGAGGACAGTATTCCTCGTCGGAGCTGCTGGGACTGAACCCCTGTGCACCGCGTCTACTTGCTATTGCCAATGCTTGTTGGCTCTACATTCCAGAGATCTTTGGGCTACAAGAAGCTCAAGCCCCAGTACCTCATCCGTGGAAGATCAGCATCCTCATTGCATCCTCTGCACCGTGGACCTCCATCTTTGGTGAGCTGCCTTGCGACTCCTGTGCCTTCGGCCTGTTGGTCCACTCAAGGGTCTTCCTTTGCTACAGTGGGCTCTCCTGCTTGCTCAGGGCCTGCTCTGATTCTTCTGCTGTTGGTGAGGAACTTGGACCTTGCTGGTCCCAACGTTTGCATCTTTTCGCTTTCTACGCCAGTTGCGGCTACCAAGGCTTGTTGCTGCTCCCGCCAGATACCAGACACCTGGACACTGACACCTGATGTAGGCCAGCTCGTGCACGGCTCCTGGTCTTCCTCAGCATTGCCTGGTCCTCACAGCTGCAGGGACAAGGTCACTGTCTTCACTCCTGAACCTCCAGACATAGGTGGGCATTGTGCTTCCGTGCCTCCTGGTCACTTTTGAGTGGCATAGACTCTTGAAGAGTCTACTCTTGGATTCCACCGGACTCCTTCACAGGCTTCTCCAGAGGCCTCTTTTTCAAAGTCTTCTATTGTCGTCTACGACAGGTTCCGACGTCACTTCACCCTATGTACCTGGCTTTCCTGGTGCTAGTAACCTGATTCCTGGGACATCCACAGGTGGGGTGGTTCTCCAACCTCTCATCTTCCAAAGGGTTTCTTCGGAGTCCTCTGGGAAGGGTCCTTCTTCTTTAAAACTGCAACCGTGACTTCTCCATTGACTTCCATTGGGCACGTGGCTGTGTTTCCACTCTGCACACAGCCTCCGTGGGGTTCCTGGGTACTTACCGTGGGTGGTTCCTTGTGTCCCCAGCTCCTCTCAGTCTTCTGGTCCAAGGCCCGTTCTCCTTTGCAGTTTACATTCCACTTTCTTAGTATACGGGTTGGTCTCCCCCTGGAGACCAGTGTATATTTGTGCTACTTATCTGATTATTTTGAAGTATTCTTCTGTGTATTGTTGATATCTTCAGGTAGGAGATATGCCAATGTGTTAGTGATTGTGTTGCATAATAAATAGACCTCTTTTTATAAACACTGTGTGGTTCTTTTTCATCTAATCTACCATGATGATTAAATGTGGTAAAACAAGCTGCTTTACACTCCTTCAAGATAAGCCTGAAGGCTGCTCCACACAGCTACCACTTTGAGAGTTTTCTATGGTTATCAAAGACCACTAAAATCACCATAAGGGTTGTCTGGATTAGTGCAAGGTGCATCACTCCTGCGTGTACACTATATACTAAGCCAGCCTCCTACAACCACCAACACCAGTTCTCCATTGTACTTCTCCCACCAGGGTACAAGTCCTAAAAAAAGAAGTGGGGCACTAACCAAGTTAGGCAGTATGTACGTGACATCACAGCACGTGATATCACAACCCACGACCTCACAGGAAGTGATATCACAAGAAATGACATCAGATTTTAAGACCTCATATATGTTAAGCAATTCTGTCATGAGTACATTTGAGCATATTACAATATTTAACAAATTAGATCTTGCGTCGGAGTTGTGCCAAAAAAGGGTGTTGCAACCCCAGCGCAAGATCTAGGCCTCAGATTACACATTTATTTATTAAAACTCTGCCAGAAAGAAATTGGCAACAAGGAGAAACGTGGCAGTATATCTGTTCTGCTTAATTGCTTGCAAAGTCTGCATTTTAAAATATCTTACGGGGTTAAGGCGCCTGCTGCATAGATCTTTATGTACCCAGTATATCTGAGGAAATAATAATAATGGTAAGATAACTCTGGAGGTTAATGCACTTGCTAGAGAGACAGGTGTTTTGTCTAGTCCCAGTTTTGTCAAAGTAGCAAGTAGGGTTAATGTGTCTCCCACAAAGAACATCATGTGAGACACAGATGACGGATTTTAATTTTATGTGGATGGGTAAGTGGGTTATTGCTTTTAACACAGAGATCCTTTAGTTACTTACAGTTCATAAATTGTAATCCTTCTAATATAGCACAGTGAACTATGAAGGAAAGGACATGTGACTCCTAAACCTTGTAACCCTGTCTTATGTAACACATCCAGTAAATTGATTTACAAACATATGCTTTATTGTCAATGTGCATTTGCGATGTAAGGCGCTCCGACACCCTGGATTGGGTTGAGTAGCGCTATAAAAGATAGCAGACAAAATAGTGGTATCTAAATTGTTATTTGTGTAAATATTAGGACAGACCAACACATCTGACACACAACAGAAGTGTGCTCAGACAGTGTCTGATACTAATTGTTTTTAGGTTCCCTGGCGAGGTTCAACTGCTCAAAATAAACATTTCACCAAACATTAGCCTTTGAGCGGCTGAATTGCGCAGTGTGAAACAGTCAAAATAAGGTAGGGTCGGGGCTGAGGAGGTGCAGGATGCAGACAGCAATCAACAAACTGCCTCTCCTCCTTTGTCCTGGAAGTGCAGAGTGCAGGCAGCCATGGCAGCAAGGGCGAGGTGAGAAAATTCCTGGAGGTTTGCAGCACAACAAAAGGGAAGGGCCATTGGCACGTGAAAGGCTTTGACAAAAGAATTTCCCCTCTCTTCCATTTCTTCCCTCAGTCACAGGGCCATTGGCACCTCAAGAGGGAGGGGAAATTCTTCTGTCCCCTTGTCCCCCCCACCCTTGTCCCCCGTGTCCCCCCCACTACAAAATCTGGGGGGGGATATATCCCCCGCGTCCCCCACACTTCCTACGCCCATGCTGCGGGCCTCTTTCCGGATCACATCACGGTACTTGTAGGCCTAGTGAAGGAGTCGTGCCACCAGAGGCCTCTGCGGGGCTCCCTGGAGGGCTGCCTCGTCTGAAAACGGTGAGCCCATTCAATAGAAAAGAAGGGGAGAGGGCAGTGGAGGGAACAAAACTGCAGAACCATGCTTCCAAATAAGACACAAAGTCAAACAAGCATTGGCATAGCCAATAGGTCTCGCCTTTGGGACCTTATAAGTGTTTAGCCATGCAACAGTTGATGTTGTTGCACCAAGGATATTGTGATGCATAACTAAATACTTATAAGGTCCCAAAAGCGAGACCTATTGGCTATGCCAATGCTTTTTTTGGGTAAGTAAGAGGGATGGTAATAATTTAGGGCTGTAACAACCGGAAGCTGTCCAACAGGTCTATCTAAATCATTGTTTCTGGCTGCAGAGGTTTATTTTATTTATTTGTTGTTATTTTGGGTAGGCCTAGGAAAAAATGTAATTACTCCAGCACAATTTAAGAAATTCCTGGATTTCAGATCACGCAAAATTTATGGAATATCTCGAAATTTTAGCATGGTGTGGTTCTCTGTAACTTTTTTCTTTTAAGTGAGTTCGCACCTTGGGTAAAAAAGACTTGTGAGTTACCAGCAGGTGACTGGTTCGAGCGGAAAATGTAGACATTGTTTTTTTTTTGTGAACTAGTCTCCAGCTGATAAAATGATGTGATTTTGTACACCCTTAGTGGTGGGTAGGCCTAATGGTTAGTCCTGGTCGATGTGACCTGGCTTGTTCCAAGGTAGTAATAGATCACGGTAAAAGGCTAGTTTGATTTTGACAGTTGCGTGCTACATCAGCCTGTCTGAGGTAGTTCTCTGTTATTGGCACACATTTGTAATTGTTGGCTGTCTGGTTCAGAAACACTGGGAATGGGACCTATGAAGGCCCTGACACATATTTTGCTATTTGGTGGGTTGGGGGGTATGGAGAGAGAAGATGCTGCCAATGATGTCTTTTCGGGTGAGAACATTCATAACCTATTATCAGGTCTTGCCACCTATTCCAAGGGCACTATGGTTATTGGACAGTGATCTGTGAGTAACCGCTGGTACACTGCTCGTCATGACTCTTGCACTGGTCTTGGGTGCCACGTATTCTTGTTTGGACCTTGGCTCCCAAGGGCTAGTGAGGAGGAATTGAGCTCTGAGGGCTTATTTTGAGACGTGATGAGGGTTTGGAACCCAGATACCGTATAACACAAACTATTAATTCTCATTGATCACTGTGAAGTTATAACTATATTTTCAAAACACTATAAGCACTTATTTATAAGAGCAGCACATGGACATTTGGACAAAAAAGATTGTAGCATCTTCTTAGGCTCAGATAACATTGCCAGGCACAAACAGCCCGTCTTTTCTCTGAGCTGTGCTCATTACCCAATACTGACAGTGTGCAAAGTTGCCCATTTTTTTTTTTTACAACGTTTGTGCAGGTCTAAGGGAACTTTAGAACTTATGACGTTTTTCATTTTGAAGATCTTTGCATAAAGGTCCTGCAAACAGCAGTCCCTCTGCCTTGGCTCCAGTGAGTCAGTCTAAAGCGCTTCCAATCATTCATAACGCGCTGCAGCCGCTGTTTTAACACCTTATGAACCCCTTTCCTTGCCCTCCCAGATACCTGTCACCCCCTGCTGCCACGCACCCACTCCCCAACCCCAACAAACGACTTGGCACCAGCCGGTCATTCAGGTAAGGTGGAGGAGGATGGAGATGTTTGTGTTCAAAGGCAGATCATCGAGGTAGCGAGCTAGGGACTAAGGAAAGACCCCTGCTGCATCGTTTCGTTGATCAGTAGCAGGGTGGCACATTTCTTTCCACCCAGGGCGCCGTCTGAGCAAGGGCCGGCCCTGGAGGCGACAATAGCCCCCACAAAGCCTCTTCTGTCCTGTGAGCCTCTCTTGGCTGGGCGCCTTCTCTTGTATGCTGGTATGGTTCCCCTCCTGATGGTCGTCTCTTAGAAGTTTCCCCTGGCTGGCAAGTGGTGGGGTTCCCGAGAGTGTGTCTCTTTTTTGTTGTTGTTTTTTTTTGTGCAGTTTTATATAGCGCAAACCTGAGCTCTACATGAGCACCAGTTACATTACACAAGGTCACATTCATTTTCTTTTGATTTTTGGCAGGGGAGATTAGTGATTTGCCCAGAATCACAGGATGCTGAGAGGACAACGAAGCTCTAACCTGGTTTCCCAGTTTCACAGTAGGCAGCACTGACTGTGCCCATTCCCTTGAGACAGATTCCCCCTTTGGCATCCCTGTAGTCTAAGGGATATTTCACAACGGATCCCTTTAGAGGGCCCAGGCCGACATTTCACTGCCATTTACAGTCGAATAATGACCACTTTCCTGTTGTGACCCCAAATGCATAGCCGTTCATAGCTCGCAAAAAACCTTACAGTGAGTCTGTCCAAACCTAAGCAGCATGTCTGTGCAAGATAGAACTGCCCAATCTGCAAAAGAAGGCCACTCTTTTCTGTCAGCTGTCGGATAGGCCGCTTTTATTTTGGTGCCTGGGCCTATTCACTGCCGACCGCGCATGGCGAGATGTTATAACTGGGGTGGTGGAGTGAGCTAAAGAATGATGATGGATTAAACCCAGATCAGTTGACTGGGGGTGAGTGTTTGATTGGCTCAAGCGTTCCGTCCATCATCCCCTTTTGTATCGCTTTGTTCGCCCTAAGTTGGCGGGGGTATGCCCAGACGTGGGTCCCTTGCTCACTTTGCCACTGGATTCAGGCAAGCCTGGCTGATGACGGCTGGAATGCCAGAAACCGGTCCTAGGATGCTTGTTTCCGGTCCAGGGAAGACATGGCTTGGCAGTTCGTGCTGGACTGTTCCCATGAGGCACAGGGTCAGACTGATTTGCATATGGCCATGTCTGAACTGGGGTGGTGGAGTGAGCTAAAGAATGATGATGGATTAAACCCAGATCAGTTGACTGGGGGTGAGTGTTTGATTGGCTCAAGCGTTCCGTCCATCATCCCCTTTTGTATCGCTTTGTTCGCCCTAAGTTGGCGGGGGTATGCCCAGACGTGGGTCCCTTGCTCACTTTGCCACTGGATTCAGGCAAGCCTGGCTGATGACGGCTGGAATGCCAGAAACCGGTCCTAGGATGCTTGTTTCCGGTCCAGGGAAGACATGGCTTGGCAGTTCGTGCTGGACTGTTCCCATGAGGCACAGGGTCAGACTGATTTGCATATGGCCATGTCTGAACTGGGGTGGTGGAGTGAGCTAAAGAATGATGATGGATTAAACCCAGATCAGTTGACTGGGGGTGAGTGTTTGATTGGCTCAAGCGTTCCGTCCATCATCCCCTTTTGTATCGCTTTGTTCGCCCTAAGTTGGCGGGGGTATGCCCAGACGTGGGTCCCTTGCTCACTTTGCCACTGGATTCAGGCAAGCCTGGCTGATGACGGCTGGAATGCCAGAAACCGGTCCTAGGATGCTTGTTTCCGGTCCAGGGAAGACATGGCTTGGCAGTTCGTGCTGGACTGTTCCCATGAGGCACAGGGTCAGACTGATTTGCATATGGCCATGTCTGAACTGGGGTGGTGGAGTGAGCTAAAGAATGATGATGGATTAAACCCAGATCAGTTGACTGGGGGTGAGTGTTTGATTGGCTCAAGCGTTCCGTCCATCATCCCCTTTTGTATCGCTTTGTTCGCCCTAAGTTGGCGGGGGTATGCCCAGACGTGGGTCCCTTGCTCACTTTGCCACTGGATTCAGGCAAGCCTGGCTGATGACGGCTGGAATGCCAGAAACCGGTCCTAGGATGCTTGTTTCCGGTCCAGGGAAGACATGGCTTGGCAGTTCGTGCTGGACTGTTCCCATGAGGCACAGGGTCAGACTGATTTGCATATGGCCATGTCTGAACTGGGGTGGTGGAGTGAGCTAAAGAATGATGATGGATTAAACCCAGATCAGTTGACTGGGGGTGAGTGTTTGATTGGCTCAAGCGTTCCGTCCATCATCCCCTTTTGTATCGCTTTGTTCGCCCTAAGTTGGCGGGGGTATGCCCAGACGTGGGTCCCTTGCTCACTTTGCCACTGGATTCAGGCAAGCCTGGCTGATGACGGCTGGAATGCCAGAAACCGGTCCTAGGATGCTTGTTTCCGGTCCAGGGAAGACATGGCTTGGCAGTTCGTGCTGGACTGTTCCCATGAGGCACAGGGTCAGACTGATTTGCATATGGCCATGTCTGAACTGGGGTGGTGGAGTGAGCTAAAGAATGATGATGGATTAAACCCAGATCAGTTGACTGGGGGTGAGTGTTTGATTGGCTCAAGCGTTCCGTCCATCATCCCCTTTTGTATCGAGATGTTATTCCTACCTCCGGCTCGGCTAAAACAGTGTCTGGTCTGCAGAAACCGAAATCGTAGGGGGGGACCCCCAACCCCATGTCAGATCAGGGTTAAAAGCACAGCAGGGGTAGGAGAAAGCTTGCTCATGAATGGAAGCCCCAGGGCAGCAGCGGGACATGTTATTGCGTTACCCTGTTAGCGCGCACAGCCCACAATGACCTCTGAGAGCCCCTGGGGCGGGACACGCCCCTGCTGCTCATCCAGTGCAGTGAGGAGAAACCGTGTCAAATGCGGGGTTCCGAGAGAGGCCCTACGATGAAAGCCGGGAATTTTTCCTGTGGGTGGCGGGGGTTGGGGGATGCAAGGGTCCGGGGCTGTTCAGCAGGTCTGCTGTTACTAAATTGCAAAGTTGGCCCCTCAATAATGTATGCAGCGCACACCTGGCTCCTCAGAAAGGTATTGTTTTCACATTCCTTTTCGAGCGAAGCGTGTCGTATCTCCCCGTCAGACTAAGGTGCTTTATATGGGCCAGAATTTAAAGGGAAACCAACATCGTTTGCTGCGAGACAGCTTGAAGGTAGGTTAACTTGCAAACTCAGCGTGCACTCTGATGGGCTTAAGTTCTGTTTACGTCCAGGCAGTCACACGTTTAAATAACTTTTAGCTCCTGATAAAAGAGAAAACGCACACTCATTGAAAAAAAGAACGAGGCGCCATTTGAAAGTATTCATCGCAGGATTAAAACAAACGCAGCCGCGAAAGTGAAAGCGACGCACACTCTTGTGGAGGTGGGGTGGAGGGGACGCGTCTTCAAATGAAAGCGGCAAGGTCGAGCGGCAAGGAAACCTGAGCCAAAACAGATGGCCCCTGCGCGCCGCTGCTGGCTCCCGAGAGCAAAACGCTCTGGGAGTAAACATTTCCCAAAAAGCTGGGACATCCACACGCCTTTGGCCAATTGCATGCTAAAGCCAGACGCAAAGGCCAATAGCGTGTGAGCACCACATGCACGAGCTTCTACAAAAGCTGAAGTGATTCCAAGAGGCCGATTTCCTAGAGCATCGCATGCGCGCTGCGCTAGGCTCGACCTAAAAAAGGAAAAAGAGCTATAGCAGGATCAATTCACTTAAGATTTAAATAAGATAACATATTATTGGTTATCTATGTGTCGAGTCAATCGAACTCTAGATTAAATCATTCGTTTTTAGGATTATATATACAAATTACAATCAAGGCATCGTTGTAGTGCAGTCAAGGAAGCAACTGACAATGAAAATTATACAAAAGAATGTTTTTCCTTTTTAGGGTTTTAACACCAACATTATAACAAACAACCCCATACACAAAGGTTGTGTTAAGTAATCAAGAAACTGTTTGAAAACTATATATTTACACAATCATCACATATTCAAAAATTCAATCTTTGCTAGATGAACATTATACAAGCAATGATGGACAAATCCATTATTAAAGGGAAAGACTTTCGTCACCAGGTAAGAACGCCTAAATACAAAAGACCTGCTAGTCAAATATACAAATTAATTGGTGACGGCTGGTTAAAGCAATGGTCTACAATACAGTAGAACTTTTTTTTAATTCCTTGCATGGCATAAATCCTGGATGTGGTTGGTCGACACGGTTCAGCCTTACACTTTTAGGCCTCTTCAGGACAACGCAAAAAAGTGCACCATTGCATGTCGAAATTGGGCCAAATCCCCAAAAATCAAATGTTACTGGGTCTTTGCCGTAAATTGCAAAAACTGTTGCTGTTTTGCTAGAAAATTGCATGAAACAATGGCAGCTTGTGTTTGAATGACTTGGGTCTCAGCTGCGAACCACAAGACAGCGTGGTGAAACGTTCCAATTGACCGCCTTTATCGCTGTGCGCGGGCCCAGGGGAAATCTCACCTGATTCAAGGACGTGCTGAGTACATAAATGCAAAAATAAGGACCCCCTGCTACTAATATCTGTTCCCAGGGCAGGGAAAATACAATTAATGAAAAAATCCCTAGGCAACCATAGATCTATTTAATATACAAGACCACTATTACCACATAATAGGAGAAGTCTCAGTGTACAACAAAAATCAATGAAAAATCTTTTTATTCATACAAAACTCAGTTAAAAAACGAAATGTATTCTGTTTTTCTTTTTGGATAAATAGTCTTAATGCAATGACTGCTGAGTACATAGCAACAAAAGCTACTGCTGTTTTGTAGCTAGAACTGCCGGAGAGTTGCTTGAAACAAAAACAGCTTGTGGGTGATTTGGGTCGCAACCGCGGTCCACAAGTTGGAGTGATGGAGCGCTGCAAAACACCAACTTTATAGCCGTGCACGGTCTCGGGGAAATCTCACCAGACTGGAGATTGTGCCGAGTACTCAACACTTAGCACACCTTTAACTCAACCTTTGTGGTTGTTTTAATGTTGGTGTTGAAACTCTAAAAAGTTAAATCACTTTGTCAGTTGCTTCCTTGAATGCACAACAACGATACCTTCATTATAATTTTTTTATATATAATCCTAAAAACGAATGATTTCATCTATAGTTTGATTGATTTGACGCATCATAGAAAACCAATAAAAAGTTATCTTGGTTAAATCTTAAGTGAATTTATCCTTCTAGAGTTCTTTTTCCTTTTTTTGACTTTATATAGGTTGTGGCCCAGGCTCTGGAGGGTGATACAGGCTCCCCCCTTTTGAATTTCCTCCAAATAAGACACAGCATTTATTTATTTATTTATTAAGGAGTTTTATATAGCGCTGGCCAGACCCTAGGGTATTGGAGCGCTTTACAACAATTTTAATGCAATAGTCACACAGTAAGGCAGAGGTAAACATATTGGTTCGGAAGTCCCAGCGTGCTGTGCAACATTGAGGTAGGGAGTCCTGCGATAACCTCGATGGGTGCACATTGTCTTGGGTTGAACCTCTTTCAGGGAGGAGGGAACGAGGAAGGCTCTGGGAGCGGGGAAGAGGTAGGTCTTAATGACAGTGTCAGGGTGCTGCAGACTGCAGGCTTGTTCGCTTCGGCGTCGGCTCTTGGTTCGGGAAGGCATGGTTGAGGAAGAGGACTTTTTGGAGTTTTTTTAATTTTGCAAAGGAAGGGATAGTCCTGATATCAGCTGGGATGGAGGTCCATATTTTGGGTGTGCTCCCAGCAAAGGATCGAGTAGCGGTTTTTTGTTTGCGTGTCTTCAAAGGGATGAGTAGTAGGGTGTAGGAGCTCCTGAGGTTCCTTGTCTGACCGGCCTTCTTGAGTTTGGAGGCCAGGTAGTCAGTTTCCCTGTGTGCAGGGCTCTATGCGTGAGGCAGGCGGTTCTGAAACTGGCACGCATTTCGACTGGGAGCCATTTTAGTTCTCTGAGTGCGGGTGAGATGTGATCATATTTCTTAACTCCGGTGACCATTCTGGCTGCTGCATTGAGAGTTGTTTTGAGGGGAGATAGGTGGGATTTTGCTGTACCGGTGAGGACTGCATTCCCATAGTCGAGTCTCGATAGCACCAGTGATTGAGTGGCTTGTTTGAGGTCCTTGGGCGGGATGAAGGGTTTTATTTTGTTGAGTAGCTTCAGATTGAGGAAGGCGCTCTTTGCAGAGTTCTTAATGTGTTTGGACATGTCGAGTTTTGGGTCTAGGGTGATTCCTAATGATTTTACAGAGTTAGCTAGAGTGAGATTGCCATTGAGAGCATCAATTGCTTTTAGCCATTCTTCGATTTGAGGGTTTTCTTCTTTGTTGGAGATGAGGAGGATTTCTGTTTTATCTTGGTTGAGTTTTAGGTGGTTTATTGATAGCCAATATTGAACTTCTCTTAGAGTGTCATTTAGTCTCTGAATGTCATCAATGGAGGAGGTTTCCAGATAGATCTGGGTGTCATCAGCATAAAGGTGGAAGGGGATGTTGGCTTTTTTGAGTAGGTTGGTGAGGGGTTCCATGTATATGTTGAATAGTTGAGGGGAGAGCACTGAGCCTTGGGGGACACCTCTGCTGACGGGCTGTAAGTCGGACGTAAAGGTTTTGATTTTTATCCTTTGGGAGCGGTTGTGTAGGAAGGAGGAGAACCAGTGTAGGACCACTTCATCTGCACCTACCCTTTCTTGAAGAGCCTTGATGAGTAGCTTGTGGTCAACCGTGTCAAAGGCTGCCGATAGGTCCAGGAGAATGAGTAGGCAGCATTGGTCAGTATCTAGAGACTTGTGGATGTCGTCCACTACGTTAAGGATCACGGTCTCAGTGCTACAGCCTTTTCTGAAGCCCGATTGGTGGGGGTCTAGAAGGTTGATGATGTCCATGTGCTGAGTCAGTTGTAGCAGAATGCACTTTGAGGATTTTGGCTAGGAGGGGGAGATTGGAAACAGGTCTGAAGTTGTTCAGGTCATTGGTGTCGAGGCCTGGTTTCTTCAGTAGTGGCGTGACTTGGCCGACTTTGAGGCAGTCTGGTATGACGCTGGTTCTCAGGGAGCTGTTTATGATCTTGCACCAGAACAGGGCTAGGGAGAGTTTCAGCTTTTTGGTCAATTGGGTGGGTATAGGATCTAGGACGTGAGAAGCGGGTTTGGAGGTGGAGATCAGTTTGAGAATCTCAGCTTCTGGGATGGGGTTGAAGGATTTCCAGGTTTTCGTGGGGTGCTTGTGTGTGCTGACTTCAGTCTCTGAGGCTGGGCTTTTGCAGGAGGGATTAAGGTTGATGTAAAGTGAGAGCTCAATCTTGGTGATTTTGTCGTTGAAGAAGTTGGCGAAGTTGTCGCACAGGTCTTTGGAGGCCTGAACTGAGGTTGCAGAGGGCTTGGAAGTTTGTTGCCTGATGATGTTAAAGAGTTCTTTGGGCCTGTTTTTCGCATTGTCTAGAGCGGTGCAAAAAAAGGTTTTTTTTTTGTTGTTGATGTGTTGTTTGTAATTCCTTCGGACTGCTTTGAGTTGTTCATGTAGGCTTGTGGAGGGGTTGTTCCTCCATAGTCGTTCTGTAGCTCTTAGTTGTCTTCTTTCGGCGTTGATGACCATGTTGAACCAGGATCTGGATGGAATGTTCCTAGTTTTTTTTATTTCAGGGGGGGCTAATTGGTTTAGGATGGACGTCATAGTTGTGTTATAGTGAGAGGTGAGTTCCGTTGTGGAGAGATCATCTGTGGAGATAGAAAGGAGCGAGCTTACCCTTTCCTCTAGGTCGGCCATGGTGATCTGAGTTAGATTTCTCGTCCATTTGGGAGGGTCTTGTGTGGGAGGTTGATATGTGATCGGTTGGGTGATGCGGAATAGGATAAGGTGGTGGTCGGACCAGTCGACGGGTAGGATGTGGTCAATTGTGACTGTGTCACGTTGGGCAATAATGGCGTCTAGCATTGCTCCTTTGTTATGGGTTTCATCTGAGCAGAGTTGGGTAAGGTTGTTGCTGTGTAGCAGCTCGTTCAGGTTTTGGATTAGCGAGTTGCTCTTTTCATTCCAGTGTAGATTGAGGTTGCCCAGAATTAGGTTGTTGGCGTCTCGGAGAGAGCAATGCGCAATCAGGTCGGACAAGTGTTCGGAGAATGTGGTGGTGTTGCCAGGAGGATGGTATAGGAGATGGCAGTGTAGTGTTTTGTTGTCAGTTGTGTTAATGTTGGCGGTTAAGCATTCGAATGCGTTATAGTTAACGGTGTCGAATTCCGTCACGGACATGTTATTGTTGTGAATGATTGCTATACCCCCGCCTCTTTGGTCTTTTCGATTTTTGTTGATGATTGCAAAGCCTGGGGGCACAAGAGTGTCCATGATTGGTGGCGAGCAATCATTTAGCCAAGTCTCGGTGATGAAGGCTATGTCTATCTCATGGGTGAGGATGGATTCTGCTAGCTCTGTGGCATGTTTGGTGGCTGATCTGCAGTTTATGAGCATGCAGTTGGTGGAGGTTGCCACTTTTTTGGGTTTCTTCCTTAGGGGGGTCATGGGGATGTTAGTGAGGGAGGCTGGGGGTCTTGGGGGTTTCGAAGGGGAGTGGTCCCTTCTGAATCCAGTGATAACCTGAATCTTGGAGTGAGGGGTGGCAGTAGATGGGGTGTCGTACGAGGAGGCAAGATCTGCCGCTTCACTCGAGGACATAGCCTCACTTGTTCTTTTGGGTCTCTGCATCTGATTCGAAAGGGGGGTTGAGAACCAACTGGGGCGGGGAGCCTTGGGAAGCCTTTGGTGTGTGGGGTTGGGAAAGGTGGGGGTAAGGAGGGGATTATGGGAAGGCTTTCGGAGTGTGGCGAGGTTAGTTAGGATTTCATTAAAGCCCTGGATTATAGTTGCTAGCTGGCTTTCGAGCAGGGTGAGACGTTGCCCCGTCTCTTCCGAGGGGCAGTGGGGGGGGTTCTGGTCATCCAGAGAGGGGATGGCCTGACGATGCTATGTTGCCGTCTGGTTGTTCTTGTGCTGTCCGTGTAGGCTTTGTGCAGGTCCGTGGGCGCGGGGTTTGGGGGGTCGAGAGGTGGCTTCCAAGTTCTTTTTCATGTGGGTATAGAGAGGTAGTTTGAAGTCTTTGATAGCGTGTTGGGGTCAATCGTAGTTGTTTGGGGGAGGTTGTAAGCGGGGTTGGGGTGACGGTCGGAGGGGGGAAGGGGAGCCTTGTTCGTGCTGGCAGAGGTGAGGGTGGTGTCATGTGGCGCAGAGCTGGTGTTGTTGATAGAGGGAGCGTGAATGGTGGGTGTGCTCAGCTGGTGGGTCCGGCTGTCAGGGGAGAAGGGGTGGGTTGGGTGTGGGAGATGTGCGCGAGAGGGGGCCGTCCGAAGTGAGGAGAAGAGTGAGTCAAATGCCTCTAGGTTATCATTGTTGGCTTGGATCAGGACAGTGCCGTTGGCGTATATGGTCACAGAGGTGTTTCCGTTCCGCATCGTGTAGTTAGGGATTGAGATCGTCAGTTTGCAGCTATGGGGAGTGTTAGTAGTTTTGGAGATGTGGAGTTGTGATCTGAGGATGGAGTTCCACTTTTCGGGTCTTTCAGTGTGGAAAATGAGATCCATTTTTATCTGGCCTTTGGAGGAGCAGTGATATATGTCCGCAAATAGTGATTCTGGGTGTTGTCTAATCAGTTTGTGTTTGAAGTTTTTTTTGCTTTGGGTGAGAGGTTGTGGGGATAACTAATCGAGAAGGAGTTCGGGCCGTGCGGTTTAAGGTAGTTCGGTGTGTGGGGGTTGGAGTAGGTTGGCATGATAGAAGGCATTTTGTTTAGGTTGGACGGGGGGCTAGTAACTTAGGGGTAGGTTGGGTAACGTTTCCACTGGGGGAGCCACCATCCTAGGGACAAGTAATAGGAGATGGGCGGGGTGTAGTGTGGTGCTCCTACTGTATATGGGGGTCCGTTCGTCAGTGGATGGCTGATTCTATGATTGGTGGGTGCGCCTACTGTATATGGGGGTCCGTGCGTCAGTGGATGGCTCATTCTCTGATATGAGGGACAGTGAAGGCGGTGGAAGTAGAGAGTGAGGAAGAGGACAGGCGGTGCGTGTCTCGGCGGGTCGGGGTTGATTGTTATGGCAGTCAGGTTTGGTATAATGTTGCCGAGGTCAGGCCAATCCTTTCAGGGTTGTTAGGTGGCTCACCGGGGCAGTTAGTTAGCCCTGGAGTGAGCCCTGGGCGGCCATCGTGGGGTCAAGCAAAGAGGCAGAGAAGGTGCGCAAATAGGTGCAGCATGACAGAGATGAGGTGGGCCCTTGTCAGTCCTTTTATAGACCAGCGGGTCGGGCGCGGTGTAGTGTTGGTCAAGCCCCTTATTGTGGGTTGATCAGTACCTCGCCGGTGAGGTTTACCGGGCGTTAAACCTTGGCGGTCATCTTGGGGTCAGTCTTTGAGGCTGATGGAGGGTAGCAGAAGGAAGGCGTTGCTGTCAGGCCAGATTGTATTATTGATGGGACCGGCGGGACATGGCAGGTTGTAGGGTGATCAGACCACTTCTTGTGTTGGTCAGAGACTCCCCGGTGCAGATTCCCGGGAGTTAGCCCTCGGCGGCCATCTTAGGGTCAGGCCGTGAGGGCACATAGCATGGGGAAGCGGCAGTCTCTGTGGTACGGGGGCCCTCGTCACTTTGTCACTGTGACCGGTGGGTCAGGGCGCGGTGTTGTGGTGGTCAAGCCCCTTATTGTGAGTTGAGCGTTACCTCGCCGGTGAGGTTTACCGGGGGTTAATCCTGGGCGGCCATCTTGGGGTCAGTCACTGAGGCCGATGGAGGGTAGCAGAAGGTAGGCGTTGTTGTCAGGGACGAGAATGATTTATTTCTGGAACTGGCGGGACATGGCAGGTTGTTGGGTGATCAGACCACTTCTTGTGTTGGTCAGAGAGTCCCCGGTGCAGTTACCCGGGAGTTAGCCGTCGGCGGCCATCTTGGGGTCAGGCCATGAGGGCACATAGCGTGAGGAAGCGGCAGTCTCTGTGGTGCAGGGGCCCTCGTCACTTCGCTACTGTGACTGGCGGGTCGGGGTGTAAATGTAGCGGTGACGCGTTCACTTCATTTTAGAGTTGACGACGACTTACCGGTGCAGTTTGTTCGTTGGTGAAGTTTATGTGCCAGGGGCGGCCATCTTGTGGTCAGGCACTGGTGATTACGTTGCGGAGCTCGTCAGTAGCTCGCAATCTGCTTTCTTTTTGTTCTCCGATCCTGGGTCTTGGATAGTCGGGACTCTCGTGGGATGTCTCTTCGATTGACGGTGGCTCACCGGTGCAATTTGCACGTCGGAGCGAGTTCTATACCAGGGCCGGCCATCATGGGGTCAGGCAATGGCAATTGTGTGGCGGAGATCGTTGGTAGATCAGTGCCAGCTTCTTTGTTGCTTCGGTTCTGGGTCCTGGATTGTCGGGTCTCTCGCGTGTCCAAAGCGGGGTGTCCTTGAATCAAGTGGGGTCCGCTGAGCCGATCACCTCCGAGGCATCCGTTACTGTTTTGGAAGTGTAGGGGCGCGGATCGTTGTTTCCTCGTTTCCTGGTGCTGGAGACAGCGCGATTCTGGCTTGCCCGCCTTGGGATAGATTCCGGTGAGTCCTCGTTCTCATGGGGGGGCGATGTTGGGAGGTAGCAGGGGTTTCTCACTACTTAGTTGATCCCAGTGTCCGGGAGCTCTGTCTTAGTGCTCCTTCCCCCGCGGCCATCTTTACTTTTTGACGGCATCTTGGCCTTCTGCATTCTCAGGGAGGCATGATCCATGGACATTGTTTCTACGGGAGCGGTATTCAGCAACCACTGCCCTCTCCTCTAAGAAGCGAACCTGATCCCTAGTGTGCGCAAGTGGTTCTACATTTCCTGCGTTTGCGGTTGAAGAGTGGCAGCGACTGTAGTAGTGACTTTGTCAGCTAATTTGCACTGATAGTCGCGTAATAGATTGAGATCTGTCACCACTGTGACAGTCTTGATCTCTAATGATACACAAGACTTTTCTATGGCAGCCAGGACAATGTCCAGCTTGTCATCCACAGTGGCGGTTGCTGCAGAGGGTTCCGAGGAGACCACCACTCCTTTGTCAAGTGAGGGTGAAGCTGAGGGATGCGAGGATGGAGGAAGAGCTCCGGAACGAAGGTGCCCAAGGGTGGCTGAAGGAGCGTTAGCAGAGCCAGAGAGGTAGCAAGACTCGCAGTTAGCTGAGGTCCCGCTTGTGAGCGCCTGGATAAGATGGAGCGCTACATAGCACAAGAAGCCCAACAATTGGACCAATCCCAAGGGAAAACACGAGCAGTTCAGGTTAAGTTTCAAGGAGCTGTGTGACAGTGAGCAGACTTAGATGTATGGGTTCCAGTTCAGGCAGACTCATTAGTTTCAGCCGTACTGGCGGTGAAGGGCTGGCAACTGCCCAGCAACTGAGAGTGGAGGTGAGTGTAACAGGGAGAGCGCGACACAGGCTACACCAGTCAGGGGCAGAGGAGAGCTCAGCAGAGTCCACAAAGCAGCTCAGCTTCAATCTAAGGAATACACTACAGCAGACAGTGGGCTGGTGTGCTGAGTAGCAGAGAGGCTGGGCCGCACAATTATGCTGCAGAAGTTTCATCCAGGCTTAGCAAAGCACAGGACAGAGTCGTGCAATTGTAGGGTAGACAAGGATCTTACGAGCTTGAAGTGTCTCACGAACGTGTAGACATTACATTTGAGACCCACTGTATAATGCAGACCAAGCAGTAGGGTTATTATTGATGCTAGATATCGCAGGGCAGCCCCGTCAGGAGGTGGGAATCGGAGTCTGCACTCAAAAGAACCCAACAACAACCTCTAGGTAAGTGGGCCCCCCAGTGGGAGGTGCAGCCACACCGACCCAGGCCCATCAGAGCAAGTCAAGGCTGGTTTACAGTACCTGTCCGTAGGGCTGTTGACAGGGTCCAGGGCACCCCAATCACTCAAGGGCTGCTGGGAGGCACAATCCAGAAGCTGCAGGAAGAGGCAGATAGAGTCAGCTGTTTTACAGGCCCATGTTGCATGCCCCAACCGCTCTTGTTGCTGCAGGGGCCTTTCGACCAGCGCCTGGGATATGGCTGATAGGCATCTAGTCGAAACAAAAGATGGCACACTATGGAGCTCCCCACCAGCTGCCCCTCACGGATGTGCAGCCACCGCCGTTCCAAACTCCAGATCTGAGAGGAATGGCGCACCGGTACAGGCGATTTTTCTGACGTGAGCCCCCGCCGGCTAAGGCAGTGCTGCAGGTGTGAGCCTTTAAGGGAGCACCGTCAGGTGAGGCCTTATCCAGTCACGGCTGATAAGCAGGGACACATCCTCTAGTGCCCTGCTATGGGGCAGGGAAGGCTGAGCTGCAAAGCATCGCAAGAGCGTGGGTGTCAGATTCTGGACCGCTGCGCCTCCTGCAGCACAGCACACCAATGGGCCCAGAAGGCACCACAGGTAGTTGCAGCCTGCAGCGAAGCTGCCGGCCCCTCAGAGCCCCCGGCCCGTATGGCCCCATAGGGGAGAAGGCAGCCCCCGCGTCACATGTCTTTGGGGCACAGCGGGACAGGAAGGTGAGAATCCAGTCCTCCTGCTACCTCATAGCCACCAGGGGGGGTCATTGGAATCCTCACAGCATTGCCGTCGCCAGTGGAGCGGGATCTCACAGTCTGGCCGGCCCCTCAGGGAAGGCGGTGGCCTCCAACACCACTAGGCCTCAGCACGCCGCAAGGCAGTTGGGGCAAGTCTGCAGTCCCCGCACCTCTCTGCAGTTGTCCGAGGGGTCGCAAGCACCTTGCCAGCATCGCCACCAATGGGTGAGAATTAGCCGGTGCAGCAAGAGGTCCGCTGGTAGCCTTAGCGGGTATAAGTGCAACAGATACCGGGGTTTGGCACGGAGCTCTGTTAGAAAGCGCCTGCCATCTTGGTTCTTCAAGTCACGCCCCATTGTTAACTCACTTGATAATAATGCAACTAGGGGGGGTTGAGGATAGGCACTCATCACATTATCCTGTTCATCTGTTGGAAGTGGCTATGTACTTGGCCACTGTCTTTATCAAGGTTATGCATCTTGGAAGGCACCGCTTAATCCATATAAACTTGTTTGATCCAGTGATGTGATCACACTTGATCCTTCCCTGTTGCTTTGAAGAGTTTGTTGATCCAAACCAGACACACATTAACCCGAGTACACTGGCCTATGCAAGGTGAAGAGAAAGGAACAGGCAATGAAGAGAGAACCATGCTATGAGGCAACCTTCCATACTAAGATCACAAAAGTATTTTCCATTCCAATTATGGGGCTATAAGTAAAATGTTATCAATATTTCATTTGATGAATGGTGACGATCGATGTGGGAATGTTACCGTTTCCCACTGATTTGTTCTTAAACCCCACAATCACCATAACGTAACACAAAAAATTGAAAATACATTTGTGATCGTAGTATGGAAGGTTGCTTCATAACATTGCTTCCTGTGGTTTCAATTTAGGCAATTTTACATTGAACTTTATTTTGAAAAGTATATATCCAAAAATGCTGTAGAACAGGCAGGATGGGCCAAATGTTTAAATTGGAAAGTAAAGAAGGACTCATATATATATATATATATATATATATGTTGTATTTTTTCGCGGGGTTAACCCCTCATACACACACACACACACACACACACACACACACATATTCATATAAACACACACTTTTTTATTCTTATTGTTGAGTTACGGTATGTGCCTACTTACCCTACTCTTAAAAACTCTTATTACCTATCCCTGACCCTAAAAAAACCATACGACCCCTGTAGGAAAGTGGGTTTCTGTTGCAGTAACCCCCCCACTTTTTGCCTGATAACTGATGCACTTTTCCTTGGTGTGCCCTGGGTCCCTGCCAATCAGGTACCCAGGGCCTGTGTTCCTTCCCTAAAAACTGTACTAAAGCCTAAACCCAATTGGCATCTCTGGCCACAGGTAAGCCCCTGGTAAATGGTACCCTAGGTACCCAGGGCACTGTGACCAGAGAAGGCCCCTAAGGGCTGCAGCACTTATTGTGCCACCCTTAGAGGCCCTGTACCCTGACACACACACCCTGCCTTTGCAGGCTGAGTGTCTTGGTGCAGAACTAAACAGAGAGTCGACATGGCACACATCCCTGTGTGCCATGCCCACAAACACACTGCCCTGGCATACCTCAGTCACCCCTCTAGCTGGGTGCACTATTTCAGTGGTGTGGTCACAGGTGCATGAGCCCTGTGCCCCATACAGTACCCAGGGCCATTCCTGGGCACTGTAAGTGCAGTGATGCCATTAAGAGTATATGGTGCTGGGAGGTTGTCATTACGAACTCCACAGCACCATAATGGCTACACTGAAGACTGAGAAGTTTGGTATCAAACTTCTCAGCACATTACACCCACACTGATGCCAGTGTGGGATTTAATGTAAAATGCACGACAGAGGGCAACTTAGAGTTGCCCCCTGAACCTAACCTACAATCCACGTCTTGTCTGAGGGGCTGCCCCGGCTGCCACACAGCAGACATGTTGCTGGACCCCTGGGTGGAGAGCCATCCGCTCTCCTGGGCCTGCAACAATGCACATCCTGGGCGAGGTGCTAGGTCTCCTCCCCAGGATGGGCAGGGGAAGCTTCAAAGGCATGCCGCCTTTGTGAGCTTCTCCAGGCCACTTGCTGTACTCAGCAACTGGCCCCCACCGGTTCTGACCCCCTCTCTGGCGGGAAGACTGGCGGGAAACCCCAAGGGAGGAAAGGGGATTTGCCAGCATCTGCCAACCCCACCCCTCAGGTGGGGGAGGCGAGGTGAAGCACAACTCCGGGCTCTCGCCATCTTGAAGATGGGGAGCCCTGCCCAGTCAGGACTAGGCTACTGCCCCCCTCCCACAGGAGAGGGGCAGGATAGGGGGTGTACCCACCCCAGGGAAGGGACCCATTGGTCCACCCCTTTACCTACCTGTAACGCCCCTAAATTTAGTATTTAGGGGCACCCTGAACCTTCCTTCCTCAGATCCAGATTCCGAAACAAGAAAGAAGATCAAGAAACAAGAAGACCTGCCGTGCAGCTGCTAACAAGAGGAAGACACCAACTGATTTGGCCCCAGCCCTACCGGCCTGTCGACCCTCGAACCTGCTCCTGCTAAACCCCGGCGTCTCCAGTGGTCAGCAACCTCAAGAACCCCGGAGGACCTGACTGCCTTGTGACTCTAACTACCTGGGACTCCCACGAGCAGTGGTACTGCTCAAAAGCAAGTAACCTACCCCTGGTGTCAGCCAGGAACCGCGAATCCAGCACACTCTGCACCCGCCGAGCCCGGCCTGTGCCTGAGTGGACAAAGACCACGAGGACGTCCCCCGGCGACTGTGACCCAGAATCCAGCACCCAAGGACCCCCCTCGACGATCCTGACGACGCCTGCAGCCTCAGAACCTGGGCCCCCTCCAACCGCGACCAGCCGAGGGTAAGATTTCCGACGCCTAAAGACACCCCTGCACCCGACGCCCCACGGCCTCCTGTGCCCAACTCCTGGGTGCCTACCCAGGAGTTGGGCACAGCTTCCCAACTTACCTCTCGAAGTGGTGGTCGCACCTGAAGAATCACCGTCCCCGAGCTTGCAGCCTTTGTTCGACACGCAGCTTTCCCATTAAAAACCATTGGGCGCCCGACGGCCCAAAAGCCCACTGCACCCGGCCGCCCCAGTGCCGCTGAGGGTGCACCCACTACCCTGTTCGACTTCCCCACTTGCCCTGAGTAAGTGACCAGGAGCTTTGCTCCCACAGCCGAGTGGTCTGCCTGCCAGCAGCCACCAACCCAAGGCCCCCTGCCGTCCATAGGATAACATTGGGCCTACTCACTCTGCACCCGGCCGCCCCTGTGCCGCTGAGGGTGTAACAACTGTACTTACCTGACCCTGGGGGACCCCTGAGTCTATGCCCAGAACCTTAACTCTGCCAGTCGAGTACTTACCCAGAAGCCGATAACTCACTTTTCTTCCATAGGGTAACATTGACTGGTTTCACTTGGAAATTCTTCTAAGTGTGGAGTTTTGAAACTTTAAAATATTCATCTAAAATCAACCGAATTACGAAAACAAATTTACTCACCTGTTATCAGGAGAAGGCCCAGTGCTGGATCTTGGTGCCCAGCACTGACCCTGAAAAGTAATCATAACTGTACTTACCGGTAACTTGAATTTCCTTCCATAGGATAACATTGCCTGGTTTTTGCTGAAAAAGTTTCCAAGTGTCGATTTTGCAAACTTACAAATATTCGTTAAAAATCGCCTGTGTGACATAAACGCATTCTTTCAATTGTTTACAGGAGATGCACCAGTGCTGGATCCAGGATCCAACACTGAGTAAGAAAAAGTAACGATAACACTACTTACCTGCTACGTGAATTTCCTCCCATAGGATAACATTGGTGATTCTATGTGAAAAAGTTTCTAAGTGCCAACTTTTAAAATACAATAATATTCCTTAAAAATCACAACTGTAACCAAAACATTTTTACTCAACTGTTTACAGGAGAAGTCCCAGGACTGAATCTAGGATCCAGTCCTGTGGTAAGAAAAAGTAATCCAAAAAGTAATCTATTGCATTTAACTAGAAATTCCCATTGAGCTCAATGTTAAATTGTGTTTGAAATTGTGTTGCCTATGGCAACAACTGTAACCATTGCATTCAAAAGTCTATTGCCTATTGAAAGTATTTATCTAAAGCATCTCATTCTGAGAAAGTATATTTTGATACCTATTTTTGGTTCTAAAATAAAACAAGCATATATTTTTATATACAAACCATTGGCCTAGAGTTCAGTTCTTGAGTGTGTGAGACCATTTGCTGACTGATTGTGTACAACAAATGCTTTACACTGTCCTCTGATACTGCCTTACTGCTCAACCAAGCTACCACTTTAGAGAGTAAGGTTATATCTAACTTTAGCCTCTGCCAAACCTCTGGGGACTGTGGACTCTGTGCACACTGAACCTTACTTTGGTTCAGTATATACAGAGCCACTTTCTTACAACCCCTGAACACTACCCATCTCTTAGCCCTAAAACACACCCTTACGACCCCTTTACACTACCTATCTTTAAACCATCAAAACTCTTTACTACCTCTTAACACTACCTATCCTTGAACACTAAAAATCCTGACTACCGCTTAACACAACCAATCTTTGAACCCTAACAACACTTTTCTACCCCTTAACGCTACCAAGCCGAAAAGTCTAAAAAACACAACTTTCAGGCTCTATTTAAGTGACATAAGGTTAAAAACTAAAATGACATAATATTCACATACCAATTTGTATTTGCACATAAACGCACATATATAAATGTATATATTACTCAGTGGAGGTCACCACTGGGTAGTTATAGTTAGGTCAGCGTTTCCATTGGAAATGCGTTTTTTATGTTGCTAATAACTTTGGCACGGTTTGATGACTCTCCATGAAACCTTCCAAAAAACTTCTCGTTTGTGCATGGAAAGTTTCGGTGATCTGTTAAGTGTGGGCTGAGAAAATCCCCATGCATTTTCCATAAACTTCTTTATGAAGGGCTATAGCAAAAACTGCTGAACAGAATTACACCAAATTTGGTAGGAAGCTAGATCTTGGTCCACAAATTGTACTTTTTGTGATTTGGTGTAATCTATTTAGTAGTTTTTTTAAATTAAGGTTAACAAATATTTGTATATCTGGACGTTGGGTCCCTGAGAGTATCAAGAGACTCTTGCGGGAGCAACAATGAAAATATAGAACATTCTGATTGGCCGTGGGAGCTCTCCCTTGGTCAAATTTGTCACTGTGGGAGTCAGCCAGCGCTTCGATTGGCTTCCGGCAAAATCAGAAAAATGTTGCTAGCAGCCATTACAGGACTTGTGGACATAGACCCCTGTCCTGAAGTTTGAAAAAAAAGGCAAGATATAAGAGGGCAGGGTAGGGATACCCTACCCTCTAGGTCCCATGGGGGAAGAACTATAGACCCCCCCACCCAGGGGCTTAAAAAAACCCAGCAATTTTTGTCTGGATCCTGCGTTACTCCCGCTCCATCGTAAAAAATAGAAATTAAAAAAATGTTGACCCAGGCTGCATTGTTTAATTACGGGAAAGGGGGTGCATGGCCCCCCTCCCCGAGCCATTTTAGGCCTGGGGGAGCCAACCCCAGGGTCACATTCCATAAGGGGATGGAGCACGTGGTCCTCCTCCCTGAGCGATTATAGGCCTAGGGGAGCCCACCCCTGGGACCAAAATGTGCACAAAAGGGGAGGGGGGCCAAGAGACACTCTCCATGATCCTTGTAAGGCCCTAGAGGCCCCATTCCCAGGGGCGATTTATGTAATTTAAAAGGAGGGAGGCCTCTGGCGCCCCTCTTTGGGCCATGAAAGGGCCGGGGAGCCCACCCCTGGGCCCAAAATAGACTCAGGGAGGGAGGCCGTGTGGCCATCTCCCCTGTAAAAAGAAGGCCCTGGGGATGGGGTCCCCAGGGTCCAATAAGGCCCTGGGAGGGGGGCCACGTGGCCACTCTCCGAATTAAAATAACTAGGGCCCTGGGGGATGGGGTCTCCAGGGCCTAATGAGGCTCTGGGAGGGTGGCCACGCAGCTCCCCTTTAATAAAGATACGGCCCTGGGGGGAGGGGTACCTAGGGCCTCATGTGGCTTGGGGAGGGAGGGGTCACATGATCCCGTTCCCTTTTTAAAAACATATGGCCTTGGGGGATGGGGTCCCCAGGGCCTGATGAGACTCAGGGAGGGATGCCACATGCCCCTTCCCTTTTTTTATTGGTTTGGCCCTGGGGGATGGGATCCCCAGGGCACAATAAGTCTCAGAGAGGGGGGCCATGAGGCCCCTTCCCCTTTTTATTATATTTGGCCCAAGGGATTGGATTTCAGGGGCCAAATTAGGCTCGGGATGGGGGGCTGCATGGCCCCCCCTCTTAGATTTTTGCCCTGGGGATCGAGCCCCCGGGGTCCAAAAATCAATCAATCAATCAATCAGGGGGTTTATAAAGCGCACTACTCACCTATGAGGGTCTCAAGGCGCTTTGAGAGGGTGGCCGTGCTCCCCTCTTTCCAATTCTTCATTATATTTGGTATATTTGGCCCCGGGGATGTGGTCCTCTGGGCTTACTAAGGAACGGGAAGGGGGCAGCACACCCTCCTCCTAATTTAAATTGTATTTGACCCCGGGAGATGGGGGCCCAGGTGCCAATTAAGGGTCGGGGAGGGGGCAGCATGCCCGTCCCCCTTAATATATATGTTTTGGCCCCAGGGGATGGGGTCCCCAGGGCCTGAAGGCCCACCCTACGCTGCACATGGCAAAAGCTGTGCGTGGTGTGTGGTTGGCAGCCTGCTGGGGGTTTGGCAACAGGGCCTGGAGGCAGGCCAAGCCCAGTGATCAACCCCCGCTGTGCATGGCCAAAGGCTGTGCGCACGTTGGGGTGGGCTATCTGCGGGGAGTTAAAAGCAGGGCCTGGCTGCAACACAGCAAAGGTTGTGCTCGGCGTGGGGTTGGCTGCCTCTGCAAGGCAGGCCATGCAGCCAACGAAAGGCCATGCGCAGCGTGATGTTGGTTACCTGCATTGGTGTCACCTGCCTCTGGGTGGGTTGGTCAGAGGGCCCAGCTGGAGGCCAAGATGTATTGCCAACCCCCTGCTGTGCACAGCCAAAGGCGTGCGCAATGTGGGGTTGGCTGCCAGTGTTGGGTTTGCCGCATGGCCAGGCCTTTACATATAAAAAACGTTGAAATTGAATGAAAAGAACATAGGTTGAAGTAACATTATAGTTAGGGGTGATAAAAAGATCTGTTTTTGTTTTAATAAAAACCTTAGAAATTCACTTAAAGAAATAAAGGTTAAAGAAACATTATAGTTAGGTGAATATGTCAGTGACAACATTTAACGTTTTGAACTAAAAAAAACAGAAATTCACCAGTTATAGTTTTCAGAGCTAACTATAACTTGCACCTACACCATGCACTGCTTATGACTTCACATATTACATCACTCATGAAGTTCTATGAGATTAATTATGACATCGATGATGATATCTCAAATGACATCACTGAAGACATCATTGTGACATCATCCATGCTTCTTTTTACACATTACTATATAAACTACTATGGCATTAGAGGCCTGAAAGTACAAAATATCTCAGAATATTATGAAGCATCATTAATGTCACCATCACAGATATAACTCCCTTAGGTGTAGCAAGCATGTGTTATGTGAAACATTGACCTTACACCATACACTCCCAGGTAGCCTAGTTCACATTAACAATCAACCACAAATATATGGTAAACCCTAATTGCACAATATGCTCAATATGTATACAACTGTTCAGAGAAAGCCAAATTCCTCACGATACTCAACGTCTGTTCCAAAATGAATGCCCTACTACGGACAGCTTTTATCTGTATCATACCTCTCACGGTCACCGAGCCTACATTGAGAAATGAAGTTGATAGTAGTAGAAAAGTAGTTACTGTAAAGGTGAGGACATATAAGTGCAAGCTTATATGTCCCTAGATTTGGCTTTTCCATTAAGGACTACTATAAGTGATCAGCAGGCCATAGGATAATATGGGCTGGCACCCGGGAAACCTTGAGGTTGGCAGCTCCATTATGGTACCGCCGGAATATGTCATGTTTGGTATCAAACAACTTGGCTTGTCACCCCTGACATGATTCTTGTGTCAGAGTCAATGTGGCATGCACCCAGGTGGCTACCTTAGAGGTTACCCACCTGGTTGCCCCAGCCTTTGCTGTGTCCTGGCTGACAGCCCTAAGCTGCTATCGCCAAGACAGGAATCTGACCCCCCCTGCCAGGAGGTGTGAACTCTCCTAGGAGTCAGAAACAATTGCCTGGCATGGAAGGAAGTGACACCTCCCTCCCTGACAGGATGGCTAGTAAAGTGGCACATCAAGGTGGTAAGCTTCAAAGCTGATATGCAACCAAGCTGCCTCCCAAAGGAGAAAACAGACATCCCGCTGCCCTAGCACATTTGCACCCGGGCAGGTGGGAAAATTATGTAGTCATGAGGTGTACACCCCCAGAAGGCTAGCCACACCCCTATGGTGGGCTACCTCGTCTGTACAGCCAAGGGAGGTTTCTGCCATTTTTAAAAGTGGCAGAATTGAGGATTCTGGGTAGAAAAGGTGACACCCACCCCTGGATGTCGTCACCTCAGGGGCGGACTAGCTGCTGGGGCTAGATTCCCATTGGCCACTTACACCCACACCCCTAATGCCCCTAAATCTAGGATTTAAGGGGCACCACTGGCACCAGAACCTCAGTTCTGAATTCAAATTGTAACAGAGGACAAAGAAGAGCCCCGAGTCTGCAACTACAGGACCTGCACAAAACAAAGGTGTGATACTCAGTACGTGTGGCAACCATCCTGATACTGCACAACTGCAAATTATCCCAGACTAAAGACCAGTTCCCTCAGACAGCGGGACCCCTTTGAGAGCCATAGTCAACTCCAGACTACCTTGGACTAGTGGCACTAGTCCCCTGCAGACTGTAGGCAAAAACAAAATAACTGAACCAAAGAATCTCTGGCCATCAGGCCCTCTGAGGGATCGCCCAAAAGTAGATGGTCCAGTGCATTATGGGAAACGTAGTCCTGACCTTCAGCAAATTTCAGGTGGCTATCATTTCCCCTGGACCTCCAGACGTTGAAACAACTTCTCGCTGACCTTACCGGCGGCCAAGGATTGTTGGTGGGCAGTCCGGTTAACACCACCTTTACTTGACGCTGCAACACAAGGAAAGTCTGCAGCACCTTCAACCGACCACTGCGGTGGCCCTGTGGTTGACTTTTTGCACCTATTTCCTTACCAGCACTGTCTAAGCAGTAAAACCAGCTCCCCCGTGGCTCCCGCTTCAGCACCAAGGACAGCCAGAGCAACTTTGCACCTGGGCCCTACAAGCCAGGTAAAATTCAACTGACTTTCGTGGCCTGGTCATGGGACCCGCATCACCTTAACCCCCCAGTGGGTTCCACTCAACTCGACCTGCAAGTGACCGATTGTCACTAGTGCTTTTTACCATTGACGCCAATGCTAAAGTTTTGCAGTTTTGATTTGCACTGATTTATTTTTCTTTTTAAAATCCATAAATCAGGTTACACATATTCGATTGTCTTCATTTTGGTGTCAAAATTCGTATAAGAATCTGCTTTATTTTTATAAATTGTGTTGGATTTCTTTTGAGTCATGTTAATTACTTATCATCCATGTTGGTACTCTGAAATGCTTAACACATGTTCCTCTAGTAAAGCCTGACTGCTCTTTGCCACACTACTAGGACAGAGCTAAAGATTTATTATTTTGAATCCAATGACAATCTCTGGGGTATTGTTAGAGTATTACATAGTGAAGCCTAACCAGCCTTACTACATAATACTCCATTTTCCTACATCACACATCTCATTAAAGCACACATCTTCCCACAACACAACACACTCAATTCATGCTCAATACACACTCTGTAGCCATACACACTTCAGACATCACAATGTCATAACCAAACACAACCTAGATGCACTATAAATCACTGAAACATGATTCACAACCTCCTACATATTAATCCTGGACATCCTCATCCCTGATTGTGTAGCATACAGCACATAGACTGCACATCCAAACAAGAAGGGGGCTTGCAGTCATACACAGAACATCATGATCCTGCACTCTTAGCAACTCTACCACACCTAAGTCTTTTGAGCTCCTCTCCTTTCACATCCCTCCTTCAACCTCCAAAACAGCCTACTTTCATTTGATCTACAGACCCCCTTGTCCCACAAGCACTTCCTCAAAAGAATCTCAGGCATCATCCCCTCTACCTTCATTTACCTTCATGCAACACAACCACTCCACATTCCTCAGAGACTTGAACCTCCCCAGCAACTTCAACATAAAAAGCTCAAAGGAAGTCTTCTCCATGTTTCAACACACAGGAAATAAAACAACTCATTAATATCCCAATCGTCTCTTAAAGTAACAGTGTCATCTAATAGTCACTGCCACACAACTAAAGTTCTGGACTGGACCGACCACTTTGCAAACCCCTTCTCCATGGCATGTACTACAACTCAGCATCAAGAACAACCAAAAAGAGGAAAAATAACCTTCGCCTCCATCAAAGATATTGAGTTGGAAAAACAAAATTGAAAAAGACTTAAACAACTTCCCAGAACACTTTTAGCTTGCCATAGATGTCAATCCTCTCTGTGACATCTACAACACCACACTGAGAAATCATGACAAATGCTATGCTTCTCTGAAATTCAGCTCCAGCAAGCAAAACCCCTTCCAGCTCAGTTACCCTCAAGATCATGTGCATTACTTATAAAGCCCTAAATAACAAGACCACCGTTTACCTGTTAAGCAAACTAACCATGTCTAGGGGACACCAAGAGCCTGAATATTACCAGAATGGAGCCTTAATATCGCAGAAAGGAAAATTCATGAAAGCACACCTTCTCCATTCATGCTCCCAGGATCTGGAACAGCAATCCTATTAATATCAGATTATCACCAACTCTACTATAATTAAAAGAAAGGTGAAGACACACCTCTTCAAGGAGTACTACCCCTGACCCTGTCTCCCCTTGACCTTTCCACAATGATTGTATCTTCCCAGGCTATGCCCCTATTGCTCTTGTACTAGGTTAATGGTTAGCAAATACCAACACATGCATTCATATAAACATATATCATACCACCACGAAAATGAGCACCTCCATTAAATGCTACGTGGAAGATGGTAAAAGTGCTCCTGGAAATGGAAGCACCAACAATTAAATGTTTGCAAAGTCAAATGCAACTTAACAACCAAAGAGAAATCCCATTATTTGCCAACAACAATAGCCACATGGGTTACCCTGCTTTGAGTCAGGACTCTTATGGCATGGGCACCAGAAAGATGAAGTTCCCTCACCAGAGCCCGATCCATTACCATAAGTGCAAGAGCAAGTCCAGAAGAGGATTTAAAGTGAAGCCCAGAGTGGAAAGAGGAGGAGCAGTGGTGTCAGCTTTGCCAGAAAGCATAAGTACAGCTCCCACCCATATTGCCCCAGTCTCTAAGCCAGACCTGCAGATGAAGAATTTACTATGAAGGAGTCAGTGCATATACAGCACAGTAGCAAATAGAACAGATGATGGATGGAATGCTGAACAATGCAAACATTCACCGCCAGTCACAGATTTGGGTTAAATCCATTGTCTTTTGGGTTTTGTTTGCTCCCCACGCCACCCCAGTTTGGACCCAGCCATTTGCAAATCAGTCTTGACCCTGCTCCTCATGGGAACAGTCCCGCCCGAAATGCCAAGCCAGGTCCTGCCTGAACAGGAAACGAGCATAAACCAGATCTCTTGACTGGGGGTGAGTGTTTGAAAAGTTTCAGCACTCCGTCCATCATTTTGTTGTGTTTGCCATATACAGCACAGTGCATCCTGAAGGAGGGTGTACACTGGAGTTGATGAATCAATATAAAAAGACATTGACGCTCACTCTAAGAAGGACAATGATGCACTCCGAACCTAGACACAGAGTCCAGTCTTACTGACCCACATAAAACTGTAATTGAATTATGAGTGGCCGAGATACCACCATGTTCTTGAAGTGTCTTGGAACACAGCAACAACATTTTCCAGAATTCATAACAGTGCCCAGTCATCTCCTATGACCCCCATTCCCCCTGCTGTCTTGTGAGAGTCATACAAACTGAAGATTACTGAAAAGGAATGGACTTCTGCACCCCAATTTGACACCTCCTGCACCTGTTTGACAAGGGTAGAAATAGCATACCAAGAGTAATATTAATACAGCTAACAGGGCAACCACCAATGACAGATCACCAAAGTCCTGCATTTCCCATTTCTGCATACTCCTGCCTGACAAGAACCCCCAAAAAATGTCAGAACCAACTGATGTACATCTGAGAAAAAGCCCTGATGGGGAGAAATGTCATAGGCTCCAATGACACATGTTAGTATTTATTTAGTAAGAGGCACATATACCAGAACAATCTACTTTCAAGGCACGGGGAGGAGATGAGGATGGAAGGGGAGGGGGTGAAAGTACACAAATGGGGAGAAGCATTATGCAAGCAGGGACATTACAAACTAATCAAGATTTAATTAAGCATCAGGAGAAAGTTCGTTCATCATAAGCTTTTTCATGTTGGCGCTGAAAGTGTTTTGGGTGGGCATTTTTGTACCAGGGATGCAGTTTGTTTGATAGTTCTGTACGCACTGTGGCGAGTTCTAATTTTTTCTCTGTTAGGTAATGGAGAGCTTAGTGTCTTTGTTGGAGCATAGGTTTCTCCCAGACTTGGTCAGGATGAATAAATCTGAGCGGTACTTGGGAGCTTTATATTGTGTTGTCTTCCAGCCAATGCAGGTGGTGTTTAGTATGGCTTGTTGTTTGATGGGCAGCCAATTTAGTTTAGTAATATTGATAGGCAGATATGTGATCCTGTTTTTTCAGGTCAAATTTGTTTCCTATGCCTCTATTTTGGCAGGTTGTGCTTTTGTCAGGATCTTTAATGGGCATCGAGGAAACCCTACGAGCAGTAGAATAGTTTGGATAGAACAAGAGCCCTAAGGAGGAGGATCCCTTGACGTATGTCGAGCATGGAGCAGGTTTTGGAGATGTTGTAAAGAAGGTGATGTGTGTTGTGTGGGTTTGTGGGGGTGGAGGAGAGATCTGTGACAAAAATTACTCCCATATTACTGTCCTTTTTTTCCATAGGAGCACCTGTGGGTTCGAGCTTTGATGGCCAGGCAGAACGGAAGGGCTCTTCGTTTTATCCATTTAAAGGACATGCCATATTCCTTCACCCATAGCTGCCCAGGTCGGCTCTATCCTGTTTCTAATACTGCTTATGAGTAGATAACATAAGTACCAGACCTTAAGTATCCTGGGCCAAGCAGTGTTGGTGTGTGAATCAGCATCACCGATCACTGAGACACTTTGAATTTAAGTATCAGCTTTTTATAATTTCTGAGCCTATTACACACCTAGGAGGCGCACTCAGCCTGGAAACGAAATGTGGAATCCTGCCCCCAGCAAGACACTAAGATAAGTTAATGCAGTACTTTCATTTATAGCCGCCTCCAGAAGGTGAGGGCCCTGTAGGAGAATGTCTTTATCCTAAAAAAAAATAATTAGTTTTGACATCAGGGTACCCTGCGAGGTAAATACACGTCAGTGTACGCAACGAGGAAGGTCATATGGAAAATAGCATGGTTTAAGGCTGTATTACGGTTTGTTAAAATGTCTAAAATAAAATGATAAAATTAGATACCGGTCTGCTCCAGTACTTTGACCACACTCAGAATTTACAGCGAAAATTGAGGTCACCTAGTGAATGTTACTTCCGTCACATCTCATTGTGCTCATTACTGGCGCACATAGGTCATAATTCACTGAAGACACTTCCAGCTATTTTCAGCAACCTTGGCTCTCGGGTACAGCGGGGAACATCTAATAAGACAAAAAGCTAGCCCTGTGCTCCCAAAATAAATATCTGAAAAAAACTCCGACTTCTCTCAAAAAGTGATTTGCTTTAAAATGTTGCAACGAGAACAGCTCTGCGCGGAATTGAGGACAAAATTCACATTTGTACACATCTGCGTTCAACTTAAAGTATTTTGACTTATAATGTACATTAGGTTCCAAAACATCGTGTAAAAGGATGATAAAAATCAGTATGATTTGATAAGAAAAGTTTTGCAACATCTCTTAAAGATGTAATGATAGTTTAATAAAAGTTCCCGAGGTCTAAGAGAATGTCAGTGACCAACAACAATCAACAAATATGATTTTAAAAAAAGAGAGGGAGAGAAAGCTTTAGCCGTCGGCCACGTCTTAGGAAATAAATACATAATACCACCCAGGCAGAGGGGCAGTGAGCCAGTCTCCTCATTTATTGCAAGTGCCATTCACTTTTAAGATCATCTCTTTCAGCAGTGAGCCAGTCTCCTCATTTATTGCAAGTGCCATTCACTTTTAAGATCATCTCTTTCAGACCCGGGTGGGGGGAGGTGCGGCAGGGCTAGAGAGGCTACAGGGTCCCAATCCTGGTGAGCGAGCTCGTTCATCACTGCTGTCTGTCCACCTGGGACTCTCCAAACTGGGCCAAGTACAAACCACCGCTTCAAGTGCCTCACCCTGGGCACGGACAGTAGTCCTAACTCACTGTAAGGTCATGCTTTAAGTCTTCCTCCATGACACAGAAGAGATTCCTGACCTTGCGTTACCAGGGGCAGTTCTAGGCCTCTGCGCACATGCTAGATCAGCATGCAGCCAGGGCCAAAAAAATAGTCGGGTTACCGGTTTCATGTGCTGGCGGGCACCTCAGGGTAGGAGTACATGTCTATTTTTCAAGCAGGGGGCATTCTCGACCCAACAGGCCCATATTACAGCCACTGGATGTTTACCTGTGAGCTGTGGCTTAGGGCAATTTTCCTGTTTACTGCTATTTTATTGTTAAGCAGCTGTATGAGCCTGTATGAGGACGGTCAGCATTTTGGAGCTGAGGTAACCACATCTAGCAGGTCAGAAAGGAAAAGATGCGCTTGTGCATAGGGGCTAGGAGTGTAGGGAGAGCCATGCATATATATGTGACTGTGGATGCAACAGACACAAGGGCTGCAGCTGTGAGTGGGGCACCAAGAACAGACCAAACTCCAACGTGATTCATGATAAAGAAGATACACCCGAGTCAGATGTGTGCACACTAGAGATGGTCTGAAAGGGTGGGGGGACAGGGGGTAGAACACTTGGTCTGTACTCTAAGAATTATAAGACTACTTCACAAGTATTGTTGGGACGGAAAAGCCTCTCCAATAGGTAATGGATGTGTACCCCTGCCCTGAGTGTGCCCCAGCTGCGGTCAGATTTGAATCCTTAGTAAAGAATGTGGTCATGGGCATACACAGATAATGCATCTGGGCCATGACCCAGGTCTGTCTCACATTGTGTGATCTTGCTTAGGCAGGGAGGAGGAACCAAAGAACTACTCTCAGGTGGTGAAAGGCTACTTCCTCCACCTGGTTCCAGTGTCACAATGTGCACGGGACCCTCTTCTGGGCATACCGTCCCACTTAGGGTGATACACTAAATTATACAAAAAAGTTATGGATGGAATGCTTGAATTAATCTCAGCAACTGGTAATATACCTTAGTGTGCCACCCCAAGTGGGACGAGTATGTCCAGATGTAGGTCCCTGCAGGTCAGAACAGGAGTCTCGGCTCTTTTTGTCAGTTATCCACACGTTTGAGGTTGACATAACAAGTAACATTGAGTTGAGTACAATTAAAATCCTATAAATCTTATTTAAAGTATGTAGGCAGTAGAGATGTCACTAATACATGCAAGCCTCAGCATTTATAATGAACATAGCACCCGTCCCTCATAGTCCCTGTAAGTAAATTTCCATTGTTAGGATTCTTCCAGACCCACCAGAAGGTCAGATTGGTAAATTACATTTATTGTTTTGCAATACCTCAATCAGGCCCATTTTTCTGCAGAGAAAACACTAAAGGAAGCCATCTAGCAGGGTGCCCAACTATTTGTGACTCCTGTTCAGGATGCAGACAGTAGAGGAATCATGGGAGGAACCAAAACTGATCTCCGAGGCGAAGAAACCAAAACATGAGCTGGAAGACGAAATGCATTTTAATTCACTAGAAGAGATGGAAGGCCTACACAATGGTCCATTAGGCACATGAGGAGAGAGTGCACTCTAGACCTAGACCAGGAAGAAAGACGAGAACCATGGAAGACACCATGAAACTCTGCACCAAGGACCAGATGGAACCTCGGTTGCTGTTAGACATGGGAGCTTGGACCTACTTACTCCCCAGAACTCAAGGGAGATGAAAAAAAGTGGAGTGAACCCCTTAACATTCCAGGGGGGATCCAGGAGACAGGGGAATGGAAATTGTGGTCAGAAGATGAGCCACAGGCAAATGAGTGTTTGGAAAGGGTGGGGAAGACCAGAGATAGCAAAGTGATAAAAAACCTCAGGGGCATATTTACAAGTCCCTGTTGCCACCACAATGTCACTTTTCTCGACGTTGTGGTGGCGATAGGGGCTATGCTTTATTCACAAGGCCGCATTAAGCCACTTAACATGGCTTAACGCCGCCTTGTGAATAAGACACTATACTTAGCGTGAAAGGGGCGGGCAACGGTGTTGCTGTGGGTGTTCCACCGCACCACCCATTGATTTTGACACTGCCCCATATTTAGAAGGGTGGAGTAAATATGGAGCAGGGCCAAAATTAAGACCAGGGAAAATCTGGTATTACCCTGGAGCAACAAGGAGAAATGTTTAATTTCTCCTAGTTTTTGCTGTTTCCATGTGTGCTGCGTTTTGCAGCACACATAGAAACAGCAAAACGCAATTGATTCTTAATGTGCAGGAAGGTGTCCCTCCTGCACCTAAACTATCATTTAAAAAAAAAATGACATTTTGCAACTTCTATGTGTGCTGCATTAAGCTGCACATAATCATTCCCTTCAACGCAGGAACCCTTGCACTATGGTGCAAGCGTGCCTGCGTGGGCGCTAGGCAGATAAATTAGCAGCAGTGCAGGTGGAAACACAATGCTGCACCGTGTTCTTGTAAATACGGTGCAGCCCTGCGTTTCAGAAGTGGTGGACCACTGCGTTAAGCCAAGGAGGGTAATGCAGCGCTCTGCCACTTCCTTGTAAATATGCCCCTCAGAGTCTATATAACCTGACTAGGAAATAGCCAAAAGGTACAAAATGCAATGCAATAAAAGGGAAGGTAAGGTAGTTGTTGTAAAGTCATCCTGTGCCCTGGGCACCCCCCAACTTTTTGCTGACTGGAACTGGTGGTAACTGACTCTGACTGACCCTGGGCTCTGTCTAACTAGGCCCAGGGCCAGTGCCAAGCTGAAAGGAACACATTAGAATACAGTTAAGACATGGTGGGGTACCCTTGTAATTGGCATGACCTACCCCATAAGCCCCTAGTATATAATAGGGCAGGGGATTGAAACTACCTAGAAGTCCCCAGTATCCTGGGGCATGGCAGTTTAGAGGCCAGCAGCTTTTCTGCACTTGCATGGGTGCAATGCTGAAGCCTGGGGTCAGTTTAAAAGCAGCCCTCGGTGCCAGGACTGCTTTTAAAAAGCAAATTGTGCTCAAATTCGACTTTGGGGTTTGGGGCACTTAAAAATGGAAAATCTACAATGTTTTGGCATATTAGAGGCCCCCAGGGTCTTCCCTAGGTATCCCAGGGGTGGGTTGTCAGTTATCTATAATGTACACCCTTATAAAATGAGTTTTTATATGCCTGGGTAAAGTGAAATTTCACATTTCACTCCCCACATTGTGTTAAAGTGCTGCCCAAATTCGACTTTGAGGATAGGAGCACAGGGAATTGAGTATCTGCAATATTTTTACAGATTCAGAACCCCTAAAGTCTCCCCTAAGTGCACAAGGGTTGGGGGTCCTGTAGAAATTAGGGAAATACTTATAAAATATGTTTTTATAAGCCCTGGTGCTAGAAAACTGTCCCAAGTCATTTTTCCCATTGCAAATCCCCAGTTACATAGGCTAACATTGCAGGATGATATTAAATAATAACTCCTGATAGAAAAGAGCTAGAGCTACCATTCAAAGACTTCTCAGAATGGTAATGCTAAATCCAACAATATTATATGGTTGAATTTCTCCTAAAGTGTACATACAAGAAGTTCTAAGACTTTCTTGTTTGTAAGTCCAAATTCAGCCTTCCACTGGTCTGCCCTGATTGGTCAGAGTCAAGGGGATTAGCCAGGCTGCTTTGAAGAGGTGATAAAGATCCCCTGGGGTTACCAACTGTCCTGGGAGGGCAGTGTGCTGGTCTATAGGAATGCCAGGCCAGGGGTGGAGTCGTAAACCATGATCTTCAAAGGCAGAGGGGAGGCCTGGGTTTCAGTTTCACTCTGACACTCTTGACCCAGAGTCAGGGCTAGGCTTAAGGAAGGTATGTGCAGATGGTAGGGGAGAGGCCAGGGAGATAAGCCATCCCAGGGGGTGTGTTTAGCCAGCTCTTGCCTCTCTGCTGGAAATTCAGCCATTATGGATTTGGAAGATTTGATGCACTCTGGGACAAAATGATGCCACACTCTACAGGAAGTGGTCATCACCTTGGGGAGTTACCCTGCTCTCATTGGTCAAGAATGACCTGCTGCTTGACCCAGAGAATTTTGAATAAGTATCTGAGAGGGGCAGAGCCCTCCAGATCTGCTGCTTGAAACTTACTGAAGCAAGACGTGCCCTGCTGAGATGATTTTGCTGTGCAAAGATTTCTAAGGCCTGACCTCTGAAAACTGCACCATCTGAAACTGCAGCCCTGTGGATTACCTTGCTGGAAAAGAACTAAAGAGTGGACTCTCTGAAAGCTACAGGTTAAAAGAGCTCAACTGGAACCTCACCAACTAAATCTGCACCTTGGGGAACTACCAGTGGATTTGTAAGGGTGACGTCCCAGTGGATTGTGGGAACTGAAGTCCTCAACTTTCAAGGACCATCTTGGAGCTTCCAGACCCTTGGAGTGAGTTTGAGACACTTTGGGACCCTTTGAGGAACTTCAGGAAGAAGTTCAAGAAGTTTGGAGAACTTTGAAAAAAGCTCCATAGAGGGACCGACTCAACCTGGTCAGCTAAGCCGCCTGCCTTCAACCGCGAGCCGGCCAAGCCCACCAGGTTCGTCCCGCTAAAAGCTCCATCGCATCGACTTCCAGAGATTGACCGGGACTAGAGAAAATCTGAAGCCGGCGAACCCTCACCGGATCCGGCTACATGAGGAGCATCGAGAGACCCCGCGAGAAAAAGCTCCAGAAAAGCTTCTAAGTCCGCTCGTAGAAAAGTCGACCGGGAGCAACCGTGAGAGCCAAGCCGCCTGTCTTCCATCGCGTGCCGGCCTGGATTTCTGGATTGCCCCGCTGAAGCGATCTTGAGAAATTTTCTTAAGTCCGCTCCAGGGAAGTTTACCGGGACCTCGTCACAAGTCAAGCCGGCGAACCCTCACCGGATCCGGACTGGCTGGGAGCTTCGAGGGGCCTCGCGAGAAAAAGCTCCAGAAAAGTTTCTAACTGTGAAGGTACCTGCCGCAAGCTGGAGCCGCCTAGGGATCCATCGCGGTTGGCCTGAAACTTTGACTTTGCCCCGGTCTATCGCGAGCAGGTATCCCAATATGGTGCTATAAACTTCTAAGTGCTATATTTGATTAAATCTTTGAAAATTCATATCTCCGGTTCCCTACATTGGATTTTTGTCGTTTTGGTGTCATTTTAAAGATAAAAATATTTCCTATTTTTATAAATTGGTGTTGGATTTTTATTATGTGTTGTGTCTTAATTATTTACTGAATTGGTGTTTTTAAATGCTCTACATACCTGTCTTTGAAGTTAAGCCTGTCTGCTCGCAGCCACGTTACCAAGGGTTGAGCATAGGAATAATTTTCTAAGACCTATGCTGAGTCCTATCATGTGTTAGTGGCCTTATTGCCAGTGGCAGACCTACATTTGCCCCTACCAATAACCCACTTTCCAACAGTAGTAAAATGAATTGGAAGCCCTGAAAAGGAGAACTAAAAGGGAGACTGAATTAGTGAATACCTGTGGATATGAACTAACTTTACGTTTAAGCATAGACTTTTGGGGACATTAGCGAGAAACCATTTGTCTAGAATAAACCCTGCATTTAAGGATAACATTTAGGGGCATATTATCAAGGGCAGTATCGCCACTTTAGCGGCACTTTTTGCCGATAAAGCGGCAATATTTTTATCGCCCTATTAGCAAGCTGTCGCTAACAGCTGTTAGCGACAGCTTAATGGCGATAGCGGCCGTTTTGTTGCCGCTTTGCATGTCAGCGATAATTATCGCTAATGACATGCAAATACGCGTTCCCAACTAAAAGCAACTGCAAACAGTCGCAAACACAACTTCCCCCTATTAGCAATGCCCGCGAAGCGATAAAAAAAGTCGCGCTAACCGCGATTATCGCTGGAATTTAACACCTGCTAAAAACTTGACTTAACCATCTTGTCAATGGGAGGTGGATTCTAAGGTTAAGTCCTCACCTGCCTATTAGCAAGCTTTTCATTAGCGCAGTGAATTTATCGCTGGATTTCTCGCGCTATTGCTGGGTTTCGCTGCTATCGCTGGATTTTTTATCGCCTTGGAGATAAGCATTGATAATAACGCGTTATCTCCGCGATGAAATCCAGCGATAGCCGGCGATAAAAAAAACAGCGCTAAGCGCGCTTTGCGATAATTATCGCAAATCCTTGGTAATATGCCCCAAAGTTTTGTGGGCATCAAAAGAGAAACATTATTGGTCAAGGGCCTTTAACTTATTTTGAGGTCAAAAAGCTTTTCTGGCATAAAGCATGGTAGCCCTTTTATGCTAATGTACCTCTATGATTAACTGTGGGCCAATTCCACATCAATTACTAAAGGTAATGACATTCCCTAATTTGGGTCAGACCTACAATGTTTCCGTTTTATTTACGAGTATAGTCATCCATAGCCAAAGCTCCAAGAAAGGCAGAACAGTGAACCTCTACTGCACTTACCTTTTTGCTCTCTGAGATATAGTGGCACTCCTGGATCTTCTACTGAAGATGCCACCACGACAAACCCTGAGGGAAGAGGGTCCTCGGACAATATCATTCAGATCGGGTGCTTTACCTCCACAGCCCTTGGAGAATCTGGAAGGGATGAAGAGAGAGAGAGAAAAAGAAAACCCGTATTGAAGGTATATATATGTGTTAATACACACTCATTCTATCCATTGAAAGAGGTTTGTCCACACCACAGTGCACTTACAGGTCTCCTCTCAGAACTTGCATTAAATTCTATGCAGACGTTATTATACGTATGTTTTGAAACGTGTACATTACTTTGACAATTTTTCATATTTGCATTACAAACTGATATCCATTTCCCTACACTGCAAATTTTCCCCACGTCGTTCTATCCTGTGCAATGAAGTCTCAGTCCACTAACCTTCACATGAATGCAAAGCCTGCCTCTCCATTATGAGAACAATATGCAATCTTCTGGCTCAAGGATGAAGAAACTCCATTTCGATATCAATGGGCAACATAAATCCTGATTCTGATGTATTCCCAGCTGTGCCTAAACACAGCATCTCCTTCCCACAAAGCTGGATCCATTGGGCCTCTACCATGACATCAAATGATTCTCTTGGCCTTTACTCATGCCAAGCGCCATACATTTTGAACTTCATTCATGTTTTTTAATACAGTTTAATAGAGATTGGCCACGATAACACCTGCATTACTTCCGCCCCCTTGCCCCCTAATGCACATGGATGCTTCCCACAGAATTAGGTAATTCCTGAAATTCCAGACTGTAGGCAAAAAGCAGGCATCTAAGCAAAGGCGATTGGGGACTGTGCGTCTATTACAATTGTCTTGGGCTCAAATTGATTTGAGTTACAAACTTAGGGGCATATTTACGAGCCCCTTGTGTTGCCATTGCATTACTTTTTGTGACGCAATGACAGCGCAAACCACCAAATCATATTTATGTGGCCATGCAAAGCCACTTTGCAGAGCTTTGAATGGCTTTATAGATGTGGAGTAAGGCAAGGCAGCGCTAATCCCTGCGTTACCTTACTCTGCGCTAGGGAGGCGTTCCATGGGCGTCACGGTGGGTGTTCCCATGCAACACCCATGGATTTTGATGCATCCCCAGATTTAGGAGACCAAATAAATTGGGAAGGCACCAAAACCTTACGCCTCCCCAGGGGAGGTGCAACGAGGAGAAATATCTTTATTTCTCCTTCTTTTTTTCTCTTTCGCCTTCCATTATTGATTTTGTGCAGAAAGGTGCCCCTTCCTGCACAAAAACAATCCTGTAGGCAATGCAGGCACTTGCACCATGGTGCAAGGGTGCCTGCATTGGTGCTAGGCTGCTGAAACTGCGCCGACGCAGGGGGAAAGGACAGGAATGCGCCAGGTGCCATAGATACGGCACATTCCATTTCACTTTGATGCTTAGGAGGCCAGCAAGGTGACTTGCTGCGCTGCCCAGCGCCAAATCCCCATAAATATGCCCCTTAGAGTTTATACGCACAGCACTGACATTTCTGGAAATCTCTTCCCTGTAGGAACACACTAGATTTCTTCTGTTACAGAGAAACGAAATGGCATTTAAAGATATTTTAGGTTCTAGCAGTTTAAATCCATCCGCCTGCCGAGCGAGTTGCAAAGCCCCAACAGCAGCTCACTGAACCCTCTAGATGAGGGTCCGCAGCCTGCTCCAGCCCCTCCTTGCTGACCGCCTGCTTCCTCGTCATTAATATTAGGCCTGGGCGATGAACTCCGCTCCGCTCGCGGAGTTTGCGCAGTTTTCCGCACTCCGCGTTACGTGAAGCTTGTGGAGTTCTGAAAAACTCCGCTTCGCGGAGCGGAGTTTATTTCCACGCTCGCGCTCACCAACGTCAAGTTGGCGAGCGCGAGCGAGGAAAATCAACCTCCCGGCGAGATTTTTCCTCGTTCGTGATCGTCAACATCAAGTTGGCGTGCGTGGAAAATCAACCTCCCGGCGAGATTTCTCAACGCGGGGGGTCAGGTTTCTCATTGCGAGTGGTTGCGTATGCTCGCGACCGCTCGCGTTGAGAAACTGCCTGTTCGCGTTGAGAAAGCTGCAGCTCGAGTAAAAATCTACTTGAGCGGCAGAAAAGGAAAGCCTGCGCTGTGCATGGTGCCGTTCGCAATGATTGCACAATGCGGACAAGCATCCGGCACTGTGCAATCACCGCGAACAGCATTTTTCTATTGAACTCCGCCGCTTGCAGAGCTTTGCGTAGTGCGGCAGAGTTTTTTTTACCACTTTGCGGAGTTTCGCTTAGCGCAACTCCGCGTACTCCGCCCAGGGTTAATTAATATCCACTCCTCAGACATCTCGCACCTCAAAGGGGAGCGCTAGTGTGCTCATTTTAGACAAGCAGGGACCAGAGGTTTATTTTTGGACGCGTTACCAATGTTATCATGTGATGATGCGCAGTGCTGGCTCTGTTCTGGGCAACAGTTCCCTGCTTTAGGCTTTGATGTTTCCTTGGTAAAGCCATAGGCTCAGTTAAAAGCAGCTGCTGTGCTGCGCTGGTGTGGCACAGCACACGCTGCAGAATCTACCCTGCTGAAGCGAGTGGAGGTGCAGGGCGTACTTTAGAGTTGGGAGTGATGGGAAAACCCAACGATTTCTGGGGAAGTGCCACCTCCTGAGTAGAAGCCACTGGTGGAAGTTTCTCCACCAAACTAACCCTAGTGTAGAGCAAACGTCACCAGTGAGCTCTGCTCCGGGGTTAGTGCGTCTTCTAGGAATTGGAGAACTTTCTGTTACCACCCAACTCTAAACCAATCCCTCAAGATTCCTTTAAATACGGGGAGGCTATTCATCGGATATTAATGCTTTTGCTACTCCTAGAGCAGAAAATTAACTGTCCTTTTGTTCAAGCTCACAGATGGATCACAGATGGATCTGTACAGCCGCGGCCCGTGAAGTTAAGAGCAGTGGGAGGGGCGGTTGGGGGGGGGGGATTCGACAGACAACCACGAAGCAAAATTACCTAAATAATAAATTTTCCTTCCTCGTCGTCTGTCGAAATCCCCCCGCCCCACCCCCCACCGCTCTTACCTGCACATGCCGCAGCTGGATCGGTAATCATACAGGCACCTTTAAAATGCTGCTCAGCCCCTCACCTGCCGACCCTTTAGTCTATCACACTGTAAACCCACACAGAGGGTCTAAAGCTTCGTTCACGTTAATGGGAAAGATTCTGAGCCTGCTGATGGCTCCAGACCCTAGATGCCAAAGGAGACCTTGAGGACTCATCACCCCTACGGTGCTGGCCCCAGGCAATACCAATCCCACCCACCTCCCATGATCCACTTGGGCCAACCTGACAAAGAAGGGGAAGACACACGAGGGAATGGTTTTGTGAGTTATAAACAGCTGTGAGGTTGTTGGCAGTCTGCATTAGGCAGCTGTTTGAGAACCTTTCAGACGTTTTACACTCACAATTTCCCATTATGCAGACATTCCGGACACAAAATGGTAGAGGACATTTGGCCTCCATTTTGATCTGGCAGAGCGGGAATTTTTCTGATTTATTTTTGCTCTCACTGTGATATGAATACAAGCCTTGGGAAAGTCCGTAGATCGTGGGATGAAACACGTGTTGGTGGGATTACATAAAAGAATTCAACTGAATGCGAAAAGGCTGTGCACTCAACTCGAAAAAAGATGTACTAGAATGTACAAACCTTGCAGGAAGACTTCATTTATTAATTTGTATTAAATGTGAACAAAGGTGTTCCTTTGAGACAAACTGCAAATAATCTTGAGGCGACACACACACATATTGAGGGTGTAACGACCCACTAAATTACATTTCTGGCATTCCAATCTATGGCCTGCAGCTTATACTCAGGTCAATGTAGCAGACACACAGGTCCAGATTTACCAGTTTCTCACGCAGCGCACTGCAACAACCGCAAATGCTGCGCTACATGAGAAGGAGAGAGCAGGAGAGCACCATATTTACAGAAATATGGCACTCTGCTCCCCTCTCCCTAACACCAGCATAGAAATGTGCACCCGTGTGCCACGGACACACGTTTGCATCATAGTGCAAGGGTGTCTCTGTGAGTCTAGCATAGGTTTTGTACTGGAAGGATCCCCTTCCAGTACGAACTACTACGCTAAGACTAACTTTAAACCTTTTCCCCCTTTGTATGTGTGCTGTACAGTGCGGCACACATGCAAAGTCTGAAAAGAAAGGAGAAATAAAGCATTTCTCCTTCATAGGGCCTATCTAAAATGTCTGCTATTTTCTGAAGCAAAACCGTGCCTACTTTTTTAAGAAACAGGGTTTAGCGTCAGAAACCTTGAGAGGTTGTATGAGAACGCCCATGCACCACCCATGGTGCGCCCCCTTGGTGCTAAGTAATGCAAAGCAGCGCTATTTGCTGCTTTGTGTTACTTTCACATTATTTTCCAGCGTAAAACAGGTTTTACCATTTACACTGGAAAGTAAATAGGTGAAAAAGAATTAGCGTCGTTTTGCATCGTTTTTGTGACGCAAAAACAGCCTCAAATCTTAGTAAATAGATCCCTCAATTCCCTAAACTATCCCATCGGAGTAGGAACCTGTAACATGCCAGTGACAGTTTATTAACTCTCTCTGGCACCCTAAAACCAACCCCTCGCCCCCCAAGACCCCACCCAATACCCTCATCATCAATCACGAACCCTTTTGTCACCACTGGTCTTTGCACCACCTTTGTTATTTGTGTACATTGTCCCACCCGCATCTCACTGTCTCACCTACAGCACTGTTCAACAGCTTCGTAGGATTAGAAGATGGCAATCTTTTTTTTTAATGCGAATTTGTCAGAGGTCAGGCTTTGCAAGTCAGCAGTCTTCGTATTGACCGGAAGGTGCATTTGGTTCAGTGATGGTGCTGCACTTTGTGATGGTGCGATACTCAGTTATATTGTGGTGCTCAGTGAGGTGCGATACTCAGTGATAGGGTGATACTCCATAATGGGTAACACTCAGTGATGGTGCAGTTGAGTACTCACTGATAGTGCGATACTCCGTGATGGGGCAATAATCCGTGATAGTGTGGTAGTCATTGATGGTGCGGTACTCACTGATCGTGCGATACTCACTGAGGTGCTGGACTCAGTGAAGGGGCTATATTCAGTGATGGTGCGATACTCGGGGTTGAAGTTGTACCCAGTGATGATGCGATACTCAGAGATGATGTGACTCAGTGATGGTGCAGTACTCAAAGATGATGCAGTACTCAGTGATGGTGCAGTACTCAGTGATGGGGCAAGACTCGGTGATGGTGCAAGACTCGGTGATGGGGCAAGACTCGGTGATGGGGCAAGACTCAGTGATGATGCGATACTCATTGATGATGTGGTACTCAGTGATGGTGGGGTATACTCTGTGATAGCGCAAGACTCACTGTTAGTGTGGTAGTCAATGATGGTGCGGTACTCGGTGATAGTGCGATACTCAGGGAGGTGCTAGACTCAGTGATGGGGCAAGACTCGGTGATGGGGCAAGACTCGGTGATGGGGCAAGACTCGGTGATGGGGCAAGACTCGGTGATGGGGCAAGACTCGGTGATGGGGCAAGACTCGGTGATGGGGCAAGACTCGGTGATGGGGCAAGACTCGGTGATGATGCGATACTCATTGATGATGTGGTACTCAGTGATGGTGGGGTATACTCTGTGATAGCGCAAGACTCACTGTTAGTGTGGTAGTCAATGATGGTGCGGTACTCGGTGATAGTGCGATACTCAGGGAGGTGCTAGACTCAGTGATGGGGCAAGACTCGGTGATGGGGCAAGACTCGGTGATGGGGCAAGACTCGGTGATGGGGCAAGACTCGGTGATGGGGCAAGACTCGGTGATGATGCGATACTCATTGATGATGTGGTACTCAGTGATGGTGGGGTATACTCTGTGATAGCGCAAGACTCACTGTTAGTGTGGTAGTCAATGATGGTGCGGTACTCGGTGATAGTGCGATACTCAGGGAGGTGCTAGACTCAGTGAAGGGGCTATTTCTCAGTGATGAAGCGGCACTCCGTGATGGTGTGCTACTCAGTGATAAAGTGGCACCGCACCATCGCAGAGGACAGAATCGCCTTCTAACCACCTCAGGTCCAAAGACACGACTGTTCCGTCTGTAATAAGCGACAAGTGGCGCCCGTCTTTGATGAGTTTACAGCATGAATTTGTATTCCTATTTCCATAATGAAGAATTCGGGATTATAAACAGATGATCACATTTTTAATTGTATCCCCTTTGCCTACTGTAAAGTGCATGGTTAATGGCACTCAAACCCCGGCGGTATTTGGAAAATGTCATGAATTAACAACGAGGACTCACCACCCAGGGCCACATCCGGACACAGGCTTCCGGTTTCAGTTTCTCGACACACAGGATCCCAGAAATGGGCACAGCACTGAAGAGATGGAAATATTATATCACCGATTCTTGAAATAGGAATATGTGGCTCCCAGAGCTGAGAAACAGATTCAAAGTGACCGACTCATGGAAGGGACTTTTTATTTTAAATAAACTTTATTAGGAAAACTCAGTGAACCCTGTGTATACTCGGTAATAACGCACCGGATCACATCTTAGGTGCCATCCTCCGAACCGTTCCCCATTTTACCCACAAAAAACTCCTACCTGATTTTAGACAACACTTCCTAAGGAAGGGGTATTTCAGGAGCAGGTGCAAGTCTAGGGAAGGGGCGGTGGTGGAGGAGGGCAGGCGTGGGGGGCAAGGGCAGTGATAGTGGAGAGAGGGTCGATAGGGGACAGATGGGTAGGACTATGAATTGCTTATGTTCGAGTTTTTCAGATGTCTTATTCTACCCACAGTTATCATAATATAAATATTCAGCTCTTTCCAATTTTTGACTGGTGGTGATCCGTAGGAAGGGAAGGAGACTGTTCGTTACTGCGAATGGATATTGTACTTCCTAGGACCTGAACTCCCTGGCGGCACACACTGTGCTTGGGTACCTTACCATAGACAAAGTCAATTTAAATATCTTGTCTTTTATGATCTTTTCTCAAACATGGAGTATACAATTACAAGCCAGACTCCAAGCCTCATGCAGTGTTTACTTGACTTCGTTAAGAATTCCCATTTTTGGGTTGAATCCATTGAAGCTGGGCTATTTAAATGTTCGGCAGTTGAATGACTTCAGCTAAATGATTCTCAAACATTTAAAGTTATTTTTTTCACATTAGGTTATATGATTAATCTTTGTCCTCACTGAAGCGAATTCATATCTTAACATTACAACATAATATAACATGCCTCTGTAAAACACATTTATTCCTTGGGGCATCTTGGCACTGAATAACATACATTTACTGTACTAGTGTCAAGTGAATTATTATCGGCCTTGAAGGATGCAAGTTTGAGTGGCCCCCACTGAGATTTGAATCTGTGCCTGTTAGAAATGGGGGTCTCTAGTTTGCACAGGTAGGTACCTTTGACCAAATAGGAACCCTTGCTTCTAGTCAGGGTAAGAGGGATACACTTCTAAAATAACCCCTGCTCACCCCCTTGGTAGCTTGGCACGAGCAGACAGGCTTATCTAAGAGGCAGTGTGTAAAGCATTTGTGAACACATACAGTAATACAGTGAAAACACTACAAATGGACACACCAGTTTAGAAAAATAGTAGATCTTTATCTAAACCAAATACGATAAAGATCCAACATACAATACTCTTGAAAAATAGTACTTGTGCAAAATAACCTTTAAATTGCAGGAAAATCAATAAAACACAGTTCCTCCGACTCGGTAGCTCCTCCTGGGGCTACTGCGATACTGAATACGACAGAGTCTAACGATCCCAGCCGACCGCATCGATATGGGCCAGCTAAAGCATCAACAGACTCAGACACAGTACCTTTCTTGTTGCGACCAACACGTCGGTCCGAATCGGTCGGGGCAAATGTCGCGGTCGTGTTGTGAAACGGAGCGTTGCGGCGGACGATGTCCTCACGATTCGGTGCAGGCAGCAGCTCGTTGACGGAGTCGGTGAAACCAGGGCTTGCGTTGAAGGGTGAGACGATGTTCGCTGGGTTGCTGGCAGGTCACGGTGCGGCGACGGAGCCAGTCAATGTTCGGGTCGGGCAGCGACGGAGTAAGTGACGTCCTTGCAGCGTGTAGCGAAGCGTTGCGGAGTGCGGTGCCCACAGGACGCGGTGCAAGCAGCGGCTCGTTGGCAGAGTCGGTGAGACCAGGGTTGCGTTGCGAAGTGAGGCGTTGCTCTTGGCGGTGCTTTCAGGACGCGGAATTCTGCGACGGACTCAATGACAGAGTCGGTTACCCTTTTTCTTGTGCAGAGACGATCAAAGACGGTGCCCACAGACACGGTGAGGTCTTTGCTGTTCCCGAAACCTCTAGAACAGGGGGCAAGCTCAGTTCAAGCCCTTGGAGATCTTTTCTTCAAGCAGGGGGACAAAGCAAGCCAAAACGTCCTTTTCTCCTTTCCTTGGCAGCAAGTAGCCACTGCAGGCCAACCCCAGACAGCAAGCAGCACAGGGGCAGTATCCCTCCTCAGCTTCTCCGGGTCTTCTCCTTGGCAAAGGTTCCTCTTGATTTCCCAGAAGTGATCTAAAAGTCTGGGTTCTGGGCCCCCATTTTAATACACAAAAATAATTTGTTCTCTGTATCCAGCCAAAACCAGTTCTGTCCTCACTTGTGCAGCTTCCTGGCAGGAGGTCGAGACAGCATTGTTGAAGGCAGACCAGGCCCATTCAGGTGAAAGGAAATCTCCTCCCCCTACTCTAAATGCAGCCCAGGTCTATTCAGCCCAGCCCTGACTCATCAGGTTCTCTGGAGCCACTGCCCCTCTCCAGCCCCTGTCATCCAAAAGGCAGACATGCAATACCCAAACCAGGCAGAGGCATAATGGATGGCTAAGCAAGAAAATACCTACTTTCTAAAAGTGGTATTTTCAAACACTGAATGTAAAAATCACCCTCACTAAAAGATGCATTTTAACATTCTGAGTTCAGGCATATCAAACTTTATTTTCCTACCTTGCTCCAAGGGGCAGTTATGTTTATAAGATGTTATAAACAAACTCCCCATTCCGTCCTATGGGAGCAGGTAGCCTTGCAATAGTGAAAAACTAAATTGGCAGTATTTCACTATCAGGACATGCCACACACATCAGGGCATGTCCTACCTTTCACATATAATGCACCCTGCCCACAGGGGTACCTTGGGCCTACCTTAGGGGTAACTAATATGTAGAAAAGGGAAGGTTAGGACCTGGCAAGTGCGTGCACTTGCCAAGTCGACATGGCAGTCCCAGACTGTTACTACTGTTACTTGTAGTGACCCCTGACGAAGGGCCCCAGTAGCCCGAAATGCATTGGGTTTTAATAAATACTGCTTTTGGATGAACAAATGCGTCTGTACGTGTTCTTGAAGAGAGGTCTGGATGGGCACATCAAGAATATGAGAAACCTTTGAAAAATGGCATCACCCTGCGTGTGGAATAAAATGGATTTAAGTGAAAAGATTGAATAAGAGAATGATTACACGGAATGAAATTGGAGAAACATGGTTAAAAATAAAAGAAAGAAGCAGCAGTAAGCTGTCCCTTTGGGTTGGGGCGAAAATGTCGCCCCAAAAAGATGGAATTTTATACTCTAAGTGCCATTTGGGCAAGGCACTTTCCCAGGGAGCACGCAACATCGAAAAAACAAGGTTTAATATTGGATGAAATTATAACATGGAGTGCATTCCCTATCTTTATGATATATATTATTATAATTGCCCATCTTGGGTTTGCACCCGCACAGATTCAAACAGGAAAAATTGGGAACTTTGGGACTTGTGTCATCTTCCACATGCACGGCGGAACATCGCGTCCATGCAGCAAGTTTTTATGAGTGGCACCAAATACACAAAAGGCATTTGCACTGCATGTGTGACATGTGTAGTGGTTTACAAGGTTGATGTGGAATCCACATCATTTAACTTATGAATTTTCAACAATTTGTTTTATTGTCAAAATTTGTATTGTGACGTTACGTTAAGTCAACTTATTGCAGTATGGGAATTGTAGTGTTTAGGTACCGAGGGTAGGGCGTCAGAAGAAAGAGTAGAACAGGTGGTTAATTAGTCTAACAGCAATGGGGGAGGGGCTAGAACACGAGTGAAGGGTTTAAACGTGAGAGTTGAAAGAGATGGGAAACACTTCCTTGGAAAGAGAGATGAGGACGGACTGGTTTGAGGCAGGTACGTGAGGCAGAGATTAGAAAATGTGTAGCGAAGGCATATGTGAGGGATAGGAGATCAGTGGAATGAGAGTGTAGAGTAACGCATATGGAAGATTGGTAATAAGAAGGGGGAGGTATGGTTTCTATTGAAGGGCATTTATCTCGAAGTAAACATTGCGAGCAACAGAAGGGTTGAGAGGTTAAGTGTGAGAGCGATAACGGGTGAGGGGTGTGTTTAGGGTTACGTTACAATCTAATGGGAGTTATCTGCAGAGTTATATGTATGCTCCAAGATGGATTGTAGGATGGGAGTAATTGTTGTTAGAGGTTTTTTGTTTAAAACAAAATGGGGGGTTATTTAATTGAATATCGAGTCAGACATTAGATTCCCTGGAACATGGCAGTCACAAGATTGGGGTGTAGTTAGTTGTATTTGTGAAATTTTACATGTTGTTGAGCATATACAATGGTTAAATGAAATAATAAATGAGTGTTTTACTGTTACTTGTAGTGACCCCTGACGAAGGGCCCCAGTAGCCCGAAATGCATTGGGTTTTAATAAATACTGCTTTTGGATGAACAAATGCGTCTGTACGTGTTCTTGAAGAGAGGTCCGAATGGGCACATCAAGAATATGAGAAACTTTTGAAAAATGGCATCTCCCTGCGTGTGGAATAAAATGGATTTAAGTGAAAAGATTGAATAAGAGAATGATTACACGGAATGAAATTGGAGAAACATGGTTAAAAATAAAAGAAAGAAGCAGCAGTAAGCTGTGCCTTTGGGGTGGGGGCGAAAATGTCGCCCCAAAAAGATGGAATTTTATAGTCCCAGACTGCACACAGGCTCTGCAATAGCATGCCAGAGTTACATTTTACAGGCTGCTTCTGTGGGTGGCACAATCAATGCTGCAGCCCACTAGCAGCATTTGATTTACAGGCCCTGGGCACACATAGTGCACTGTACTAGGGTCTGACTAGTAAACCAAATATGCCAATCATGGAATCACTAATCCATAACACCAATTTACAACGGGAGCACTTGCACTTTGAACAGCAGTGGCAAAGTGCCCAAAGCATCTATACCAGCAAAACGAAGTCCAACACACAGCAAAAACACAGGAGGCAAAGGGAAAAAAATGCAGGGAAGACCCACGCCAATGGTGCCAGGTCTAACACATGTCCCCTCCAGCTGAAATGTGGGGAGAACTACCCACCCTCTTGGGAGTTCTCTTCACTAAGGCGGAAAAATCTGGACAGACCATCAGCATTGGCGTGTTCTGTACCAGGGCGGTGTTCCACCGTGAAGTCCATGCCCTGTAGGGAAATGGACCACCTAAACAGCTTTGGATTCTCACCCCTCGGTAGTCCACACTCAACCATCTGAGGGGCCTGTGGTCGGTCTGAACCCAGAAGTGAGTCCCAAACAAGTAGGGCCTCAGCTTCTTCAGCGCCCAGACCACAGCAAATGCCTCACGCTCAATCCCACTCCACCTCTGTTCCCGTGGTAGTAACCTCCTACTAATGAAGGCAACGGGTTGGTCTAGGTCCTCCTCATTTAGATGTGAGAGCACAGCCCCCACAACATGCTCTGAAGCATCTGTCTGCACAATGAACTCTTCTGAGAAGTTGGGTGCCTTAAGCACGGGCACTGTGCACATGGCAGATTTCAGGGCATCAAAAGCCTTCTGGCAGGTGTCAGTGTAGTTCACCTTCCTGGGCTGCTTCCTGGAAGTCAGCTCTGTCAAGGGGGCAACAATGGTGCCATATCCCTTGATGAATCTCCGGTAAAACCTGGTGAGTCCTAAGAAGACTCTCACCTCTGTCTGGGTCTTGGGGGGTTCCCATGCCAGAATGGTATCAATCTTGGGCTGTAGGGGCGACACCTGGCCGCTCCCCACCTGGTGTCCCAAGTACACCACTGAGCCCTGCCCGATCTGGCATCTGCTTGCCTTGATCGTGAGGCCTGCGCTCTGCAGAGCCTTCAACACCTCCCAGAGGTGGTGCAGATGTTCCTCCCAGGTGGCGCAGAACACTGCAATGTCATCCAGGTAGGCAGCACTGAAATCCTCCAGCCCAGCCAGCACCTGGTTGACCAACCTCTGAAAGGTGGCAGGGGCATTTTTCAACACAAAGGGCATCACCCGGAATTGGTAGTGCCCCTCTGGTGTTGAGAACGCTTACCTCTCTTTTGCCCCATCAGTTTAGGCGATCTGCCAGTACCCAGACGTTAAATCAAACGTACTGAGGTACTGGGCAGCCCCCAACCGATCTATGAGCTGATCAGCTCTGGGGATGGGGTGCGCATCAGTACTGGCAACCAAATTGAGCCCTCGGTAGTCCACACAGAACCGGAGTTCTGGCGTGGCACCGGGTGCGGCAGCCTTTGGGACCAAGACCACTGGGCTGGCCCAAGGGCTGTTTGACGGCTCAATCACCCCTTGGGCTAACATCTTGGAGACCTCCTCCTTGATGCAGGCCTTGACCCGGTCAGTCACTCTGTAAATTTTATGTTTTACTGGAGGACTGTCCCCTGTGTCCACATCATGGACACACCACTGAGTGACTCCGGGGGTCAGGGAGAACAGTTCATCAAACTGTCCCAACAGTTGGCGGCAGCCACTCTGCTGTTCAGGAGTCAGGGCAGGAGAGAGGTTCACACCATCCACTGATCCATCATGCTCTTTTGCAGACAGGAGGTCAGGAAGAGGCTCAGTCTCCTCCTCCATTCCAGCATCTGTTGCGAGGAGCATGCCCACTTCGGACTCTCCAAGTGGGGCTTCAGGCGGTTCACATGCAGGACCTGCAAAGGGTTGCTAGGAGACTGCAAGTCCACCAAGTAGGTGATGTTACTCTTGCACACCACCACCTCAAATGGTCCGGTCCATTTATCCTGGAGCGCAAAAGGCTCCACTGGGGCCGTGACCCACACTTTTTGTCCAGGCTGAAACTCGATCAGAGTGGCATTTTGATCATACCAACGTTTCATCTACTCCTGGCTGGCTTCCAGATTCGCCTGAGCGAGTTGTCTGAAGCGCTTAGTCTGGTTCCTGAAGGCCAGCATGTAGCAATATACATCCTGGGGAGGTTTACTGGGAGCTTTCTCCCAGCCTTCTTTCACCAGACTGAGGTCCTCTCACAGGATGCCCATACAAGAGTTCAAAGGGACTAAACCCTAAGGACTTTTGGGGTACCTCCCTGTAAGCAAATAACAGGCGTGGCAAGAGGACGTCCCACTTACGCCTCATGGGCTCACCAAGACCCATAATCATGCCCTTCAGGGTCCGGTTGAATCTCTCAACCAGCCCACTTGTAGGTTAGACCACACTCCTGCCACAGAGACTTCATATACTTCGATATGAAGTTGGTACCACGGTCGGACACCGCCTCTGTGGGGAACCTCACTCGGGAGAAAATCCCCATCAATGCATGACCCACCACTGGGGCCGTCACCGTCTGGAGAGGGATGGCTTCCGGGTACCAGGTGGCATGGTCCACCAAGACCAGGATGACCAGGCATGGTCCACCAAGACCAGGATGAACCTGTTGCCCATGGCTGTCTTGGGATCCAGAGGCCCCACAATGTCAATACCCACCCTCTCAAAGGGGGTGCTGACCACAGGTAAAGGTTGGAGAGGAGCTTTACACTTCCTCCCACTCTTGCCACTTGCCTGGCAAGTCTGGCAAGACCTACAATGAGTATTGGAGTGCTTGCACATTTGGGGCCAGTAAACGTGGGTGACAAGCCTTTCAAAGGTCCTGTCTTGCCCCAAATGTCCTGTCAAAGGCACATCATGAGCCAGACCCAGTAGGAAGGCTCTGAAGCGCTGGGGTACCACCAGCACACAGGCTGACCCAGGCTCAGCAACCTTAGGCTCGCTATATAGGAGACCATTCTCCCAGTATATCCAATGTGATCCAGACTGATCACCTGCTGCCTGGTTTGCGGCCTGTTGCCGCAAACCAATATGAGAAGGGCACGTCTGCTGCTCCTGGCAGAACTCCTCCCTGGAGGGGCCTCCTTCCTGCTGCCAATGGGTCAGCTCAGGTAGGTCCCCGAGTTCAGCCACTTGTTCCCCTGTAGGGTCTAGGGCATCCCCCTCAGGGTCTGCCTCCTCCTGGACCGTGGGAACGTCAGGGGCCGGTTTTCTGTGCCCCCTGCCTCTTCTCTTCCTGGTAGGCACCTAGGCCACTCTTTCAGGCTCCAGGTCCTCTTGAATGCCCTTACTGGCTGCCATTGACAGAGAGGTCACACACGCCCACTCAGGCAGACCCAACATCTCTAAATGAGACCTCCGCTCCACCTTTGCCCAAGGGGAGCTCTCCAAATCATTGCCTAGCAGACAGTCAACAGGCATGACTGGCCTCACAGCTACTTTCAAGGTACCTGAGACCCCCCCGCCCCACTCAAAGGGAACCCGTGCCACTTTGCAGAGGCACTCTGAATAGTCGGCGGCAACTACTGGGTAGAATGCGTTGGGGACCACCTGCTCTTCAGACACCAGCCGACAACTGACAGCTGTCACACTGGCTCTGGTGTCTCTCAGAGCCTCCGCACTATGGCCATTGATGGTCACCCACTTCCTGTACTTCTTAGTGTTATCAGGCAGATGAGCTCTTGGGATGATCTCACTGACTCCTAAAGAGACCAGGGACATCTCTGCGGGACCCCACCCATCCGGGGCACCCGATTCCTCCCCCAAGGCTACCCTAGCCATTTGCCGGGGCGGTGCACCAGTGGGTGCGGTGGTAACCGTTTTGGGACACTTAGGATCCCCCCGGAAGTGGCCCACCTGACCACAACTAAAACAGGTCTTGGGACCCCTCTGAACAGGCTTACCTGTCGGGACCCATGGTTTCTTTTCAGTGGGTGGCTGGGAACCCTTACCTTGGTTCCCTTGGGGATTACTTTGGGGCCGTTTTGGAACTCCTTTTGTTTACCCTTGTCCCCCCCACTCTTCTGCTGGGGACCCTGCCCACCTTTGGCAGAGTCTCCCACACAACCTTTTTGGTCCCTGGTACTGACCCAGCGGTCCGCCTCCACAGCAAGCTTCCTGGGGTCAGTCAGCTTACTGTCAATCAAGTGCTGGCATAGCTCTGGAAAACAATTATCTGACAAGTGCTCCCATGCAACCAAATCATAGAGCCCCTGCAAATCATTCACCTTGCTACCCTTCACCCAACCATCCAATGCTCACCAAAAATAGGACACATACTCCACCCAAGTACTTGACTCCAGCTTCTTACAGTTCCTAAACTTCTGTCTGTACAGCTCTGGGGTCAACCCATACCTGGCTATCAAGGCTTCCTTCATTGGGGCATAGGACATCTGATCCTCAGTGGGCAAGTTTAGCAAGGTTTCCCTTCCTTCACTGACAAAGCGGCCCCACAACCCTGCTCCCCAATCTCTCTCAGGGACTCTGTGGGACCTCATTGCTACCTCATGGGCCTTGAACCTCTGACCAATGTCCTCATGCTTAGTGAAATCCTTAATAACCTCCTTGGGGATGTATACCTTCCCTTCTCCAGGCACTGATGGTGCGCTGCCACCATGGGGAGTGATCTCTAGGCTCTTTGCTTTCAGATCTAACTCCCTCAAACCTCTCTCATGCTCTAAAAGCATCCTATTTTCCTCCATGGCCAATTTCTGCTTTTCCAATTCTAACTTCTTATTTTCTATGTCACCCTCCTTCCTCAGCCTGAGCTTAGCAATCTCACTCTCATGCACCCTATCTCTCTCTCTGTCCTACAACTCCTCTGGAGACAGACCCCTTTGAGAAACACTGCTGCCATCCACGGAAGGTACCCTCCCCCCTGGCAGATTCAATTGCCCCTCCTGTTGCTTATCCACATTCTCTGCCTCCACCAGAGGCTCCTCATCCTGCCCACTGGCATTTCTGCATTCCAACCAGGCCCTCAGCACCTTTTGGTATTCATCCTTCCTGGTGAGGCTTTTCACAGAGACTTTACATTTCTTGCAGAAGGTTTTCAGTTGAGACACAGTGTAGGTTTCTACCCCATCTTCCTCAAATTCGGTATCAATGGATGCAATGGATGCTGGCTTGGTCATGATGACAAAATTGGCAGTTCTTTACTTTGCAGAAAAACAATCCAAGGGAAAAGTTCAGAAAAAGTATGTGGTAACGTAATGGTCCGCACGATGCTAGTAGTGTACACCAATCACTGTATGTAAATCACAAATGTAAGTCCAGGATCCTCAACGCAGACCACCAATGTTAGAAATGGGGGTCTCTAGTTGTAGTTGACAGAGGTAGGTACCGTTGTCCAAATAGGGACCCTTGCTTCTAGTCAGGGTAAGGGGGATACACTTCTAAAATAACCCCTGCTCACCCTCTTGGTAGCTTGGCACGAGCAGACCGGCTTATCTCAGAGGCAGTGTGTAAAGAATTTGTGAACACATACAGTAATACAGTGAAAACACTACAAATGGACACCACACCAGTTTAGAAAAATAGTAGATCTTTATGTAAACTAACAAAACCAAATACGATAAAGATCCAACATACAATACTCTTGAAAAATAGTACTTGTGCAAAATAACCTTTAAATTGCAGGAAAATCAATAAAACACAGTTCCTCCGACTCGGAAGCTCCTCCTGGGGCTACCGCGATACGGAATACGACAGAGTCTAACAATCCCAGCCGACCACGTCGATATGGGCCAGCTAAAGCGTCGACAGACTCGGACACAGTACCTTTCGTGTTGTGACCAACACGTCAGTCCGAGTCGGTCGGGGCAAACGTCGCGGTCGCGTTGTGAAACGGAGCGTTGCGGCGGACGATGTCCTCACGATTCGGTGCAGGCAGCGGCTCGTTGACAGACTCGGTGAGACCAGGGCTTGGGTTGAAGGGTGAGATGATGTTCGCTGCGGTGCTGGCAGGTCACGGTGTGGCGATGGAGCCGGTCGATGTTCGGGTTGGGCAGCGACGGAGTTGGTGACGTCCTTGCAGCATGTAGTGAAGCGTTGCGGAGTGCGGTGCCCATAGGACGCGGTGCAAGCAGCGGCTCGTTGACGGAGTCAGTGAGACCAGGGTTGTGCTGGGAAGCGAGGCGTTGCTCTCGGCGGTGCTTTCAGGACACAGAATCCTGCGACGGACTCGATGACCGAGTCGGTTACCCTTTTTCTTCTGCGGAGACGATCAGAGACGGTGCCCACATACACGATGAGGTTTTTGCTGTTCATGAGACCTCTAGAACAGGGGGCAAACTCAGTTCAAGCCCTTGGAGATCTTTTCTTCAAGCAGGGGGACAAAGCAAGCAGCAACGTCCTTTTCGCCTTTCCTTGGCAGCAAGTAGCCACTGCAGGCCAACCCCAGACAGCAAACAGCACAGGGGCAGTATTACTCCTCAGCTTCTCCGGCTCTTCTCCTTGGCAAAGGTTCCTCTTGATTTCCCAGAAGTGATCTAAAAGTCTGGGGTCTGGGCCCCTCTTTTTATACACAAAAATCATTTGTTCTCTGAAGGCAGAGAGTGTCTGTACCCAGCCAAAACCAGTTCTGTCTTCACTGGTGCAGTTTCCTGGCAGGAGGTAGAGACAGCATTGTTGAAGGCAGACCAGGCCCATTCAGGTGAAAGGAAATCTCCTCCCCCTACTCTAAATGCAGCCCAAGTCTATTCAGCCCAGCCCTGACTCATCAGGCTCTCTGGAGCCACTGCCCCTCTCCAGCCCCGGTCATCCAAAAGCCAGACATGCACTACACAAACCAGGCAGTGGCATACTGGATGGCTAAGCAAGAAAATACCTACTTTCTAAAAGTGGTATTTTCAAACACAGAATGTAAAAATCACCCTCACTAAAAGATGCATTTTAACATTCTGAGTTCAGGCATATCAAACTTTATTTTCCTACCTTGCTCCCAGTGGCAGTTATGTTTATAAAATGTTATAAACAAACTCCCCATTCTGTCCTATGGGAGCAGGTAGCCTTTCAATAGTGAAAAACGAAATTGGCAGTATTTCACTATCAGGACATGCCACACACATCAGGGCATGTCCTACCTTTCACATACAATGCACCCTGCCCACAAGGGTACCTTGGGCCTCCCTTAGGGGTGACTAATATGTAGAAAAGAGAAGGTTAGGACCTGGCAAGTGTGTGCACTTGCCAAGTCGACATGGCAGTCCCAGACTGCACACAGGCTCTGCAATGGCAGGCCAGAGTTACATTTTACAGGCTGCTTCTGTGGTGGCACAATCAGTGCTGCAGCCCACTTGCAGCATTTGATTTACAGGCCCTGGGCACACATAGTGCACTGTACTAGGGTCTGACTAGTAAACTAAATATGGCAATCATGGAATCACTAATCCATAATACCAATTTACAGCGGAAGCACTTTCACTTTGGCACTGAACAGCAGTGGCAAAGTGCCCAAAGCACCTAGACCAGCAAAACGAAGTCCAACACACAGCAAAAATACAGGAGGCAAAGGCAAAAAAATGCAGGGGAGACCCACACCAATGGTGCCAGGTCTAACAGTGCCCATGAGATCGAACACAGATCACTGGAGTGGATGCATTAATCTATTGAGCCACCATTCACCCAAAGGTGATGCCTGCTTCTTAAGAGACATTTTTTTCTCGACTGATGGACATAGTCTTTGTACAGCATGAACATATGCCTCTCTTTTCTGTGACCATATGGCTACTAGGAATAATTTGGAGACCCAGCGAGAATGTACGAAAGAATGTACCATGAGAGCAGAATGGGCATCTGTAGATGTGAGAATATAAGATGGGCTGCCCTGCAAATTCTCAGACACTCCAGTAATGGTGGAGTGGCTAACTGAGGAGCACAATGGAAGCACATTGAATGAGCTCTGAACTCACACTGCCAACAATGGGCGATTCCTGATGAAATAAGACCTGGGCGCCAACTTACCCTGGAAAGTGAGGAGGATTCTATGGAGTGCGGCGCAGACATGACTGGTATCTGAGATGTCCAGTACACCCCCTACCCCGCTCAGTGCTTGATTACCTGCATGGCCTGCTTGTGGAGTGCCTGGTGCGAGTGGTTAGAGATGCAATTCGAGCAGAGGGAATCACTGGAGGAGAGTACTATGACAGCTGACCACCATGAAACAGTGTCAGTGGGTGATGGAAATCATTGGTGAAAGGTAGACAGTGGCTGTGGGTAGCCTGGGAGATTCTGGAAGGTCCCTGGTTGGTACTGGCCTAAGGAAGGTGCATGAGCCCTACTGCTGTGGCACAGCAAGGAAGGCCCTCAGTGCCCCCCGTACAACCTTATGTCTTGGTGTGCCCCCACCTTGCCTCCCCATTCCTGCCTAACAGAGGCAGTAGTAGACACAGGAGAAGTGAGAAGTACTCAATCCCCTGTCCAGAAAAAAATAAGTGCAAAACATAAAAACACATAGGGGGTAATATAGGGATACCCTGCACCCCAAGTCTGGTGGGAGAGATCCCAGAGGAACATCCCCACCCCCTGGGCAAAAAAGATATCTTTTTTATCAGTACCGCGGATCCATGGCACTGCTAAAAAAAATGGCGGGCTTCATCTCTTATCAAAAGTAAGCCCTCCGGGGTGGGCCAGGGATCGGGGGTTCAGTGGTATTTATTTTTGTTCAGGAGGAGGTGGTGCAGTCCCCCTCCCCAAGCCTTCTAGAGGGCCCGGGGACCCCATCCCCCAAGGCCTATTTGTTAACTTATGGGGAAGGGGGCATGCAGCCCCTCGTCCAGAGCCTTTTGGAGGCCCTCGGGATGCCATCCCTGGGGCCGATTTGTTAATTTATGGGGAGGGGACATGTGGCTTCCCAGTGAGCCTTACAGAGGCCTGGGGTATCCATCCTCTGGGACTGATTTTTAATTTAAGGGGAGGGGCATGTGGCCCCCTCCACGAGCCATACTATGGCTCAGGGACCCATCCACGGGGCTGTTAGTAAGGTTCACACTGGGCGGGAGCATACATTTGCTTTTTTCGGCAGGGAAAAATGTTTGATCCCATTGTGAGAGCTGAGTGAGAACCAGCACCCAAAGGGGGGAAGCATACTTGTTGTCTGCTTCCGCCAGCACCCTGTATGTATGCTGGCCGGGGAGCTGGAAGGGGTCACAAGGACCCTGGGACTCCTCCTGCGGTCCCAACTTATTTTTAGAATGTGAGTGCCCCGGCTGGGAACCGGGGCATCCACAAAAACAAAACATGACCTGCTCCCAGCGTCACCCACAATGGATCTGGCAGCAACCACGGAGGCCCTGGGGATCCCTCCATTGCGCCAAACAACAACAAAAAATCTGTGGGTGTCCTGAGTGGTACTGGAACACCCAGAAAAATAATTGCAATGCACTGCTTATACCCTCACATAGTACATCATTCATAAATTGTTCTATGACATCATTGATATCATCACTGCTGACATCTGAAATGACATCATTGATAACACTTTTCATGTTGGAGGCGTGAGTTATAGTTACTTCAGGGCTCAAGGTATAGTTTCTTCATATAACTATTTCATTTTTTTAGTTTAAAATGTAACGTTGCACTTGGCATTGCCACCTAACTATAACGTCACTTTAATCTTTATTTTTTTTCAGTATATATTACCTACGGGCGGTCGCCAGTATGCAGTCTATAGTTGGGACCTAGTTTCCATAGGAATAGCAATTTTTGTTTTGCTCATAACTTTCGCACCATTTGACAAATCTTCATGAAATGTTCAAAACTAGTTTGCCACTCACTTCAGCTGCTGCCTGAAAAGTTTCGGGGTGAATCGTTAAGCTGGGGCCGAGAAGAAGGGGGGTCTCAAAATGGATTTTCCCCATGCAATTAGGGATTTTAGACATGACTGCAGCCCGAATTACTGAATGGAAATACACCAGAAACCTAGATCTTGGTCCAGAAAGAGTGCTTTTTGTAATCTGGTGTACATCCATTCAGTAGTTTTGGAGTTATTACAGAAAAAGATTTATGTATATCTAAAGACGTGGAGGGTCTGTGGATTCGACAAATCTCATGCTGAGATCTGATTGGCTGCCACCACTTCAACCAGGAAGTGGTGGCAGCCATCTTGGGACTCAGCCCAAGTCCCAAGAAAAACATAAAAATAGACACAAGGGGGCAGGGTAGGAATAACCTGATCCCCTAGGCCTGGTGGTAGGATATACCTGTTTTTAAAAAAAATGGTGCCACAAATTCGCTGACGATCCGCCGCAACAAAAAAAAAAAAGCATTGAGGTCTCCCACGCTTGTTTTTTTTAGCAGGGGAGGGGGGTGAATTTTTTTATATAAATAAAGGGGAGGGGGGCTCACATGGCCCCCCTTCTCAAGCCGCTTTCAGCCCCAGGGAACCTTTCCCCGGGGCCTGGCTGTAGGTAAAAAGGGGGACGGGGCATGCAGCCCCCCTACCCGGGTCAATTTTGGCCCTGGGGACCATGTCCCCCGGGTCGCCCCTCCTGGAGCCATTAACGGCCCTGGGGGCCCCATCCCCCAGGGCTGGGTCCTGCTATGTCCTGGAGTGCCTACCCCCGGGACATAGCAGTTTCCCTGTCTGCACTGGCATGGGTAGGGAAATCTGTGTTTGCTCTCACTTGGCAGGAGCAATTTCATAGCTTCTGCCAAGCAAGAGCAAACATGAAGTCCGATACCAGCTGACAGGAGCTTTAAAAATGCTGTGTAGTGATGCGGGCAGGAAACAGATCTGAATATTACCCCGCCCGCAGCGAGCAGCATTTTTAGCTGCTCCCTGCGGGTGGGAACAATGCCAGCTCCCGCTGGATGCAGGGAGCCTGCTGTGAATGTGGTGGCCTACCCCTGCAATCCCCAACCATGATATGGTGTGTGCCCTAGGTGTGCACCAAGGCACCCACCCTTTGTTGGCCGGCTTAATTTGTAGCGGTGCTTTCCGGTGCTCAGCACCGGCCCTTATTTCACAGGGCCGGGCTATTGAATTTTCCCTCCCTAGGCATTGGGCAGCCCTGCTAAGTACCACCCATCAGGGATTAGACTAATGCATTTTAGTGCTGGTGTCCGCATCACCCCACTAAAATGCATTAGTCACGCACTTACATCTACCCAAATTGAATGCGCAATGAAGCACTGCGGCCAGCACACAATTAAATAAGAAAAGCGCTGCTGTGCATCAATCAATTTGATTTAGCTGCCTTGGGGCTCACAGGTGATGGCCTCATGGGATTTGAAGTGTGTCTTTGACACATTGTTTTCGAAATGGCCGGCACCGGATATAAAAAAAACAAATCTGCCTTGTTGAGGACTGACCTCAGCCTCTGGGACAAGTGGATCTGGTACATTCTCACCTGGAGGCGGAGACAGAATCTGCTCTGCGGGGGCCGGGCCGAACTCACGTGGATTCGGCACTGCTTTCGGTTTTCCTACAGAAGGCACCCCCTTCTGTTGATTGTCCAGGCAGCTGTTTTAGCCTGGATTCACAATTTTCTTACCTCTGCTGCTGCTCCAGACCAGACAAGAGCCAGGTTGATTAGAGTGGGCATTGTCGCCAGCTCAAACCATGCGCTGCTGCTCTCTGGCCTACCAGCTGCAGCCCCTGGACATCATGGTTTCACCAGCCCTGCTTCAGGCCTCTGTGTGTTGTGCCTGGCGCAGGCCGATGCAGGACTCGTGTCTCGGACACTCCTGTCAAGTACTCCTGCCCTGACGGAAGATCTGCAGCCTCCTCATGCAAGACAGACACAGTGATAGACACTGACTGTCACTGAAAGGCTCTGGTTGGTGCGGGCTGCAGCAGCAGGATGTTTTAATTAAAGATTCCTGGTGCCGCCAGTTATTGCTGCTGACGCCGGAGAAATTAAAGTAAGGAACAGCCGTGACCTTCTTGACATGTGCTGCCCTCCCCTGCTCTTCGAGAGTTGCTGGGGGGCTATGCCAGTCACAGTGAGAGCAGGTGCTGAGTGTCTAAAGGCCTAGGGCATGGCTCTGAAGACAGCGTGCCACGCCATGGCCTCTCACAGTGACTTAAATGTACAGCTGCATATTAGATGCAATGCCGTATGGTACTGTCTGCAGAGAAGAAGGCCAGCATCATCTCGATCACTGGGGCAGCCGGCCCTCTACGGACCGATAATTGACTCCTGTCTCCAGCACTTCATCATGGTAGTCAGAGCAGCTGTCTACAATGAGTTACTCCATAGACTACAGCTACATCGACCATCCCGAGGCAGCAGGCCTTATTTACCCACCACTGTCAGTGACTCCTTGGTAAGTCAAAGATAACGTGGTGATTAATGTTCCCGCTGGAGAGAGATCAGAGTTTTGTTTAGTGCAAGTTTTAACTCACCAGTAGCACAGGGGGTTAACATGCATACTGCAAAGAGTGTGTGTTTTGCATATCACAAAACTGTATTTTATGTGAATAGTTCTGTGGGTTACTGCTTTTGTCACAGAGATCCTTTGGTTACTTGCAATTCATACATTACAATTAGGGCTCCCGGTTTTATGGTATTTTTTTTTTGCCATTTCCGTCTGTATTTATCCATATTTATTTTTTGCTACTTTTATCTGTATTTATCCATATTAATTTTGGGTTTTGGGGAAAAATTAAGCTGAAATGAGTATATTTCCACATTTATTTAACCGAATAAATATGCGCTCATGCTTGAATGTCTGCTGGGTTTCAGTGCTGTGAACACCCGTAGAAGATAAATCAGTGCACTTATATGAAAATATGCAAATTTCAATATCAACCTTGTGCATATATACTGCTGTTATAGCCTCTTTACTAAAATTCCTTTCTTTTGTAACCCCCTTATCTATTAGTCCACACATGTATTGGTCTGGCAGTCATGGCAGACAGTAATTAGAATTACTCAAAAAGCAACCCAATTTCCGTTTTTATCCACATTTTAAAATAAATTCAGACAAGAAAATAAATGTTTTCTATCTGTATTTATCTGTAAAGATCAGTAAAAACGGGGGCGTGGCCTGGTCGACCAGCATGGCGGACGCAGATTGATTCTGCTCCGTGCGTCCACCTGAATTAATCCGACTATAATCCTTAAACACCTACTTGTGGTGCAGCCATCCGAGGATACAACGGACGAGGCATCGGTCCAGCATGCCTGGAGCAGCGCTGGAGCTGGAGGGTCGCCATTGCACCGAGAGAGGGCCAGAACATCGTGAGGGAGGCGCAGCGGACCGGGCCCGGAGTCATAAAGCTTTGCCGCCCACTCCCGGAGAGACGCGGCTGAGCCTTGAGTGGCGGGGGTGATTCGTCCCCGAGGTGAGGAGACGGGTGGTGCCGAGGGGGCTAGGCGGGGGCGGTCGTGCTGCTTCTGCCCTTGCCTCTCCGAGCCTTGTCGGGGTGGTGGTCTCGGCTCCAGCCGTGGGCCGGGAGGCGGGGGAGCCTTGGTGGCCCAGCGGGTTCCCTGCTGTCGTCGCGGGGTTCGCCCGGGTCCGGACTTAGGCGGGTGTGGGGACACGCTGCTTGGGGCTTTGGGGGGGCGTGAAGGGGGGGGCTGTGTGCCGTCTCTGTGGGGCCCGGTCGGGGCAGCCTACAGCGCGACTCCCTCGGTGAGGGGCGCCCGCGCGCTTGAATCGGAGTGCGGCGTTCCGGGCAGAAGCTGTGCCACGCCTGGTCTCCTCCGCGCTGGGCCGGGGGGTGGGCTGCCTGGAGCGGACGGACCCGGAGCCGACGCTTACGGTCGGAGATCCGGAGTTCTTAACCGCGAGACACCATATTGCCTCCTCCAAATAAGGCCCTCAATTAACGAGGCCGCACCGTACTATTGTGTAACAGGCCCCAGCCACACAAGGAGCAATTAAGAAGCGGTGTGCTTGGGCATGGTATTCATCTGGGCCTAGGAGGACAACCTGCAAGCTGCCATATTGCCTCCTCATTGCAGCAACTAAGGCCCTGACTTTACGTGGCCGCACCGTACTAATATGTAGCGGGCCCCAGCCGCACAAGGAGCAATTAAAGACAATGTTTGGGTGTGGTATTCATCTGGGCCTAGGAGGACTTAACCTTCCGAGTCGCCACATTGCCTCCTCCTTGCAGCAACTAAGGCCCTGAATTAACGGGGCCGCACCGCATTATGATGTAACGGGCCCCAGCCACACAAGGAGCAATTAAGAGGCAGTGTGCTGGGGTGTGGTATTCATTTGGGCCCAGGAGGACTGTGGAGACGCTGATCCCGGCTAAGCTCCTGACTGCGCAGCCTGCGGGAGCAGTGGGGAGTGGGGGTGTACCGCGTGCTGGTGGTCCGGCGAGCCAGGTCCCACTAGAGGGGCCTGCTTGACTGTTCACTGTTGGCTGCGGAGGCGGCTAGATTAGATCTGGTGCGGCTTGTGGTCAGGCAGTGGACGGATTCCATGAGGGCCAGCCGTGGCGCACTCCCCGGAAAATCCCCCGGAGTGGCTGCTTGGCATACTTGGTGACCGGGAGGGCCTTGCTGGACCTGCACCCCCTTCGGGCATAACTGGTGTAACTAATTGGTGGTGCCGCAATGGGGAAAGACCAACCAGGAGCCACAGGCCCGAAGCAAAGCACCCTGGATCAATTTGCGACGAACACGGGTGGGGGCCCTCCGCCTGGCCCCATACCAGACAACGCGGCTCTCTTAGCGGCCATCACAGAAGCAAGGGACACGCTGGATGCCAAAATAGGTGCAGTCGGGACGGAAGTCTCTTTTCTGAGACAGAATTTGCGAAAGGCGGTGGACCGTATTACCGAGGCTGAGACGCGGGTGTCCTCCATCGAAGATAATGTAACGACACTCCAGCGCCAAGTCAATAAATTGACAGTGATATCGCAGGAACTTGCCTCCCGAGCCGAGGACGCAGAAGGCCGCGCATGGCGCAACAACCTCCGTTTTGTCGGTTTTCCAGAAGGCTGTGAGGGCAACTCCATGAACCGCTTCCTTACCACTTGGCTCAAAGACTTGCTACCAGTGGAGATGATCTCAGCCTGCTTCGTGGTGGAGAGGGCCCACCGAGCACTCATAAGAAAGCCACCTCCTGGAGAGACTCCGCGCCCTGTCATTGCCAAGCTGCTCAATTATGCCGACAGAGATGCAGTGCTACAGTATGCCCGGCTGAATAAAGATAAACTTGTCTTTGAGTCCAGGCCTATTATGATCTTCCCGGACTATACGCGTCTAGTGCAGCAACAAAGACAGTCTTTCGCAGCGGCAAAACGGAGACTGCGTGAGCTTAACATTTCGTACATGTTGCTATATCCTGCCAGGCTCCGAGCCATATATAACTCTAAAACTTATTTCTTTGACTCTCCCCCGAAGCAGTCTTTGCATGGTCGGACGAGAGGGCCCATCTGAAACCGCATTCCCTGCCACCAATGGAGTCTGACACTTCTAGAGGCTCGCAGCGGAACAGATCACGCAGGACCAAGTCGAAACGGCGACATCGTTCCGAATCTAATCGACGCTCCTCCAGCCCTGAGCAAGGGCACTGATTGACCCACAGCTTCCTGAGACCTTGAGGATATTATTCTGCACGTCCATAGTTTTGAGTTACTCCGTCTACTCTGCACCCGACGAAGGTGGACCCTATGCACGGCGGCTGACCTACACGGACACTTGTCCCCCACGGTTGATGTTTCATGGGATGGGTGGGATCCATTGGGGCGGGGGCTCTGGGATCCTCATTTGGGGTCCTGGGGTACTCCTCACCGCGACAGATGCTCCTATTTCTTGGAAGTATCGGGGGTGGAGGGGTTGTAGAGGGGGGGGTTCTTTGGGTTTTAGAGTTAGGTTATTTTGTTGTTGTTCTTTACATGCGCAGGTGCACTTCCCTATTTCCACTTGGCATGCAATCACTCACAGATCCCACTTACATACATGGCAACTCAGGCAGCGGTAGCACATGTGGGAGACCTGACGGTGGTGACATGGAACGTTAGAGGGTTGCTCAATAAGGTTAAACGAGGGACCGTCCTAAGACAGGCTAAACGCTACGGGGCTGACATCCTCCTCCTACAGGAGACGCATCTTTTGGGCAATAAGGCCCCCTTTCTCGCAAGATTCGGGTACCAACAGGTGTGTCATGCGGGCTTCACCAGGGGCTCCCGTGGAACAGCAATTCTTATACACCGCAGCGTTCCCTTTATTCACACCAAACACTGGACTGACCCCAGCAGCAGATTTGTTTTCTTGTCGGGAACGTTGTATGGGGAACCACTAAACCTGGGCAGTGTGTACGCACCCCCGCCCCTAGGGGCCACGTTTGTAGAGAATCTCACCTGACTGTGGGGCGAACTTCCTGAGGGCCTGTCCCTCTTAGGGGGCGACTGGAATGATACCATGTCACAACTTGATCAGAGGCAGGGATCGGGAGTAGACCCCCCCACTGTAGCCACAAAACTATCGTCGCTTGCCAGGGCGCTGGGTTGGGCGGATATATGGCGGGCATATCATCCAGCTGAGACAAGTTACACATATGTGTCCGCTGTTCATGGTTCCATGTCTCGCCTCGATTACCTATTCACACCACAAAGCTACGTACATAGATTCGCCCGGGTCTCTCATCTTCCAAGAGGACTGTCCGATCATTCTCCGGTCTCAGTGACACTCCTCCTTCAACACCAAAAGCCTCCCTTTCGATGGCGAATGTCTCCCTGGCATCTGAGGGACCCCGACTACCAGGAGTGTTTACACACAGCGATTCAGGAATATTTCACCTTAAATACTGACTCAGTACCATCCAAGGGAACCTTGTGGGAGGCCCTGAAACCCACTATCAGAGGGGTAGACGTCAGCTATAGGGCACACGACAAACGGAAAAGTTCCACACAGCGGACGGAGTTGGAGACTCAGTGTATATCCTTGGAGACTCAATATGCTCAGGATCCGACTACGACCCTTCGGAGAAACTTATCCCTAGAGCAACAGCAGCTACACCAACATCTAATTGAGGAAGCGAAAGAAATTTGGCTGGCGTCTCAATACCGTATATACCAGTGGGGGGACAAATCCAGCAAGATGTTACACAGACTCTGTCAGGCTGGGCAGGCCCCTGCCACAGTTCCAACAATTCGGGGTAGAGGTGGCGCCTTACTTACCTCCCTCAGGTTGGTAGTGGAGGAGTTTGCACATCATTTTGCTACATTATATGCTCGGACCGAACAGCTTTCGGAGGATCAGATAGCTGAGTTCCTTCGAGATATTCCCCCTCGGAGGTTATCAGATCAGATGCGCGATCAGTTAGACGACCCCATTACCATTGACGAGTTGTCGGCAGCTTTGTCTGCGATGGGACCGGGGCGGGCCCCGGGTCCCAATGGGTTTCCTATGGAGTTTCTCCGCTCCAATGTTGCCACACTGGGCCCCCACTTGCTGGGTGTTATACACGAATCCCTAGAGAAGCAACTTTTGCCCCCGGATTGGCACCAGGCTGAAATTGTACTCTTTTTAAAGCCAGGCCGCTCACCAGAAGACCCGTCCTCCTTCCGCCCTATTTCTCTAATCAATTTCGAATCCAAGTTATTAGGGAAAGTTTTGGCAGGCCGCCTGCGGGTCTGCATCCAAGATTTAGTCCACCCGGACCAATCCGGCTTCATGCCGCACTGGGCTACCCGCCATAGCATCTGTCGGGTCCATAATGCCATTGGCTCCGGAGCTAGGCCGCCCCACAGCCCTGCTCCTAGCCGATATAGACAAAGCCTTTGACTCCCTTAGTTGGGAGTATCTATTCCAGCTATTGGAGGCTATCAATTTTGATCCACGCTTCTTGGCTTGCGTACGCCTACTTTATACAAAACCAATGGCCTCAGTACGTATTGCGGGTCATCGATCACCCCTCTTTCCCATCAGCCGCGGCAGGGTTGTCCCCTGTCCCCCCTTCTTTTCGCCTTGGCGGTGGAGCCCTTGGCGGCATGGGTCCGTGGGGACCCAGTTCTTAGAGGCTTTGATTGGCCACACTCACAACTGGACCGTATTGCATTATATGCTGATGATGTCTTGTTCTTCATGACAGACCCATGGATCTCGGGTCCGCGTATCTTGCAGATCCTTCGGGTCTTTGGACAGACGACCGGGCTCCACACTAACCCTGCTAAATCGGTGCTGTTCCCGGTGTGTGGCCAGCAGGGGAGAGCTACGTGGGCAGCTCAGCTCAAGCACGCTACGGAAGGGTTCCAATATCTCGGAGTGTTCGTGTCTCCCTGTCCGAAAATCTCCTGGGCGCACAACATAAACCCACTCCTGGCCAGTCTGCGTGACGAGACTACTATCTGGTCCTCCTTACCCCTATCGCTGTATGGCCGCTCGGCCATCTTCAAGATGGTCTCGCTCCCTAGAGTGCTCTACAGACTCCAAAACTTTCCATATTATATACCTCGAGCGTGGTTCACCCACATTAACACTATAGATAATAAGTTCTTATGGGGGGAGGGGCGATTAGGGTAGCGTTGCAGACCTGTGCGCAATTCACCTACTGCGGAGGCATTGCTGCCGCCGATGTCTACTCCTACTATGTCGCTGCCCACCTGTTAGTCATCAATGATTGGTGGTATAACTCACCTGCAGACCCAGCCTTCGCTCAGGAACACGCAGCCATGGAAAGGGTTCCCCTCCTACGGTTGCTATATATAGTGCGCAGAATTTGGATTTTCTACCACATGCTACTCGCACGACGATCCGACTATGGCGGTATACCGTCCGCCGAATGGGGTGGCACATGAGGTTGACACAAACGATGCCCCTGTGGCGTGGGAACTATCTGCGCCGAGTGGCCACGTTGAAGGGGTTCCGCCAGTGGGATCAGATTGGCATTTCCACATTAGGAGACGTTATGCGGGGCACCACCCTAAAATCCTTTCAGTAACTGCAGGTTGACTTCCACCTACATAAAACTCAGTTTCATAGATACCTCCAGCTCCGCCATGCTCTAACCCCCCTCACTTGCAAATCTACATCACCTCCCTGAATTTCATCCGCTGGAGGGCCGCCTCCTTATGGGCGATCTAGGCGCACACAAAATCCGCCAAATCTACAAAACATTGCCCACACATTCCATTACAACTCTTCACAAAACAAGGAGGGCGTGGCAGGACGACCTGACGGATGATGACTGGGCAGAGGCGATAGCTAGTCCCCGGGGCTATTTAGTTCAAGTATGTCCACCGTGCTTATTATACCCGTCTCCACCTCTGGAGGATGGGAGTCATTGCATCTCCTCAATGTCTACACTGCAACAGGGAGGAGGGGTCATTTCTCCATACTGTATGGGGTTGCACTGCCTTACAGCCATTTTGGCGCAAAGTTTCGACCTGCCTTAGCGAGGTACTGTCCTGGGACCTCCAGTATGACCCGCGTCTATTCCTGCTTCATAGCACAGAGGACATTGGGGGGGAATCGCTATAAGCAGCACTTACTTTTCCTCGCTCTCACGATCGCTAAACGTGATATTGCGCAGTTATGGAAGGGTACCTCACCGCCAACGATGGGAAAGTGGCGACAAGAACTGGACAAATGTATGGGCGCCCAGATAGCGGTGTTTCAAGCGAGGGGCTGCCCCCAAAAGCATAGAAAGATATGGGCTAGATGGGCGGAATACCGGGGTATAGATCTCCCCCCTCTTCCTTCACAATCCCCGTGAATATTTTCATGGACTGTCTGTGGGCCATAATGTATGAGGTTTTGACACTTTCCTTGGGTATTTGTATGCATCGTATCCTGTTTGCCAAGGTGGGTGGGGTGGGAGGGTCTGCGCAAAGTTCTTTGTTTCCTTTTTGCTGGTTTCATATAAGAATGGTTCTCATGGGTGTCCCCATGTCTTGTAATATGCTCCTATATTGTTTTCAATTGGATTATGTCAGTCGATTGCCCAAATGGTACTATATAAATGCAATAAAATATGTTTTAAAAAACAAAATCGGTAAAAACGGAAACCAGGGAGCCTTAATTACAATCCTAATCCACACAGTGGCCTAACGGTAATTAGTTAGTTTCGCCAGAAATACATTCTTATTAGTAAAGACAACCCCAATTACTGTGGTAGATTTTAAATCCTGAGTTTGTGCTTTTCCAGACCACTCTTAAAATATACTGCCTACCAGTATAGATGATGTGATCCTACACCTTGTAATCCTCATTGTTTATTTAACATTTCCTAGGATGATTAATTGTCTCTGTACAATATGTCTGTGGTATAAAGTGCTCTGGCACCCTGCACTTGTATGAGCAGCACTACAAAAAAAATGAAATGTTTGTGAGAGAGGAACTATGGAGAGATAAGGGGCACAGTTGGAGAGTGGTAGTAAGGGAATCCATGGAGAAGGAGGTTATTGGAGGGGGGTAGGGGCACCACCTGTGCTAATTCCAGCTCTGAAAGAGTGAGTTAGTGATGTCTGTCACTGTGCTGTTCGACATTGATAGTTTTGTCTAGTTGGGAAAGTGTTGTACTTGGTCAGTCAGTGGAGGAAGTAGGTGGAACCGGGGGAAGTGGGTGTGGCCTCCTAAACATTTTTTGGAGCACCTGCACTTAATATTTTACAAATTAAGCACTGGTCCTGGGGAAGGGGTCCTTGGGGTCAAAATCGGCCCGGGGCAAGGGGTCTGCATGGGCCCCCTCTCCCATTTTTTTTTTTCACCCGAGCAGAGGATTTTATTTAGATCAAAGGTGTTAAATGTGTTAAAACTCTGGTCAAGTTAACATAGTAAACAGCCAGGTAAAAGCAGTGCAAGCAAAAACAAAGTTGGAGCCTAAGTAGAATAAGTGATCATGGAGAAATGGGCAGACTAAACGGGCTAGATGGCTCTTCTGCCATCGTTATGCATGTGTCATCTAATATTTTGCATTCCACCTTTAAAAACCAGTGGTGTCCATGTTGCTTTAAAACGAGTTCCACACACCGCTCTCATTTTTTCCTTAAGTGTAGGTAGGTGGCAGAGAGCATAAATCAGCCTATATAAATTATTGTTGTTCACCATATGTAAGAAATGTTTAAGATGCTCTTGCCTTTCTACTGCAGATTCAAACAAAATAGATGTAAATTGATACTGCATAAAATGCTCAGGCTCAAAGCGTGGTGGACTGAACTGTGCTGTAGGGAGCAGGCTGTTACTGTGTGAGCTGCGCACAGGCACTTTGTAATATGTTCAACATTCCAGACACATTTTGTCAGTCCAATTTTTTGGTTGTTCCTTGTAATCCTAATTATCACATTACACACTTAGCACCATAATTACCAGTATTCAAAGAAATAAGTTCAGATCAGATAGGATACTGTTGCACAGAAAAGTGAAAATCGAGAGCACAGAGGATGTTGGCCCTCGGACCAAACACAGGCGTTAGGTCTCACTGCAGGCGCAACGGGAAAGGGATGTCTGAGAACGAGGATTGTCTCCTTGAACAGGCATTCTAACTACTCTAAAAACAAGCATTTTTTTGTAAACACATTTTATCATTTTCAAAATATTCAGCTTACATCCATGTATTACATACAGTGACAATGCTGTCAGTGCATATCCTGATAATCAGTTTTCACAGGCATTGCCAGTCTTTATGGAGTTTGAACATTATACTGACATAGTGGTGTAGCAATGTCTCTCTACGATGTACTAATGCAACCATCCAAGCAATGAACAGCTATGTGTAGTTTTCCAGTTGCCTTTTTTTTTATCTGTTTTTATTAATTTTCACATTATGGCACGTTGTACATTAGCAAAAGATGGACGGAATGCAGAACAAATCAAAACATTCACCCCCCAGTCAAGAGATCTGGGTTAAATCCATCATTCTTTTGCTCACCATGCCACCCCAGTTTAGACCTGGCCATATGCAAATCAGTCTTGACCCTGTGCCTCATGGGAACAGTCCAGCCCGAACTGCCAAGCCAGGTCCTCCCTGGACAGGAAACAAGCATCCTAGGACCGGTTTCGGGGTTTCACCCCTCTTCAGCCAGGATAGCTTGATTCCAGTGGCACAGTGAGCCCAGGACCCACGTCTGGGCATACCTGGCGCACTTCGGGCGAGAAAGCAAAAGACACACAATTGATGGACGGAATGCAGAACAAATCAAAACATTCACCCCCAGTCAAGAGATCTGGGTTAAATCCATCATTCTTTTGCTCACCATGCCACCCCAGTTTAGATCTGGCCATATGCAAATCAGTCTTGACCCTGTGCCTCATGGGAACAGTCCAGCCCGAACTGCCAAGCCAGGTCCTCCCTGGACCGGAAACAAGCATCCTAGGACCGGTTTCGGGGTTTCACCCCTCTTCAGCCAGGATAGTTTGATTCCAGTGGCACAGTGAGCCCAGGACCCACGTCTGGGCATACCTGGCGCACTTAGGGCCAGAAAGCAAAAGACACACAATTGATGGACGGAATGCAGAACAAATCAAAACATTCACCCCCAGTGAAGAGATCTGGGTTAAATCCATCATTCTTTTGCTCACCATGCCACCCCAGTTTAGACATGGCCATATGCAAATCAGTCTTGACCCTGTGCCTCATGGGAACAGTCCAGCCCGAACTGCCAAGCCAGGTCCTCCCTGGACCGGAAACAAGCATCCTAGGACCGGTTTCGGGGTTTCACCCCTCTTCAGCCAGGATAGTTTGATTCCAGTGGCACAGTGAGCCCAGGACCCACGTCTGGGCATACCTGGCGCACTTAGGGCGAGAAAGCAAAGACACACAATTGATGGACGGAATGCAGAACAAATCAAAACATTCACCCCCAGTGAAGAGATCTGGGTTAAATCCATCATTCTTTTGCTCACCATGCCACCCCAGTTTAGACATGGCCATATGCAAATCAGTCTTGACCCTGTGCCTCATGGGAACAGTCCAGCCCGAACTGCCAAGCCAGGTCCTCCCTGGACCGGAAACAAGCATCCTAGGACCGGTTTTGGGGGTTCACCCCTCTTCAGCCAGGATAGCTTGATTCCAGTGGCACAGTGAGCCCAGGACCCACGTCTGGGCATACCTGGCGCACTTAGGGCGAGAAAGCAAAAGACACACAATTGATGGACGGAATGCACCCCGATTGGGACGGGTATGCCCAGACATGGGTCCCGTGCTCTCCATGCCACTGGAGTCAAGCTATCCTGGCTGATGAGGGCTGAAAGCCCGAAACCGGTCCTAGGATGCTTGTTTCCAGTCCAGGGAGGACCTGGCCTGGCAGTTCGGGCTGGACTGTTCCCATTGGGCGCAGGGTCAAGACTGATTTGCATATGGCTGGGTCCAAACTGGAATGGCATGGTGAGCAAAAAAACTATGGATTTAGGCCCAGATATCTGTACTGGGGTGAATGTATGACATTGTTCTGCATTCTGTCCATCAATTGTTCTTTTTGCATTTGTCAGCCCGAGTGGGACGGGTATGCCCAGACGTGGGTCCCGTGCTCTCCATGCCACTGGAGTTAAGCTATCCTGGCTGATGAGGGCTGAAAGCCTGAAACCAGTCCTAGGATGCTTGTTTCCAGTCCAGGGAGGACCTGGCCTGGCAGTTCGGGCTGGACTGTTCCCATTGGGCGCAGGGTCAAGACTGATTTGCATATGGCTGGGTCCAAACTGGAATGGCATGGTGAGCAAAACAACGATGGATTTAGGCCCAGATCTCTGTACTGGGGTGAATGTATGACATTGTTCTGCATTCTGTCCATCAATTGTTCTTTTTGCATTTGTCACCCCGAGTGGGACGGGTATGCCCAGACGTGGGTCCCGTGCTCTCCATGCCACTGGAGTCAAGCTATCCTGGCTGATGAGGGCTGAAAGCCCGAAACTGGTCCTGGGATGCTTGTTTCCAGTCCAGGGATGACCTGGCCTGGCAGTTCGGGCTGGACTGCTCCCAATGGGCGCAGGGTCAAGACTGATTTGCATATGGCTGGTTCCAAACTGGAATGGCATGGTGAGCAAAAAAATGATGGAGTTAGGCCCAGATCTCTGTACTGGGGTGAATGTATGACATTGTTCTGCATTCTGTCCATCAAATGTTCTTTTTGCACGTTGTACATTAGCTTCACATATACATCAGGCTGGTGCTTATTATAGTTGCTTTATACATAGTTCAGTTGGCCAAATCTGCTATCTAATGAACATGAAGTACAGACATGCTTTTTCGTTCGCCAAACAGTGCGTTTTTGCGATGTTTATCGCTTTATTACATTTACATCATTTTGACTGTTATTTAGCTCTTTTTACTTTTTTTAAAATGTGTTTCTTATTTCTTTTAAATCTGCACGATTCATCTAAGGTGGGTGTAACTTGTGCTTTACTTCCACTTTTTGTCTACAATTTTAGATTCAAACGGGGTAAACCATGGGTAGGGGTCAAAATATAACGATAACAGATATTGCATACTGGAGTTTATTCTGGGCTGCAATGGTTTTGCCTGGGCACTGTGGCTCCTGTGTCTTATGGAAATATATGTACGTAGTCAATGACTATATCGTGGTGTTGGTTGGACTGTGAGGGGGTCCACCCATTATTGCTGTTTGCTCTATCTGCGTTGTTTCATGTGCAGTTTTTTTCTTTATTCTGATAATATATCTCTTGCTTATTAAGTCAACATTGTTGTTGGGGGCGAGGGTGGGCCCCCTCTCCCTTTGGTAATTGGCTGGGCCCCGGGGGATATGGTCTCTGGGGCTGAAAGCAGCGCTGCCCCCTACCCCTTTAGTAATTATTCTGGGCCCCGAAGAATGGGGTCCCCAGGGCCGAAATTGGCCCAGTGAGTGGCACTGCATGCCCCCTCTCCATTTTAAAAGGTGCTGGGCCCTGGGGAATGGATCCCTGGGGCTGGAATCGGCCCAAGAGGGGGCTGCGTGCCCCCGCCCACATAAATATAATAGTGGGCCATGGGGGATTGGGACCACGTATCTCCCTCCCCTAGAAAAATGCACCGGGCCTGAGGGGATGGGGCACCCAGGGCCAAAATTGGCCCAGGGAAGGGGACACATACCCCTCCCCCACAAAATATGCCAGGCCCCTCGCCATGCACTGCTAATTACCCCACATAGTACATCACTCATGACATCCTTCCATGACATCATTGATAATATCACTGCAACATTTGCTGTAAAATTATTGATAAGAAAACTGTGTATGGTGGGTTGCGAGTTATAGTTATCTTAGGGCATGAGTTATAGATACTTGAGATAACTCTAACTATAACTGCTGAATGGTTTTGTGTGTGTAAAAGAGACAGGGATTTTGGGGATTTTGTCCCATAATCACTTTGCACCCGTTTGACAAATGTCTGCGAAATTTGGCACACCTGGTGCCACCGTTTCGTTCTTGGAGTCCTGAAAATTGTGCGGCGTTTCATCAAGGAGGTGCAAAGAAAAAAGGGGTCTCAAAACGGTCTTCTAAACCAATGCATTTTCCATAGACTGCATTTTGCGTAGCGCGAAAATCGTCAGCTGCATTTTTAAAAAAATTGGTAGTATTACATAGTATGGGGTGTCGAGGATTCTGTGGGGGTAGAGCAGGTAAGTAGAGGAAGTAAATGTTAAGTTATAAGGTATTTTTTTAGGTATATCTGTGGCCGCAGTAGTACCGTGGTACTGTCTCAATACATAGCGATGACAAAGGATTATCTGATTGACTGTGTTCTTTTCCAAAACACTGTTGTTTTATACAGCAGTTGGACTGTTTATGCATTACACCTTAACAATCACTTTAAAAACACAACACTGCAAGAACTAACCAACAACGATTAACTTCTAGATTTCATGCTATTAAGATGCCTGTATCTAATACACTGTATATTGCAACTGACAAAAGTTTAATAAAAAGACTGTTTAAAAAAAAAAAAAAAATCACTTTAAAAAGAAGTTCTCTCTTCTACTTGTAATTATAAAGAGTTGAGTATTGTGGTGATATGTAGGGAATATTATTTGGAAATGGCTATAAGTATTTTTTTTTCTAAAAAAATACAGAGTACCGTAGAAGTTTCATGTAGATCTCTGGAGAGTACCTCGGTACCGTAAAAGTTTTTTTTATTTTAAATAACCCAGAAATGTTCACATTTACTCATCCTCCTGTTAGGTTGGCTCTTAAAAGTCTTTGATTAGAAGTGTGTGCTTTGGATTTATATATGGTTGAGGAGCAATTGGTTTATGTTATTAATGAACACATTATTAACATCTGAGCTAAAATGTACACCATCGGCACAATATGGGTAAGGTTTGGAAAACACAATGTTGAGGTGATGCATAGAAGACATGCTGTAATCTCTTAGGAAGGCAGACACCGTTTTGTAGCTATGTCTGAGTTTTTTCATACTTTCCTGCTTTTGCAAATAAGTACTTCCATTTTTTCTTTGGCAAATATTTGAAAACACAAAATGGGTGTGAGGAAATAGAAGCATTAAATATTTGAAAGTAACTATTTATCTCTATTTCAATTCATACACCAGTGAGGTGACCGATATCATTGGCTCCACAATTAATAATTATAAAATGGGGATGCTGACAAGCACTAAGAGATAAAATAAGGGGTAGGATGCTATTCCACCTTAAACCCCGTTCAGCCAGCCATGTCATCTCAACATTTGCCAAACCTAAATTATGCTCTATTCCACACTTTTTGGCATACTCTCTAGACCAAAAGATATAACTGTGTTCAATTATCCATACACAAACCATCTTCTTTGAACACTAACAAATACCTTCAAGAAACACTGACTGAATGTAGGAAAGTTAAACATGGATGTACTGGGCTACAACACAGGCCAATTACATTCTACGTAATATATTATAGTTATGAAAGAAACAGTCCAATTGGTTATATGTGAGATTGGGCTGCTAGCATAGCCTAGACAGTACTAAAGGAGCACATGTCATAGCAAAAAGACCAGACTGTATACATTAACAATATTATAGTGTAGCTACAACAATTTCAGTGGTATTTTAGCTCATATGACCATGGTAAACCAAAACAGCATAGGATTAGAAAGATAAGCCACCATTTATCTGTTATGTAATTGGTGATTTGTTTAAAACACATGTGAAAGAGAGATTAACTTTAATCACATGATAAAATCAACTAATAGTATGGTTTGCAAGAAACATAATTTAGCTCAAACACAAAATGCTATTGCATTACAATACCATTAGGCTACAAGATGACACCAAAATTAATGCAGACACTTTTTTGAAGGCCAACATAATCATTTAAGAAAAATATATACTCCTTCTCTTGGTGAATATCCAGTGGTGTGTAAACCTAAAATATATATGAAAAGGAAAGAAAGCTTCACAACTCATGAGCCATTTAAAAATATTGAACAATGTAAAAAAAACACTGCCTTGAAATGTTAGGCTTTCATTACACTAATACAAACGGTATTACCTGCTATAGTAATGTGAAAGTTAATCTGATTTTAGATTTACCTTTACTGAAAGCATTTCTTCTGGAAAATACAGATGGGGCAAATCTACATGGAAGTGCCGCAGCGCGGCAACACAAGCCCTTTGGCTGCGCCACGCTGCGGCACTTCCGAAGCACAGGAATGCAACATATTTACAATAATATGTCGCATTCCTGTGCTCTCCCTTGCGCTGGCGCACAAACTCTAGCCATGCGCCGGCGCAGGCATCCTTGCACCATGGTGCAAGAATGCCTGCGTCGTGGGGAGATTGTTTTTGTGTAGGAAGGGGCACCTTCCTGCACAAAAACAATCACTACAGGCATTTTCCTCTTTCAATGCGTGCAGCAGAATGCAGCACGCTTTGAAAGAGGAAAAAACGAGGAGAAATGAAAACATTTCTCCTCGTTGCGCATCGCTACGCCTCCCCTGGGGAGGCGTAGCATTGACACGCATTTCCAGATTTACAATTCCTCGTAAATCTGGAAATGTGTCTCACTCCATGGGTGTTGCGTGGGAACACCCACAGCAACACCCATGGAACGCCCCTTCCACGCCAAGTGCTGCGTGTGAAGGGGCCATATTTACAAGGAGAGGAAAAGTCACGCATGATGGCTTTTCCTCTCCTTGTAAATATGGAGAAGTGAAATGCGCCTCCAGTACTTCACAAAAAGTGACGTACTGTGGCGCAGGGGGGTTGTAAATCTGCCCCAGATGTCTTTTTGTAAGACTGCAATTCATTTGTATTCTCTACTTCAGTTGGATAAACAATTGCGACAATCTACAAGTTGTGTAAAAGATATTGAGGATGTTTGTTCAGGAACTGTTCGCTTTCCTATAAATGAGCAACAGGATGCCCAGGAATTGTGTATGGCTATTCTGGAAATTGTAGTCAGAGATTTCCACATACAGATCTTTTTGCTCTAAGCTACTATTTGGAACATAAATGTTTCCAATGCTTAAATACTTTCTCAACAGTCACGGAATTTGAAATATTTGTATACCTTCCTATTCCTGATTGTAAATTGATATCATTTGAAAAATAATATATCAAGCTGTGCACGCTACCTTTTGTTTAAACTGTAGATCTAAGATTGTCTCAACACTTTGCTCAACTATGGTGAATAAGTATTTATGTGTAATGATACAAAGAAGTGCTCCAGGTAATATAAAAATTATGACTTTAATTACTGAATTCACTGCTATCCAAATTTCAATTTCTGGACGTACTTTTACTTGTCCCGCAATTATATTTCATCGTGGGGAAAATACTATTTAGGACATTAAAGGAACAATACGGGATGTACTGAATGTGATGGCACTAAGTTAACCTTTAAACAAAGATTGCAAAAGAATTTAGTGAACAGTTACCTTCTGATTCTAACTCCCAAATTTTAACAGTAGGTACAAGCGTCTATGTATGTGAAATATGGACTACATATACTACATACTAGTAACAGTAGATATGTCAATATGTGGAACAACAGTCCCCTGCACTACAATATTAAAGGAAGGATCAACAATACCGAAGACTCAAGAGAAATTTCTTCTTGTGCTTTTATTGTTTTATGTATTGCCTCTCTTTGCCTTGTTTTTCACCGTATTGAATCCCATTCGGGACGGAAACACAACCGGATTTAAGGATCTTCAAGCATTGAGTATAGCCCTGAAGAAGTCGCTGCGCCCAACCGTAAGCACGACTAAACACGTGTTGGCTAAGGCCGTTGTGAATAAACTGAAGCGCTTGTTCCAGCAAAGACTCAAGCTTTTGTCACACTGTTATTGATATAATTGATACACTGTTAGCGTGTGCAGGGGACTGTTATTCTGTTTTACCAGTGGATATCCACACGTTGGGTAGGAGGGTGACTCTCCCTACCCTTATGCACCGCAATCCTCACTCAGTACTAGAGTAGACTTACCTGCGTATTGCCCAGGAGCGCCAATACCCTATAGAACCACCTACCAAGCAGTTTCATATGTCGTTATGTGGTCTAGCATGGTTGATGACTTTTGAACTGCTTTAGGTAAGAACTGTAGTTAGTTACTAGGAATTGCTTTGGAACTTTAAGTACAACTCACAGTTGAATAAGTACAGTATTAAAATGCTTTTTTTTCACAATCCATTTGATTTATGTTTTTCCCCAGTGTTTGATGATGATGAACAAAATATAATGCTTATCTGCACACTGCTGGGTGATAAATGATAGCATATATTATTAACTTCCATGTTACTATCATCTGAACTACACTTAAGAAAAACATTTGCTTTTATTATGTATGTATTTTAACAAAAGTACATGAAATCTATTCAAATGTACTGTTTTACGTTAAAGTAAATTGCATTTGCAAAATTAGACAGTAAAAATACTATTCCTTTAATAGACATACTCGAACATTCACTCAAAAAGTCACAGATTTAGCAGGGCCGGACTGGGAACCGAAAGCAACGCTGGTGAATTTTGGCAGATTAGCCCCATAATGTGTGTATTGAGTGAGCAAGGCTGACCACTGCAAAATGAAGTTCAGAGGGACAGTCCTTAACACAAAATAATTTTAAGAAAAATTGCAAAATGGTGCATTTTACAACAAATCTTTCATTATATATTAAATTGTATTAACTTTTAAAGCACAGTAAATTGATTATCTTACAGTGCACCACAATACCCAGTCATGTTGGGTACAACAAGGAATGCACAGATATTTCAATGGAGAACACAAAAAAGGTATCCAGCATCTCCTTGATGCCAATTCAAAGCTCACTGAGCTACATTAAGAAAGGATTGCAACTAGTGAACTGCAAGTAACAAAAGGATCACTGTGACAAAAGCAGTAACCCACTGAGCTATCTACATAAAATATAAATCAGTCTTCTGCATGCTACAGATTGTCCTTTCTGGAAGGCACATTAACCCTTTATGCAACTTTATGTTGGGTAAAAACTGACTACACAAAACATAGATGTCTCCAGCAAGTGCAATAACCATCAGACATTCTTGCTGTTATGATTATCCCCTGAAAAGTGCTGGACACACAAAGTTGTCTGCAGCAGGTGTCTTACCCTATAAGATATTTTTAAAAGCTAAAATGCAGCATGTTTGTGACCAATTAAGTAAGCCAGAACAATACTGTCACATTGGTCCTTGTTGACAATTTCTTTGCTGTAGAGTTTTAAAAAAAATGCATCTGTCAGACTTCGCTTTTCATTACTCCATTCCTCGTGACTTAACCCCTTTTTATGGAAACACCTGGACCCCTAATTTATGGGATCAGGGAGTACGTTTCAAGTTTTTATCACTTAGAACAAGTGGACCCCTAATTTATGGGATCAGGGAGTACGTTTCAAGTTTTTATCACTTAGAACAAGTGCACCTAGTCAATGGAGATAACGTAACACTTACTTTGTCAACAGAAATCTTCCTGCACTCCTCCTGCAACGTTCTCCTGTCCTGCACCCGCCCAATGCCGCAGGCTTCTGAAGCAGTATTCCTGAGTTTAGAGGGGGGAGGTGGGTGTCACTCAATCACCCATTCTGCCTGGCGCTGTAGCATGTTCAGTAATTAAGAAGGCCCGGCCCTCCCCTCTGTTACTTCTTGCAATAAGCCTATCTAAGAGGAGGCAAAAGAGCGTGCATGCGATTTGCTGACCACCCCAAGCCACCCACCCCCAAGGTAGCCTGCCACATGCCCAGCAAGACAGCAAGGGCAGGCCCCTTCCTCACAGGGCTGGACTGGGAACGTAAACCGGCCCTGGCAATTGAGTCGGGCTGGCTGCCGGGGGGATGGGGCATGTAAAACACTGCTGCCATTCTGCAGCTATTCTGCAAAACTGGCCCCCGGTAACAAAAATGGCCCCCCTAGGGGTCCAAAACCGACCCCCATCCTGACGGCCCACTGGGGAAACGCCCAGTGCCAGCTACGGCCAGTCCGGCCCTGCTTCTGCAGCAGCAGACCCTTCATTGCATTTCGCCCTCCCATTTCCCGCTGCCAGGCCAGAGCCTGTGGGCAGAGATCCTGAAATTGCTGTAGGAGACCAGAGCCAACCAAATGCAAAATCAAATGGCTTATGTTATTTGTTTTTAAAAGGACCGAAGTTTGACAGATACGAAATGCGGCCAGGACGGCTCCCACCGTCCCAGCCTCGTTGGGAAACGCCTTGTGCGGGATAGGGCCAGTCGGGGCCTACGATTTCGTGCATGGGCTGCAGACAGCAGGGACCATATCATGATTTCATCTTTGCGCAGCATCGACACAGGGTCAGCATATTTCTTTATTTCATCTACAGCGCATACATTAACTGGGAAAATCAATGTTTTTGCACATGAACTGCAGACAGCAGAGCTCGGAAACAGAAAGGCAACTTACTAGCTCGTGTTCCTGAGCCTTGCGGTGTGCAGCCCGAGCACTAATTTGGAGATTTTTTAAGTTAATGCATGGACTGAAAACAGCAACAAGAAACTTACAGACTCCTTTTGCATTGGCACAGCGCAGAGAACATGGTCATCAGAACCACAGGGCAGTAATTGTCTGTGTTTTCGAGCACTGCTGTCAGTAGCAGATAAACTAACTCAGATATTTTTTGAGGCAATGTAGATGCTGAAGAGAGAAAAAAGAAACACATAGACCCCCTTCTCTGCTGGCGAAGAGCAGATAAGGCCCCATTCTTCAATTCTGTAACTTTTTTCTATAATTATTTTTATGCATATTTCAAACAGGTTAGTGCAGCACAGTACATATCAGTAACGTTAGAGTGAATGTTCACCACATGAGCTTCAGGCCAATGCCACATAATAAAAAATAATTCAATTCTGTAACTTATGCTTAGTTTGGCAAAGTAGGTGAGATTAATTTGCACATCATAAAGCACTCTAAATCATCTCAAGGCACATCAGTGATAGGAAGAGGTGCTGGAAGAACACAGAAAAAAACATTGAAAGAAGACTTTCTGAAAAAAAAATTTTGTGTTCTGTTTTTTGAGCTACTTCTGCATGCTTAGTCTAAAATGTGCTAGAAATCATGGAGCTTGTGGAGCAGCTCAAGAACACACCGCGCAGCAGTGGAAAACAGGACCATAAATCACCACTATTCAGTTTTAAAAGAATAAATGACTGTGCCCAAGGTTTTACTCACAAGCTTGAAGGTGGTGCTATCGGATGTCAGGGGTGCTGAATACCAAGGCTGCGTGGTCTTGATTCCACCCGATGCCTCTTTAATCCATCACCAGACACTTTTAGCCTCTGTGTCTTCTCTTTCAGGTCCTTTTTCATCCATGCTTTCTCTCTTTGTCACTGCTTCTCATCTTTTACTTCCTCCTCCTTTTATTCTTTCCCCCTTTTGTGTTTTTCTCTCTCTTGCTCTGAATCAAAGTCTGTTTAGGAAAAATATGTGTTGGTCTCTAAAAATGTGCCCAGGGGCCCCACCTTGAACCACTGACTTATATGTACTACCCCAGCTATTACAATGTTCACTAACTTTTTGTTGTGACATTTATCAAATTGGAAGAAGGTGCAGTCTTCTGGCAGAAGTGTAAAGAGTGAAGGCCAGCTCACAAAGCAAGCATCAGAAGGCCCAGGAAAAAAGTTCATGAAATGGCCCCAAAGGTCTACCTGCTCCATGGACAAAGGAGCATAAAGGAGCCCAAAGTGATATGATTACCAGTGTCTAACCACCTGCGCAAGATTACCTGAATTGTTTGCCCAAATAAATCAGTTGCCATTCATCCCCATAACTTGTCTGTGTTGGACCTGGTCCTTTTTGCAGGGTTATCCCCAAATGTTTTGCCTTCCTCCTGTGTTCTTCTGACGTCGTTTTTGCTGGTTTTAGAACTCTGGGCACTTTACCACTGCTGACCAGTGCTAAAGTGCAAGTACTCCCTCTGTAACTTGTGATTGTAATTGCTTATCCATGATTGGCATATTCGATTTACTGGTAAGTCCTTCATACAGTGCACTACTTGTGCCCAGGGCCTGTAATCCAAATGCTACTGATGGGCCTTCAGTAGTGATTGTGCCACCCACATGAGTAGCCCTCCAAACGTGTCTTAGGCCTGCCACTGCAGTGTCTGTGTGTGCAGTTTTAAACTGC